>OY856409.1:1007467555-1008667555 GCA_963693085.1 Alisma plantago-aquatica
TGCAAATAACTTTTATATTAATGTTGTGGGTGACATATATGTATAATCTAATAAATACATTTAACATTTGTTTCGTACATGTAATATATAAAATATTCCATCCGTGTTTACGCTATTAAAGTGTGTTTTTTTTATAGCACCAATAATTTGTCATCAAAGGCGAATCAAATGATTACTGGACTACTTTTATTGATCTTCATGTGTGAACAATATTTATTAGGCTGTTGTGATTTTTAAACCAAACTTCACCAAATTTGACTACTATTTAATGGTCAAATTAAGCTTTGTCTATACCCTTTTAGAAGTTAAATTTGATCTAAAAAAAATCAGACCACTATATGCTGTTTGATTTACGCTTTTAGCGTTAAGATTAGACTTGACCAGGCCATACCTACCCCTACTTTGAAGAAAACTTAAAAGCCTACCGAATCATAAGCCACCAAAAAAAAGAGCTGCAGGCAACTAAAGGCCTTTTTGGTTAGTTGGCTTCCATGTTCCGAAAGGCTGCATATAAACCGTCCAAAAAACTAGGAAACCGACCGCCTTACGAGTTTAGACATTGTGTTCGTTGACAGTTGATATTATTTTGGCTTGATCCCATAACGTTGGTCTGTCCAAATAAAACGACAAATTGTCAAGCAACAATATAAAACAGGCACCAAAACGGAGGACGGTTGAAATATCGCTCCTCAAAGTAGGATGGCTTGGATATGGGTGACCCATGTCCATACCTACTTAACCCATTTCATTTTTTGTTGGACCCTTACCCACCCCATTAAGAAAAAGAAATGTAAATGGGTATCAACACCCTACCCAAAAGGTCATGGGTACCCAATATAACTCTTATTATAAAAAGAATGTTATATAAGCCTAAACCCAAAGATTCTAGATGTGCTTGGGCACGGACGGGTACCTGGTATGCCCCATGTTAACCCAATAACAATAGATGCCAATATTTATCTTCCAACGGAAATTTGTTAGGAGGCACTAATTTATGTGTCATGAAAAACTGAAGCAACCCGATTTAAACCCAAATCACATAAAAGTTGACACTTGGTACTGATATATTCTTACATAGCTTTTTTAACGAGTTGTTCTTACATAGTTACCAATATGTGATCTGCATTTCACAACTCTAAACAAATGAAAAGGAAAATCTACAAACCTTCAGACCAACACAGTCGAATCACATAAAAGTCAAAAGTTTATCATAATATAGAATATTTTTACTAGGCTAGATTTCTACATGTACACATACACAAAAATTGGTGCCCGCAGGCACATTCGAATATCACATCTTTTGTACAAGTCCAAACAAATAAATGATTGAACAAAGACAGGGATCAACACGGTTTTCATCAACTCATGGCTTCTTCAGTCACGCATAACACACCATAACACCATTTCTTCATCTAAGTTCTTTACCTAAACATATTTCATTCAAAATTAGCACCTTTGCTGAAAATGATCTTACATATTTCTGTAGCAGAAAAATGAAATACTAATTTAAAAAATGCAAGATTTTTTTAATCTACAATAACTAGGGTTTTTACGTCTGTGTAGATAAAACACAAAAAAATATAGATGATAACTACAATGTGTATGCATTCCAATCAAATATATAATTCTAATCCATGTCATTCCGATCTACGAATCCCCTTTTTTTTAAAAGACTACAGTATCTGCTTATGCATGGTGGAAAAGAGAACTGAAAAAGAAGCAAATAGTTTTTAGAGTGTCCATTCCATCACGATGAAATAGTGATTGAATTGAAACATGGTCCAACTAAAACATCTACTTACTACTTATAAAGTGAAACAATTGATTTTTTATTATACATAAAATGCATGCCTTGCCAAAAAAGTAAACTTGAACGTGAGATTTGGTTCCGTTTGATAGTATAAATTGGTAAAAATGGACCTAAATAAAAGATAATAAACAAGCCTAACACACTTTAGGTCAAACACGTAGCACACAGTTATAAACATACAAATGACGATTACGTGTACTCTTTTTTTTTTTTGGATCCGGCAGCAGATGAGAACTACAATCGATGATTTTTGTCGTATAACAAAACTTAGATATACTATATGCAATTCCAGCACTGTTTAGGGGTATTTACAGAAATGCAATCTGAGAGCATTACTATGATCTATCGTTGCTGATCCGAAACTTTTTTGCTCCTGTAGTTATAAACCACTTATACAGCTGGAAAAAGGAGATGCTACTGTACTACTGAAAATCTATTTATCAAATCAGAGGTGTCAACTTTGCTCGGGTCAGTTTAAGAACAGTTGCAACAGTGGAGAAGGAATAGATGTAAATCTATTAGACGTTCGATGTCACAGTATCGAACCAGAAAGAGAAATCAATCTATCTAGAAAGATATGAATGAGGGATATATGATTAGATCATATAGATGGATGTACCTCGCACTTACGTTCTGGAACTAGAACTCCATCCGGACTTAGGCTGAGCTGCATCACCGGACACCATTGTCGCAAGTAAAGTGACCTTCTCATGGATCGGGAATGGATTCTCAAGCAATGGGATGGCTGTCTCTTGCAGTCAATCACTGAAGGAGGGCCGTAGCTTCTAGTCGACACCTTGTCAAGCACGAATGCGGCAGGAATGCGGCTTCTAAACAGACACCTTCTCCGTCGAGGTCGCGGCCTTCACCAGACAATTCTGAGGCGGGGTTGCACCCTCAATCCATTGGCTTCTCCAGCAGGATCGCAGCCTGTAGCCACCGGCTTCTCCAGCGGGATCACACACTGTAGCCATCGACTTCTCCAACGAAATCACGGCCAGCAGGGTCACAGCCTGTAGCCGCTGCATGGCTGGCATAAGGAAAAATCGAGGTCTTCGAATTGGGAGAAGAAATTAGGTTGGGAAGTTCTGAACACTACTAGTGGGTCTAACAGGTCCCAATGGAGGGAGGTTCTCAACTCTACCAATTTGTGACGTCCCCATCTGGACCCAATAAGAGAACAGCACCCATATCATCCAATAATAATGGGTCAAATTTGTGTGGGTCTCGACGAGTATGGGTTTAATGGGTCAAATTGTCATCCCTACCTCAGATGTGTCTTCTAATCTTTCAGATTCCATTTCATGGAATTCAGTAAATGGAACAATATATATAATAGCTACCAAGAATCATTAAATTAATGACTGGAACATCACATATATGGTATGAGAGGAATTATGGAACCCCAGGCCATGAGTAAGGAAAATCACTGAAATGGATATTATTGAACATAAAAAAATCCCCATAAGTGGCCAGATAAATTGTGTTGTGTTAATCAGATAAATCTTAAAAAGATAAAGCAAAAAACAAGTTTATACATACGCATGAGAAACCGGCGAAAGTCTGCAAGCATAAAATTGAGTAAGAACTTCACTAAGGAAAAAAAGAAGTCAGACGAATTATGGGGAGGAATTATAGAACCCCAGACCATGAGTTAGAGGAAAATCATGAAATGAATATTATTGAACATAATATTTCCCTGGGTACACGTTATATAAGTGGCCACATAAATTGTGTTGTGAATTGATCAGATAGATCTTCAATTCATCAGATAAGTGGCCACAAATTGTGTTGTGACTTGTGAATTGATTGGATAGATCTTTAAGAGAATAAGCAAAAAACAAATTTATGCAATGCATGAGAAACTGGCGAAAGTCTGCAAGCATGATATAGAATAAAAACTTCACTAGGGAACAGAAAAAAGTCTGCAAGCTCAACTCATATTGGCCAATTAACCACATGCTTCTAGCAAAAAGAATTAGATGTCATGTAAAAAAACAGCAACAAGAAGCTATGGCACGGAGGAGAAATTAGTGGCTAACAACTTTGTTCCAGAGACCCCAATTTGTCTAGCAGAGATCAGAAATGAGATTTAGATGGCATGTAAAAACCAGTAACAAGCTATGGCACAGGAAACAAATCATCAACACAAAATCACTTATGGCATGGAGGAGAAATTATAGGATTCCAACAGTTGGCACAAATCATGACATAGTTACTATTTAACATATAAACTCAAAAGGGTGGACAGAATCTGAGCAGGCATATAAATTGTATTGCGTTGAACAGAAAGATCTTCAAAAAAAAAAAATTAGCAAAAACAAGCTTGTACATATGCATGAGAAACTGGCAATAAGCTGGAAAGAAATCGAACAAATTTCTCCATTAAGGAAGACACAAATGTCAATACAACAGCCCAACTTTGTTCCAGAGACCCCAATTTGTCGAGCAGAGATCAGAAATGAGATTTAGATGGCATGTAAAAACCAGTAACAAGCTATGGCACAGGAAACAAATCATCAACACAAAATCACTTATGGCATGGAGGAGAAATTATAGGATTCCAACAGTTGGCACAAATCATGACATAGTTACTATTTAACATATAAACTCAAAAGGGTGGACAGAATCTGAGCAGGCATATAAATTGTATTGCGTTGAACAGAAAGATCTTCAAAAAAAAAAAAAAATTAGTAAAAACAAGCTTGTACATATGCATGAGAAACTGGCAATAAGCTGGAAAGAAATCGAACAAATTTCTCCATTAAGGAAGACACAAATGTCAATACAACAGCCCAACCCTAATTGGCCCACTGGCTAATTGCTTCTAGCAAAAAAATTGTGGCAGCATATTTTAGCATCTCATTGCCATGGGTGAAGTAATTTGTTGTAAGGACCCAAAAGGAAGGATTCCAAATTACTAAATATAACGACAAGTTGTTGAGAACGAGAACAACATAAACCTGGCACCAAAAAAAGGAAGGATTCCAAATGAGACAGTAGTTGAAATGTTGCTCCTCAGATGTCTCTTCTTGTCTTTCAGATTCCATTTCATTGGATTCAGTAATTGGAACGATATATATAATAGCTACCAAGAATCACTAAATCATCACTGGAGCATCAGATATGGTATGGACAGGAATTATGGAACCCCAGGACATGAATCGGAGGAAAATCACAAAATGGATATTTATTGAACATAAAATATCAACGGGTACACGTTACGTGTGGCCACATAAATTGTGTTGTGTTGATCAGATAGATCTTCCAAAAAAATAGCAAATAAACAAGTTTATAGATATGCATGAGAAACTGGCGAAAGTCTGTAAGCATAAAATTGAATAAGAACTTCAATAAGGAACCAAATATAAGTCTGCAAGCTCAACTTAAATTGGCCAATTGGCCACTTGCTTCTAGGAAAAAGAATTAAGGTAGCATACTTTAGTTTCTCATTGCAATGGGTAATAACTTTGTTCCAGAGACCCCAATTTATCCAGCACAGATCAAAAATGAGATTTAGATGGCATGTAAAAAAACAGCAACAAGTTATGGTATGGGAGTCAAACCATCAACAAAGAATCACCTATGAACGGGGCAGAAATTGCCCTCGACACCTTTGGCCAAACGATCAAATACAATCATGACTGAGCTTTGCACTATTCGACATGCCGATCAAAACTCGAGACCTTTTATGGGGTACGAGATGCCACCAAATCCTGGAAATGCACCACAAACCCCTCTTAACCCTACTCTACAATTTTGTCCACCACAATTCCATGAGGCCCCTGACTATCATCCCTATGGAGATGTTGATCCTTATACAGAACATGATCCCAGTGTTCAGAAAATTGGTCTAATCAGCCGAATAATCGATTTTGGAGGTCTAGCGCTCCGCATATGAATAATCGGCCTATAATCGGTCCAGGACCGATTAATCGGCTATTCTGGGGTATAATCGGGTGATTTTCAAAATCAAATGCTAATAATAATTTTTTTACATTAATTATTTCTAATACTACTATTGGTCATTACAATTACATTCTCTTCTTCCACTTTACATATTTGGTCTTCTCCCCATGTTTTCTCAATAAGTTTATCGTTAATGTTTATTGAACTGATCCTTATTGTTGATGTTTTCTTCTCTAATTTCATCAATGTTTCTACTTACTTATTAATGCAATATTAGTCTATGACTTATCAATGTTTCTAATTATTTATCAATGTTTCTTCTCTAATTTCATCAATGTTTCTAGTTACTTATAAATGCAATATTAGTCTATTACTTATCAATGTTTCTAATTACTTATTAATGCGATATTAGTCTATGACTTATCAATGTTTCTAATTACTTATTAATGCGATATTAGTCTATGACTTATCAATGTTTCTAATTATTTATTGATGCAATATTAGTCTATTACTTATCAATGTTTCTAATTACTTATTGATGTGATATTAGTCTATGACTTATCAATGTTTATAATTACTTATCAAGTTTCTTCTATAATTTCATCAATGTTTCTAACTACTTATGTATGCAATATTAGTCTAGTACTTATAAATGTTTCTAATTACTTATCATTGGTATTATTATATGGTCAATATATAATTTACATATCTTTATGATTAATATTTAAAAAAATCAAAATCGATTAAAACGAATATTCTCCCGCTTATACTCCTGCATACCGTATATTTGTTATTCAGTTTCCTCTCCGCCCGTACATCGATTACCGCTTTTCAGAACACTGCATGATCCTTATTCACTGCATCCCTACGTGGAACCACACCCTTATCATTTATCAACCACCCTACCAACACACATCCCAACATGCTACCCTGCAAGCGCACTATGCACCGCTGCCACATCCCCTCCCCATCACAATTACTGGCTTCGCCACATCCTCCCATGGCCCCTCCTCGGCCCCCAAGCCATGATGTTTTTCAAAAAAAAACCTCGTTGACCTATTTCTCCCCACAATCCATACGGCCAGTATCACCCAGGAGCTCATCCACCGCATCAAAATGATCACTCCACTCGACAAGTTAAAGTTGAAGCCCCCACTTTTGATGGCAAACTTTATCCTAAAGCATTTCTTGATTGGAATGCTAGTTTGTAGGATTATTTTGAGTGGTATGACATGACCGACGCCCAACATATTAGGTTTGCTAAGATGAAATTCAAAGGGTCAGCCAAGCAATATTGGCAAGGTGTCAAGTGTGAGATGGAGCGTACTGGTCAACCTCCCATCCTCATTTGGGATGAGATGAAGAGTACGCGAGCGCCATGCAACCCCAATACCAAAGGCAACTTCTTTCTGACTGGATGGCCATTAGCCAAGTCAACTTCTTTCTAACTGGATGGCCCTTAGCTTAAGGATCATGATCTGTTTAAGAGTACATGGAAAGGTTTGAGGCTAAGAACTGTTGTATTCACAATGACTCCGATTGGCAATTGGTCGCTCGTTTCGAGCACCATTTACACCCTGAAATTAACGAGAAATGACATTACTGACTCCTTGGATGACGCTTTTCACCGTGCCTAAAAGGTAGAGTTACCTACAACCTACTTCTCATGGTCCTTCCTTTTCTCGTTTTAGACAACATACTCGTTCAACTAATAACCCTTCCACTACCCAATCTCGCTCCGACCATCCCTTACCCCAACCATCTTCCCAGAGTTTTTTAACCCCTTCCTCCAGTAAAGGCAAGGAGGTAGTGAGAAATTCAATCCAGAGTCCAAATCATACTTGTCAAGGCGGTCAGTCGGTCACCCTAGATCCTTGGCAACCAGCCCAACCAGGCCCACTAGTCGGCCGCCTAGGCGTAGGTTTTTTTTCATATAATTAGTTATATATATTAGTAACATATATAGTTATATACTTATATACAACAATATGCTTGTTATATACTTATATATTAGTAATATATGTAGTTATATACTTATATAGTTATAGTTAAATATACTATATAACTAATAAGTATATAGCTATATTCTTATTTAATTAGTTATATATATATATATTAGTAATATGTAATTAGTAATATATAATAGTAATACATATAGTTATACATTAGTATATATTAGTAATATATAATTTTTTATATTACTAATTATACATTAGTGTTATATATATTTATATATTAGTAATATATATTTGTAATATATATAGTTATATATTAGAATTATATATTTGAAATATATATAGTTATATGCTAAACTGCTAAAGAGATGTAGTATACATTACTAATATGAATGAAATTATATGCCATAATCATCTTATTTCTATTTCCATGGCAATTGGCAAGACAAAAACAAACACTTTAGCCGACAATAAGACTAAATGACAAAAATAAAATTAAAAAAGATTGTCAGGCCCACCAAATAAGCGGTCGATTTACACAGTGACCAGCCAACCAATTGGTTTAGGCGGACATTGTAATTTAAATGATGGAAAACCTAGGCGACAGTCAAGTCGTTGGCCACCAAAACAACCAACTGACTAGTCGAGTGCCTCAACAAGTATGACCCATACTGCTCCGCGTGGTCGTGAATGCTTTCATTGTCATAGCACGACTCGCCTGACTCCCTAATGTCCTCGATGTGCTCTTTTTGTGTCCTCTGTTTCTCCTGATACCACCCCTGAGGATGACATTGAATATGAAGATGTTTTTCCTACATCTGAATCAATCCATTCGAGCATATTCATTTAAAACTTCTAATGATGATGTTGATTACAAATATGATTATGATATGCCATACCTCTAGGTTATGTGTGTTCTAGATGCCTCCTCAAAAGGGGACGAATGAAAATGCACCACCCCCTTCTAAACCTTCTTAAAGCACACTGATAATAGTTGCAAACTACTCATTGAAGGTGGCGGTTCACAAAACATTATTTTCATTGGTATGACACGACCGACGCCCATGGTAATAAAAACCCCGCCTTGAGGCTCTCGAGGCTTACGTCTCTTGGTGAGGCTATCCCAAATGCGCCTCGAGGCTTACGCCTTGGTGTCCTAGACCGAGGTTTACACCTCGCATTGTCTGAGGCCCGCCTCAAAGCACTGAGGCTCTGAGGCTTAGCTGAGGCACACGCCTCAATTCTAGATGATACAGTATTTTGTTTACCATCAAATTGTGTACTTTTAAGATTATTACAAACACTTTCTTTAAAAAAAACTTTTAGTTCTTATAGTTAATTGTTTTTTTATTAATGAACATTTAATCATCAATCTCTAAGTTACAATTTTCAATCTTCTTTGTCAAAATTTATCATTGTTTGCTTCCTTCTTCACTATGTTGTTAAATTTCGTATCATTGTTAACTAAGTTTGGTTTCTTATTCCTACTAATTCAAAATTCAATCTCCTTAAGTTTTTCTGCCATTGACATCTTTTATTCTAATAGTATAAAGAATTGATATCTCGTTATTTTTTTACATATTTATTTTGGTATTGTGGTGGGTCCTTAGTCTATATTATCACTATTAAGTTTCATAATTAACTTCTATTTCATTTGGTTATGTTTGTATATACCTATTTCTGTTATACACACGCATATACATAACACACACACACAGATATATATATATGTAATTACATGTATAAATTCATTTTTATTACCGCCTCATACATATTTTAAGGCTTACGCCTCATGCATTTTTCAACCTTGCCGATGCCTAACAGATTAGGTTTGCTAAGATGAAACTCGAAGGGTCAACGAAGCAATATTGGCTAGGTGTCAATCGTGACATGTAACGTACTGGTCAACCTCCTATCCTCTTTAGGGATGAGATGAGGACTAGGCTATGCGAGAGTTATGTTCCCACCCAATACCAAAGGTAACTTCATTTTGACTGGATGGCCCTTAGCCAAGGCAACTTCTTTCTAGTTGGATAGTCGTTAACCAAGGGTCATCATATGTTTAAGAGTACATGGAATGGTTTGAGGAGGCTAAGAACTGTTGTATCCACAATGACTCCAATTGGCAACTGGCCGCTCATTTTATGCACCATTTACACCCTAAAATTAATGAGAAATGATATTACTGACTCGTTGGATGACGCTTTTCACTGTGTTGAAAAGGTAGAGAGTTACCTACAGCCTACTTCTCATGGTCCTTCCTTTTCTTGTTTTAGACTATATGCTCAACCAATAACCCTTCCACTACCCCATCTCACTCTGACCATCCCTTACCCCAACCATCTTCCCATAGTTTTTCAACCCCTTCCTCCAGTAAAGTAAAGGAGGTAGTGACAAATTCAGTCTGGTCTGCTCTGCGAGATCGTGAATGCTTTCATTGTCATAGCATAACTCACCTAACTCCCCAATGCCCTCGTCGTGCTCTTTTTGTGCCCTCTATTTCTCCTGATACCACCCCTGAGGATGACATTGAATATGAAGATGTTTTCCTACATTTGAATCAATCCATTCAAGCATATTCATTTAAAACTTCTAACGATGATGTTGATTACAATTATGATTATGATTTTTCATACATCTAAGTCATGCGTGTTCTAGATGCCTCCTTGGAAGGGGACGGATGGAAATGCACCACCCCCTTCCAGACCTTCTTGAAGCACACTGATAAAAGTTGCAAACTACTCATTGATGATGGTGGTTCACAAAACATCATTTCACACCATGGATTGAAGCGCATGGAGTTGCGCCCAGAGGGACGAAGCCCTAGCTCATAACCCAATGATGCCTTGTGCCCATCACTCTAGGTGCTTATTGAGACAACATTTGGCGTGATCTGTTGCCTATGGATGTTGGCCACGTCATACTTGGCAGTCCTTGGATTTATGACTTAGAGAACCACAATGAGGGACGCTCCTTTCTCTTCAATCATGGCTTATATGACCAATTTTAAGGCTTTGAGCAGGAGATACGAGTTCCTTGCTCCTTTCCCCTCTCACTCTGGTGACTACAAGAAACATGAACCGTAAAGCCAACACTCAAAGACACCCTATAAATCACCCCAATATGTCTACAACGCTCCCTTGATTGTCCTCTCGCATCTCTAACCTCCCTCAAGCAAGTTTTAACCCACTTCCAATCCACTCGTTGTCTACTTGCTTAGTCGTGTAAGCAAAATTGGAAATCTCGCCTTCACTCCACCTCAACCACAATCACCTCCAGCCTTAAATCCGCAGAGGTGCATTGGGCTTAAACTGATTGACGTCACACTGTCGCAAGCACTCCTTCCATAAATCCTCTTTTTCTCTAACGAGTCTTCGTCGCCTATCAAGCAATTGAGCTCGGTCTTCTTAGTGGCAACGACAAAGCTCAATCGCCCGATCATTGATCATGCAGGTGAACAATGTTGCTCGATGACCCATATGGACTTCGGGAAGATTTGTCTAAGATGACCTAAGTGATGTATCATCCACCCATGTGGAATCATATGGAACGTTTACTAAATATATTTGATGATGTTGATGATAATAGTTTGGCGGATAATTTCCACTTGGGGACATCCAAGGACTTCAATCACTCTAATCCATTGCTTTTGAGCCTTATATTGAAATCATCACCACATATTGATCCACATGAACTTTTCTTCTCCAGGATCTTTGACTTAGTGTTGGCTCAGTTATTCCCAAGATCTACTCTTTTGAATCAATATTAAAGGTAAGTTTTACCTCTTACATATTGCTTGTTTTTACTTGGATGAGCCACTTGTTTCATACTAAGTAATTGATGGTGTTAATTTATGTTAGTTATTATCTTAGTAATAGCTATATGGACTAACTCTACATAAGCTCATTAGCACTGACTTAGTGTATATTATGTTGTGTCTCTAGTACACCGTCCCTTGAGACGAGCCTATATTTATGACTCTATGTACTTCTATCAGAACATGATAAGAATTTCTATTCAAATGATATCAATGCAATTCTCTAACTCTCAGAGTTTCAAAGGAGCAGCAATCCCATCCCTCTCTCATGCACCGCCACCCCTCTGCTCTCTCTTTTTCTTCTTCTTCCTCTCTCCCGCCCCTGCCCCCTCCCTCCCACCTCTTGCCCCACTACCGATCCACTCCTACCCACCGGTGCAGTCATGGCAGCGGCTAGCAGCAATCTCGTAGCATGTTGTCAGCCGCTGGTCGGGTGCCACAGCAAGCAGCCGATGCCTTGGCTCTAGCCGGGCACCAATATCCGGGCCTTGGCTCTAGACGGCATATTTTTCCTATGTCAATTATCAGATCACAAGATCTACCAAAGATTCGAGAGAATGGACAATAAAGATATCAGGCATCGTTAGCTCGATCAAACCAAACAGTACATATGTAGCATCCACGAGACTTTGGAGAGTGTCTTTGCAGATATATGCACAACACGAACATCAATGTGAAAACCATACTACCACTGACACGAAATCCATTGTAATTACTAGGTGTGTAAAGGACGATCAGTTCAAGGGAGAAGGGCGGAACCGACCAGCTGTACTTCTGGAACTGCTGAGTGAGGTCAACGAGATCGTCAGACAATATCAGCAATTTCGCGCGCGTCGTCCGTATCGTCGTGAGAAACAGGCTTGGTGAGCATGAGCGGGCGGTCCTTCGCGTCCTCTCACCCGGCGTCGTCCTCAGCGTCGGTGGTGCTGATTCGGGAGCAGCGCTGGAGGGAGGCGAAGAAGGCGGCGACGCTGTAGCCCACACAGTTGGCTACAGGATCGATCTTGTCGCACGAGAGGAAACCGCTGGCGGGAGGGTTGTCCATATACGCTGAACGGAGGAGCACAGTATGGGAGCGGGAGGATGGCTAAGCGACCAGAATAGCGGCGTGAGGCGGATGGTGGAGCTGCAGTTATCTGCGGGAGACAATAGAAGGACGGAAGACGGGATTCGGTAGAGCAATGGCAGGAGGAGGGGGAGCGGCGGAGATGCTGAGGCGGCGGCTGAAATTAGGGATTCAGAAGGAATGTTGTAATATAGGTGGTATTAGAGCGGGTGGGCGGTGGTGAAAAAGTAGATGGTGGTGGGAACGGGGAGGTGATAGGTAATGGGACGGTTATTTTTTATTTTATCAATAAGGTTGAGATATATTATAGCTAATAATTTTCTCCAACATGTTGTGACCACATAGGACGCTGATGAGAAATGAAATTATTAAAATATGTTATTTGGTAATATAGGCATGGTGGTGAGGTGGATAGGAATGATGAAAATTTAACTAATATTGTTTATTATGATATCAACCAAACTACGACGTCATGAGGCGTCACAAAGTGAGATTATTTAAAATAAAGTGTGGAATTATCACTAACAACTAGATTATCGTGAAGCACGTCACATATCCACCTCAAGTGGAAACACTTGCATCTGGGCCCACAAAACCACCTGTATAATATATAACTCCTGTAAAAGGTTATTACATGATAATGTTCAGTGGCTTACAACAGATAGCATGTTCACATACATACAAGTCATATCTATATACATGTCATATCTATACAACAAAGCATATCCATGTGTCAACGTTCAAACTACAAAAACATTCTCAAGGACCTGAGAATACAAGGACGACATATAGGACTTTTACTATGAAACACTATCAACATGTCTGACCTTTATGCAGCTATTGTTCCTCTTGTAGTTCAACCTCAATAGCACAATCTCTACCTCTTCGTGCTCGACCACCTAAAAAATGTGGAAAACCCACGTGGTAAGATCAAATGTCCCAGCGAGAGATATAACTCTCCGCCAACGTCCATTATAAGCACAGATAGCTCAAAGTAGATAAAGCGTGTAATTACCAGGTTGACCAGATTCAACTAAACGATATGTATTAAACTGATAATACAGATTAAGCAATTTAGGCAGTTACCACTGAGCAGTAGAACACTTCATACTTTGAGAAGGAATATGAAGAACATGTATAATAGTTGATTTCTCTTATGGCATTAGAATTCAAGAAATCAACACAAAGATAAGGCAAGGGGTCATCCAATGTGAATCATATTTGACCCTAAGCAAATGTTCTACACGGCTATATTACATATTTTATTATGCTCTGAGGATTTGAGGCGTACCACTTAAATCCAACCGACCACTGCGAAGTCAAAATTGGTGCCAGGCAAGGTTTATGGAAGAGCCAGAATCCACGATCTCTCCAACACCTCTTGGTCAGTACAAGAGAAACACTGCAGAGACATATCAAACAACTGCAAACAGTGACAAATAGTCAAATTGAAGGATCGCTCACGCATGGATGTCCTTATAAAACACCTAGCCCGCCTTGGTACATGGCATGGCGCTGGAGAACAGGCTCACACATCGTCGTTCAAAAAGGCATGATGCAATTGCAATACTGCCATTCTCACGTATCTCGATATCACAAACATCGGGGCATGACACAGTCATCCTCCAAAAACATCTAATTGTGGACACAAGGATATCCACTCAACTTGCGTCCTCGCATATACAACAATAGGCGTTCCAAGCTTCCCATAGGAGTTAGTCGTCTCACCATCCAGCAAGTATTGACACTGGAATGGATCTATGGCACAGGGCAATTACATGATTAGGGCTTCACTTGATTAGTTAAGCCAATTGGGTATCTTTTAGCATCAATCAAGTTACAACGTATAAACCCTAAACAGACTCTACAAGGATAGGGCAAATATAACTCCAGAAGATATAAAATGTATAAGGTGCAAACTTGTCACACTATCACTTGATGTCATTGCCATTCAAGGCTATCAACATGTCACACAGCCATACAAGGCTATCACCACAATGTAGTGTCATGGGATATCAATCCCTCATCATGAACTGGAGGACAACACCTCACACTAGTCATTGAGCCTTTGTCAGGTTATAAGACCCATCACATCAAGGTGCCTCATCATGCTCATAGACATCACCTTGCGTCGCCTAATTTTCACCATAGCATTCACAAGTTATGACATTCATTCAGCCTGCAAGGTTAGGTTTACACAAGTAAGAGAGAGAGAGAAATATAATCACATGGCATACATTAAGGCAAAATCAACATGCATAGTACAGCCTGGAATTAGGGTTAGGGTTTCAGATACATAACTGATTAGGGTCCCATTATTGATTATGATTACCATTCATCTTCACATCATCGTGTAGGGATTAACACATGGTGTAGCAACTCAACTCAACTAGGTGAAGCGAACTCTTTAGGTGGGGGAGTGCAACGACCATGGTCCACTTGGAGTGACCATATGTTGTGAACCACCTAGCTAAGCATGTGTCTCAACCCATCACCATATATGGGTCTCGACCAACCATCCAAACAGATGTCTCGACCGAAACACAATATCAACTGAAAACATATGTAGAGAGCCTTAGGTGTTGCAACCATCGACCCATTAGGGTTAGCGTTGCCACGATTATCAAAGGTCTCAACATGTGTTACGACCCGTGCCACACCACCAAGCTTACCTTGGCCAAAATTCACCCAAGACTCTTGTCACGATTGAAACAAAAATAGGAATGCGACCAGCTTATCCAAAACCATACGTGCACCAACATGGCACAAGTGTAACGACATGATTACGTAAGGACATGTGTTTCAACCGAAACCAAAAACAAGCACAACGCCCATCACGCAAGATCATGGGGTGTTGACTGAAACTAGATCACAGGTGTAACGACCAACAAAGGTCAAGCTATCACAACAACACTCAACCATCCTCAAAATAGAGATAAACCCTGATTAAAATAGGTAGTAAACATCGAAGACACTAAACACAACCAAGGAGGGAAAAGATCCATACAAGATAAATCATCAAGACCCTAAAAACCAATCTTCACCATGATCAACCAAGAAACCAAACGAGGAGATAGAAGACCAAGCTTCAACCTTAAGAAAAACATAGGGGTTGAACCATATCATGGTGATAAAACCAATGATATCATGTAGCATGTATCAACTTCACTTCATCCATCACTTAGAAATCGGGTATATTAAATTAGGGTTAGGAAAGAGAGCAATATATATAAGAATACTACAAAGTCACAAATGCTAAGTCATTATAGCATCATCTATCACATTAGCATCACGTTTCGATATTAAAATAGTAGCATGCAAGCTCAATTAAAGTGCAATAATAGAATAAGGCAGAGAGTTGTATAACCCGTCTTATGAAGAGATCAAGCTCCCAAGATCACGACCTCCTAGGAAGAAGAAACCTCCAACCAAGGGCAACTCCATGATCAAAAGATCATCTCAAAAGAGAAGAACACCATGGTCAAAGGAGAGTTCGATAAAGAGGTGAAAAACTCTAGGCTGAACCAAGGAAGAAGAAAGGGAAAGAGAAGAAAGCTTCCTCTCACTTGGGTACCAACATGTCAGACATAGTCTCTGACCCTTGCAAAGAGAAGTTTCTCTCAAGATGACCACCATGGTAGAACTATAGTCTCACGACCAAGAAAGG
The DNA here is from genome assembly GCA_963693085.1 of Alisma plantago-aquatica. Lineage (NCBI taxonomy): Eukaryota > Viridiplantae > Streptophyta > Magnoliopsida > Alismatales > Alismataceae > Alisma > Alisma plantago-aquatica. The sequence continues at coordinate 1,007,483,780 of OY856409.1, forward strand.
AGAATAAGATATGTGTAAAGGAAAACGTGATCAAGGGTTCAAAACCACTCACCAAGGATGAAGATCATCAAAGTCACCACAAAGGAGATGGTCAAGCTCAAGAGCACCACATGTAAGGTTGATCGGCTACTAAAGCTTAAAGATCAGTACCCTCTAGATCCACCTACCTCTAAGGTCCGCCAAGCAAGAGAGGAGAAGGAAAGAGAGCTAAAATGATTGCTTGCATGTAAAAGAGAGGGCTTATATACATGTAGTAGGAGGGAGGTGAAGGATATGAGGTGTCAACACAAGAGAGCATCACTAAGACACTTGGCCACCAAGAAAATAGCCACACAACCACTGAACACATGCATGAAACAAAGGGTGATATAGCCTAGGTTGGGTATGGACCACTAAGGTCACCCACTGTAATGCCTGGGCCCACTGCCGTAGGCTCTAGTAGAGTTTCAGGAATGACGAATGGCCCCACAGACCATCACTAGCCTTAACTGCACACTTTTCCCCCACTCACGCTCAAGTCGGGGTCAACTTCCCGACTGGTCACCCATCCTAGTACTACTACAAGCTGAGCATGCTTAACTATGGAGTTCTTTAGTGATGGGCTCCCGAAAAAGGAGGTGCACCTTGGTGATATGGGTAGTCCAATCATTCCCTTTAAGATCCTTATATCTGAGGCCTCAATCCTAGGATGTCACAATTTCCCCCACTTAGACTCTTTACGTCCTTGTCAAGGCTCAACTATATGGCCTCACAATATTTCCCCATTTCAGTGCAGACCCATAATGGCTCATAGGCACCCAGCTCCCGGTCGCAGAATACCAATGCAAGGGTGGCTACGTCACCATGGGCATCCCTTTCCTACATGCCTAGATTGTATGGCTCAAGACTGGCATGCCACATGCCCATGTGGGCCCCACCTATTGGAGAGGTTATGGCTCTGATACCATTTGTAATGCTTGGGCCCACTGCCTTAGGCTCTAATAGAGTTTCAGGAATGACGACTGGCCCAACAGACCACCACCAACCTTAACTGTGCACTTTTTCCTCACTCACACACAAGTCGGGGTCAACTTCCTTACTGGTCACCCATCCCATGATACTAATTAAGGCACAATAAACACACTCTGCATATTACAAAATGCAAGATAACCATTCAACTTGGATAAATTGCAACTTGGCCCAAAGCACACAAACATGGCTCAAACATCACCCAAACAAGACCAAACTGAAAATATAAGCTTGCCATGTGTTATTAAAGCATCTCAAAGGATTAGATTAAGGTTCAAGCATCTCATATAGCAAGGCAAGCACACTCAAACACTAAGCTAGGTCAGGGGCCTTACAACCATAAACCCCTAACAAGGATTTCACTCTTGAAATCCTACGCAAAAAGAGATGGGCACTTCCTACGCATATCCTCCTCAAGCTCCCATGTGGCTTTCTCTATGCCACGATGATGCCACAAAATCTTAACCAACATGATATCCTTCTTCTTCTTCAACTTCTTTATCTTCCTATCCAGGATCAACACAAGACCTTCCATGTAAGATATGTCTTCGTCCAGCTCAACATCCACTGTCTGCAACACCAACTTTGTATCCAGATGTCACTTCCTCAACATAGACACATGGAACACTTGATGCAAACTGTGCAACTCAAGTGGCAACTCCAACTTATTTTCCATCTTCCCAACACGTGCCATCACCAGGTAAGGTCTCATATATCTAGGAGACAACATACCCCGCTTCCCAAACCTCAAAACTCCTTTCCAAGGAGAGACCTTGAGGTATAATATGTCCCCCACTTGGAACACCAATGGTCTATGTCGGTTATCAGCATATGACTTCTGCCTGTCTTGTGCTACCTTCAAATATTATTAAATCACTCTAATCTTCTACGTCGATTGTTGCACAAGCTGAGGACCTAGGAGTTGATACTCACATGTCTTGTATCAACACAACGAAGATCTATAAAGTCTCCCATACATGCTTTATAGGGTGCCATATAAATGCTCCTCTGATAAATGTTATTGTATGCAAACTCTATCAAACTAAGGTGGATATCCCAATTGCCCAAAAATTGCAAAACACAAGCTCTCAATAGATCTTCTAGAATTTGTATCATCCTCTCTGACTGTCCATCTTCCTGTGGGTGAAATGTCGTACTGAACTTCAACCACATTCCCACAACTGTGTACAAACGTTCCCATAAATGACTGGTGAACTGAGGACCTCTGTCAGATACAATGGTAGCTAGGATACTGTGCAATCGCACTATCTCACCAACATATAACTAAACAAGTTTCTCATGTGTGTATGTATCTATACTGGAAAAAAGTATGTTGTCTTTGTCAACCTAACAATAATCACCCATATGGAGTTATGACCTTTGGCGTTCTTAAACAGAACAACCACAAAGTCCATCGTGACATGATCCCACTTCCACTGTGGTATGGGTAATGGTTGCAAAGCTCCTGTTGATTTCTAATGTTCTCCTTTAGCCTTCTGGCACACAGGACACTTGGCAACAAACTCGGCCACATCAAGCTTCAAACTAGGCCACCAATACAAATATTTAAGATTTTGGTACATTTTGGAGCTACTTGGATGCATGGCGTACATCAAAGAGTGAGCCTCCTCCAAGATTATCTTCCTCAGATGATCAACATCAAGAACCACAGCTCGACTGTGGTAACATATTGTCCCATCCTCTAACTCATGAAAACCATCACGCTTCTCACTGTCGAACTTTGATCAGATCTGTTGTATCACAGTATCATTCTACTGAGCATCTCTAATTTGTTTCCGCAACATAGACTTTACCTACAATTGCGCCAATAATCCTGCTATCATAGACACCTCTAACTTTACTTTCATCTCACACAAGGATACTAACATGTCCCTCTTGTAGCACACCAAGGAACATAATTGTGCCTTATCAACAAATGATGATGAATAATACTTCTTGCTCAAAGAGTTTTCCACCATGTTCGCCTTCCCTAGATGATAATCTATTGCATGTAATAAGATGAACATTATATGTTACATGTATGTCATGGTATTCGAGCCTTGATGAGGCATGCAAAGATAATGATATTCTTACAGGAGATAATGTGATGGTCTTAAATGACCTTTGGGCATGATTGAATACTAATGGAGGTATGATTCTCTTCATGATATGATAGCGGTTGGACCCTGGGATAATGCAATAAGGATGTTTATCTTGTGTTGTTGTGATGACAAGTAAAGTTATGAATGGCAAATGAAATAGTATCATGTGGTGTTGTAATAAGGAATATGTCATATACATTTTATATTTATTGGAGTTGTTACATATCAAATTCTTGCTAGAAATGAACTATGATTTGTATGTCCACTTGTTTGATTCGGCCTTAATTCACTCAACCCACTTAATTAATGAAAGTGAAACCTTAATCATGCAATTGTTCTAGCCATATATCCATTCTAGAGTCAGAACTTTGTTGGATGGTGAAACGAGTCATCCTACAGAGAACTTGGAGCGCATATTGTTGAGTATGCGGGGTGCCTGGAGTGAGTGGGAAATTCTTTATAAAAACGTCATACACAAATTTTTATATTTATTAGATTTTTTACATGTGTGTCTAAATAAGAAGTGGAGTCTTGAAAAAAAATCCCATGTTTTTTCATGGGGACAAAAATAGAACAAATTTTCCCAAAAGTTGCCACATAATATTTTCCTTTCACTAGTATTGTGGTAAACAAACAACATGTTTATCCACTATCACTCCCCTCCTCATAATTCACCATGTAACAAGCACAAACTTAGTCCAATTCCTTCAAATCATCATTCATTTCCATCATGCCAGGAACAGACATATAAAATATTCATCTATACAACTCTTAAGATTAAAACTAAGCTGAAAAGATGATAGTAGTGGGTCCAATTTGAATGGGATGGTATCACTATAATTTCAAAAAAAGTTAGGTTTAAAATTAAATCATATGACTTTGAACCTCTTTCTTGAATGATAAGTCAGGAAAGAGAATAGATCATAACCATGAAAGACATCTTAATCCCTTATAAATGCCTTAATTCAATCCTACAACCTACGTGTCACAAGCAACAGTCTTGACCGACTAAGCTAGTTAGCAAGTGGTTAAAACTCAAGCAGATATCAATATAACATCTAAATCACATAATTTATTTTAAAACTAAAATGTAACATTTAAAATATTTATTAAATTTGAGTTGCAAAAATATAATGGGCTAAATTTTTTTGGATATGAGTATGGACCAAGAAACATGGTCTTGATAGATATCGAATTTCTAAAAGCAGAATATGAATATGAATATGAATGAATATGGATGAAATTGTTAAAATTGAATGAAGATTTGTAGTTGTATTTGTGGCAACACATCCCACTATCACACAGACAGCGAGGTGTTACGTGAAAACGTGCAGAAATCACCATAACCACATATTACCAAAATCTCAGGTTAATTAAAACCGATTTCGAAAAACGAATAAACTGAGAAACTATTACATTCCAGTCCACATCCTGTAAGAAAACAAGTTATATAAATATATACAAGCCTTGATACGTGTCCACAGCTTAGAACAACAGCTGTTTTGCCATCACATGAGTTCATCACATGTTATATACATAGAGGCCCACATCCGGCCAACAACAGTATATACAAAACATCTACGGTTGTACATCGTGAAACAACGTCAAAACATCGCCAAGGACCTGAGAGTACAGGGATGACTCTAGACTTTACTACAAAACTTCCAAAACAACAGCCTATCCATCGCTTGCCTTCTACAGTTCTTCTAGCTGCTCGGCCGCAACTCCGCGACCACCACCACGTCTAGCTCGACCACCTAAAAAGGGTGTAAACCAGCGGGGTGAGACAATTGAACATTATCCCAGCGGGAGGCATAACTCCCCGCCAAAACTACAAAACCTCAGGCATATATAAAGCAGCTAACTGATAAAAGTATAACAAGAGCAGTTATAAGATAAGACTGTTCATACTTATCAAGCTTACCAAAAGTACTCAGCATTTATCCAACTATTCATTATGAAACATGATTAATAGGACGTATAAGGCTCACCACACATGAGAGATGTACAAGCAACTGCAAGATACAAACAAAGTTAACTACACAAACAAGGCCTCAACAAATGTTTCGTGTTTGTCTTAAGCAGTAAATATAAACAACTGGATTACGTTTTATTATGCCCTGAGGAAGTGAACTGTACCGTTCAAATCCAACCTTCGGCTGCGAAGCCCATAGCCGGTGCCATACAAGGTCAATGGAAGAGCCGGAATCCACGACCTCACCCCTCGTGGTCAGTACACGAGAAACAAAGCAAGACCGCAGTCTCATGCTCAAGTGGCCTTTAGCCACAGGGTCAGCTCCTCAGGCTACCCTCTGCCTAGCCCGCCTTGGTACAGGTCACAGTGCTAGTAAAACTGATCCACGGGCCTGATCACCGTGCTCTGAGCCATGAATACATTCATGCTCATCATATCACATATCCGGAGCCATGGGCCTGTTCACCATGTTCATCACATATCTGAGTCTGCAACCACAGCTGCACTCGTTTACCTCTCTATTTGAGGCTAGGAGAAACCTCGCATATTCAAAAATATGCGCTCCGGGTTAACCCACAGGAGAACCCGTTTCACCATCACCAAGTCCTGACGATGATGGATCTATGGCCAGGGCAAACTACATGATATAATTCACTGTGATTAATTAGTATCTTTTAGATGGATTGCAAGATTCAACCAAGTTGTATAACATGCAAGCTATAAAAGGAAATAAACAATCATAAATTCAACATTATGCTTTCACTACAATTCACATCATACTGATCCATCACAAGGACCCCACATCACATGTTATCACTTGGCCTCTTGCCAATCATCCATATCCATCTCAAGGATCATCACATACCATGGGATCTCAATCCCTCATCACATAGTGCCACTGCCTCTCAAGGCTTATATCATCATCACGGAACATCATTCACAATATACATGTTATCTCATTGTTCACATATAATCATTCCTCATAGCCTTTCATTTGGCTATGCATCACCTGCATGGTTAGCATTATTCAATAATCAACATGAAGTAACATTAGAGGTTGTATCCTTTTCATAATAATACCTCATCTCATGATCTCACGTCATAGCATTTAGCAAACCCTAATGTATGCTTATTATTACTCTTGGCATTATAAGATAAACAAGGTGCTCACACTCGTGTGTATAACCATATTAGGATTTGAAGAATAAGCTTTATCATAAGGGACATTAACATGCAACGAGTCATCATAGATTAACAAAAGTATAGCCGGCGCATTAGCTTCCTATGACAAACGGAACCCTCACAAGAAGATACCAAAACCCTCACTAAAAGAGATGTATCGGGCAACCTGCCCTCACCCAAGGCTCAACACATAATGGTCAATAAGAGAGCAAGCAGCAACGCTGCGTTGCCACCAAGGCAACCAGCACACGACGCAGCGTTACAACAGGGAGTGTCGCACGACAGGGGTAGGGTGTCTGGCACTCCTCACATATCGGGCAACGGCCATCTCACATGGAGTTATCGACCGACATAGCAGTGTGACACCCTTCACACTCCACTCAACAACGCCCGATACAAGGGCTAACATATCGACCAGGTCAGCCCACTAGGGATAACAACCAAGAGAGAGAACTCACTCCTCATAACGTGCAACAACCTAATCAAAGCCTAACGACCGACACAAAGCAGAGCAAGGGGTTGTGACACCCGTCACAAGAACCAAGGGTGTCGCCCGACTCCTTAACCTATCGCCCAACACAGGCTTGTCAGCTAACACACACCTCACTGGCCTATCGCTCAACATGCTAAGTCAAGAGATATCGTCCAACAAGGTCATCTTCTTCCTCAAACACAAGGCACCCGAACCCTAGGAAGATGGCTCACCTTAATCAACTAAGAAAGAGGGGTCTTGCACATCAACCATCACCAACGAGCTCACCCTTCTAGCCCATGGTAATAGGAGAGTGTTGTTTAAGCAACTAGAACACAAGCTCACCTCAATCGGTTAGGGAAAGAGGGGTGTTGCTCATGACACTAGAAGCTCAATCTCACTCCTCTAGACTAAGGGGAGAAAGGAGTATTGCTCCCTAAAACCCTAGTCACAAGGATCGGCCAAAGGATACTAAGGCAAGATGTAAAACTAATCAATAACATATAATCAAGAACAAAGAAAAGGAGATAGTGTAGTTAGGGTTAGAAGTTATGCAACCCGCCTTAAGCTCCAAGCTCCAAAGAAGAAGAAGAGCTCCAATCTTCAAGGGATGTAGACCACCACTTGCTCCTCCAAGGTGTGTCGGCCACCAAGATGCTCCTTCAAGGGGGGTATCGGCCAACACAGGCTAGGTAGAGGGGTTGTGTCATGCAACAAGGACCTAAAGCTAAGGAAAGAACCACCTATATAGAAGGAAAGGGAGGAGAAAACAAGGTTGGTTCAAGCAAGGTGTCACTTTCCTAGGGACACTTGTCCTAGAGCACGAGCCACTACTCTAGAAAGCTTCATCCACATGTCCAAGATATGCTCCAAGTGTCCACTAAACAAGGTCAAGGCTAGGTCAAGCATCATGGGTGACACAACATGTTGCTCCTTGGGCGACACACTCCATTGCCATGGGCGACACACTCCATACTTGGCCGATACAAGGCTCAACCCTAAGCAAAACAAGGCATCTCAAGGCCCAACAAGCTCAACAAGGCCTAAAAGGACTCAAGCAACGAGCCCAAGCCTACCTATCTACACAAGAGGAAGCAAAGAGAGAGAGGAACACCTCACAAGGTGGCAAACTTGCCTACAAAACCCTAGACTTGGGTTATTTGCAAGTAGCACATCCAACTCTCAACAAAGCACAACCAAACCCTAATCACCATTAAAGGTGATTAGCAAGAACCAAAGCACCAGGGCTAAGCAAAGCAAACAGGGTAAATCCTAAACGAAGGTCAGGGTCCTTACAATCTAATCCCCTTTAAGGGATTTCGTCCCCGAAATCCGAAGAGAAAAGCGAGGGATACTTCCTCCTCATATCTTCCTCAAGCTCCCATGTGGCTTCCTCAACACCACGACGCTGCCAAAGAACCTTCACAAGAACCAGGTCCTTCCTCTTCAACCTCTTAACTCTTCTGTCAAGGATTGCCATAGGACCTTCCTCATAGGTCACATCTTCATCAAGCTCAACTTCAACTGGCTGTATCACATTTCTTGGATTTGGATGGCTTTTCTTCAGCATACTAACATGGAACACTGGATGTAGCCTGTGCAACTTTGGAGGTAACTCTATCTCGTAAGCTACCTTTCCAACACGTGCCATAACTGGGTAAGGCCCCATATACCTGGGTGCCAACTTACCCTTCCGGCCAAACCTCAACACACCTTTCCACGGCGAGACCTTAAGATATACCTTGTCTCCTACCTGGAACTCCAAAGGTCGCCGACGATTGTCTGCATAAGACTTCTGCCTGTCCTGTGTCGCTTTCAAATATTGTTGTATCACCTTGATCTTTTCTGTTGTCTGTTGTACTAACTCAGGACCCAAAAGCTGATATTCGCCAGACTCATACCAACATAACAGAGATCTGCACTTCCTGTCATATAAGGCCTCATAAGGAGCCATGTCAATGCTCCGCTGATAACTATTATTGTAGGCAAACTCTATCAGACTGAGATGTATGTCCCAACTGCCTAGGAACTGCAAAACACAAGCCTAAAGGAGATCCTCCAAAGTTTGAATAGTCCTCTCAGACTGTCCATTTGTCTGTGGATGGAAAGCGGTGTTGAACCTTAGCTACATTCCCAACGCTTTGTGCAACTGTTCCCAGAAACGACTCGTGAACTGAGGACCACCGTCGGAAACTATCGTTGCTGGCACACCGTGCAAACGCACTATCTCATCCACATATATCCGAGCGAGCTTCTTGAATGTATATGTTGTCTTTACAGGTATGAAATGGGCAGACTTCATCAATCTGTCCACTATTACCTAAATGGAATCATGATTCCTAGTTGTCCTGGGTAGACCAACTATGAAATCCATGGTTATATGATCCCATTTCCACTGCGGTATCGGCAAAGGTTGCAGCGTACCTATCGACTTCTGATGCTCAGCCTTCACTTGCTGACAAACCGCACATCTAGCCACGAACTCAGCTACATCCTTCTTCAAGCCTGGCCACCAGTACAGGTCCTTCAGACTGTGGTACATCTTGGTGACACCTGGATGCATAGCATACATCGATGTGTGCACTTCCTCAAGCACCAACTTCCTTAGTTCATCAACATTAGGAACCACCATCCTATTACGATAGCAGACTAGCCCATCCTCGGACTCATGAAACCCATCACGCTTTTCGTTGCCAAACTCTGATCTGATCAACTGTACTGCATCATCTGTCTGTTGTGCATCCTTGATCTGTTGTCTTAATGTAGGCTTGACTTGCATCTGTGCTAAAAGTCCAGTTACTGAGGAAACCTCCATCTGCATGTTCATCTCCCGTAAAGAGACAAGCATATCCTGTCTATGGCATACCAGAGAACTCAACTGTGCCTTCTTGGAAGAAAAAGAGGACTTCCGACTAAGCGCATCAGCTACCACATTAGCCTTACCAGGATGATACTCGATAGTGCAGTCGTAATCATTGATCAACTCCATCCATCGACGCGGTTGCATGTTCAACTCGTGCTGCGAAAAGATGTACTTCAGGTTCTTATCATCCGTAAAGATCTGACACACTTCCCCATACAGACAGTGTCTCCAAACCTTTAACGCATGAACCACTGCCGCCAGCTCCAAATCATGAGTCGGATAGTTCTCCTCGTATTTCTTAAGCTGTCGCGAAGCAAAAGAAACCACATGATCTTCTTGCATCAGCACACAACCTAAGCCTTTCTTGGAAGCATCACAAAAAACTACATAGCCCTTCCCAGGTTCTGGCAAGATCAACACTGGAGCACTGGTTAGCTTCTCCTTCAAACTCTGGAAAGCTTGTTGACATCGATCATCCCAAACAAAAGGCACATCCTTTCTCGTCAACTTTGTCATCGGTAATGCAATCGTACTGAAGTCCTTGATAAACCTCCGGTAGTATCCTGCTAGACCCAGAAAACTGCGGACTTCTGTCGGCGTCTTCAGCTGTTCCCAATCCGCAACGGATTCTACCTTCTTCAGATCTACCTTGACTCCTTCAGCAGATATAACGTGACCCAAGAAGGTCACTTCCTCCAACCAGAACTCACACTTACTAAACTTGGCATACAACTGATGTTGGTGAAGAAGAGTCAACTCTTGACGAAGATGTTGCTCATCCTCTTGTCTGTCCCGACTGTAGATCAAGATGTCATCTATAAAGACTACAACAAACTGATCTAAGAACGGACGGAACACTATGTTCATCAGGTCCATGAAAGCAGCAGATGCATTGGTTAGTCCAAACGGCATAACCACAAACTCGAAATGACCATACCTCATCCGAAAAGCTGACTTTGGTATGTCATCCGCCTTTATCCTTAACTGATGATATCCGGACCGTAGATCGATCTTTGAAAATACTATAGCACCACACAACTGGTCAAACATATCATCTATCCTCAGCAACGGGTACTTATTCTTGATCGTGACCTTATTCAACTGTCGGTAGTCTATACACAACCACATCGAACCATCCTTCTTCTTGACGAACAACACGGGAGCACCCCAAGGTGACGTACTCGGTCTGATGAAACCTTTGTCCAGCAACTCTTGTAACTACTTCTTCAACTCTGCCATCTCCACTGGAGCCATCCTGTACAGTGTATGTGCAACTGGCTGTGTTCCTGGTACCAGATTGATCTCAAAATCAATCTCTCGGGGTGGGGGAATACTAGCAAACTCCTCAGGAAACACATCTGCAAACTCTCGGACAATTGGCACCTCTTCAAGGCTAGGACCTTTTGCCTTGGTAACTACAATGATATCTACCACATGAGCTAAGAACGCCTCACATCCCTGTCGCAACAACTTATCTGCCACCATAGCTGATACCAGACATGTCGGAAGAATCTTCCTATCACCCTGGAAGATCCAATTCTCTCAAGCGTCATCAAACACCGCCTGCTTGGTATCACAGTCTAACACGACCTTGTACCTTTCTAAGGTATCCATCCCAAGGATAACATCAAAACCATACATATCAAGAGGTATGAGATCCACTTGAATGTGGTGTCCCGAAAAAGACAAGATACAAGACGGACACTCTTCTCGATGCAACGAAGAACTAGCAAGAGGGGTTTCTAACAACAAACTATCCTTCTTACGACTAACAGATAAACGACAGTTCTCAAGCATACTATAGGCGATAAAAGAGTGTGTAGCACCCGGGTCAACCAGAACAGATATAAGGCAAGAAGAAGACATATCAGAATGAAATAACTCCATCTGACCTGTCACCACTCGCGGGTTGACTATCGCCTCTGGCTGACACATGGCATAGAATCGAGCTGTTGCTTGCTGTCCACGCCCTATGCTTCCTTGAGCAGAAGATCCAGCTTGAGATGCCTGGCCGCGTCCTCGACCTATGCTGCCGCTAGGCCGCTGTCGATCGGATCCTTGAAGATCCTGTCTCGGCTGCTGTGTCACCTCATCATCTCTGTAGGGACAACTTGACTTGACGTGCCCTATCTGACCGCAGGCATAGCATGTCCTAACATCAACCTGTGGCCTGGATGGCCCTGTCACTGCCACGGAAGCCGAACTTTGTGCCTTAGATGGTGAAGAAACATAACCTCTTCCTCTGCCCTGAGACCACTGAGATGGTCCACCAGAACCTCTCATCACTGCCGGTGCTGAAAACCTGGGCTTCTTGAAGCCACCAAACCTCTGACCCTGGAACTAAGCAGGTCTCTTCTTAGCCATAGACTCTTTCTTCTCCTTTACAGATCGTTCGATCCTCCGAACGGATTTCACAAACATCGCAAACCGCTCCCGGTTCTCCAACGCAGAAACATGTGTTGTTAACTCGGAACTCAAACCTTTCTCGAAGCGTCTGATCCGCTCTTCATCGGTCGCCGCCATGTGAGGACAAAACCTCAACAGATCCATGAACTTGGCTTCGTACTCGATGACGTTCATCATTCCTTGCCGCAAGCTCTCAAACTGAATGATCTTCTCATCCAGATACATCTTCGGAAAGTATCTGCTGACGAACTCGCGCCGGAACACTTCCCAACAGATCACCTCACTAGGCCACTTCTCTTCCTCGATGGTCCACCAATGACCAGCACTACCTTTTAGAAGGTAGACAATGTGCTTTACTTTGTCTGCTTCGGGGATGTCGAGGATCCGGAAAGCCTTCTCAAGACTTGTCAGCCACAGATCCGCATCCGCTGGATCATCCGTTCCAGCATAATCTGAAGCTCCGACTCGGCGAAGCCGCTCGAAGGTCTTCCCAATACCCGATGATTCACCATGGGGAGCCTGTGCTCTCGGAGGAGGCATTGGCAATCACTCAACCATGAGATTCATCGTAGCCATCATCTGCCCCATAAGCTGCTGGTAGGCAGGATGTTCAAGAATGGCTGGGTTAGGTTGGGGGACCTCAGGCACCCGATCTCCATGTGCCTGCTCAAAAGCTCCATCAACTGATGTAGCATCACTGTGCTCATCAACATGTTCTTCATGGTTTCCAGACATCTTGGATTTTCTTCTGCTGAGGCATAAGATGATTATGAGAAAATCTGGAAAACGCACAAGAACAGACACAACCTAGTCCTAGATCCATGTAGACTCAGCGAACCTAAAGCTCTGATACCAAAACTTGTGGCAACACATCCCACTATCACACAGACAACGAGGTGTTACACGAAAACGTGCGGAAATCACCATAACCACAGATTACCAAAAACTCGGGTTAATTAAAACCGATTTCGGAAAACGAATAAACTGAGAAACTATTACATTCCAGTCCACATCCTATAAGAAAACATGTTACATAAATATATACAAGCCTTGATACGTGTCCACAGCTTAGAACAACAGTTGTTTTGCCATCACCTGAGTTCATCACATGTTATATACATAGAGGCCCACATCCGGCTAACAACAAGATATACAAAACATCTATGGCTGTACATCGTGAAACAACGTCAAAACATCACCAAGGACCTGAGAGTACAGGGATGACTCTAGACTTTACTACAAAACTTCCAAAACAGCAACATATCCATCGCTTGCCTTCTACTGTTCTTCTAGCTGCTCAGCCGCAACTCCGTGACCACCACCACGTCTAGCTCGACCACCTAAAAAGGGTGTAAACCAGCGGGGTGAGACAATTGAACATTGTCCCAGTGGGAGGCATAACTCCCCGCCAAAACTAAAAAACCTCAGGTATATATAAAGCAGCTAACTGATAAAAGTATAACAAGAGCAATTATAAGATAAGACTGTTCATACTTATCAAGCTTACCAAAAGTACTGAGCATTTATCCAACTATTCATTATGAAACATGATTAATAGAACGTATAAGGCTCACCACATATGAGATATGTACAAGCAACTACAAGATACAAACAAAGTTAACTACACAAATAAGGCCTCAACCAATGTTTCGTGTTTGTCTTAAGCAGTAAATATAAACGACTGGATTACATTTTATTATGCCCTGAGGAAGTGAACCGTACCGTTCAAATCCAACCTTCGGCTGCGAAGCCCATAGCCGGTGCCATACAAGGTCAATGGAAGAGCTGGAATCCATGACCTCACCCCTCGTGGTTAGTACACGAGAAACAAAGCAGGACCGCAGTCTCATGCTCAAGTGGCCTTTAGCCACAGGGTCAACTCCTCAGGCTACCCTCTGCCTAGCCCGCCTTGGTACAGGTCACGACGCTAGTAAAACTAAGCCACAGGCCCGATCACCGTGCTCTGTGCCATGAACGCATTCATGCTCATCATATCACATATCCGGAGCCATGGGCTTGTTCACCATGCTCATCACATATCCGAGTCTGCAACCGCAGCTGCATTCGTTTACCTCTCTATTTGAGGCTAGGAGAAACCTCGCATATTCAAAAATATGCGCTCCAGGTTAACCCGCAGGAGAACCCGTTTCACCATCACCAAGTCCTGACGATGATGGATCTATGGCCAGGGCAAACTACATGATATAATTCACTGTGATTAATTAGTATCTTTTAGATGGATTGCAAGATTCAACCAAGTTGTATAACATGCAAGCTATAAAAGGAAATAAACAATCATAAATTCAACATTATGCTTTCACTACAATTCACATAATACTGATCCATCACAAGGACCCCACATCACATGTTATCACTTGGCCTCTTGCCAATCATCCAGATCCATCTCAAGGATCATCACATACTGTGTGATCTCAATCCCTCAGCACATAGTGCCACTGCCTCTCAAGGCTTATATCATCATCACGGAACATCATTCATAATATACCTGTTATCTCATTGTTCACATATAATCATTCCTCATAGCCTTTCATTTGGCTATGCATCACCTGCATGGTTAGCATTATTCAATAATCAACATGAAGTAACTTTAGAGGTTGTATCCTTTTCATAATCATACCTCATCTCATGATCTCACGTCATAGCATTTAGCAAACCCTAATGTATGCTTATTATTACTCTTGGCATTATAAGATAAACAAGGTGCTCACACTCGTGTGTATAACCATATTAGGATTTGAAGAATAAGCTTTATCATAAGGGACATTAACATGCAACGAGTCATCATAGATTAACAAAAGTATAGCCGACGCATTAGCTTCCTATGACAAATGGAACCCTCACAAGAAGATACCAAAACCCTCACTAAAAGAGATGTATCGGGCAACCTGCCCTCACCCAAGGCTCAACACATAACGGTCGATAAGAGAGCAAGCAGCAACGCTGCGTTGCCACTAAGGCAACCAGCACACGACGCAATGTTACAAGGGGGAGTGTCACACGACAGGGGTAGGGTGTCGGGCACTCCTCACATATCGGGCAACACCCGTCTCACATGGAGTTATCGGCCGACACAGCAGTGTGACACCCTTCACACTCCACTCAACAATGCCCGATACAAGGGCTAACATATCAGCCAGGTCAGCCCACTAGGGATAACAACCAAGAGAGAGAACTCACTCCTCATAACGTGCAACAACCTTATCAAAGCCTAACGGCTGACACAAAGTAGAGCAAGGGGTTTTGATGCTCGTCACAAGAACCAAGGGTGTCGCCCGACTCCTCAACCTATTGCCCAACACAGGCCTGTCGGCCAACACACACCTCACTGGCCTATCACCCAACATGATAAGTCAAGAGATATCGTCCAACAAGGTCATCTTCTTCCTCAAACACAAGGCACCTGAACACTAGGAAGATGGATCACCTCAATCAACTGAGAAAGAGGGGTCTTGCACATCAACCATCACCAAAGAGCTCACCCTTCTAGCCCATGGTAAGAGGAGAGTGTTGTTTAAGCAACTAGAACACAAGCTCACCTCAATCGGTTAGGGAAAGAGGGGTGTTTCTCATGACACTAGAAGCTCAATCTCACTCCTCTAGACCAAGGGGAGAAAGGAGTATTTCTCCCTAAAACCCTAGTCACAAGGATCACCCAAAGGATACTAAGGCAAGATGTAAAACTAATCAACAACATATAAGCAAGAACAAAGAAAAGGAGATAGTGTAGTTAGGGTTAGAAGTTATGCAACCCGCCTTAAGCTCCAAGCTTCAAGGGATGTCGACCACCACTTGCTCCTCCAAGGTGTGTCAGCCACCAAGCTTCTCCTTCAAGGGGGGTATCGGCCAACACAAGCTAGGTAGAGGGGTTGTGTCGTGCAATAAGGTGGAGAGGAACTAAAGGGACCTAAAGCTAAGGAAAGAACTGCCTATATAGAAGGAAAGGGAGGAGAAAACAAGGTTGGTTCAAGCAAGGTGTCACTTGCCTAGGGACACTTGTCCTAGAGCACGAGCCACCACTCTAGCAAGCTTCATCCACATGTCCAAGATATGCTCCAAGTGTCCACTAAACGAGGTCAAGGCTAGGTCAAGCATCATGGGTGACACAACATGTTGCTCCTTGGGCGACACACTCCATTGCCATGGGCGACACACTCCATACTTGGCCGATACAAGGCTCAACCCTAAGCAAAACAAGGCACCTCAAGGCCCAACAAGCTCAACAAGGCCCAAAAGGACTCAAGCAACGAGCCCAAGCCTACCTCTCTACACAAGAGGAAGTAAAGAGAGAGAGGAACACCTCACAAGGTGGCAAACTTGCCTACAAAACCCTAGACTTGGGTCATTTGCAAGTAGCACCTCCAACCCTCAACAAAGCACAACCAAACCCTAATCACCATTAAAGGTGATTAGCAAGCACCAAATCACCAGGGCTAAGCAAAGCAAATAGGGTAAACCCTAAACGAAGGTCAGGGTCCTTACAGTATTTGTCAATTTGAGATTTCAATTTATGCATGTGCTTTGAGGTTTGATGTTATGGAGTGATATTTGGAAAGCAACTTATTCAACATCTAGAGAAACATGTACTTGTCTTGACCGCTTAATAGTTCAAACAATTGGTCACGTCCTCTCGTTGAAAACAAAAAATATTGCATAAAGTTCTAACAAATTTGTTGTTTTTTTAATTTATAGATAGACGTCCATAAAAGTACATGCAACAAATTAGATTGTTGGTCCTTTCTAGATGGCAAAGCATATAGATATCGCCATAAGGTTGTTATATATAGGCAAAGGCATCATGGTTTTCCCAATGGTTACAAGGTATAGAAGTTATGTCTGGATATAAAAAGGTCTTATCAAAAAAGTCACTATGGTGTCTGAACTCAAAGGTAGTAATGGTGATGATTCAACTCACAAGTTGCTATGTGGTTATAGACCTTTTATGGTATAAATCTGAAGGTTGATTGGCATGCCATAAATTTACTTGAAAGGTTGGTTATTAGGGGGAGAATCTAGTGAAGACAACATAATTTTGTTCGTCTAGTCCAATCAAATAATAGGAAGCCAACATGTCTTTGGAAGTGAACACCATTGGACCATGTGTTGAGGACAATGACAAGGGATTCCTTCAAACATTTATCTCTTGATGGAAATAAGGCCAAAAGATAGCAGTATAAATGATAGCGTGAAGGAACTTGTAGCTAGGTCATATATGATAATGCACAATATTGTCACTAAAGATGTCAAATTTTGCAATGTTGCATAGTAGGAAACATTTGTCATTGGGTATAACTGGGGTATAATTGGAACATGATATGAGATCAGATGATAGTTTGGCATTCATAGACACCATGAAAATTATAATTCCATTGATGGGGAAACTATAAGGAAGTTATGTGCATAATCAACTTGCACAGAAGCAAGAAAAGTTGGATAATATGGGTATCACCTACGATAAATTTTTGAATTAAGGTTAAGTAGTAATTGTTTGTTTGCATTGGATGGATGTTTTAGGTGGTATAAGATGTACATGATGCCTTCAACCAAGACATAATGTAATCACAAGTGATAGCATAACTAGTAAAGAAGGTTATTACATTTACATAACCAATCCCTTGTGGAATATGATAATGAGGTTCCTTGGTGTAGATTTGAGAGGAGGAGTAGATATAAATGTAGAAACCATGGAAAATTTTAACACTCAAGCCCCAGATGGTGCATGAAAGTGGGGATGGGAAAAAAGTCATACTTGGTCAACAAACAAGTCGTGTGATCAAGTTTGGTTTGGAAAATCTATAGATCAATCTTAAGTGGTCCGGTCATAGTATGGGTAATCTGTTAACTAGTCAGACTATACTTGACTGACTATATACAAGACTTATACCAAAAGATGCAACTATTGTTATAAATGTTTTTAGATATAAATAAATTGATGAAAATTATGTATACATAATATTATAGTAATATGCACCGTTATGTCGTAGAGTTAACAAAATGTTATGATAAAATATGGCAAAGAAGGTGATGAAGCAGGGGCAACATTACAACCAACGGCATAATTAATTAATCATTGTATATGGTAATGGCCAAACCTTAGTTCCCTACTATTCCACATGTTCCAAGTTCCTCCGCATATTCGACCAAAGGTCAATAACTATTGAATTTTCAATCACGAATGTTTCCCATATATAACCTTTAGCTAAGAGTAATTAGAATAACTAGTAGATAATATTGGTCTTTAATCTATTTGAACTAGATTTGACCATACTTTCCTGGTCAAGTAAGTTTGGTACGTACAATGCCAATGATCAATTTAGGTTGGAGAGTTTTAGACCAGTATATCCATATGCGTCATGGTCAAAGGTCAGAGAAACATGACCATACCTTGCCCAACCATAATAGGGAGTGTAGACGTGTCTCATCATAGATCACCAAATCATGGTATGCTTCCAATCACAACGTGTCTCATACATTGAAAAATCTTGTGATCTAATACATATAAGATAGAGGCAATTAAATATAGGTATATCGTTTGCATAAAAGCACCTCTTGGTCATCCCAAATCATAATAGGAGAGGATATCACACTATGGGTCTTGAAGAAAGCCCGAGAGGTCCATCATTCTCAAGAATTCTGGCCACTTGTTTTGCTACAAGATCCATGTCAAAGTTTGTGGAAAGAAATACACTATAATCTTCACTCCATGGAAAAGTCAAAAAATGCAAGTATGTAACATGCCTGGCTTTGAGGCTCTAATGTGGTTTTCAATAGACAAAAAGTTAGATAATAGACAATACTTTAGATACCTCCCTGGAAACTTTCAGTTTCAACATCAAGACAAGAGTCTAGAAGATTGGCATTACATTTTCCCCTAAGTTGTAAAATAAGAGGGTGGAGGAATAATGAGAAATGGAGGGATCTAGTATGTCATCTTGTAGTACACCAATTGCACAAACATGAGACTCACTTTGATCCAAATAGAGAGGAGTAGCCAAACAATAGATGAATTCAATACAATGGTAGACTTTTGAAGAGGAAACCCCCAAAACATGGTGGATATAGCAACCATGTTAAAGTCATTATTGAAATCAATAAGGGTTATAATAATCATAATATAGTGTCCTTGGTAATAGGCAATGTGATTCATAGTGTATTGACATTATCTAATGTCCTTTGAAATGTTACCTTCAAAATAAAAATCCTTGAGATTACAAACTACATCTTACAAGACACCCTTTCTTGCAAACCTAGAAACAATGTGGTGCCAAAAGTACCCACGAATACATGGTGTATGTTATTGTCCAATTTGAGAGGAGTAATAGGATCATCAACAACATATAGTTCCAGGGATATAAGAAGATCAACATTCTAAAGGGTTAAAATAACAAATAGTTGATTTAAAGACTCTTCCTTCATTTTGTTATTTCCCCATGCATAGTGTCAACAATTTTTGTGCTTTGCTTGGCCATAACATGCAAAAAAATCCTCTCAAGATGGAAAGATGTCATATTTAATCATAACATAGGAATAAACAAGGAAGGGAGATATATAGTATGTGAAGGTTGCACTTCTTGTGTGAGAATATAGGGGTTTTAGCCACAAAATCCAAAAAAGTATTGACATTTGATCAAAAAATTGCACTAGATGGAAGAGATCTAATAATCAACCCACACATGACTATTACACGAGTTACCAAGGTTACGTGAGACTAACACACACCATCATCCATGACAATTAAGTAAAAGTTAAACAACATCAAACAACACAATATACATAAGTGATTCAAATCATATTTAAATATTTGATGTACAAGAAATATTGCATATTATAGTTCCATAACATGACGAATAAGACCTTCAAAATTGTTATATACAACATACATAATATTACATGAAGTTTCATGACACAACCTTCAACACATCACCTACATTATCCCAAAACCCAAGTACATGAACCTTTTTACACACACACCACATAACATTGACTTCACCTATTTGTGAGGTCACTAAAACCATTATGAGGCAGAGGTATGGAAGACTCATCTTTAGTAACCAAAAAGATGTTCAATGTGTAATTGGTCATTGTCGAAGTGAGCTGACAATACACACAAACAAAAGCACAATCTCATCGCCACTCAAATAACAAGTACAAATGTTATTCTCTAAGCAAGAGAAGTATTCAATTTATATTATCTGGTAGTAGTTTGAATTACAACACAAAACATATAAGAACATGAATAGGTAACTGCTATTTATCACTATTGGATTTTTTGTTCTTGCTTCCCTGAAACTACTTGGCTTGTACCTAACCAAGTAGTGGCTTCCATAATGTGCTCACTTGCAAGAATCATTATACATACCTTAAGGTCTATCCAACCACCCTGAGACAACTTCGTTAGCAATGAATGCATTTTTATTTTAGTTATTTGAATTTTTTAGCATACTTTAGAATTTCATCCATGCACGCTACCTTTGATTCGACTTTTTTTTTCAAGGTTTTATCATGCTTTATTATTTTTTAGAAGGAATTACTTGATGCTCTTGTAGGAAATACTCAAAGGGCTAGAGAATGATTTGAATTATTCTCCCAAACACACTTCATGAAATAGGGGGCATCACCCTCCAAACCACTTTTAAACATTCTACATGTGGGATGACCGGCTGGGTGGCCAGCCGATCAGGTCATCCCACTGAAAGTTTAGTGATTCAACTATTGATGTCATTGCAATAATTGAACATAGAAACTCATAGTATGAGTTTATAAATTGGATTGATGAAGACTCGAGGTAGCTACATGTGAGTGGTTTTACTAGGTTTCCTGTAACATATTAGATCTCAAACCCTACCCTAGAAGTTTGATCTTTTGGACTTAGCCATATAAGGTTTAGTACAACCCTAATGAGATAATGCATGAACAAATCACCCTAATGTAACCCTATGTTCTCACATTAGATTTAGACCAATACTAGAATATAAAAAGTGTCACAAGGGGAATACATGAAAATTTGAGCTTAATAATCACCAAAAATCTTTAGGTGAAGTTTTGAACATAATTAGATGGATAAAAATAATTATGATATTAAATGTGAGGCTAATTGGATCAAATATTAATTGTATTATAACTCATTAAAAGAAATACCAAAAGTGGAATCTAAGTTAAAAATTGTGTTCCTTGGGTCCTAATTGTCTTGGGAGTCAAGTTTCACATTATTCACATAATAATAATTAATTTAATTCATTTAGGAAAGAAAAGATCTAAGTTTTCCCCAAAATATCAAATATAATAATAAATGACTCCAAAAGAGGAAAACAATCTTGGATTCATAATATACATAATAAATATAGCCTTTGGGTGAATTTTCATCAATTTGGAGAAAGTTTGCTTAAAAGGTTAAATGAGGAGAGAGAAAGTGTGTAGAACCTTAAAAATATTAAATAAAGGTACAAATAACTCCAACATGTAAAATTGATGACAAATTCCTATCCAACACATTAAATATGACTTGTGGGTGAAGTTTCATCAAATTTGGAGAATCTTAAAGTCATTAATGCATGAGGAAAGAGAAAATAGGATTTGGTTTATGAAGCACATTAAAATTACTCAAAAGGCAAATCTAATTACATAATTAGAATCTACATGCCTTAATTGGCCTTTGTGCATAATTTTACTTAATTTGGATAATGTTTGAACAGTGAAGAAAGAGAAAAGGGAAATTTAATGAAATATCACTTTTTAAAATTATATCGAATTTTCAATCCTACGGCCATGGCATCGTCTCCTACCTTGAATATGAGAGGGACTCACCATGTACAGTAACATCAGAATTCCCTTTTTCTAGCATCCTCATTTCTCATCCATTTTTCACGATTCTTTTTCGATTGGTTTCCCTTTTCGATTGCCCACGCAACAAGCCTTCACACGAGCCCTAACTCCCTATATATAGGAAACCCCCAAATCCTTTCTCCTCTATAGTTTCTACAGAGACCACCACAATGTACCCCACCTTCACGTGTGGGCTCAGAAATGCTCCTCAACCTCTGAACATTACTTCTCTACCCTCAATTGCTTCACGATCTTCTCCTCCCTACCTGGCCTACTCGAAGTTGATCTCCGACAACTCATAGCCGCCCTACTTCCTCTCACCACCACAGGCTAATTAGAGTCATAGTAAGCATCTCTGGGCTCAAAACTTCTTTTCCCATTCACAACCAGGACCTAGTTTCCTCTGTGTTTCTCTACCCTGGAGCTCGGTCAGGTGTTTACCTCTCTCTGTCTTGGATACCCTTCATTTTGTCGTTCATGCTTGCTGAGTCTTGGACAAGTGACCTATGTGTCCACCACAATTTGGAGTAGCCACCTCACATGTTTTCGTGACAATATCATGCCAGTGTCTCCTTCTTGCCTATCTGTGTTCATCTGGTGGTTTTTCTCCTCGGCTGTAGGTAGCCTTCTAGGTCTCTAGCTACCCTGGGATCATGATCTTGGGCTCATTGAGTTCGTGCGGATGCCAGGTTCTTAGAGGGATCGTTGCCCTTGCTTGAATCAATGCATATGATGGACTTCAAGGTCCATATTAGGACCAAGGTTCTCGCTCACAAGTTGTTCTACCGGAGACAAAGCTTAGCATCATTTTATCAGATCGCCCTTCGTGTTAGATCTAGTTTTGATTTTTGTTCAGGAGCATTATTGTCTTTTCATGTTGATTTTGGGTTACTTCCGCACTGGGGCAACTTGCCCAACAGTCTGTGGGGACCAGTCGAGTTGGCAAGCCCTGATTGGGCCAACTCGGACCGCGCGACCCACTCCATCTCTTTCTTCCTCTTCCTCAAATGTTTTGCCATGAGGAATTTTATGATTTGTTGAATCTTGCAAAATTCGTAATAATTCACACTCTGATCAGAAAAATATGGAAAAATAGTCATTTGTTCAAAAAAAAATAAGAGCTATCTGTTGGTGTTGTTTTTGTCAATGATAAGTAATTTTAATGGATTAATCGAAATAAATAATAACTTGTAAAATGCATAATTAAATATCTATAAGTTTAGAATAATACAATAAAATATATTTTGGGCTTCAAATAATATACACTAAAATATGGCGTAGTTTTGATAACCTAATCCACTGATATTAAAAATCCGATTTTTAGGGTTTTGAATAATTAATGAAAACCTAACCCTAATTTCACATACATGATAATAGGTGCTTTGGAGACCTAGATTTGGATCACGAAGTGACCTTGGACTATTTTGACTTTTAAGAAGGTATGTTTGCATCCCCGATTATTCTTATTGAGCAATTATCCTGTTTTGTCTTTCTCTTGGTCCTATGGACATTAGCCTATACACAATGTCTTTTCTTTTGAAAATCATGATTCATGTAAACTACCTTATTTGTTACTAATCATGTGATCATGGATATTCTTTTGGACTCTTATATTATGCTTTGTTCACGTTGGAACTTTATATGATGACATGTGATGTCTTCTACCCACTTGTGAGGTGAATGTTTATGTTGTCCACTAGTATGATGGCAACTTTTATTTAATATGACTATAACTTTTTACTTGCCTCTCTATTAAACATGCTATGTGAATTAGTACCACTAGAGTAGTGTAATTGCATTGGTTTTTTGGTAGTGTGTCCTTGTTATTATTGGGATGGATGTGGTGGTGCCCCATACCCAAGTTTCAAGTTTGTGAGGCTTGGCCCAACTTATATATATTGGGAGTGGAAGTATGTCATCTCTATTAGGTTTCAAGTTTGTGAGGCTTGGTCACCATTGTTATTTATATTGTTCTAGGGCTATGTTTATCTCACATGCATGCAGGTTGATGATTGTGGAGTGTGTGCCCTACTTTCTTTATATGTGCTAGTATGGCACGATTTTATTTGTTTGGTTATGGAAAGTATCTCTTTTATTGTTGTTCTTTTCTTTTATGCCCTCTTTGGGTAGTACTTGTCTTCTCTATGGGAAGCCTTTTTATATTTGATGTCCCTTTATTTCATAATATTGTTGGGTTTTAGGGGAGGCAGAGATGGCAGCGGAAATAAAAAAATTCTAACCAAGAACCCAAAGAGATCTCGTCAATATCTATACGGTAGGAAGGATGGTTTGTAGAGGCATACCTTGTCCCAAGGCTTTCTTAGTGACATTACCCCGCGGCTAGCATGGTCTGATCTTCACCTTCAGTCTTGGATGGTGTATGTGCAACTCCTGGTCGCACCTGGACTGACGACTCTTGGTCGCACCTGGACTGACGGATTGACAGTTGTCCTCCGAGCGGCAGAAATCTCTCGCCTCTGTAGTAGTCCACACGGACCACCGGGAACTCCAATCATCCTGTCCTCAGGACACTGGAAGGAGTCATCCCCTTCTATCGATGTACTAGTCACCGACGTGCTCTCCCGCCACTAGTTGTCATCCTACAATTGTCTTTCCCTCGCTGTGCCTCCCTAGTCGGGTAGCACCTGCTTGGGCTCTCCCGGTTCACAACCGGAGAGGACAATTTTGCAGAGCAACTAGCATTGTCTGAGAAGCCCCCAATACCCCTCTACATATAGGAGGGGTCAGGGTCAGGGTTCTCTGCCCCGGGCAATGCAGGACTAAAGCGGGAGTAGAAGGGTCCGAAATTTCCATGAATTGATACACTGCGGCAGATGAACCTGTCATTTTACAAACGAACCGATCGTTTGGGGACTGAACTGATCAGTTCATCTCATGAACCAATCATTTGTGGAGCTGAACCAATCGGTTCATTAATGAACCGGTTGTTTCACTTCCCAGGGCAGTTCCCAATTGACTTTCTTGTTTCTGTTTCCAATTAATCCAAAGATCAATACTTGTCCCAATCGAATTGTACAAGTGAAACTAAAATATTTTCTCACTAACCTAACTTTCCCAAACTGGCTCATTTGGTCCAGCTAAACCGATCAGTTCAACACTTGAACCGGTTGTCTCACTTGACCTTGAGCTAATGGTTCAACAACTTTAACCGGTCATTTGGCAGTCCAGGTTGTACATAAATCAGTCAATGCGGTTCTCAATCAATCTGACACCCAAATCAGTTAGTCCAACACTTGAATTTGGTGGTTCTGGGTCAAGTTAGTTGATTGAATGTTTAATTGAACTACTAAACACATTTAGTAAACAATCTAAACATCATTTATGGATAAAATCCTCTTCTAGGTTAAATCCTATGTGTGTGACCTTGCAGGCCCATTTCACGTTAGCAGTGAAAGTCCATAACACTTATGAATTCACAAGTAAAGAGTGGTGCTAGTCGCACATCAGCGCTACCCAAGTGAAAAGGAAAGTTAGAGAACAAATTTCAATCCTACAATATGTGACTAGTGTTACAGTGAATGTATAATTCCTTTGTCTCTGATATCTCGAATGAACTTAAGGCATGGAACAATCATCCTTTCAACATTCATTCACTTCCTTGATCTCAGAGCAGGCTGGATGAGATATGTGTGACATCAATATCACATATTGATTCACACATGCATGTGCATGCCTTTCTCAGTCCTACTCATCAAGTGGCCATGGACATCAAACTCCCTTAGGAGGGACAAATCCCACATTTATCACTCACCCCTCAAAAGCCCCATGTATCAAAGTCAGCCAATCATCACCTTTATAACAATCTATATTTCAGGACTGCGTTTGATGATGTAAAAGTGTATCCAATGACATGTGTTGAGTGTAGTGATTTCAGGTCAAAGAATCACACTCACCACCATCACTGTGAGAGTTGACTATGACTACCAAGTCATGGTTCCATGTGTCACTCTCACGGTGGGTTTGTCCGATACACTTGTTCTCTAACAAGTACCTATGTGCTTGGTTTGATATCACTATATCATGACTAATGAGATTTTGTCATCAACCAACACACAATATAGTCTTGTGTGTCATTGTTGTCTATCAGCCTTCCACAATGACGTCCGACCAGTGACATAACAATTATGTACAAATTCTTAACATCCATATGATCTCATCATTCAAGTCACGTACTTGAAGGCATACGCCATTGAGTATTGTAATTCTCTAGACATTCAATCTGTTATGTCATTATCTCATAACTGACTGAACAAGAATGAATTGGAAGCTTGCCTTTGATGTTCATCAAATCAATCTTAATATATCCCACCAATCATCCCATGATTGGCTCTCAGGGCATACATACCAACAGACTCCCACTTGCACTGCAAGACAATCAACCTTGAATCATATTCTTAGTGATCTCCAAACATGTTTCACATGTTACTTTGCTCTAGTGCTAACGCAGTGAGTATGGCAACACTTTGCCTAAGTCGGTATCATAGCTTGTCTCACATCTCTTCATTGTATGTCTTACGTATGAGATGGAGTTGTCATAATATGCGATCCAATATTCCTTTTGCTAACATTTAGCTTCATTGCATGACCCAGTACACCTACTTGTCATAAATGACTGGAACATTTATAAGTTCATCTCTATGAACTTATAGATTGTTGACTCATCATATGACCAACTCATCATATAGATATTTGAGGTGTATTTGTTAAGGAATTTACTCAAACCACTTTGTGATTCTTAATATCCTTTATTAGTGTAATGTATTCTCTATTTAAGAAGAATTTAGTTATTTGATAATCAACCTCTAACTCCTTAGAGTATGACTCCCTTTTTGATTTAGACATCACTATGCCTTAATCATGAGTTCTCTATGATACACTATCATAATCACTCATAAGGTTCTCAAACATTTGGTTTAAGTATCTCATTCATTGATCACATCAAGAATTGTTACTTTTACCAAATTTGTGCTTCATTCATGATCTTCTTAAACACTTCAAGATATTCATATTGGTATTTCTCTAAACATCATTTGAAGTATTAGCATTTTCTCCAATAGGTATGTAAATACATCATATGTTTTATACCTAATAGGATAGTCGTTCCCCCACTACATCTAATGAAGATTGACTTGTCATCATGTCCAAATACACATGTCTCTTAATGGTTCACAACCAAAAGAGTCCAGCTTTATCCATCAATATGGAACTAGAAATGAATTCCCATGATAATGCTAATTATTTGTTTGAGTTATCAATAACTTTTAGCTATCATTTTATCTTATGCATACAAAGTACCACAAGATAAACAAGGCATTGCCACAAATATCATATCTTTGAAATTGAAACATCAACTTTATTATTAGCCATCTTTGTCACACAATATGGGAAAAATAAAGTGTTTGTTTTATTGGCAAAAATGAAATAGCACTTCATAACTCTATCACATGCCTTCAAGACTGAAAATAAACTAAAGTACTCCTATCTATGGTGGCAGCACTTGCCCCATTTATTGAGTGCTTATCACGTTACATCTTGGTATCATATACCTCAGAAGTGTTACAAGTTTATTTCATGATACCTTCTGATGGAGACGTCCATCGCCTCCTTCTTCTTCTTTTGTTCTTCTAGACAGAGAGGACAATACCGTTTCCAATGTCCTGGCTTTTGACAATGGTGGCAATTTCCTCCCTTGGTCACACCTCCCTTAGCTTTGAGAGCTGAAGATGACTTGGGCTGTTGGCTAGCATTAGAACCCTTCTTTGCTTTGCCCTTTCCCTTGCCCTTGGACCTGCCTTTCTTTCTGTTGATCAACTGTTGGGTTATAGGGGAGATGGAGAAGGCAGCGAAAACAAAAAATTTCTTCTCCCAAACCCAGAATAAAGGAATCGTGTCAACTTCTATACAGTAGGAATGATGGTTTGTAGAAACATACCTTGTCCTGAGGCTTGTTCGACGATATTACCTCGCGGCTTGCACGGTCTTCACCTCTAGTCTTGGACAGTGTTTGTGCAACTCCTGGTCTCACTGGGACTATCAGGATTGACAACTATCCTCCGAGCGGTAGAAGTCTCCCGCCTCTGCAGTAGTCCACACAGACCACCTGGAACTTTGATCGCCTTGTCGCACAAGACACCGAAAGGAGTCACACCATCCCGTCAGCGTACTAGTCACCGACACACTCTCCTATGACCAGTTGCTTTTATGCAGTTGTCTTTCCCCTGTTGTGCCTCCCTTATTGAGTAGCACTTGCTCGGGCTCTCCTGGTTACCACAACCAGAGAGAACGACAACTTTGCAGAGGAACTGGTGTTCTGAGTTGTACTTTGAGAAGCCCCCAATACCCCTATATATAGGAGGGTCATGGGACATAGTTCTCTACCCCGGGCAATGCGAGATTAAAGTAGGAGTAGAAGGGTTTGAGATTTTTCACAAAACAACCAACTGCGCCAGCTGAACTGATCATTTCAAGCATGAACCGATCGGTTGGGGACCTGAGCCGATCGGTTCACACCTGAACCGATCGATTGGGGCACCTGAGGTGATCGGTTCACTTCTGAAATGATCGGTTCACTGCCCTGGTCAGTTCCCAATTGACTTTTCCTATTTTGTTTCGAATTGATCCAAATACCAATCCTTGTTCCAATCAAATTGGACAAGTGAAACGAAAAGAAATTTCTCACCAACCTGACTTTCCCAACTTGCTCATTTAGACCAGTTGAGCCGATCGGTTCAACCCTTGAACCGGTCGGTTCAGTCTATCCTGAGCCGATCGGTTCATCACATGAGCTGATCGGTTGGGAGTGCAGATTGTGCAAAATTAGTCAATTGCAGTTTCAATCAATCTGATACTCTAATCAATCGGTCCAACACCTTGAACACTATGATATTGAGCTATCAATTGATTGAGCATTTAATTGAACTACTAAACTCCTTTAGTAATCAATCTAAACATCGTTTGTGGACAAACTCCTCTTCCAGGTTAAATCCTTTGTGTGTGACCCTGCAGGTCTATTTCACGTTGGCAGTGAAAGTCAATAACACTCATGACTTCACAAGCAAAGAGTGGTGCCTAATCGCACATCAGTGCTACCCAAATGAAATAGAAATTTGGAGAACAACTTTCAATCCTACAATCCGTGAATGGTGTTATAGTGAATGTATAATTCCTTTGTCACTAATGTCCTGAATGAACTCAAGGCATGGTACAGTCATCCTTTCAACATTCATCCATTTCCTTGATCTCAGAGCATACTGGGTGAGATGTGTGTGACATCAATATCACATATTGATTCACACATGCATGCACATGCCTTTCTCAATCCTACTCATCAACTGGCCATGGACATCAAACTCCCTTAGGAGGCAAAAATCCCATATCTATCACTCCCCCCTCAAAATCCCCATGTGTCAAAGTCACCCAATCATCACCTTTATAACAACCCATGTTTCAGGACTGCGTTTGATGATGTCAAAGTGTACCCAACGACATGTGTTGAGTGTAGTGATTTTAGGTTGAAGAATCACACTCACCACCATCACTGTGAGAGCTGATTGTGACTACCAAATCATGGTTCCATGTGTCACTCTCACGGTGGGTCTGTCTGGTACACATGTTCTCTAACAAGTACCTATATGCTTGGTTTGATATCACTATATCATGACTAATGAGATTCTGTCATCAACCAACACACAATCTAGTCTTTAGTGTTATTGATGTCTATGGTTATTTCCACAATAACAACCTACTAGGGACTAAATAAGAATGTATACTCTTAACATCCGTATGATCTCATCGTTTAGGTCCTCAACCCAAAAGCATACATCATCGAGTAAAACAATTCTTTAGACATCTATCATGCTACACTATCATCTCAGAAACAGTTAAAACATATAGATCGGAAATTGCCTTTATTATTATTCAAATCATTTACAAAGTATCCCATTACAATCATCACATGACTTGCTCTATGGGCATACATACCAACAGACTCCCACTTGCACCTAGAGCCAGTCACCTAGGAACCTCAATCCTTGTGACCTAGCATGACCATCATGCTTCTGCTGAGAAAGGGTCTTAGTCAGTGGATCAACTATGTTGTCTTCAGTTGGTACTTTGCAAATCTTCACATCTCCTCACTGTACGATCTCTCGTATGAGATGGAAGCGCCGCAATATGTGCTTGGACTGTTGATGTGATCTGGGCTCCTTAGCTTGAGCAATAGCTCCATTATTGTCACAATAAAGCTCAAATGCATCACAACTACTGGGAACTACACCGAGTTCAGTGATGAACTTCCTGATCCACACAACTTCCTTTGCTGCATGTGAAGCAGCGATATACTTAGCCTCTATAGTAGAATCAGTAACTATTTCTTGCTTGGAACTCTTCCAGCTCACAGCTCCATTGTTTAGGAAAAATATAAATCATGATTGTGATCTGTAATCATCTTTGTCAGTTTGGAAGCTTGCATCGGTGTAACTCTTTACTACCAGTTCTTCCTCACCGTTGTATACAAGGAACTGATCCTTAGTCCTTCGCAAGTACTTGAGGATGTTCTTTACGACTGTCCAGTGAGCATCCCCGGGATTTGACTGGTACCTGCTTGTCATGCTGAGGGCATACGAGACATCTGGGCATGTGCACAACATAGCGTACATGATGGATCCGATGGATGATGCATATGGGATCCCATTCATACGCTCCCTCTCTTCACAAGATTGGGGACATTGAGCTCTAGAGATGCTGACTCCATGTAGCATGGGGATGTTGCCTCTCTTTGAGTTCTCCATGCTGAACCGCTTCAACACTTTGTCAATGTACGTGCTTTGACTTAGTCCGAGAAGCCTTTTAGATCTATCTCTATAGATCTTAATACCTAGAATGTAGGATGCTTCTCCTAAGTCCTTCATTGAGAAAGTATTCCCAAGCCAAGTCTTTACCTTCTCTAAGGCTGAGACATCATTCCCCATCAACAATATGTCATCCACATACAATATGAGGAAGGTGGTCGTGCTCCCACTAACCTTCTTGCACACACAAGATTCATCTTCATTTTGAATAAAGCCAAACACTTTGACTTCCTCATCAAATCAAAGATTCCAGCTCCAAGACGCTTGCTTCAATCCATAGATTGACCTTTGTAGCTTACATACTTTATTGACATTCGTTGGATCTTCAAAACCTTCAGGTTGTGTCATGTACACATCCTCATTTATATTCCCATTAAGGAATGTGGTTTTAACATCCATTTTCCAAATCTCATAGTCATAGTAAGCCGCAATAGCAAGCATGATCCTGATGGACTTAATCATGGCAATTGGAGAAAAAGTTTCATCATAGTTGATGGAGCTTCCACTCGTGTGGAATTGCGTGCACCACTAAAAATCCTAAAGATAGTGAATCTTTAGGTTTAGCCTTGCTTATACGAGATTAAACCTCCACCCATGTATGCTAGGATACGTGGAAGCCTTATCGTAATATAGTTAAGGGTTGAATCCACAG
The DNA here is from genome assembly GCA_963693085.1 of Alisma plantago-aquatica. NCBI lineage: Eukaryota > Viridiplantae > Streptophyta > Magnoliopsida > Alismatales > Alismataceae > Alisma > Alisma plantago-aquatica. The sequence continues at coordinate 1,007,515,150 of OY856409.1, forward strand.
GACAACGGTCTTGTTAGGATCAACAAGATAAAAAAATGTTAGAATTTCATTTAGCTCCTTAACAGTTGGTATTTAGATCAAAGAGTTGATTTGATTGATTAAACTAAGTGCAAGTAAAACAAAAGCAATAAAGTGAATTTAAGGTTGTAAACAATGTTAAGAAACCACTAGGATGTGATCGGCTTTCACCACCACTACGCATGGATCAAAACATGCAACATAAAAACATAACCTGCAATAAGAGTCTAACCAGTTAGTATCTTTGTAGATTTAGCTTCCTTTCGAAGAACTAACTATGAGAAGTGTGGGAATGTTGCAATTCCATCCATCCCCAAACGAATGGTCACTTGCTTTGCAACATTCCCTTCTCAAAGTGTGTTCCTCGACTTATCAAGGTTGTACTTTCATACGTCAACTGATTCCATTTCATAGTATGAAAGTACGATGATGGAGGTGAGTTTACTCCACTTCTTGAAAGACACTCCTAGATATCGAAACAGATGCATGGTGCCTACATGCATCAAGAACCAACATTCAATCTAGATTCAAATCTAATAGTACAAACGTAGACAATTCATACTAAAAGATAAAATGTAACACAAGTTGATGATCAAGCAACAAGCATTCATCAAACGATTGATGTTGAACTGAAAAGAAAGTATATCTCTATTGCAAACTTATGGATTACATTGCATGAAATGAAAACATGGGTAGTGGGGCTACTCCCCGCACCCTAGTGTATAAGACTACTCGCTCATGGCAAGGACAAAGAAGGAGGCGAGAAGAGAGAGAGAGAACATCATCTCCATGAAGGAGGGAGGAAGGTCGACCCCTTGGAGAGAGAGAGCAACGATCTTCACACTTCATAGGTTGCTTGATGATGAATCCTCCTCTTCCCACCTTCTTTGGCGATGAGAGAGAAAGTAGCTTCTGGATGGAGTGTGGATCTCAGACCGACAACCTCAGGGCGATGGATGAAGGATGGAACAACTCTGGAACCGCAGAGGCAGCCTTTGGACGTATGAAAACTTGATACTTTGTGAGGACCCTTGGGGTCTTATTTATAGGTTTTGAGTGAAGTCCAAATGGTTTGGGCGGTTTTGAGCCCAAACGGTCTTGAAAACCATTTGGGTTCTGAGACTGTTTGGACTCTCTCGGTTTTGAAACTGTTTGGACTCTCCCGGTTTTGAAACCGTTTGAGTCCTTGCGGTCTTGAAACTATTTACCTTTATTCGGTCTTGGGACCATGTAACTTTATGCGGTCTTGGGACCGGTTGATCTCCATTTGGTCTTGGAACCGTTTGGCTTCATCCGGTCTTGGGACCATTTGGTATCCATTTGGTCTTGGGACCGTTTGGTGTCCATTCAGTCTTGGGACTGTTTGGTGTATATTCAGACTTGGGACCGTTTGGTGTCCATTCGGTATGGGGACCGTTTGGTGTCCATTCGGTCTTGGGACCATTTGGTGTCCATTCAGTCTTGGGACCATTTGGTGTCCATTTGGTCTTGGGACCGTTTGGTGATTTTGTATTTTTTTTGTGCTTTTCTGTAAGAAATAAAAGGAAAAGTTATTTTAATGGTATATTTGCAATAAAGTAGAAAGTTAAAGATTTTATCTAATTTATGTAAGAAAGATTATAGAAAACTGAGAAAAAAAACAATAAGATAACATTGCAAAATGGGAGGTTATCACCCCCTAACTTAGAGTCTATCTTGTCCTCAAGCTAGATAGAGCTAAGGCACGTAGTGGCGAGGCGATTTTATTTAGTTAAAATTTCTATACTCTTGCTTCAATTCTAAACCAGAGATCTCCTAAGGTCGTATCGGAGCTTTTGCTTGCCCTAACTCTTTCAGGTGTTGAGAGTTTCATAGATCTCAAGTTTCTTCCATATCACGTAGTTCGCATTGGGACCACCTTTTGATTTTATTCTGTGCATGTTGTCGACTCTAATCAGTTTTATACTTCTCTGAAAATCCTGCCGGAAGCTAGAGTGGGTATGAAGGTTTACTAAAGGATGTTGTGTAATCCCCCCTTCAAGTGGGGGAGGGTTTGTATATGCGTTTAAGATCTCACTACCGGACACGATACATCTGCCTTTGTGAGGGCAGCTGAATGTACTGACTGGGCGAGTCCGTTATCAACCTTTTCATATATTTGGATACCTTAGGGTCTTACTACCAGGCACGATACATCTGCCTTTGTGAGGGCAACTAAATGTATCGGTCGGGCGAGACCTTTATTTGCTCTTCATATAGATCCTTATGCGTGGCACAACTCTCATATTTTTATTCAACACTCTGGCTTTTATTCATAAACTCACAAGCTTAGGATTTGAAATTTTAGGGGTTTTGATTGGGCGGCCAAGCCTCTTTTATTGAAGAGAAGAAAGTTGTTCTTAGAGTTTCTTGACATGCACTTATTTGGTTTCTACTTGGTGGTCTACTTGCGAGGTTTCTTGATTTGGATGTCACCTAATATCCCTCCTGTATTTGAGAGTGTTTGGCTTGTTTCGACCCTAAAGTTAACATGTAGAGAGTCAGATGTAGAATTGAAGCAAAGGCATGAAAATCTAGTGTGAAGGTAAATTATTAATTCGCCATTACATGCCTATATGCTATTCTTATTATTGCTTTTGAGGACTGACTGGATTCTAAATTTAGCTGGGGATGAGTTTTTCCAAGAGGGATGTTATTCTTATATGCATGATTTATTTTAACAGGGGAATTACTTAAAATAAAATCTAAATGTGCAAAGAAGGCTAAATATTTTGTACAGAATTGAAAGGGAAGGTAAAGAGGGAAGAGTTTTAAAAATGATACCTCGCCCTTGTCCAGTGTACTCCCTCCTAACTTATCACCCACTCTATCCTCAGAGTGTCAAAGTGGTAGGTTGAGAAGTACATGGACAAGGGCGTTAGGCTTTTGTTAGTCCTTTGTTAGATCCAGGTATTCGGAGGAGATTAGCTGTGAACTTTCCACATAGAGCGTGATAATCCACGTCTGTCATGTCCTCTACTAGTCTTCCAAGGACGATGATGGTGTACATCCAATAGAGGACGTGGAAGCCGTAGTCGTTTGACTCTCGGAGCTATTGGGGACATATGTGGCGGAAGGCAGGGCGATGAAAGTGTTCTTTACCGTATGCCCATGTGTGCTTGCTGAGAAGGTCATGTAGTTGGCCAGCACACTCCTTCGCCACATCCTCCGTGGGCGTTCTTGGTGTTGTAGCATACTGTTGCTGATCTAGATTGTACTGGCTGTCAAAACTGTTATATATGATTGTTGTTTCGTCATGAAGATTTGTCGCCAGTAACATCCAGTGCTCTGAATGAAGGAAAGTAAGCATGATAAATTTTGGAGTCGTATGTTGGAGGAAAGAAATGAGTGCCTCAGTTGTTCCGAAGTTCTTTAGTTTTAGAAGATCATCCTTCATATATGTTGATGCCATATAGATCGTAGGGTGATTCCATCCGAGTAGATATTGATAGGCGGCCATCAAACTCACAGATAGAGACCCTTTGAACTGTATAGTTTCTCATAGCGCATCTACCATAACCAGAATATCTCTGGCTAGAAAAATGAGATCATCTTTCTCGGTGTAAAGCCTAGACATGATGAGCCGAAGTTCATTGTCGGAAAGACTTTTGCAGACTGTGAGGTCAAAATTAGGGAATGTCAGTTCAATGGCAGATAGGGACACCTTTTGTGAAGATGGTCTATTGATGGTAGCCCCTATTAGAAATTTGATGTCCCCTTTATCCTCCGCCAGATCAAAAGAGGAAGGGTCCCATTGTTTCTTCTCGGGGACCTTGGCGGGTTATTGTTTCTCCAACTCCTTTATTGTTTGTCGGAATGGCTGCTTTTGAGGACGTTGGATGGTCGAGTATAGGTAACGAGGGACGTCGTCAGGTGCCATAGTTGGGTCCTTGAAGAACCTTCTGTCGCATATTAGCTCCATGACATAACGTCCTCGTAGAGAGTGAAAATCCTCTGTGGCCAGCTCATTGAAAGGGATTTGTTGATTGAGCGCTTGGATGTGGCGTTTAGTGTAGAAAGTGCAATCACTAGATCCTTCTTGTGTTTGGACTTGTGGGTTTATGATTTGGAACCAGGGTTGGTTCCAACCATTTCGGAGGGATGGGCATGCAACCCAGATTAGTTTCAGAAGCCTGAAAGGGATGCATCTAGCCTCCCCGGCTTCAATACCAGCAAAATTAATTATATCGGCCTTTAGTTCACTGGCACAAAAATTGTACACCTTGGTGTCTCGAGCCACGGTGTCCATGATCATTAGCAGCCAGTGGGCAGAAACTTGAAAGGGCACGGTAATATAACATGCCTTTCTGGAAATCCCCCCCTGTAATTGCTTGATAGATTTGTTTTGTAAATCTTTATATAGTAGACTCATGGCCAGAGTAGGTGAAGCGTTAAGTACTGGTTGCTGCCGTTTAGAGATTCTATAGATTTCAATAGAATTGGAAAGGAGGACACGGAAGATTTCCATCTTCACCGCTAACTGTGGTCGAAGGATGGTGCGGAAGTCTTCAAGTGTCAACTTGCGCCGAGTCTTTGTATTTTGGTAGATAACATCTCCCCCTTCTTTAGCATCATCTACGATAGTGTTTAGGATGAAGATGTCTTGAGCATCTAGGGTAAAGACGGCCATCGTGTCTAAATCATGCATCTTGTGAGGTAGAGGTGGCGGCGGGGGAAGCTCTTGCAGAGGGTGGGAAGAAGTCTGCTCCAAATCTTTTATGTAGTGCTGCAGATCTTTGTCTTTCTCCGAATCAGAAGCAGAGTCAAGATCTTCATATGTATCTAAACTGACTCTTTCTAATTCTTCCTGTTCTGGGGGAAGGGGTGAAGATTGCTCAGGGACGGAGTGTTGTGGTTGTGGTTGACTCATCCTGGTTCCGAATAAGCATTGTTGGAACTCAGCAAAAGCTGCTTCTTTGGCAGTTTCCCCCAGAGATCCCAATGCAGAATAGTCGAGAAATTGATCCCCATATGACATGTTAACATTGTCATTGTGAGTAGGGGATTTGGGATCTTTATCACCTTCTTGGTGGTCTTTCGATTGTTCTGGTGCAGCTCCTCGGCTGGGGCCCTCCCCAGCATTGTCTGGGTCATCATATTTATCGTCTGAGGAGGTGCTATTATTGGAGTCAGCCGAGGAGTCAGAATCCTCATCTTCATCGTCTTCTTCATCTGATGCCTTATCTGTGGTCTTCTTTGGTGGAGGCTTCTTACATTGCCGATGGAGTGCTTGTAGTTTGTCAAAAGCCACTTGCACATGCTCATGTGTTTCAAGCAGTGCGTCGTGGGTTTCTTTGAGATCTAAATAACGAGCCTCGGCGGAGAGGAGTTGTCCAGAGAGGTCCATCACTTGAGCTCTTAATTGGTTGATTTCATTGTTGGATGACTCCTCTTTGCGGTTATTGAGTTGTGTGAGGGTGGTGTTGATGTCATCCAAGCGCGTGCTTAAAGCAGTTTGTTGGTGCTTCAGCTCGCGCAGGGTGTCTGGAAATGGTTGATTTTGCACAGAAATCCTGTCGACTTGCTTGGCCAGATCACTTTGCTGGCTTTTCACCCCAAGCACCAACTGTGGCAGTTGTTGCAGGTGGTCATCGATGCGTTTGACTTTCATGGCCGCTGCTTCTTGCTGTTGGTGGATGCTGGAGATGATGCCTGGCAAGGCACGGTTTCACTCGTCAATCTTGGCGACCTGTGTAGTTAGACCATGCACACAAGAAAAAATAGATTGTAATCTATTAGAAGGGTCAGTGAGGAAGTTTCAGATAGCGTCAAATTGACGGCCGGATTCCTCACTGACGTTTGTAAAAGGGACCCCAGATGTAGAAGGGTGGGATGGCTGGGGTCGGGGTGGAAAGGTGGTAGTGCCTTGCGAAAGAGACACTATTGACGATCCCACAAACTGCGTGGTGACTGTAGATGGAGTCACTAGCGGTGTCGGGGTGGTGGAAGATGAAAAAAAATGGTGACATTCCCAGTGAGAATGGTGGGACTGAGAATGTTGAAAGGAGAAGGGTGGAGATGGGGGCGGAGGAGGTGAAGGCAGGTGTTGGAATGGAGAATGGGATGCCTAAAGAGAAAAAGTTTGAGGTGGAAGATGTGGGTGGAGGTGTGGATGTGGGGAAAGAAATTGTTGTTGGGATTGTTGTGGAGAAAGATGGGATGGTGGTGGATGGTGGGATAGTAGTGGATGGTGGTGTGGTGGGCTCAACATTTAGGATCATGATAAATGAGTCTAATGAGAAGGTACTGATATGTTCCTCAAGATGAGGGTGTTCTGTCTCATGATTTAGCTTTGATGTTGGCGCCATGAAAAAAAGGATCCACCGTGAAGCTGAAGGATTTTGTCGAGCCATCGACATAAAACAAATGCGCTTGTCGGGAGGCAACCCGACCAATAAATTTGTTTTACTTTTCTTTTCAAATTAGAATGATTCTTCAATTTTACTTTTACCTTCTAGTTAATTTTTCATTAAATAAAATTCACATCGCAAGATGCTATTTTACAATCTAATTTCTCTTTACCTTTGAGGTTTTCAGATAAGAGGATCCACGCTGATTGGAACGCAACTACATCTAGTGGTCATTCTGGCATGAATTTTCCCGTCCATCTTGGATTTAGGATTTGCTCGGGACGAGCAAATCTCTAAGTTTGGGGTGGAGGGTGGGTGGTATGTATCTTACTTTCCACCTTCACCCATCTAAATTAGTCTTAGACTTTCATCACCACATTTTTTTACATCTCCGCATACGTATCTTACTTTCCACCTTCACCCATCTAAATTAGTCTTAGACTTTCATCGCCGTATTTTTTTTACATCTCCGCATTTTTGACTAAAATTTTCAAAATTTTCAAATAAATTTTCAAAATTTTAAAACTTTCAAAGAATTTGAACAGATACTTGATGAATTTTTGACACTTCCTGGTTTCATTAAAAGTCACTAACTATCCTGCTACGCATTTTGAATCATTATTCTCTCCTTATTTGAAGTGAATCCTCAAAAGGACCACTTTTTGAAACACAACCTCTTGATTGAAATCATCTTGTGAAGCTTATGATTCCTAACGTCATGATACTTTTGCAATAATGATAAGTGTCTGTCAAACTGATAGGGATAAAACACGTCAGGCTTCCTAACTGATTTGTGGAATAATAGCATGGAATCCCCACTGGATCCTCATCAAGTCATTATTTGAGCAGATTTTGATAAAGAGAACAACCCGGTGCACTGAATTGTAAATCAAGTTGCATTCTGTTCTGAACTCTCTTCTACACTTCTTCTACCATCTTCGTACCCCTCCATTCATAAAAAAGAAACAAAAATAGCCAAAATAGTGCCAAACCCTAAGTTCAGGGTGGCACACCACTTCCCTCTTTATCCGCTTCTTCCATACCCCTAACAAATAAACAAGGGGCATACCACCAAATATGCAATCTTGAGTCGAATAGAGGAGAGATTTGCAAACAAAAAGATGCCAAAGCACACACAAGAAGTAATGCAATCTCGAGTCAAATAGAGGAGAGATTCACACAAAAAATGCAATAAATGAAATTGCAAACCATAAAATAAAAATCTCGAGTTGAATAGAGGAGAGATTTATTCCTTCCCTCTATACCATCATTCACTCCCTTTTCTACCTATGGGCACATTGATTGCCTACCCTATCCTGAAAAACACCAGTGTCATATCAAATGCACACTTGTTGTTCTACGGGTGTCTCTGGACTCTTACAAAACTCTTTGACATGATTGTTGTAGGAAAAAGTGAGGAGGAAGTGATTTTGGAAAACGAACTCAGGAACAAAGATATGGTAAGATGTGTTTAGTGGTCTCAGGAGGTTGAGATACTGAGTCATTTTGAGCAGAAAGAAAATATTCGTGATGTGAAGATGAAGTAATCACATGAATTGAAAGTATTCATTTGGCGACTGTTTCAGATTTTGTGTTACTGGAGGACGAGCAACGTTTAAGTTCGGGGTATTTTGATGAATGCATATTCATCATGAAATTCAATTATCATTTTTGGACAAATTCAACTCAATACATTTAATTTCGCTCATTAAATATCAAAACACATCATAATATGCAACATTACTTAATTGATCCAATTATCATGATTTTAACTGAAATTATGGTTGATTTGATGCATGTCTTGATAAAGCCGAACAATCAGCTAGGATCTACCTTCCCTCACCCTTGGTTGTGACCAATCGATCTAACCAAGCCGATCAAACCAATTCGGTCTCAAGACCGTTTGAGCCCATTCGGTCTCAAAACCGATAGACCAGCAGAGACCGATTGGAGGCACAACTCAACCGCAAGGGATCGAGCAGTGCATGAATTCAAGATTTCAAAGCAGGGCCTAGACCACGATCATGGTGGCTCAAAATGACCATGGTCCACTGTCATCACCATGACCATGTGATAAGGCCACGACCATGGTAGATCATCCCCTATGCCTAAGCTCTCACTCGCCATGATCGTGGTCGCCTAGCCACGACCGTGGCACCCCACCAACATCGACCCTCTTTCACCCGCCACGCCCGTGTGAGACAGCACAGTTGTGTGTCAGCTACCTCACCACGACCGTGGTGTCACACCACGGCTGTGGCACAACGCCATCAGAGCCCAATTACTCACCGACCACATCCGTGCAAGGTGGCACGGTCGTGGGGCAGCAGCATCGCCACGACCGTGGTGCTACAACACGGCTGTGGTGCGTCGTCTTCTACCTCTGAATAGGTTGACGACCGCAGCAACACTACTACCTCCATCAGGCAGATTTCTTTTCAATCCACCTACACTAGCAGCCACCACGCCCCATGACTTGCAGCTGTACCACCTTCCCTTCTTCTTCTTCCTCCCATCTCCACCATCACAGCCACACCGACCACCGTCTTCATCTAGCAGCCGCACTGCACCTAGACCTACCCTCCACCATGCTATGCTAATTACGTAGACCGTTTGGTCTTTTAGCTCACAGGCAAACCGAATGAGCAATAGATCGAATGACCAAATCTACGTGACAAAACCGTTTGCCCAAGCAGGCTTACAGACCGTGTGAAGGCCAAGGATGTAGACCGTTTGCCTCAACTGCCATGAAATGCAAGACCAAATGAAGAAGGGAAATCAGTAAGACCATTTGCCTCTTTGCGTGAAGACTGAATGGGCAGTCAAACCCACATGACCGTTTGATTTAGATGACTGAAGACCATATGAACTACTCATTCAGTTTCCAAACCATGAGACCTCTCACGGTCACAAGACCGAGAGGCACAAGACCACAAGGCCACAGACCATTTGGGCAATACACTTCTAAACCGTTTGGAAAAGTAATGCCAAGACCGAATGGACCCTGGTCATGAGACCGTTTGTTGCTAAAATTGCCAGACCGTTTGGCTATAATTAATAGTAAACCGTTTGAGAAAGAAAACATCTCCTAAATCGGTTGATTCACACCAAGACCGTTTGGGGTCAGTCCTATGCCTATATATAGGACCCCAAGGGTCCTCATTTGGGGACCGGTTCCGGGACGCCGACAGACTGCCTGTACACAGGTCCGATCCAAATCTAGTACCGTCCATGCCAGTTTCATTCCACCTACTGCCCATGTTGCAACCAAGGAGGCTGAGGAGAGAAGGAAGCCAGAGCGAGGGAGATTGTCCGGTCTGTCTTGGCATCTCCCGTTCACGTCCAGATCTGCTCCGACACGACGTAGAAGGCCATATCTTCTTCACCGAGCTGTGACTACTTTCTGCACTGAGTTCATGGCGGATTTCTCTCTCTTTCTTATTCTTGTTATTTCTCACATCATGAGCGAGTAGTACCCTTTTCGCTGGGGTGCGAGGACTAGCCCCGCTGCCCATGCAAATCATGTTCTTTTGTTAAACTCTCCATGGCAATGTATATAACTTTCCATTTCATTATTAGTTGGTACATTTGTAGTTGATTATGTGATTGCTTTCTTCTTGTTCTCTCCTATATTGCAAAATCTTCTATATGTGGGATAGAATGACGGTATACAAAGTTCGACTCTTTGACGAGAACTTCTGATAAGATTCCTTGAGGTCGTAAGTGAATGATCCGTGAGGGTACAAGACATCTAGCCTACGGTGACGCTTCTGTGGTCTAAACATCCCTCAGGGAGGACCACAACCTTAGTTGGATTTTGTATCATCTTTGTTTATCATCGATGTTAGTTGTAGATCTATTACCTGCTTGCTTATCGATTAATGTGGTTGACTCCCAAACTAGAAATAGAATGAGATTTCTTTAGAGCCGTAAGTAAGTGATCCGGTTGGTGACAAGACATCCGATGCCTAAGGTGATGCTTACGCGAACTTAACACCCTAACGGGGGGTTCTGTAGCAACTCTAGTTGGATTGATATATCCTGCCTGGTTTGTTTGTGATTGAATGGGTTTGCGTGAGTAGTGGTGGTGAAACCCGATACCATCCCAGCGATTCCATATCATTGATCTAAATCCTACTTTGATTCAGCTTTTACTTTCTTGCAATTAGTTTAATTAACCACAAATCAACCAATCATTCTAAATATTAGTTTTACTCGAGCCAGATTCGACTAACAAGGATTCTTAAAAACGTTGTCCTTTGGGTTCGATCCTTAACTATACTGCGATAAGACTCGTCTGCTTACGGGTGGTATTATTGCACTTTGGTTTTGGTAAAAGCTCGGGGATTTCAACCCTGAGTGAGTTGTTAGTGCGATAAAATCTCACATCAAATCCTTCATCTTCAGAATCCCCGGCAACAACGCCAATTTTTGATGGAGCTTCCACTCGCGTGGAATTGCGTGCACCACTAAAAATCCTAAAGATAGTGAATCTTTAGGTTTATCCTTGCTTATACGAGATTAAACCTCCACCCACGTATGCTAGGATACGTGAAAGCCTTATCGTAGTATAGTTCAGGGTTGAATCCACATGACACCGGTCTTGTTAGGATCAACAAGATTAAAAAAACGTTAGAATTTCATTTAGCTCCTTAACAGTTGGTATTTAGATCAAATAGTTGATTTGATTGATTAAACTAAGTGCAAGTAAAACAAAAGCAAGAAAGTGAATTTAAGGTTGTAAACAATGTTAAGAAACCGCTAGGATGTGATCGACTTTCACCACCACTACGCATGGATCAAAACATGCAACATAAAAACATAACCTGCAATAAGAGTCTAACCAGTTAGTATCATTGTAGATTTAGCTTCCTTTCGGAGAACTAACTATGAGAAGTGCGGGAATGTTGCAATGCCAGCCATCCCCAAACGAATGGTCACTTTCTTTGCAACATTCCCTTCGCAAAGTGTGTTCCTCGACTTATCAAGGTTGTACTTTCATACGTCAACTGATTCCATTTCATAGTATGAAAGTACGATGATGGAAGTGAGTTTACTCCACTTCTTGAAAGACACTCCTAGATACCGAAACAGATGCATGGTGACTACATGCATCAAGAACCAACATTCAATCAAGATTTGAATCTAATAGTACAAACATAGACAACTCATACTAAAAGATAAAAGGTAACACAAGTTGGTGATCAAGTAGCAAGCATTCATTAAACGATTGATATTGAACTAAAAAGAAAGTATATCTCTATTGCAAACTTATGGATTACATTGCATGAAATGAAAACATGGGTAGTGGGGCTACTCCCCGCACCCTAGTGTATACGACTACTCGCTCATGGAAAGGACAAAGAAGGAGGTGAGAAGAGAGAGAGAGAGAACGTCATCTCCACGAAGGAGGGAGGAAGGTCAACCCCTTGGAGAGAGAGAGTAATGATCTTCATACTTCGTAGGTTGATTAATGATGAATCCTCCTCTTCTCACCTTCTTTGGCGATGAGAGAAAAAGCAGCTTCTGGATGGAGTGTGGATCTCAGATCAGCAGCCTCAGGGCGGTGGATGAAGGATGGAATAGCTCTGGAATAGCAGAGGCAGCCTTTGGACGTCTGAAAACTTGATACTTTGTGAGGACCCTTGGGGTCTTATTTATAGGTTTTAAGTGAAGTCCAAACGGTTTGGGCAGTTTTGGGCCCAAACGGTCTTGAAAACTGTTTGGGTTCTGAGACCATTTGGACTCTCTCAGTTTCAAAACCGTTTGGACTCTCCCAGTTTTGAAACCATTTGAGTACTTACGGTCTTGAAACCATTTGCCTTTATTCGGTCTTGGGACCGTGTAACTTTATGTGGTCTTGGGACCGGTTGATCTCCATTCGGTCTTGGGACCATTTGGCTTCATCCGATCTTGGGACCGTTTGGTGTCCATTCGGTCTTGGGACCGTTTGGTGTCCATTCGGTCTGGGGACCGTTTGGTGTCCATTCGGTCTTGGGACCGTTTGGTGCTTTTGTAATTTTTTGTGCTTTTCTGTAAGAAATAAAAGGAAAAGTTATTTTAATGGTATATTTGCAATAAAGTGGAAAGTTAAAGATTTTATCTAATTTATCTAAGAAAGAGTATGGAAAATTGAGAAAAAAACATTAAGATAACATCGTAAAATGGGAGGTTATCAATAGTCAACACCTTGAACTTGTCGGAAGCCCTTTGCAACCAATCTGCCTATATAAGTTTGCACATTTCCATCCATGTCGGTCTTCTTCTTGAAGACCCACTTGCACCCTATGGGTTTTACTCCTTCAGGTGGTTCCACCAAAGTCCATACTTTGTTGGAATACATGGATTCCATCTTGGATTTCATGGCCTCAAGCCATTTCTCAGAATATGGTCCCTCCATAGCCTCTAGATAGGTAGCTGGATCATCATCTATGATCAACTCACCACCTTCTCGAGTCACAAGGTATCCAAACCTCTCAGGTTCAAGGCGTGTCCTACTAGATCTACGAGGTCCTTGTATTACTTGAGGATACTGAGATTCCATAACACCTTGTGAATCTCTATGTTCCTCTTATACATCTACCGGTTCAATGTTTTCTTGTTGGGCTTGAACCTCTTCAAGCTCTATTTTCCTCCCAATGTTTCCTATGGAAATAAATTCCTTTTCTAGGAATACAACTGTCCTAGCAACAAACACTTTGTTGTCAGTAGGGTGGTATAAATAGTATCCCCTTATTTCCTTAGGGTATCCAACAAAATAACATTTATCGGACTTGGGGTCCAAGTTTATCAGGAAACATTTTCCTGACGTAAGCCTCACAACCCCAAATATTAATAAAAGACAAATCGGGACGCTTCCCGTGCCATATCTCATATGGTGTCTTTTGAACCGATTTAGATGGTACTCGGTTAAGTGTAAACACGGCGGTTTCAAGAGCACAACCTCAGGAGGAAATCAGAAGATCAGCAAAACTCATCATTGATCGCACCATATCCAGTAAAGTGTGATTCCTTATTTCAAACACACCGTTATGCTGTGGTGTTCCAGGCAGAGTCCATTGTGGTACAATACTGGTGCAGATTCTGCTAGAGGCGTACACACCAGCCAACTAGGGTGGCTAGATGCACTCCACGAGGTCAGAATGCACGTGATGGGATTTTGCTTTCGAAATTTGTATTGTCCCTAACCAAGTCGATCACAAAGACTAAACAGGTCGCGCACAAGCGTATGGGGGTACTGTTGTAGTATAGGTGATTGGCAAGAAAGGGGTTGGTCCATAGGGATAGAAGGGGCACTAGAGTTAGGTTCATGTGAGCTATGTTCCTAGTGCGGAGATTAGGGTTTGAGGGTTTTAAAAGGGTTGTTTGTTGATTACTCTAGATGAACAAGTAAGAAAGGCAGAATGGAAACTAGGTTATCAAAAAGCTAGATTATCTTAAGCAAGACGAAACTAAGCAACTAGGCTAAACAATTAACCAAACACAAGCAAGATGAACTATACTACTCTAGCAAGGCAAGGAGCAATTAAGAAATTAAACTAACCACTAGCAAGAACAAGAACCTAAGTTAGCACTAAAGAGCAAGACTAAGCAATTGACTAAGTTAATCTAAAACAACTAAACTAAACTAGCATGAACAAGAAAACATAGCAGTTTGGGTTTTAACAAGTTGATTAGGGTAGGTGGGCCGTTTGGGGAATGTAACTTTGATATTAGTTGGGGGATATCATTAAACATGCAAGGTTCTCATTTCATATCTATATTACCAAACCAAACAATAAGGATAATGCCATTAGAATATACCATATACTACTAGTAGAAGACTAGGGTTAGGTGTAATTCTAATGGGATTAGCCAAATCTAGGTTTCTAGGGTAAGTGATAGTGAGAAATTGAGGGTTGAGGGTAGAACTGGGAGTAGAGATGAGGGTATTTGACCTCATGCCACTAGCCACTCTAGCCTTTAGAAGGCCCTAGGCAATTGCATCAATCTCACTTACACTAGCTACTTACATCTCACACTCATTTGTAGGAGGAGGAGTGTGAATGTAGGAACAAAGGGGGCTAGCTAGGGATCCACTATTTGGACCTAGGAGCCATTCCTAAGATTGCCACATACACTCCAATTCCTCCTAGAAGCTAAGTGTCATCAAACATCTCAAAGCAAGCAATTCATGTAAAAAGCACAAACCAGATGCAATAAAATGGGAAATGAGATAGAAGCAAGAGGCAATCAACATAGATATGAATTAAGTTCATTACAAGCAACTTTCCCCCAACATGGTATCAAAGTCACATTTTAACCCCAAACAGCCCACCGATAGGGTCTTAGCTACACATAGTCAAAGAAACAAGAAAAGAAAGGGGTAGAAGAAGGGAAAACACCATGAAGCTTGATGTAGAAGTCTCCTACTTCACCTCCGGGCTGCTGTGGACATCCTTCCTCCTCCAAGGGTGTAGGGGCACATGAAGATGTGGGGGTTTATGGATGGGAAACCTAGGAAACTAGGATTCCATGATGGAATGAGGGTGGAAATGGTGGATGGTGAGCAAAAATGCAAAGGGTTTGCACTCAAACCTCAAGGAAGGAGAATGGAGCTTGGAGCAGCTGTAGGGGCATCTAACCTTCGTGCCCCAGCCGCCACCTATGTATATATAGGTGGTGGGGAGGCACTAGGGTAAGTAGGGGTAGTTTAGGAAATACATTGTAAAAGTAGGGTAGGGTTGGTGGATTACCACAACCGTGTTGGTGTGCCACGGCCGTGGTGAGGGTAGTAGGGAATGGTCATGGGGTGGTAGAACGGTCATGGTATGGAGGGAGTGGTGGAAAGCCAAGTATGGTGGTGGCCACGGCCGTGGTGGGGTGCCACAGTCATGGTGGGTGAGAGGCACCACGGCCCTGTTGGGTAACACATCCGTTTTGGAGGAGGGAGAGGTGATCCTGGAGCAGCACCACGAGCATTTTGTACTTCAGAGGCCACAGTCGTGGCGATTTAGGGTGACAACCTGTTGAATACTGGAACTTTGGTCATTAATTCCCACGACCGTGGGGAAGGCCCATGACCATTTTCTCTTCTCTTGACCACAATCATGCGGATGGCCATGACCGTGATGTCTTCAATGGCCACGGTCGTGGCAGGTGGCCATGACCGTGGGATTCTGTGGGAAAACCTTGTTGGAAAGGACACTTCTTTGCTAAAAAACACACGACCGTGGTGTTGTGGCCACGGTCATGGTGAGGCTTGCATCAATTGATTTCACTTCAAACTCCATCATTCTTGGATGTCTTTGCTTGGGGATGACTCTTGGCCATTGGAGGTAGGTCGAGGGAGACTTTGGGGCCTTCTTTGGGTCCCTCCATGATTGGGGGAACCCTAGAACTCCTTCTTTCTCTCTTGTCCATCTAAACATGGTCCAAGTACCTGAAAACAGTGCAAAGAACATCCATAAGCATATTCGTAATGATAAGCACATTAGGGTCAAACGCTTGTAGTCTAACATGTTTAGATGTGATACATCTAAAATAGGGCTACATCACCACCCCAAACTTAAAACATACTTGTCCTCAAGTATGCTCCAACTCAATCTCTCTACAAAACTTTCACAAAAAGAAATGACATATGCAATGTAAAAGATGATTATTGCTGAATGGGATCAAAGATGACTGAGTGCATGCATTTCACCTCTCTCCTCTCCTACTTTCACAATCCAATCATGAAAAGAGCACAAAGCACATGAACTTCAAATATAGCGCATAGAATACAAAAGTTATCCATACTTCTTCCATGAAGGTCCGGGTAAACCGTTTCATGATGGTGTTAATCAAGGATGACTAGGAGTGTTGTTTCACATTCATGCATTCAGTCTTATATTTCAAATCATACCAAAAGACCCACATGGTTGCGGAAAAGGGCAAAATGAGTTAAGTTTGATGTTTTCTAGATCAATGGGTATGAAAGTGGAAGAAATGGTTGCGGTAAGATTTTTGGAGTGTTTTTACACACTCATCTTTTCTTTATTTGAATGCTCTTAAACAAGAGCATCCTTTTATTTTGTTTTTACTTTTCTTTTTCTCTTCTTTTCTTTCTTGCCCTTGGTGTAGATAGGGCATATGGTGGATAGAGTGAAGCGAGGAGGTAGAGATGTGGCCACCCCAAATATTTGGAGGTGGCCAAGGCTGATTATGTGCACTAGGGCATCTTTTTATGAGGCGGAGGGGTATGAAGATGGTGGAAGAAGAGTCAGGTCAAAGAGGGGACATTGGTATGATTTTCCACATAAGACATCCTGCATGAAAGTTAATCCAATACTTCATCCTAGATATCACACCACATGAATGAACAAGATGAAATTGATATATCAAATAAGTGATTCCACAAACACTAAGTGTTCAAAGCTTGCTCAAGTTCACAATTCAGCCAAATCAATCACAATCATAAGAGAGGTGATGCACATGTAAAAAGTCAAACACTGATACCACTTAGCAATAAAGCATGACATTTCACTTGCACTAGTCAAAGGTCGTCATTTTTACTCAAAACAGTAGATATTGGGTCAAAACAAACTTTTTAGACAAGAAATCTCAAATTTTGGCAAAATTGGCCAAAATGGTGCCAATTTGCACTAAATCACATCTAAACCTACTTTAGGGAATTTCAAGACATAAAGCAGGAAATCCTAATTAACACGCATAAGAAACTACAAAAACTTCATGAAGATGCGATGCATGGTATGGAAAAGCAAATTTTTTTAAAAATTACACAAAAATGCAAGAAGTTAAACTACATGTATGCATGAATGCAAGCAGACACACCAGGTCAGGGTAAACAAGTATGAAATGTTAGTCAAACTATTTGATCATCTTGCAAAAATTTAGCACAAGGCACATGGAGAAAAGTGCAGTGAGAGAAGGGTTTACCACCCTACCACCCCAACTTTTAAATCAGGCCGCCCTCAACTTAAAATAGAAGTTTAGACTAGTAGGGTAAAAGGCGTGGGGTCGCAAAAGACAATCGCCAAGAGCTGGAGTGGTTAATGTAACACTAGGTGAGCAGGACAGGGCCACCATAGTCGTGCTAAACAACACGACCGTTATGTCCTTCTTCCCGTAGTTCCTCTATTGATTTGGAATCTCTTCTTCCATTTTGACCTCTGCTTTGGATAAACCCTTTTTGCATCGTCATTTCTTCCTTATACCTGTGCTAACATGATTCACAAATAAAAAAACAATCAAGTATAGTGTGTGTGTGTGTTTCTTGGAAACCAAAAGAAAGTATGATAAAACAAGGTTTGAGAATCTCAAACCACGTGGGTTGCCTCCCACTAGCGCTAAATTTATAGCCTTCAGCCGGGCTTGTTGCTCTTTTTCTCTATGTATCAACACCCATTATGTCCTCCTTTTCCTCTATAGTGATCCTATCCAACGTTCTGACGACATGTGCTTCATCCCATGGAGTGTACATCGAGCGGAAGTATGGACTTGATCTCCACAGCTCTAGAGGATCATAATAGCATAGACTCTCATCAAAGTCTTCGTTACCCAACTTGTCCCTCTCCTCTTCAGTAAATATAAAGAAATCAAATTTTCTCCTCTTATAGGTGACCATCAGAGTGCCCGCACGCACATTGATTTCTGCACCTGCAGTGGACAAGAAGGACCTCCCCAATATGAGGTATTCTTTCCCATTGATAGGTTCAGAATCCACTATCAGAAAGTCGGTCACATATGTAATGTTTATCCTTTCATCCATTGATACTATTGCATTCTGCAGTATTCCCAAGGGTTTCCTTTTGGTTCCATCACCTAAGACAAGGACACAATCCACCGGTTCCATTTTATTTAGGCCAAAACGTAGATACATGCTCCATGGCATGATGCTTGTCCCTGCACCTAAGTCAAGGAGGTAGTGCTCGATTGGTTGTGTACCAATGTAGCAGGTGATGAGAGGCACTCCCGGATCATCTCTCTTTTCGGGGAAGCCAATGTCGTAGATGAAGTTCATAGACTTTGAGGCAACAATCTCCTTGGTTGGTAGTAGCACTAACTTTTTCTTCCCCATGCACACATCTTTCAGTAATGAAAAGAATGATGTGATGCCTATCGTTCCTTGCTTCAAGTTTCCCAAGAGATTCATGATACTGCTGCCCTTTTCTTGGAGAGCCGAACCTTCATGGAATTGCTTCCCAACTTCATCAAATATCTCCGCAGCACTGGTTGGAAGTTGAGGAGGGATGATGGTGATACTCGTCTCATGAAAAGGTTTTGGCTCCCATAAAGGTATGACTTCAAGCGCTACTATGTCAATGGTATGTGAAGCAATGGACATGGCCTTGTCACAAACAGCCGGATGAGCCCTATCTATTGCTATTTCAGTTTTCCTAAGAGATGATGGGGCTAGTGAGGGCGTTTCTACATTTGCACCGGGAGCAGCAGAAATTTGGGTGCACTTAACATCCTTTGGTAGTGCTTGAGTGGAAAATTCTCTGGATATTTTGTGATCTTTGCTAGACCCTTCTAGCGTTGCGCTTTTATCATCAACCTCAATCACTCTCCTTTCCCTTTTTTTAAGATTTTGAGCAGTTTTTTCTCCCCATATGATAGACACCATACTCACTTGTTCATGGGGAGAAGGGGGGCTTGTGAAGATGAAGGTGGTGGCGGTCTTTGATGGGTGGAGTTAGGATTTTAGAGTATGCAAGTTGGTTGGGGTGGTTGTTGTGTAGGTGGTGGTTGATAGGTATGTGAAGGTGGTGGGGGATATTGGTAGTTAAGTGGGGGTTGGTGAGGTGGCAGAGCATATGGATGTGGTGGTCCTTGATATTGTAGGAGTGAGGGTGCTTGGCCTCGTGGTGGGACATATGCGGCTTGAGTAGCATTCACATAACCACCATCGTTGTTTGGATTTATCATGGGTTGCGACGGAAGTCTCCCCTCTTCACGGTGAGCAAGTGAGATGGAAATTTGATCAAGTGTTTGTTCCAGGCAGCTAATATTCTGCCCTTGAGAGGACACTTCTCTCTTTACCTCATCCAAGTTCCTCAACCTCTCGAGTACCTCATCTTCAAATTTAGAGTTGTACCATGGCCTCGGTTGCCCTTGTCCATCCTCATTTTGTTGCTTCCAAGAAAAGTTCGGATGGTTCTTCCACTCGGGAGTGTAGGAGTTGGACATGGGGCCTTGGTTGTTGTGGCGACCAAAGGAGTGTAGAGCATTCACTTCCGCATCCACCGAATCGAATGCCATAATGGGTTGGCTTGAAGAGCCACCAGCTTGATTTTTCACCATTTTCAGCATGTCGGCCATCATCTTCATCATGTCTGGGTCAGTAGCATTATGAGTCGGAGCTGTGGAGGAAGATGGAGGAATGTAGCTTCGGTTGCAATACCCCCCTTTAGTAGAATCACGGTGGTGAGAATTTTCAGCAAGGTGTTCAAACAATGGCCATGATTCTTCAGGCGGCTTTTCCATGAAAGTGCCCCCGCAGGAAGAGTCCACATTGTTCTGACTTTTCTCTTCAAGCCCATTGTAGAATGCTTAAACGGGTTGCCACAAAGGTACTTCATGGTGAGGATAGTCTCGGAGCAACTTTTGGAACATCTCCCACGCCTCGTGGAAGGGTTCACTTTCCTTCTGAGCAAATGACGTGATGCACCTCCTCATGTAAGACAGCTTGGTAATGGGAAAGAACTTCTTGAGGAATTCGTTTTTCACTTCATTCCATGTGACCAATTTTGGCTTGGACATGTACCACTCTTTAGCTTTCTCTTTGAGGGAGAAAGGAAAAAGTGCCCTTCTAATGGAATCGTCAGTGGCAGCGGGAGTGCAGAAGGTTGAACACGTCTCAAGGAACACGTCAATGTGGTGGTAGGGGTTTTCATTCTCCATCCCATAGTAGGTAGGGAGGAGTCCCAGAAGTGTAGGCGGAATGGAGAATTGTTGACCGGGCATCTGGTCAACCAAGGTGGCGATGGGGGAGTTATAGTTCCCCGATGTAAAGTACTCGTGGAGCGGGCGATGTGGTGGTGGAGGTTGAGTATCTGATTGCGGGTTGTTTTCAGCCATCTCGGCTTCTCAGTGCTGATCGCGGCGAGCTTGGTGCCTCCTTCTACCAATCTCGGGGTCGTACACCACCAAGTCAGTGCAAGTAGAATGCATGCTGGGCATGCATAGCTGTCACCTGCGTAAGACACAAACAAACAACAAGAAACCAAGTTAGAAAACCAAGATGCAAAAGTAGCACAAAGAATAAATAATAGCAATGGTGAGGGCAAAAGGAAGGGCTAAGTTACACTATCTAACTAGGCTGAGTGCCTCTATCCCCGGCAACGGTGCCAGAAAGCTTGGTGTGGATTCCGCTAGAGGCATACACACCAGCCAACTAGGGTGGCTAGATGCACTCCACGAGGTCGGAATGCACGAGATGGGATTTTGCTTTCGAAATTTGTATTGTCCCTAACCAAGTCGATCACAAAGACTAAATAGGTCACCCGCAAGCGTACGGGGTACTGTTGTAGTATAGGTGATTGGCAAGAAAGGGGTCGGTCCACAAGGATAGAAGGGGCACTAGAGTTAGGTTCGTGTGAGCTATGTTCCTAGTGCGGAGATTAGGGTTTGAGGGTTTTAAAAGGGTTGTTTGTTGATTACTCTAGATGAACAAGTAAGAAAGACAGAATGGAAACTAGGTTATCAAAAAGCTAGATTATCTTAAGCAAGATGATACTAAGCAACTAGGCTAAACAATTAACCAAACATGAGCAAGATGAACTATACTACTCTAGCAAGGCAAGGAGCAATTAAGAAATTAAACTAACCACTAGCAAGAGCAAGAACCTAAGTCAGCACTAAAGAGCAAGACTAAGCAATTGACTAAGTTAAGCTAAAGCAACTAAACTAAACTAGCATGAATAAGAAAATAGAGCAGTTTGGGTTTTAACAAGTTGATTAGGGTAGGTGGGCTGTTTGGGGGATGTAACTTTGATATTAGTTGGGGGAGATCATTAAACATGCAAGGTTCTCATTTCATATCTAGATTACCAAACCAAACAACGAGGATAATGCCATTAGAATATACCCTATACTACTAGTAGAAGACTAGGGTTAGGTGTAATTCTAATGGGATTAGCCAAATCTGGGTTTCTAGGGTAAATGATAGTGAGCAATTGAGGGTTGAGGGTAGAACTGGGAGTAGAGATGAGGGTATTTGACCTCATGCCACTAGCCACTCTAGCCTTTAGAAGGCCCTAGGAACTTGCATCAATCACACTTACACTAGCTACTTAGATCTCACACTCATTTGTAGGAGGAGGGGTGTGAATGTAGGAACAAAGTGGGCTAGCTAGGGATCCACTATTTGGACCTAGGAGCCATTCCTAAGATTGCCACATACACTCCAATTCCTCCTAGAAGCTAAGTGTCATCAAACATCTCAAAGCAAGCAATTCATGTAAAAAGCACAAACCACATGCAATAAAATGGGAAATGAGATAGAAGTAAGAGGCAACCATCATAGATATGAATTAATTTCATTACAAGCAACTTCCCCCAACATGGTATCAAAGTCACATTTTAACCCCAAACAACCCACCACTAGGGGCTTAGCTACACATAGTCAAAGAAACAAGAATAGAAAGGGGTAGAAGAAGGGAAAATGCCATGAAGCTCGATGTAGAAGTCTCCTCCTTTACCTTTGGGCTACTGTGGACGTCCTTCCTCCTCTAAGGGTGTAGGGGCGCATGAAGATGTGGGGGTTTATGGATGGAAATCTAGGAAACTAGGATTCCATGGTGGAATGAGGGTGGAAATGGTGGATGGTGAGCCAAAATGCAAAGGGTTTGCACTCAAAGCTCAAGGAAGGAGAATGGAGCTTGGAGCAGCTGTAGGGGTGTCTAACCTTTGCGCCCCAGCCGCCACCTATATATATAGGTGGTGGGGAGGTACTAGGGTAAGTGGGGGCGGTTTAGGAAATACATTATAAAAGTAGGGTAGGGTTGGTGGATCACCACGGTCATGTTGGTGTGCCACGGCCGTGGTGAGGGTAGTAGGGAACGGTCATGGAGTGGTAGAACGGTTGTGGTATGGATGGAGTGGTGGAAAGCCAAGTATGGTGGTGGCCACGGCCGTGGCGGGGTGCCACGGTCGTGGTGGGTGAGAGGCACCACGGCCTTGTTGGGTAACACGACCGTTTTAGAGGAGGGAGAGGTGATTGTGGAGCAACACCACAAGTGTTTTGTACTTCAGAGGCAACAATCATGGCGATTTGGGGTGACAACCTATTGAATACTAGTACTTTGGTCATTAATTCCCACGACCGTGGGGAAGGCCCACAACTGTTTTCTCTTCTCCTGACCACGAGCGTGCGGATGGCCATGGCCGTGGTGTCTTCAATGGCCATGGTCGTAGCAGGTGGCCACGACCGTGGGATTCTGTGGGAAAACCCTATTGAAAAGGGCACTTCTTTGCTAAAAAATGCACGACCGTGGTGTTGTGGCCACGAGCGTGGTGAGGCTTGCATCAATTGATTTCACTTCAAACTCCATCATTCTTGGATGTCTTTGCTTGGGGATGACTCTTGGCCATTGGAGGTAGGTTGAGGGAGACTTTGGGGCCTTCTTTGGGTCCCTCCATGATTGGGGGAACCCTAGAACTCCTTCTTTCTCTCTCATCCATCTAAACATGGTCCAAGTACCTGAAAACAGTGCAAAGAACATCCATAAGCATATTTGCAATGATAAGCACATTAGGGTCAAACACATGTAATGTAACATGTTTAGATGTGATTTAAGTACAAAATGGCACAAGATGGAGCCCTAAAATAGGGCTACATCAGATACCACGGGCTCGCAGAAGGTCCTCAAACTCTTGGCTTAAGTATTCTCCGCCTGGATCGGATCGAAGTGCTTTAATATTACCAAGTTGGTTCTGTACTTCATTCATGAAATCCTTGAACCTTTCAAGGGTTTTTGATTTATGTTTCATCAGGTACACATAGCCATACCTATTGAAGTCATCAATGAAGGTAATGAAGTAGTGATACCCACCTCTGGCATTAGTTCTCAAAGGCCCACTTACATCAGTGTGTATGCATCCTAATAGATCACTAGCTCTTTCACCTTTACCTAAAAAGGGAGTCTTGGTCATCTTGCCCAGCAAACAATATTCACGTGTCTCTATTGATTCATAATCAAAAGAGTCTAGATAACCATCTTTATGGAGTCTGGAAATGCGCTTCTCATTTATGTGCCCTAGATGACAATTCCAAAGATATGTTTTGTTTGAGTTGTTGCATTTTTGCCTTTTGGTGTTTACGTTGTATACGCTTGTTTCTAGATCTATTAAGTATAAACCATAAGACATTGGGGGCATTGCCATAAAAGATCCCATCTTTTGAAATTTTCAACTTAACGCCGGAGGAAATGTCTGCTGTGGAGAACACGGAGGCGAACACGAAGGCGAATGGGGGGAGGGAGACGACGAGTGCGCCGTCGACCTCGGCCAATCCTCCAGATCCGGGCGCCGCGAGAGCCAAAGCTACTACCAGTGTCTCTGTGGCCAAAGAAGCTAGGTCCTGGTCAGATCTTTTCAAGGAGAGGAAGACTGGCGGCCCTGTCTGCTTGAAGAAGACGAACTTTGAGATGGTGGACGGGAAGCTGGTGTACTCGAAGTCTATTGCTGAGAGGAATTTGGCGAGATGGAATAGAGTAGCAGCGGGGTATGTTGTTGGACTGAAACCGAATTGGCCTACTCTTGCTCGTCACTTTGCTCAGATCTGGCAAGCTAAAGGATCCATTGAGGTTAGGTCGCGTGGAAGGGGCTATTTCATCGTGCTGTTCTCCAATGACGAAGATCTATCAACAGCGATCGATGGTGGACCCTGGTTTGTTGCAGGTAAGCCGTTGATCATCAAGAGGTGGGAAAGAGGCGAGCCATTGGAAAAATTGAAACTAACAGAGGTCCCGATATGGATCAAAGTCTTCAATCTACCATTAGAGCTTTGGGATGCAGATATGTTCAATAAGATAGGATCATTCCTTGGAGCACCATTGCAACCGGACAGATTCACCAGTGAGTTTCTGAGACTGGAATATGCACGATTGCAGGTCCTTATCCCTCTTGATTTCTCATTTCCAAAAGAGCTACAGATAGTGAGTGATGACGGTCAATCTGATATCATAACATTCGAGTATGATTGGGAACCCAGCAGGTGTTTGATATGTGGTCTGTTTGGTCACGAATCTAATCTATGTGACTCAACAGTGGAGAAGAAGGATACGGAGTACAAGAAGAAGCAAAATGGCGGTGCAGCAATGAAGAAAGTTTAGATTCCTAAGACTGTGTCTGACAATGGTAGCAGTGAAGAAGGGGAAGTTTTTGTTGATGCTGTTGAAGCTATCCAGGACGGTGGAGTTGGTTCTACTGAACAGATTTCGGGTATGCTACCTCATGGAAAACAGCAGGTGGTGAGTATAGAAAACTCTGTGACGATCCCTGCTATGGCTCATGAAAACCAACTTACTGTAAACACGAGTGGAGCTAGGGCGAAAGAGAATTCTCTCAAATCGAGTCTACCTTATCCTTTCTCCCAGGGTAACATCCAAAGAACTGGTATTGGAGTGTCAACAGAAAGTGTGATGGCTATATCTACGACAACCCCTAGTACTTCACCTGAAGGGGTGTGGGAGACGAGAGGCAGGAAGTCCAAGTCTCCCCCACGCATGGCTCCTAAGTCAGTTATGAATAGAGGTATCCTCTCATCTCTGAACAAATACTCTCTATTATCCAATTTTGAGGAGAAGGATGATTCGACCAGTGATCTCCCCCCCAATGGATAGTTCCTTTACTGTTATTTCCTGGAATGTGAGGGGAGGTGCAAATAAAATTGCTCACATCCAGAATGAGATAAGGAGGTATAAGCCTGATATTTTTGTTATCCTGGAATCTAGAGTCAAGAAGAAGGATGTACAGAGTTTTGTTAATTCAGTGTGGCAGGGCGCTTCTTATGTTGATAATTCTGATTTTTATTCTTACACAAGGATTATCATTCTATGGATGGATGTTGATATTACAGTGGATAAAGGTCTGGTTAATGAACAGATTTTGCACTGTACTGTTAAGAAGAGCTCGATTTCTTTTGATATGACAGCTGTTTATGGTGCTAATGACGATAGTGATAGATCTCTTCTTTGGAATTCGTTAAGTACCATTTCTAATATGAGTCCTCATAATTGGTGTGTTTTGGGTGACTTTAATGCTGTTAGGTTGGCTGGTGAAAGGATGGGAAAGCATCCTCCTTCTAGTAGAAGTATGAATGATTTCAATCTTACCATCAGTGATACTGGTTTAATTGAAGTTCCTTCCAAAGGTCAGTTCTTTACATGGGACAGCCATAGCAAAAAGGGGAGGAGTACTCTTTCCAGAATTGATCGCATTTTCTGTGATGTTAATTTCCTGTCAAGTTTTCCTTACAGCTGGGGTGAAGTTATTTCTTGTATTGTTAGTGATCATAGACCTATTTCTCTGAGGTTTGATAGGAGGAAGAGGGGTGTCTCTCCTTTTCGTTTCATTAATTCTTAGACTAATAATAGTTCTTATAGAGGCATTGTTGAAAATGCTTGGAAGGAAACTTTCTGCTCTGGTACTCCTATGTTTAGAGTTTATCAAAAGCTTCATGCTGTCACTACTGTTCTAAGAAGATGGAATAGGGATTGTGTTGGCAACTTCATCTCTAATGCTAAAGAATTAGAAGCCAAGGCTAAACTTATGCAAGAGGCTGTTGATGCGGATCCAAGCGATGAAGACAAACATTCCCAGCTGTCTATTCTCAGACGAGAGGCCTTTCAAGCAATGAGGGATGAAGAAAACTTTCTTAAACAAAAAAGTAGAATTCAATGGCTGAAGTTGGGGGATAGAAACTCAGCATTCTTCTATGCCTCTATGAAATCAAGAAGACTCAGGAATAACATCAATGTTTTGGATGACTATTCTGGAGGGAAGATTTATGATGTTGATCAAATCAGAGAAACAATCAAAGGCTTCTATGATAACTTGTTTAATGGCACTTCTAATGACAAAGTTCTTTGGGATGATGATTGGCACATTCCTATGATTTCTGAAGCTCAGTTTGATGAGTTGAGAAGAGTAGTCTCTAGAGAGGAGATTGTTGATGTTGTTAAAAGTATGAAAGATGACAAAGCCCCTGGGCCTGATGGCTTTAATGCCGTTTTCTTTAAATCTGTCTGGGATATCATTGGAGATGACATCATTCGAGCCATTCAAAGTTTCTTTAGTTCGGGAAAGTTGCTTAGAGAATGCAATAGCACCTTTATTACCCTTATTCCCAAAAAACTTGGAGCTACTGATTTAAAGGACTTCAGACCGATCTCTTTGTGCAATGTCATCTACAAAATCATTATGAAGATTATGGCCAATAGAGTCAAATTTATCTTGCCTTCTATTATTGATCCTAATCAATTTGCTTTCATACATGGTAGAAGGATTGGCGATGCTATTTTGTTGGCTAATGATGTTTTGAGTATGTTTGGAGGCTCTCAGAAGTTTATGTGTATCAAGGCTGATCTAGCTAAAGCCTATGACACTGTTAGACGAGATTATATTCTCTTCTTGATGGAAAAGATGGGTTTTCCGAGTTGTTGGCTCAGTTGGGTAGATGAAAGCTTTAATTCTGCTTCCTACAGAGTGTTAGTGAATGGCTCCCCTACTGATTTTTTTTATGCTTCAAATGGGGTTCGACAAGGTGATCCCCTTGCTCCCTTTCTTTTTGCCATTGCCATGCATGGTCTTTCTTCTATCATTGATGCTGAGGTTAAGAAAGGCAATTTCAATCCTATTGGAGTTTCCGAAGCTATCTCCATTTCCCATATCATTTTCGCTGATGATCTCTTGTTGTTTTCTAAGGCGGGTGACAGGGATGCCCATTGTGTTAAGTTCATTTTGGATACTTTTCATACTGTCTCTGGTCTGAGGCTTAATAATGATAAAAGTCAGATTTTCTTAAGTGGTCGAGCAACTGAAGGAAATATTGCTAATATTCTCAATATTATGATATGTCCTCTTCCTGTTAGATATCTTGGGATGCCTCTTTTCACTGGGAGACTCACGAAAGCTCTTTGTAATCCTATTATTGATAAAATCAAAGGTAGACTTGACTCTTGGAAGGGTCGTCTTCTTTCCCAAGTTGGGAGGATTGAACTTGTGCTGTCTACCCTGTCTTCTTACAGTATTTTTTGGACAGCTGCGTTTCCTTTACCTAAATCTGTAATCAGCTTGATTGAGAAGTCTATGAGGGATTTTATCTGGAACGACCATGAAGATAAAAAGCATATTCATACCGTTTCTTGGAAGTTGATTTGTAGGCCTAAAAAAGAAGGAGGCCTTGGCGTTAGATCTATTGCAGATTGGTCCACTGGAGGGTTGCTCAAAAATTTATGGGCGATTGCTGTCAAGAAGGACAATATGTGGATTAAATGGGTCCATGGAAGATATATTAAAGAGCGATCTCTTTGGTCTATTGAGGCCAAAGCTGGTTCTTCTTGGGTTTGGAAGAAGATGCTTGGGCAGAGGAGTTATCTTTTGAATCACATTTGTCTTAAGCTTGGAAATGGAAGATCTTTCCTGTTTTGGCTTGACCCGTGGGTTAATAACAGAGACAGATTGATTGATTTGATGGATCCACAGCTTATTTTTCGATTGGGTAAAGGGAACATTTGTAAGGTGGCTGATTGGGTTGACAATGGTAATTGGAATCTGCCGCATTTTAGAGGTGAAGCTGCTTTGTTGGATGTGTTAAATGAACATCCTATTATCCAGAACTCTGAAGATTCTATTCTTTTCAAAGGTGGTTCTTCTTTTTCCATGAAAGACGGCTGGGATATCTCAAGAACTAAATGGGATGTGGCTCCTTGGGGTCTGTGGATATGGTCGGATGGTATCCCAAGAAGATGGTCTGTGTTTCTATGGAAGTTGTTCTTGGGAAAGCTCACTACTACTGATTTTCTGAAGAGGATTGGTTTTCAACTTGCTTCCAGATGCTATATCTGTGAGAAGAGTGAAGAAAATATCTGCCACATGTTTTTTGATTGTGATTATGCTCGCTGCTTATGGAACTTATACACTATAAAAATGGGTTCTGTCATTAAAAGTCAAGATGAGCTTCTGAACTTGAAGGGAGAGTCGAAGTCTCTTGCGGTCTGCATTACTTACACGCTGTGGTTGGAAAGGAATAGAAGGCTTTTTGAGGAGAATCGTATGGAAGTTGATGCTCTATGGAATGTTTGCTGCAAAGATAATAGTCTCCTACATCAATATGTATAGATAGTTTTTCTTTCCTTGCTGTATAGTTTCGGGTTTATGTCTTTCCCTTTTGGTGGTTGTGCCTTACAACTGCTCTTTCCCCCCTTTTTCTTCTTGATGGTTATACACTGTAACCACCCACAATTTTAATTAGTAAAGAGGCACCCCACCCTTATTGCACCAAAAAAAAAAAGAAATTCAAAACCATCCTTGTCCAAACAAGAGATGGAAATGATATTCCTATTTATGGCAGGTACATAATAGTAGTTCTTCAACTCTATTATTAGCCCACTAGGTAGAGTTAACTCATAGGTTCCTACGGCACTAATGGCAACTCTTGCCCCCATTGGCAACACGTAGTTCAACCTCGCCTTTCCCTAAAGGCCTACTTCTCTTAAGATCCTTCACATTTGAACAAATATGAGATCCACATCCGGTATCAAGTACCCATGACAAAGAAGCAATAAAGTTAATCTCTATTACATATACACCAGAAGTAGATATCTCTATCTCTCGCTTCTTCTTCCATTGTTCCTTCCATCCTTTCCATGTTTTGAGCATAGAAGATTCTGACATTGGTTTGGCGAGTAAACCCTTCTCTCCCTCACCTTTGTCCTTAGACTTTGTTCCATTGATCTCCATCAATGAACTACCCTTCTTCTTAAGCATACATAGAGTGGATTCAAAGGCTACTGGTATATCTGGATTGTGCAGAACACTTCTCACAATCCCTAACCAGTTATGGAATTTATTCTCAAATAATTTTCCTATTTTAAAAGATGATTCTTTTTCCATTCTACAAGAGAAAATTGCATTTGTCAAAACTCCTTTTGATTTGAATAAAATTTGATGATAGTTAATCAGGCCTTTAATTAATTACCACTCCAACTATTTTTGTTCAAATTGATAGCCCTCACCATCAATTCAGAAGATTACAACGTACAATCTTCTAGTGGGTCAAGATCCTGAAATCCTCTGAGTCATGGACCAGCTAGGACTGTCACCCACAACTCAGATCTTCTAGATAGGCAACTTTTGCCAATTGCATCATATGAAACTCTCAAAAGATGTCATATGAAACTCCTTGCCATAATCACCTCCATGCCTCAAGGTGCTAGATCCTATCTAGGTCACCTTGTTAAGTCTGACCCAAAGCCAACACGATGAACATGCACCCTGCTAGGGCAGACCCACATATCCTTCCTTCACGCTTCCACGAGATAGACAGTGCACCATACTAGGACGTGCCCACACTTGGCCGATCAAGCTTTTCATGTGTGTCACATTTGGAAGGCATCTAAAACTTTAATATTTAATGAGGGATTTGGCTTTTATAGGTACATATACATATCCAATCACCACAATACATAGTACGTATCATATACATGCTATATCCCACAGAAAACACGTGAAACGATAAAAGCGATGATTATGGCCATCCTAATGTGATTCCTCAAGCCAAGAGGAATCACGATCATCTAGGTCCACATTACATGCAACCTATACAAGATGAACTCTGTGCTTTGACTTTCTGGGTTTGATCAACTCATCTCCATGATTGATCAACTCGCCATCAGATCGGTCAGTTGGGTGCCACCAGCCGATCGACTGGCACTTCCAGCCGATCGGTTCACTGGTCGTCATGCATATCCACAAGTCGCCACCCGTTCGTCTCGCTCCTTGAATCGGTCATCTGAAATGTCAACCGATTGGTTCACACCTTGAACCGATCGTCTTAGAGGTCGTCAGGTTGTCCGCCGTTCTTTGACATAATAGGAAATATAAAAAGATCTATCCTATTTACATTTAAATTGAGAAACCCCAAGTTACATTCGGGGGGAGAAAAGGTAGAAAAGAAATCTTGAGTTATCTCGAGTTACATCAGGAATAAGAGATAGGGAATAGGTGCGCAGACCGAGATGCAAGAAACCACATTCAACCAAGCACACATACATATGGTTTATTGGCCATAACCATGCTATACATCCACTACAAAACTCGTCTAAGGGCGACACGTATCGAGTGCATTCATATTACATATCATATATGTATATTTGTATTTGTGGATTGGACATGCATAAAGCCAATTTTATTCGCATTGTATGCAATAAATAAGGGCGACAAACCAAAATCTATCACATCGATAATCCTAAATTATAGAGTAGTTGACGTGGCTCTGATACCACTGTTGGGTTATAGGGGAGACAGAGAAGGCAGCAGAGACAAAAATTTTCTTCTCCCAAACCCAGAATAAAGGAATCACGTCAACATCTATACAGTAGGAATGATGGTTTGTAGAAACATATCTTGTCCCGAGGCTTGTTCGGCGACGTTACCTCGCGGCTTGCACGGTCTTCACCTCCAATCTTAGACGGTGTCTGTGCAGCTCCTGATCTCACCAGGACTGTCGGGATTGAAATCTATCCTCCGAGCGACAGAAGTCTCCCGCCTCTGTAGTAGTCCACACGAACCACCTGGAACTCTGATCACCTTGTTGCACAAGATACCGGAAGGAGTCGCACCATCTTGTCGGCGTACTAGTCATCGACACACGCTCCTGCCACCGGTCACTTTTCTGTAGTTGTCTTTCCCTTGCTGTGCCTCCCTTATCGGGTAGCACTTGCTCGGGCTCTCCTGGTTACCACAACCAGAAAGAACGACAACTTTGCAGAGCAATTGGTGTTCTGAGTTGTACTTTGAGAATCCCCCAATACCCCTATATATATAGGAGGGTCATGGGACAGGGTTCTCTACCTCGAGCAATGTGAGATTAAAGAAGGAGTAGAAGAGTTCGAGATTTTCCACAAAATAACCAACTGCACCAGCTGAATCAATTGTTTCAAGCATGAACCGATCGGTTGGGAACCTGAACCGATCGGTTCACACTTGAACCGATCAGTTGGGGCACCTAAGCTGATCGGTTCACTTCTGAAACGATCGGTCCACTTCCTTGGTCAGTTCCCAATTGACTTTTCCTCTTTTGTTTCGAATTGATCCAAATACAAATCCTTGTTCCAATCAAATTGGACAAGTGAAATGAAAATAAATTTCTCACCAACCCGACTTTCCCAACTTGCTCATTTGGACAAGTTGAGATGATCAATTCAACCCTTGAACCGGTCGGTTCAGTCTGTCCTGAGCCGATCAGTTCATTACATGAGTCGATCCGTTGGGAGTGCAGATTGTGCAAAATCAGTCAATTGTAGTTTCAATCAATCCGATACTCTAATCAATCGGTCCAACACCTTGAACACTATGGTATTGAGCTATCAATTTATTGAGCATTTAATTGAACTACTAAAATCCTTTAGTAATCAATCTAAACATCGTTTGTGGACAAACTCCTCTTCCAGGTTAAATCCTTTGTGTGTGACCCTACATGTCTATTTCACGTTGGCAGTGAAAGTCCATAACACTGATGACTTCACAAGCAAAGAGCGGTGCCTAGTCGCACATCAGTGCTACCCAAGTGAAATAGAAAGTTGGAGAACTACTTTCAATCCTACAATCTGTGAATGGTGTTATAGTGAATGTATAATTCCTTTGTCACTAATGTCCTAAATGAACTCAAGGCATGGTACAGTCATCCTTGCAACGTTCATCCATTTCCTTGATCTCAGAGAAGACTGGGTGAGATGTGTGTGACATCAATATCACATATTGATTCACACATGCATGTGCATGCCTTTCTCAATCCTACTTGTCAAGTGGCCATGGACATCAAACTCCCTTAGGAGAGACAAATCCCATATCTATCACTCACCCCTCAAAAGCCCCATGTGTCAAAGTCACCCAATCATCATCTTTATAACAACCCATGTTTCAGGACTGCGTTTGATGATGTCAAAGTGTACCCAATGACATGTGTTGAGTGTAGTGATTTCACGTCAAAGAATCACACTCACCACCATCACTGTGAGAGCTGACTGTGACTACCAAATCATGGTTCCATGTATCACTCTCACGGTGGGTCTGTCCGGTACACATGTTCTCTAACAAGTACTTATGTGCTTGGTTTGATATCACTATATCATGACTAATGAGATTTTGTCATCAACCAACACACAATCTAGTCTTTAGTGTTATTGATGTGTATGGTTATTTCCACAATAACAACCAACTAGGGACTCAACAAGAATATATACTCTTAACATCCATATGATCTCATCATTTAGGTCCTCAACCCAAAAGCATACGTCATTGAGTAAAACAATTCTTTAGACATCTATCGTGTTACACTACCATCTTAGAAACATTTAAAACATATAGATCGGAAATCACCTTTATTATTATTCAAATCATTTACAAAGTATCCCACTGCAATCATCACATGACTTGCTCTATGGGCATACATACCAACATCAACATCACATACTTAGGCTTGTCCTTCTTCATCTGTGCCTCGGCTGTCCTCAACATGCCCAATAACTCTGTCAACAACTTGTCAAAGTTGTTCATATTGTAGTTCATCACAAACTAACTGTAGAATTCTGGAAACGATTGCATTATCACGTCAGTAGCCAACTCTTGGCTCAGGGGAAATCCCAGTCTCGTCAGGTTCTCCACATGCCTAATCATCTTGAGTGTGTGAGGACCAACTAAATCTCCTTCTGTCATGACACACTTAAACAATGCCCTGGAGACATCATATCTCACTTATCGTGCTTGGTCTTCATACATGTTCTTGAGATGCTGAATCATCTCAATGATGCCCATGTTCTCATGTTGTCTCTGCAATTCGTGGTTCATAGAGCACAACATCAAGCACTTCACATCAATGGCATCTTCAGAATGCTTCTTAAAAGCATCCCTTTCTACCTTTGGTACGGTAGGAGCAGGTTCCTCTAGAGCTGGAGTATCCTGGACATAGAGCTTTCACCCTTGAGTGAGAACAATTCTCAATGTCCTAAACCAGTCTTGGAAGTTAGTACTATTTAGCTTGTCCTTCTTAAGGGATGATCACAATGATAAGTGATTGTTGTTTGTTTCCATTTGTACTACAAA
This sequence comes from Alisma plantago-aquatica, assembly GCA_963693085.1. NCBI lineage: Eukaryota > Viridiplantae > Streptophyta > Magnoliopsida > Alismatales > Alismataceae > Alisma > Alisma plantago-aquatica. The sequence continues at coordinate 1,007,548,845 of OY856409.1, forward strand.
AGGAAATATATGCAATTTAGTCCAAAGACTCATTTTTGACTTATTGGATTGATTTGAAAAGTTTTACAGTATAATTGGGACTTTAATTAATTATCGCTCCCACTATTTTTGTTCAAATTGAAAGACCTCAACATCAATTTGGAAGATTGCATCGTACAACCTTCTAGTGGGTTAAGATCCTGAAATCCTCTCAGTCATGGACCAGCTAGGGTTGTCACCCACAACTTAGATCTTCCAGGTAGGCAACTCTTGCCAATTACATCATATGCAACTCTTGAAAGATGTCATGCACAAATCCTTGCCATGATCACCTCCATGCCTCAAGGTGCTAGATCCTTTCTAGGTCACCTTGTTAAGTCCAACCCAAAGCCAACACAATGAATATGCACCCTGCTAGGGCAGACCTACATATCCATCCTTCACGCTTCCACGAGATAGATGGTGCACCATGCTAGGGCGTGCCCACACTTGGTCGATCAAGATTTTTACATGTGTCGCATTTGGAAGACACATAAATTTAACATTTATTGAGGGATTTGGTTTTATAGGTACATAAACATATCCAATCACCACAATATATAGTACATATCATATATATGGTATATCCCACAGAAAACACGCGAAATGATCAAAGTGATGATTATGGTCATCCTAATGTGATTCCTTGAGCCAAGAGGAATCACGGTCATCTAGGTCCACATCACATGCAACATGTACAAGATGATCTCTGTGCTTTTCCGTTCTGAATTTGATCAACCCATCTCCATGATTGATTGGCTCACCATCAGGCCAGTCGATTGGGTTCCACCAGCCGATCGACTGGCGCCTCCAGTCGATCAGTTCACTGGTCGTCCTGCATCTCCTCAAGTCACTAACCGCTCATCTTGCTCCAGGAACCAACCACCTTGGTCCACCATCCAATCATCTCGATCTTCCAGGTGTCCTCCATTCTTTGACATAATAGGAAATATAAATTAATCCTATTTACATTTGCATTGGAAAACCCCAAGTTACATTCTAGGGGGAGAAAAGGTAGGAGAGAATCTCAAATTATCTCGAGTTACATCAGGAATAGGAGGTAGGGAATCAGTGCGTAGACCGAGATGCAAGAAACAACAATCCACCACACACAAATTTAGGGTTTATGGCCACAATCATGCTACAATCACCACATAAACCATTTAAGGGCAACACATATCGAATGCGTTTATATACCATATCATATATGTATATATAGGGATTTGTGGATTTATATTGGACATGTATAAAGCCAATTAATTATTCGCATCGTATCTAATAAATAAAAGGTGACAAACCAAAAACCGATCATATCGATTATCCTAAAGTATATAACGTTGACGTGGCTCTGATACCACTGTTGGGTTTTAGGGGAGGCAGATATGGCAGCGGAAAAAAAAATTTCTCCCTAAACCCAGAACCCGAAGAGATCTCGTCAACATCTATACGGTAGGAACGATGGTTTGTAGAGGCGTACCTTGTCCCGAGGCTTGCTCGGAGATGTTACCTCACGAATAGCGTGGTCTTCACCTCTGCTCTTGGATGACGTCTGTGTAGCTCCTGGCCGCACCCGGACTTACGGCTCCTGGTCGCACCCGGACTGACAGATTGACAGTTGTCCTCTGAACGGTAGAAATCTCCCGCCTCTGTAGTAGTCCACATGGGCCACCGAGAACTCCAGTCATCCTATCCTACATGACACTAGAAGGATTCATCCCCTTTTGTCGATGTACTAGTCATCGACGTGCTCTCCCGCCACCAGTTGTCGTCCTACAGTTGTCTTTCCCTCATTGTGCCTCCCTAGTCGGGTAGCACCTGTTCGGGCTCTCCCGGTTCACAATTGGAGAGGACAACTTTATAGAGCAACTGGTGTTGTCTGAGCTATTTCTGAGAAGCCCCCAATACCCCTCCATATATAGGAGGGGTCAGGGTTAGGGTTCTCTGCCCCAGGAAATGTGGGACTAAAGTGGGAGTAGAAGGGTTACAAATTTCCACGAATTGATACACTACGACAGATGAACCGGTCGTTTCACAAATGAACCGATCATTTAGGCACTGAACCGATTAGTTCATCTCATGAAACGGTCATTTGGGGAGCTGAACTGATTGATTCATTCATGAACCAGTCATTTCACTTCCCAGGGCAGTTCCCAATTGACTTTCTTCTTTCTGTTACCAATTAATCCAAAGATCAATACTTGTCCCAATCAAATTGTACAAGTGAAACAAAAATATTTTCTCACCAGCCTAACTTTCCCAAACTGGCTCATTTGGTCTAGCTGAACCAATCATTTCAACACTTGAACCGATCATCTCACTTGACTCTGAGCCGATCGGTTCAACAACTTGAACCGGTTAGTTGGCAGTCCAGGTTGTGCAGAAATCAGTTAATGCAATTCTCAATCAATCTGACACTCAAATCAGTTAGTCCAACACTTGAACTTGGTGATTCTGGGTCAAGTCAATTGATTGAGTGTTTAATTGAACTACTAAACACATTTAGTAAGCAATCTAAACATCATTCATAGATAAAGTCATTTTCCAGGTTTAATCATATGTGTGTGAGCCTGCAGGCCCATTTCACATTGGCAGTGAAAGTCCATAACATTATGACTTCATAAGCAAAGAACGATGCTTAGTCACACATCAGTGCTACCCAAGTGAAAAGGAAAGTTGGAGAATCACTTTCAATCCTACAATCCGTGACTGGTGTTACAGTGAATGTATAATTCCTTTATCTCTGATATCCCGAATGAACTCAAGGCATGGAACAATCATCCTTTCAATGTTCATTCACTTCCTTGATCTTAGAGCAGACTGGATGAGATATGTGTGACATCAATATCACATATTGATTCATACATGCATGCACATGCCTTTCTCAGTCCTACTCATCAAGTGGCCACGGACATCAAACTCCCTTAGCAGGGACAAATCCCATATCTATCACTCACCCCTTAAAAGCCCCATGTGTCAAAGTCACCCAATCATCACCTTTATAACTATCTATATTTCAGGACTGCATTTGATGATGTCAAAGTGTACCCAACGACATGTGTTGAGTGTAGTGATTTTAGGTCAAAGAATCACACTCACCACCATCACAGTGAGAGTTGATTGTGACTACCAAGTCATGGTTCCATGTGTCACTCTCACGGTGGGTCTCTAACAAGTACCTATGTGCTTGATTTGATATCACTATATCATGAATAATGAGATTCTGTATTCAACCAACACACAATCTAGTCTTGTGTGTCATTGTTGTCTATCAACCTTCCATAATGACATCCGACTAGGGACATAACAAGAATGTACAAATTCTTAACATCCGTATGTTCTCATCGTTCAAGTCACGTACTTGAAGGCATGCATCATTGAGTACTGTAATTCTCTAGAATTCAATTTGTTCTGTCATTATCTCATAACTGACTGAATCATAATGAATTGGAAGCTTGCCTTTGATGTTTATCAAATCAATCTTAAAGTATCCCACCAATCATCCCATGATTGGCTCTCAAGGCATACATACCAACAAATATTGCTCAATTTTCCTATTTAGTATGCACATACTAGGTTTTGTTGATATTTCCTTTTCTTCTCCTTTTTGTGGGGTATGCTTCCATCCCCAGGTTTAGATCGAGGAGAGGATAAGCAAGGTGGAATTGGACAACAACCCTTATAGCTGAGCTTCTGGGAGACTTGAAATAGGTGGTTAGATGATCCTCAGCTAGATCCTTATAGTTACTTTTGTAACTCACCCAGGTGCAGTATAGTGATGCAAAAGATATCAAGCTTTCTAATAGTTGGATATATTTCTTTTCTACTGCTACTTATTATGTTATGATACATACATGTTGAATGAATTGGTCTTCATCCCTTTGGTGAAAAATTTATGTGGTGTTTGGTTCAAGAGATGTTGCCTTTTTATTTCTAGTAGGGGGTGGTTCCCCTCTGGGATCCCACTCCTTACATGTCCAATCAACCATCTCGCCAATTTAGAATTCTCCTATTGACATGGCAAGAAAATCTAGCCAAACATTTCATCACATAAGTCAATAAATTGGATTTCAACTCTAGGGTTTCAATAGGGCTTTTGCTTCCCAGACCGTAATTATTACTTTTCATGACTTTTGGGTTATCAAACCATAATCTTATTAATAATTGTACCTTTGATCTCAAGGAAACCCTAATTGTCCAAATCATGGGTTTTCAATCTCAAATCATTTTAAAGTTGCCCTTTTTATCATTATGGATCAATCTTTAATCATGAATAATAGTTGAACTCGTTAATATCATCAAAACTTAGAAATTAGGGAATTCATTCATTAATCACCTTAAATTTAATAACTTTAGGTACCTTTGAACTACAGACCAATCTAGATCTTTTAACTATTGTTATGTATTCCTTGCATTTTTCTATAAAGTTATCATATATATCACTTGTCTTGATCCGATTTATCAGTAATTTACTACAAATTTCACAAGATAAATTACATCTGGCCAATGATGGGTTGCCACGTGATGGTTTTGATCCCTTTTTGCTTGCCACATGGGGTAGTGATGTGTGAATCATCCTTAGCGATGCAGACAGTTTGCTCCATGTGGGCATGACATCAACCCAAGGCAGAAAGCCTATTTTACCCATGTGCCTTTCAATATGGGGTTTACTCGTGTCAGGGCAAGGGAGTAATTCTCCCTTGGACCTCATCATCAACCTCATCCTTCTCCCCATTCGTGAACCAATGCCAGGGATCAGTCAACTGACAGGTTTACTTTGAACTCTAGGGTGTCATGGAAACGAGCGAAGGTGACAACACCTCTGCCAGACCTTACTAAAGACATCAATGTCTTCAATTTTGTCAAAGGTAGATAAAACTGGGAGGGAAAGAAGGGAGGTTGATGGTGGGGTACAACAAAGAAAGGGGAGAGAAATCAAAGGTGTCATGATGAAATTGTTGGGAAGAAAAACTCCCTTGAGTTCCGCTGCACCTTATGATCCATGACCTGGTCTTCTGAAGGGAGTCCCCCTCCTTATATAGATGTGGCTAGCATGCCATCCTTCAAGGGAGTAGAACTCCAACGGTGCTTTGGGAAAGTCACCATACCTATCCAAAGTAGGTGAAAATAGGGATGGTTGTATTGGTAATCAACTCCAAAACATAATGGGTAGGTTTCTAGTATTCCATAATGGTCAGAGCGAGAGGGAGAGAAGCCAAGAGTTGGCGAGTTACTGTAGCTGGGTTGCCAAAACTGGCTGAGGTAGGTGGCAACACCGTCACCATTGAATCTCAGATCCAATAGATGTCATGCCACACACCTAAATAAAGGGTTTGATTTATTATTTCCACACAAAGAAGAAATCGTGACATTTAATACTTTCCCCTATAAAGCACATACTTTAGGGACTTCTATAAAATCCATATCTCCCAAACCATTCATCCTTTTAATCTCAAATTTTAAGGGAAAGTCTTCACGACTTCATCTAGGTGTGTGTGAAGATTGAGACCAAAACTCAAAAAGTAAAATACCTTTTCTTAACATCCAAGTCATCCACTTATAAGGCATGCATTATGCATTAAAACACATCTTTTTCTCTTTCTTTCTTTTATATTTTCTTTATTTTGGCTGTTCTCTCTATTAGAAATCATGTGTAATGGAAACTAACCAATTATGGCTATATATGCCACTTTCTAAATAATTCTACGTAATTCTCTCATGTACACACAATTATCATCTATCTCTTTTTTATTTTTATTTATAATGGGATTTTCTTTTATTCTTTTTCCCTTATATCCACCATTATATTAATAAAATAATAGAATTCATGAAATCTATCATTCAAGGGAAATTTGCAAGGAAATTCATTCTTTAAAAAAATCACCCATATTTCCAAACAAGTCTCTTTTAATAGAATAAATGCATTTCAATTATTTATATACATGTAAAATTTGAGGTTATAGCAGTCTAACATGGCGGTGGTTGCAAGGTTTCTGGTGGTGACAAGTTCCTATTGTCTTGGAAGATGGGCGCAAGGAAGAAGTGTTGGATGAGGGGTAAGCAGTTGATGGAAATCCCTATGAAAACAAGGGTCTAGTGGTGGTGGCATTCTTGGTGTTTGAGACTGTAGGATGTCATAGGTTTCTTCATTAGCAGCGCACCTACAAGTTGTGGATTCCACAATGATGGATTCCAAAGGTGTGGGTAGCAGAGTAAGGTGAGATAATGACATGGGGTAGGGTTAGGGGTGTCAACCATGTCTTCTACAAAGGACCAACAATGGTGGTATCTTGCTATTCAGAACATGAGCACCAAAAAGTGTGGCAGCTATGACAACTAGGGGTCTTAGAGGACCAAGAAGAAGAAAGAAAGAAGAGGGAGATGGTGAGTGGTGTCAGATAGGGTTGAGGAACAAGGAGGGAAGGAAGCGGAGGAAAATGAGGATCCTAAAAGTGGAATCTAATCTCAAATCTGGATTCTAAGTACCAAAATTAGTCTACTTATCAAATTGGGTATGATTGTACTAGTTAGATACCACAAATAATATTATAAAGAAATATATGTTTAAATATCTAAACATATCAAATATTTTGATAAATATAGCTAGTTTTCTATAGCTCCATTTTAATTCATGGCACAACCCCATTTCACTATTTTTGTTTGAACTTTTATATTTGTTTTCTGTGTCACACCAGTTGTAAGAAGAGTGATCCTAATCAGATGGCCACAGAGTCATATTCCATCATGGGCAGGTGGCCTACTTTCACTCATATTTTCTCTCCACAATTTCTCCCCAATCTCTCATCTATTTCCCATATTTTTCCTTTGTAAGTTTATTCATTTGATTTTGAATCATTTGATTATAAATTTCCCTATCTTTTATGCCATCTTGCTATTCATTTCTCAATACCCCCTTTTCCCTAAGGAAACTCCTCTAAACCCTACATACACATTATGCTCCACCAAGCTTCATTGATGCAAGGATGATCGTTTTCCATGCCCAATTTCCTAAAAACCACCCTACCCTTATAAATACTCCATCTGTCTTTGATTGTTCTTGAGACAATAATTACATGCTATCCTCACCAATAATCAATCGACTATCCCCAAACATTATGTGATAACCTGACCTTTTCTCTCTCCTTGAGTGATATGTTCCTCTCTCATAAAGTGGCCTATTACTGAATTTGATGTCAATTTCATAATTGGAGGGTTGAGATTTTCTAATTTGGCCACTATAATGACCAATTTCACAATGTGTACATTTGATTTGCTCTCTTGATCTAAATTTCACTATTTAATGATTCATGACTTTGTAAAATATCTTAAACCTAATTAGTATGATCACCTTTGTCTAAAATATGTTTCAAAATATAGAGTGTTCTTTTATCTTCCCAATGGTACAAAAATTACCTCGTTTGGATCATCCTAGCCCAAGATATGGGTATTTGAAAATTGACCCAAATTGTACATGTTTTAATTACTTTGTGAGTTTGGGCCTTAACGGGCCTAGTTAGGCACACAACCCATGATTTACCCTTATGCCTCGCTGATCCCCTTTCCCCTTCAGGAAAGTAATGGAGAGCAGTAACTTCTCTCCTTCATCCCTTCCAAACCAAGAGATGGAGGCAGCAGATGAAACTAGCCCTCTACACCCCCATCTAAACCCTAGGCTTCAAGCTTCTTTATAAGCCCCCTTGACCAACCCCTTCTTTGCCTCCTCGTTCCTCCTCCTTCACCTTTTACTTACCACCTACACCCTTTCCTGTTCTACTGGCTGTTGTTCAGAGACTGGATCAGGTGGCTAGGCTCACCCACACACCACTTCCACGGCGAGCACGGCAAGAATGAAAGGCGGTCGGCGTGCCTCAGACCCCCCTCCCCATCCGCCTTGCTGTGTCTTCCCCACTCGAAGAGAGGACCTTGGTCGTATGTCCTCAGGGTGGGAACCCTTGTTCCTCCCCTGTTGCACGGAAAGAATAGAGCAATCCCGAGCGAGATCGCAAGGGGTAGGAGGCGGTGGTAAGCGAGGGTCCACGACCCCTCATTGGCGATTGACAACATCTCGACGCAGTGCTTGGTCGATGGGAAGTTGCTAGGCCAGCAACCTGGAGCAGTGAGCAGTGGGCGCGAGTAGGCCTATATCTCAGGGGGCGCGGTGACGAGTGACCTTGACTGTGGCCGCCGATCCCCGATCCAAGGAGCTGTGTCCCAAGGGAAATAATCAAGGGTATGCTGCTTGGTTACTATATAGTTTGAGTTATAATCTTCTAAAATTGATATCTCCCAAATCCCTTGGTCAAATTAGACAAAACAATATATAAAATCAATCAACTCGACGAGACCTACACATTGGGCCTAGTCCCAGACCCTAAGTCAAATGTTTGTTCTCTTATTTCTTGAAATTAATAACATTAGTCATGTTTAAGAACATTTATTCACTATTATGATCAATCTTGCATCGTTAATGACTATTCACTCTCATAATCATGAAATCAGTAATATTTTTTCACCTTGAACCAAGTTGAGCTCCTAAGCTCCCCTTTTGATCCATGGTTGTCCCTAATGCATGTTGTAGTTTGTTCATGGACTTTAATGCATGATTATGATGAAGTTTGAATCTTTGATATACTTATAGCCTTCTAAGAATCAAACCAGTAGCTATTTTTCTCTTGTGACCCTAATGAGGGACCTAATCAACCCATTATTCATGAATGACCTCAATTGTACATATGTGCCTACTTTGGACTATAATGTTGAACTTTGCCTAGATTGCTAATCTTGCTTCTAATACACCTATTTTGGAATATGTTTCTTATGACCTAATGGTGCTGATCTAAACCATGTTTGATGATGGGCTCTCCTATCTTGATGACCTTTGACCTTGGTTAGTCTATTATGAGTCTTTGATCCTTTAATGTACTAAGGAACTTGAACCTTGAAATGGTCATATATAATGAATGGAATGTCGTAATGGCATGAAACTTGAACCACACCATCATGATGACCTATAGACCAGTACAATATCATATAATGAACAAATAAGCAACTTGGAACCTAACTTGGCCAAAACCCTTAAAATGAAGAGAATTAGGGTTAATGATGAGAATCTAATGCATATATGTAATCTTGTTGTTAATCAGGTTTGGCATATGGCTAGATGATGAAGGATATGTTAGGTTATGAATCTCCGAATTAGTTATGGGCCTTATCTAGTTATATGACTATCACTTTCTTGCTTGAAAAGATATATATTGTATGCTTGTTTGTTTACTTGCTCAAATATTGCCATGTAGTATTGCTATGTCTTACTCGATGGTTGCCTCGTCAGTTTTATAACTTGAACACACACACACACACATATATATATATATATATAGAGAGAGAACTCCATTATAATATTGTTGATAAAGGGTTAACTCTTGGTTACGTCCATGAGGTCCCTCTCGTATAAAAGGGTTAGCTACGCTTGAGCACCCTTATGGACCCTTCCGACGGGAAGATGGTTAAAGGCCTTAAACATGCTTGATATTGTTGGTATAATGGAGTGAAATGACATAAAATGTGGTTTCACATTTGTTAAATAATTAACATAATTATTCTTGTTCATTTAGTCTTGAAATCTTTTCAAAATTATGCAAAGCTTATACATATATGTATCTTTATGCCCCATACTCAACACCTCGTGTGTTGACCCATTTCTCGTATTTTGTTTTTAGGTTTAGAGATGGCTAGAAGGTTGATGGGCTTGGTGTACTTGTTGTAAGATCCAGATATAGTATACATGAGCATACTTGTACAAAGTGACTCTTAAACATGTAATTCAAATCATGTAATATAATGATGTTTCTTAATATATATTGTTGATTGTTGAGATTATGTTGGTGCCTTTATCTTGTTATCTATTTATGTGTGCTAAGCTTTACGCTTCCACATATCGCCTTTGGTATTCATTTGGTTCATGGGACTGGGATTCCGGTTCCGTGACACATTCCTTGAAGCTCCATGAACTCTTCAAACTTTTTCTTTACATGGTTTTACTCTGTGTCTTTCCCTCAGCTTAATTGCTATACATCATCATAAGACGTTTGATAGGAGATTCTGGATACCTTAGGAACTCAAAAATGATTTCTTTGAGTTTGTGGCCAAGTAAGAAGTTTGTCATGATAGTTTTTCCTATGTATGGGAGGATTGTCAATTTTCTTTTCAGTTGTTAGTGCTTAGTGGTTGCTCTTGGAGGTTGGGTTCTTGTGTGTAGTAGGGATCTTTCATTAGTGGAGGCTCTATTCGATCCGCAAGGGTGTTCTAGATTAAAAAAATTTGGATGCTTATTTCTCCCTAGTTTCCACCTTCCATGTCATTGCAAAGAGTGTTGATCGTGGGGATTCTATCCAGAACAAATTGAGACAAGTTGTTGTTTTGGGACACAATATGATCTAAGTATGGTTCTAGTGTTAATGTTATGTGACATCAATAACGAAACTAAGATGCTGAACATGATTTTATAATCTGGGTTGAATCTGCAATAGAGGACTAAAACTAGACAAATGGGATCTATTAGTAGAAAATGCACACAATAATCACCATGATGACACTATATATGGATCACTAAAATTATTAACAAAAGAAGGACTCATTTCCAACTTGGATCTTGGTCTAGTTTAGTGCCAAATATAGCCAAAGGTTTCAAATTCCAAGAAGAAACCAAGATTTATGAGTTAGCACTTGGTGGATATCTAGGTGAGTGCTTTGATATATATTATAGTTGTAGTACATAGATGATATCTTTCCTTTCTCATAGTTGTATGTGTAATGATGAAAACATGTTCATAAAATGTTAGGGTATTCATATGCCTTGTTAGTAAACGATGAGGTGCATGCTAATATCTACTTCTGGTGCTATGGTTTTCTTCATGAATACAAATTTATTTTAGGTTTGTGATGTTTGAGATACACTAATGGAGAATGGTTATATATGTGAATCCACACTTGGGTTGCTACAAGATGAGAATAAATCTTAGATATCAGGACAGTGGATAGGTTCAGTTGATGATGTAAATATCTAACAATTAAACAAATATTTCTAGGAGATCATTTACTTTATGGGGAACAATTAACTCTGTGATGAATACCATACTAACAATAGTAATATTCCCCCATTGGACTCAGAAACTCTTGTGCTTCCATTTCAGAATGGCCACTCACTCAAGTGCCATTATCAATTTAACATATGACATAATTAGATGAATGGTAGAGAAAGGTGATGAATGCATATTCATTCTAGTTGTAGCTGCGTATTAGTTTAGTTTAGCATTCATATAGCATAGTTTTCATCAATAATGGCTTTTTTGATCTAGTTAAGTTTTTCTCTTAATTTCTAGGAATTTGATACTTTTTTTGACTCCCTTTATAGGTTTTGAATTCTACCACTCGAAATGGATTTTGAGCACTTTTAGAAGGAAGATCGATAGACAAAAATTTATCCAAGACCAAAATCGACTTGTCGACTGACATGAAAACTGACCTTCAAAATTATCAATTTTCAAGTATCGACATTGATGCTCGATAGCCTTGTCGACCTCTCTACTTGACACACTCAAATCTCGACATCTGTATCAACCACAAGAAATCATATCGCTCCTTGGTTGACATCCAAGAGGAATGACACTCACAAGGTCAAAGCTTAGGAGCTCGACATCATCATTGTCCAGTAGCTGATAGAAATCAACAATCGATCCACTTCTGTTGACACACTTGTCAATGTCTATACCTACCTGATAGCCTTGTCGACTCTCAAGGTTGACAGTCCCATCATCGTCCAAGACCGATAGTCTAAAATCTATTGACTGAAAGACCCATCAATCGACAACAAATGGTCGACACCGATGGAAAGAGGTTGACAACCTCAACCCTATAAGTAGGCCCCCAATGCAGCTGTACAAATCATCTTAGATTTTCTAGAAATAGAGATGATGAAAGGCTGACACTAATATCAAATCAAGGACAAAACCTATCGACTAGCTATTTCTATCGACCTAGCTTGGCGACTCCTGTCGACCTTAAGAACAGACCAACAGATCCATTCCTTCCGCAACTCCAAAGCCATTGATCTCCTTCTCCAAGGCGATTGATCTCTTTCTTGAGCAGTTGTTCATCCACCTACTTCTTCTGCAAGTCAGGGTTAATACCTGAAGGAGAAACAAGAAAATAAGTCCTCCTTCACACACCACATAGAGCCTCTTCCACCACCATCATGACAGTGATATCATCCTCTTCCTCTTCTTGTGATATTAATCTCGTAATGTTGAGGGAGTAGTCTTTTCAGTGGGGTGTGGGGACTAACCCACTACTCATTTCTTACAATTTCATTCATGTTACAACTCTTGTATGAGCTCATTTAATTCATAGATAATCATTTATTGCATGTTTTATGGATTGATCACCCGCTTTATGTAATTTATTATAATCTTTTACTGTGAGAACTTCATTGTTTAAGATTTGAATACTGATTAGATTTGGTTGACACCCCGACAAGAATTTTTGATGGAAAGGATCCAAAGTAGTGTATAGAGGATCCATAAGTATCAATACATCAAGATTACAAGGATATCTACTCATGCAAGTTTATGATGCCGAAAGGGGAAACTTGCATAACTCCAATTAGATCTTCATATTGGTTTGGATATGAATGATTGCACATAGTTGAGTAGTGACAGTGAAACCCAGTTCCACCCTAATGTTTCCATCCATTGATAACTAGAACCTTAATCTAGCTCTTTTTATTCTTACAATCTTAGATTAATTATACCAATATCTACTTTTGTGATAAATACTAGATCTTGCTAAGTTACCTTGATGAGATAATTCTAAAAATGTTGTCCCTTGGGATTCAATCCTCAAATATATTGTGATAAGATACATCCACTTGCGGGTGGAATTATTGCACTTTGGTTTTGGTAAACTCTAGGAATCATATTCCTAGTGAACTTGCAGTGCGATAATATTCCACGTCAAAAGGCACCACAAAGAGCACGTGGTGAAGTGTATTTTTGTTAGAATATTCCTAAGGATAAGTTATAATTGGAGATCTTTTTTCAACATTTTAGAGTTATGAGAAACAAGCATACTAGGTATAACTGTATGCATAAACATGCCTTTATTAAAAGAAGTAGTCTCTTTATCATTCTTCTTCATGATCTCCCAAGTGTTGTTTAGTTTATGTCATGCCTTATTGTTTGATTGCATATGTTCCTTTTATTTGTTTGATTTGTGTATACAATATAATTGCATAGCAACATTTAGTGTGGAGTAACTCGAATCATTCCTTGATTTAGGTGGAATCATACACTGATAATTGTTGGAAACCCTGGATCATACCTTGTTGTACTAATGCATATGTTTAAATGAGATTTATCACATGATCTATATTTGAACTTGGTGATTTAAAAAATTGGATCTAAAACCCCATGATCTAGGACTTGATATGGAATCACTTGAGTTGGTCCTAAAATCATATATCAAACTTGATTATGATAATGCAACCCTAATCTCAATAATAATGAAATTTAGGTTCTTGCTCATTAGTAGGGTTATTACCCACAGTAAGGTTTTCGATGCATGAAAAATCTAATCAACGTAATCTTAACCCAATACCAAATTTAATACTAACATAATTTCTAAAACTCTACAATGATTTTTTTGTATATGCTAGTAACTTTTGAGTGTTATTTTGATAATTTTCATATTAGGGTTTAGATTTGTTGAAATCAGATACATGCCCTTTAAAGAGGGTACATAGGACACTAATGAATAATCACTCTAACTATGAATTGATTTCTACAATTTTTTGGAAATATTACTCTTTCCATATAATACATTGGTTGATTTATTGTTTGGAAATCTCTAAGATCCTATGTGTACCATTAAATTTAAATGATGATCAAATACAATAGCAACATTCTCACAAGTATGTTTTCAAAGAGGATTACACTCTTGAACTTCTTTGAATGAATCTTAAGAGGGTTACTAGGAATGTTAAAATCAAAGTAGAGTCCATGATGAAACACTGAGGATTTCAAAGATTTACCTAAGGGAACATACCCTAAATTACCAAGTATATATCCAACAGTCCCTAAAGGAACTTAGTGAAAAATGTGAACAAGTGCTAAATCCATACAAACTAAAATTGTGACATTCATTATTTGAAATTATTTGATAATTTACTTCTTTACACATTTTACAATATATCTACATTTGTGGTTGCACATATGTTGATATGTAGTTGTGATCAACTTCCAGGAAAAAAGAATGAAGCTCAATACAAGCTATAGGATTTGATATTAGTTCTCTATCTTTCTATTGTATATAAATTTTATGCTTAAAATCTAGTCTTTCATTTTCTGAATTGTGAACTTCCATTTGAGCACACTCTTGAAAAAGATTGTTCTATACTTGAATGGAATTATTAGTTATTTTACAAATAATATCTTAGAAATGTTGATAAATACCCTTTCCTCTATGGTATGCATTTATAGGGATAATGGAAGGACGTAGTCCTCACCACTCTGGTAAGGGATCAAATAATGTTAGAGGTACTAGGAAATTATTTCATGTTTTCCATCTTTTCTACAAAAATACACTCTCTTAGTCAATTAATTGATTGATTAATTAATACTTTCTTAATCGAAAGGGATTCCTTATTTTATTAACTGGAAAGAGACATTTTCCATCTTAATTGGGAATGGACTGCTTGTTTTCCTTATTGATTGGAAAGAGATGTATTCCTTATTAATTGAAAAGGGACTCCTAATTTTTCTTATCAATTGGAAAGAGACATTTTCCTTCTTAATTGAAAACTGACTCCTTATTTTCCTCATTAATTGGAAAGAGAGTCCTCATTTTTTTTAATGTGTACAAGAGATAATGTGTGATCATGTCTTACTGAGAATAAGAAGTGGGTCATTGAGAGGGTTATAAATAAGTGTCTAGTCATTAAGGTTAAATGCACAAAAACAAGATATGAACAACAACCACCATCACTCACATGTGAGAAAACCCTTCCTCGAGAAATATGTCTTGCCTATGTCATTGCTCCAGGCGTTCCTCATGGAGATTCTTCTCTAGTGTAAATGCTAGACATGATCACTTGAGTAGTAGTACCTATGATTGTTGGGCTGCATTAAAACTTCACCTTGTCCATTGTCAACGATGTTCTTCTACTATAGGTTTGTGACTGGATAGATAAGAAGAATGATGCTCATCCAAGAGGATTGAAAGTTGTTGATTTCTTTAAGTATTATATCATGTTGCTCAATGAATGATTTGGTCTGAAGTTCCTAACTCTATTTTATTTTTTGTTCTCCTGCTCCATTTATTTTAGGCATTTCTTATCTACATCTGTTTGATATTGTTAATTAATACTACAATTGTTGTTGCTTCTTGTAACAACATAAAAACTTATATCCAATAGTCTTAAATAAATCATATTTTTGTCATTAATTAACAATGGCCAACCATGGTTTTTACATAAAAAATGACAATCCAATATGCCTCAAAGTTTTGTTGGTACTAACTTTGCTCATCAGTAAAGTAGATTGCAAATTTTGCTGATTATATTCAGGTTTTAGAAGAGGACAAACTCAGACCAAAAGACTTGCAAATTGGAAGAAGATTGATAAGACGTGTCAAGGGTTAATATTATTTGCTTTAAACAAAAAATATAAGATTCATACCCTAAACAACTTGTTACACTTCTAAGGTTTTATCAGGGTGCTAGAAAAGAGATATAATACATAAAATTAGGGTGTTGAAAAGTATTATGTTTCCAAGTCCCAAAAGTTTCATATGATTGAGGGAAAACCTATTCAGATTTAATTCATGACTTTGAACTCTTGTGTCACGAGCTTGAAGATGTGAGCAATGCAATTTCCTAAGAAGTTTATTGGCATGTCCATTATAGAGAAATTCTCAAAAGTGGTGGTGATTGTTGTTTAGATCTTGTTTTTTTTTGTTTTTGTGTTTAACCCTAATGACCATTTCGAGCTTCCCTTCATTCATTTCATGAGAGCCACATAACACATAGATGGAAGCCGGAGGGCCCGTACTACCTGACGTACCCTTCACTAAGGAGGACCATACAACAAAAAACATCTTCTAAACAACTCGGTAGAAGGGAAGGGGCCTATGTATTTGCATGACCCCTGTAGATTTGACTCTACCTACACCCATATCCAATCCCCTAGTGGTCCTGCCACCACGCGCAGAATGGTAGCTCATGTCGTCAGAAAACCTATTTACAACCATTCCAACCCTCACTTCCTATTTCCAGTAAGATACGATCACAAAAGTTGCTCTTGTACATGTAAAAAGGAAATGAGGAGTATCTTTCTAATTAATAAGGAAAATAAGGACTCCATTTGCAATTAAGAAGGAAAATATCTCTTTCCAATTAATAAATAAAACAAGGATTCCCTTTCCAATTAATAAGGAAAATGAAGAGTCTCTTTCTAATTAAGAAGGAAAATGTCCTATTAATTGGAATGGGAATCCTTCTTTTCTTTATTAATTAGAAAGAGACATTTTCTTTCTTAATGAGAAATGGACTTCTTGTTTTTCTTATTAATTAGAAAGAGACTCCTCATTTTCATTTTTACATATACAAGAGGGATTGTGTGATTGTGTCTTACTGAGAATAAGAAGTGGGGATTAGAGTTAAGCACACAAACAAAAAAAGACATTTGAGCAATAATGGAAATAATAATAGACTCCTCAACTCGTGACACATGAGTTGAAAGTTATGAGTATGGTTAGAAATGAGTTTGCTCTCAACCATCTAAAACTTTAGAACTTGGAAACATAATAATTTTCAACACCCTGATTTTTCATATTATATTTATTTTCGAATGGCCACTACAACAATATGGCTATGTATCGACAATTGATTAATTTTGGTATAGGATCATAAATGTTGATATAACCTATACCAGGATCCAAGATATGTTGGCTATATTGAAGTCAACATATACATTTATAAACATTTATTTAGGTTGTGCCAACATTTATAACCACTGGTATAACTGTGTCAGCTTAGCTCATATGAGTCATTATGACTGCTATGCCAACACTTTTGGGGTTCTGGAACAAATTACATGGTTGTCAAAATATATACTATTGGCACAAATAATAACAAACTCATGGCATATATGGAAACATTAAGAAGTATCTGGTATTGATGATATGACCACCCACAAATTAATGTTTAGATACATGGAAGAAATATATATCAACAAGTTGAGCCTTTCGATATAGAGTGAGTTAGTGCAATTAGGCAAATTTTTGTTAGCATTTTAGACTCCTTGTATAGGTAGGTTACAAAAAATGTCAATGTATGTATTCAATTTGTTGTATGAAATGTACAAATATTTCTTGAGACCATACAAATCACATCCAAGTGTATACCAACATTTAAGCATCCACATGTCAACTATTTTTCCTTGTAGAACTCACAATACTTGAGATGAAGTAAATGACCATATATTTCATATTTGAAAAAGGTTCAACAATATAGGGACATCCAAAAGTTGCTTGATGCTACATGAATACAATAAATAAGGCACTTCCTTTAAAAGTTTCACAAACTAAAAAGAACTTGTTCCATTTTGATTGTGCTTGGTATCTTCTTGCTTCATATTTTTTCATGAATGAGAGGATTTCCCTACATAAATAAAATCATGAATTAGAATCATTATATCAAGTGAATCATATAATATGAAATTGGATGTAGTTTAAAAAATATACAAATGTAGTAGATATTCAGAATCATATATGTCACATATCACAATGTTTCTATATTATTATCTTAGAATTGAACATCTTTGTAATTGAGTGCTTATCATACCATCTAGAAAGAATTCATCCTCACTTTACAAATATTAGATGATGTCGTTCAATGACAAAATATTATATAATAATATGATATAATTTATTAAAACTTGAATATTAAATTTGTATGGTTCAATATATAATGATTGAAATATGTGAGACTATTCACCTATATGCTATTGTCATTGTGGATCCTCTCTCCTTCAAGTCTTGAAAATCTATCATCAAGAAGTTGGAACTTCTATTGAAGTTCTTAATTTTGGGCACACAAATTCTCTTCACGAACAAGAGCCTCCTACAATTGTGCTTCAAGCTCTAATTCACTGCATGTTGGCTCCTTCCTCCAAGTAATAGCTCTCATGGCACTAAGATGCCATGAGTGAAGTCTACCATTTTTTTAGGAAGAACTTGTAAAAGTATACCATGCAGACCATTATCTTCAATAACCTCTACAAATTTGTATATTGGTACTTAAATAATGTAGATCATTTCATGTTCATAAATTCTTTATATCAAAGGGATTACAAAGAAATAGATGGGAGATAGGAAACATGCTACGCTGCCAGTAACTTTTGGATGGAAAACCTAATAACATTTTTGAAATAGCATCATTGGTTTGGATCTCATCTATTTGTTGCTACATGTGACAAAAACATCCATTATTACACTCTAATATCATACATGCTTAAAGTGATCTTTTTGCCGCTGGGCTTTCTCTCTCTAGGGCTCCGCTCCCCCTTCTCTCTAGTCAATCCCGGCGGCTGCCGCTGGGGGGAGGGAACGCTCTCTCTGTGTTTCCTCCCCCTGACATCCAATAGGCGCGGCGAGGCCACTGTGATGAGTAGATGTGGAGTGATTCTCTGGTGACGAAAGCTGGTGGGTGTTTGCTGGCGTCTACTCAGTAGATCTGGGGTGAAGGAGGTGCGACGCACTACCAGGAGTCGCGATCCAGGCCAGAGGTGTGGTGATTCGACTACGTCGAGCTCTATCCGTTCAAGTGCGACGGGTGGAGAGAGACCACTCTCAGTCGGTTCCAAACTCATGTTGCTGCTCCACCGCGCTGGGGTGTGAAGGGTTCCTCCGTCTGCCTCTAGTGACCTTCTCTTTCTTTCCTCCGAGTAAACCCTGGCTTGCCCATGTTGCTGTCGGTTATGAATCCATGTAGGTTCTTATCTGGGCGGATTCGGCGGCAGTAGGGTGCTCTTTGGATGCTTGGTCCTCCTCTGTCTGCCCGACTGGCGGCGGTTCTCTCCTTGTCTACTGTGCTGGTCCCCCATGGGGTACTCGGTGGCTAGCGGGGATTTCAGGAGGATTGGGATGATCGTACTCGACCTGTTGGGCTGCTGATCGAGCTCTCACATGGGGTCCCTCCTGCGGTGGTGGTCAACTTTATTGGTTGTTTGTCCCTCACCTAGGTTCCCTTGATCGCTCATGCTCTGCGGTTTCGACCCCGACACAATACATGTGTGGTATCTTGCCTGCTGTCTTCTATGCTGATGTGTGAAGGAACACTGTCAATGTGTTCGATGAAATGCTCTGTGCAAATAGGGTCATCGTGTGATCAGCTTCCGCAAGGTGCTGGGTTCAGGCCTGAGTCGACTTCATCTCAGTTAGGATAATGACTGGTTGAGCTGTGTTCTCATCCAGTTTAGCTCTACTGCTCAGTGAGCTTCTCCTTGTTGCAGATGTGTGATCGGGTTGCGCCTCTTAATATGCCTGTCTCTTGATTGGTGAAGAGGACTAGGAAATCTATCTTTCCCGCATACTTTCAACATCAGTGCTGGGGAAGATGGTCGTTTTCTTTTCAAGGACATCAACTGATGGATAGCTCACGGAGGGGCACAACCTGCTGTGCCTTCTACAGTTTGGATGCTTTTGTTTGGTGTAGGAATCTTTTTTCATCTCGTCTAGATAACATTGCCCTTCCTTTTATGATGGGTCAGTCTCTAGTCTTCCGGGACGACACAATTTGAAGGTGGGGTTAATACTAGTGTTTGTACTGGTTGTTTCTCTGGTTAATGCCTTCATCTATTAGGCAATGTCTGTATTATCTAGAAGTTTTTTGTGGTCTGGTTCCTGTTCTACTTTTGGGGGTCTATAAACCTTTTTGTTGTTTCAGATGTTGTCATCCCTATTTGTAATGGGGCGCAGTGTCTGTACCTAAAGTTTTTGGAATTATATAGTAACACACTTTTTGACCGACCAAAAAAAAATATCATACATGCTTAATAATTGCAATATAAATTTGTACAAGTATTGATGTTTCTTGTTCTAGAGGTGTTCCATCCTTATGACAATGAGTCATTCTCCATAGCTCACATCTTGAAGGAAACTTTCCATTTCTTTTTAAAGTCTACACAAATTATATAATAGTTCAAAAAGTAATCAATGATTCCATCTTGAAAAAGTGATTTAATAAAGTCAGTTACCTCCTCGCATATTCTTATTGCATTATCCTTTGAACCACAAGTCGTGTTTAGTGATTGCTTACTCTTAGTGACTTTATTCCTCTTCCACAACAACTTCATAAAATAAAACCTAAGGATATAGATAGTGTTTTATAATACTATTTAAAACATTATTTATTTACCTCTCCTTATGGTGAAATTAAAAGTCAACAAGGACGTCCCGTTGTCATGGATCCACTCTATCATCAACCATAATTGCTTCATGGCATTTTTCTTTATCTGGATAATATGGGTAAAAGTACTTTTATTTCAAGTTACTCTTCACACTCCTCCATATTTTAGCAAGCTTTTGAAGGATTCTTAGATTCAAATTATGGTGTTGAGTAGTGAAATGACTCTATGAAATAATTGTATCATAAAATTATTATTGGATACATAATTTTATTAACATAACACATATGTTTATAAAAATGACCTTAATATTATCCCATGCCTTCTCTATGTATTCTGGATTATGTGATCTCTGGTCACGTATATCAAGAGGAAGAATGTAACTTTTGAGCCAATGTTGTTAAAAAAGCATTGTAGTTTTGAACTTCTTTTGGCGGGCCCACAGGTCTACCCTTCTCATCATATTCAAGTTGAGTAGGCGCTACTCTTACCCAAATTCAAGAGCTTATGTATGTCCTCATGTATGTAGTGGAGCTAGGAGATAAATATGTAAAATAATTAATGAAGGTATAAACATATGAAATTTTTAATGAAATAAGTATTATACCAGTTGGATCTCTTTCATGCTCAAAGAAATGTTGGCATTCATCCCCAGTCCCATTTTCTTCTTGCCTAGGAGCATCACCTTGTGGTGGTTGATGATAAACATGAGATTGACGTGTTTTGCGTTGTTCCATTGCCATACTAGTTTTAAGTTTTCAATAGATAAAATTTTAGGAAGAAGAACAAAAAAAAATGATAGTTAGTAAAGTAGAATTTACATATAATTTTAAATGAAAAAAATTCACCACATTTTCATGTATTATTAGAATGACTATTAGAACGACAATGATAGGGGTACATGTAAGCTATGTAATCATAATTTCCATATACCAAATTAATTATTTAACATTCCATATTGCTTTAAAGGATAAAAAACATGATATTGCATTCTTTATTCATCATCAATTTCTTCAGGAGATTCAGACTCATCATATCCGTATATATTATGAAGATTTATTTGTCTCTTCCTTTTTTGTATGGTGGTTACAACTTCAGGGGGGACGTTATTCCTCACTAACTTTGTATTATCTTCATTGTTGGCATCATAATAATTGTTGTTGGTGCTTACTGAGAAGGATATAACTTCATCAATATCACAGTCTTCCTCAAGTTCATGATATAAATCTCTTGGTGTTGTTTGTATTGCTACAAACCAATTTTTTTCCTATGATCTTCTACATATAAAACTTGCTCAACTCGAGATGGAAAAACATATGGTTCATCTATATAATTAAGTTTACAAGAGTTCACAAGTGTAAATCCAAATTCATGAACTTTTATTCCCTTCTTAGCCCTTGACATTGAGTCAAATTACTTGCATTTAAATAACACCATGTTGCCATCTCCAAAGTAATCCAACTCGACTATATCATGAAGAAGTCTATAGTAATCTAGCATCCCTTATCTAGGGTTTGAATCCTTTGAAGAGGCATATCCTTTTGTATTAGCTATTACAAATACTCCATTATTTTGATATTTTCTTCTCAATTCCCTTTGTTCGGTATGAAATTGATACCCATTGACAAGATAACCATTACAACACCTAGCCACATTATTTGTACCTCTCCCCAATGCCTTGATATCAATTGATAGAGATGAGTTTCATGACAGAGTACCTAAAAATATAAAACATTACTAAAGTATATTCCCATAGAAGATCTAATGAAAATTATGTGCACTCACATAAGATCGAAATAAATTTGGAAACTTTCAAAAATTAACACTATCAATCTCCCAAGCATTCGTATTAGTTTTGCTCATTTTGAATGATCTTGTCCATATTCTAAAAGGAAGTTTATAATTGTTAGCATATATAAAAAGTTTATAGCCCATGCCAAATTCTTTTATTTTTGTTTCTTACCTAATGAAACTTTCAACAACCTTACTATTAAGTAGGATATAACAACGTGTGATTTCCAGATCATTTTTATCCAAAGTAGAATTTTTTTTATTTTCCCAAGCCATGACCGATACATTTAGAAAGGTTGCTATGTCAAATATTATAGAAGTCATCATTTATTCCAAAATGATGCCAAATCAAGTCAACTCCTACAAAGTATCCCGAGCAAAAATTTAAGCATTCCTCTACTACGTAGCCCTCTACAATGGACCACTTGGTCGTGCCTTGTTTCTTATATATTATTTCAATTTGAACATATACTTAAAGAATTCAGAGTAACTTATTATAATTTGTTTCATAAGCAATTATAGAATGTATTCTCAATATTTACATACCTTAGATACATCCATCTATATGGCACATGTATGTCTACACAAGCCTCATATGCTAAATGAGTAGGCAAGTGTACCATTATATCAAAAAATGAAGCAGGAAATATCATCTCAAGATGACACAAAACTTCTACAATTTTGTTCTCCAGTCTATGAAAGTCATCAGGGCGATATTCTTTTGCGCACACTTCTTTAAAGAATCAATAAAACTAAATGATAGTTTCACATACCTTTTTAGGCAACATACCCCTTATAGTATCAAAAGTAACTGTTGAAATAGTATGTGATAATAATGACTTTTTAACATATTGATCTTGCACTATTTTACAATGACATTACAAGATGTAATTGATGAATATCCATCAGGAACCTTCACATTTTCTAGAGTAGTAAAAAATATTTCCTTCTCCTTTTTGCACATATTATAACAAGTAGTAGAATCTCATAGCCATTATCAACAAGACCTTTGTCATGAAGCTTAGGCCTTAGTGCTAACTCTTCTAGATAAAAATGAGTATTCAAGCTATCCTTATTTTTCTTCTTCAACCGCAATAAAGTTCCAATTAAACTTTCACTGGTGTTCTTCTCAATGTGCATCACATCTAAATTATGATGAAGCAATAATGTTTTTTGATATGCCAAATGAAAAAAGATAGACCTTTTACGCTAATTATTTGTATCATTATGAGGAATAGTATTGGTTGTGTTTTACTAAATGTCACATTAATATCTTGTTATTCCTCACATATATCATAACGAGAAAGAATCTTAGGGGCATGCCTATGCTCAAAACTACTGTCAAATTTCATGGGTTGATCTATGTACTCATGATGCTCATCCAGGAATCACCTATGTCCCATTTAGCATGTCTTATGCCAATATGGAAGTCATAAAAAGTGTGATTCACTACAACAGGTAGGAAATGCCAGGTCCTCTTTTGTACTCCATCCACAAAGCACTGCATAGGCTGGGATGTTAGATAGTGTCCACATCAGAACAACATAGAGTTTAAATGTCTCCTTGTGTGAGAATCATAAGTTTTATTTCATTCCATAGTTCTAAGAGCTCATCTATTAGTGGCTTTAGATGTACATCAAGATTATTTCCTGGAGAATTTGGACCTAGAATAAACAAAGGCTTTTGATATATATGCCCATAGAGCATCCTGAGCAATTGCATGGAGTCAAATATTAATTAATCAATTAAAATGATTATTCAGTTAATTGATTAATTCCAAAATATTCTTAATCCACGAGCATTTTAATTAATGTAGTCTTTTTGTTTACCGATGGGTATAGGAAACCCTGATTCTTTTCATCTCCTATTTAAAGGGGCTTGACTGCCAATATCTTTACAAATATGGAGAGAGTATTTTCATTTTACACTCCTAGCTGTCACCGTCCTAAGGAGAGAAATGAGAGCATTGTGACGCTAGCATGTCGCCGCACAGAGACTACTCCTTCCCGCTGACTAAGGAAGTGTGACATGGAGTTCTAGTCCATCTTCTTGGACGAAGTAGATATGCATACGCTGAGATGCGTGTGTTTAGAGGACTTCGACAACCATCCATATACCCCACGAGCGGCATACATCACCGCACGAAAGGAGCGCCGCCGGATCTTTCTACGATACACTCAACAAATGGGAGAGAAGTATCATCCATGTAGGCTAACAAAGTTACACACCATCATGCAGTAGGACATCACCAGAATTGCTCCGCAATAAGGAATATCTCGCGTGCACTCCTTCTGAATACACTATTGTCGACGAGATCCTATTTTGGGTTGCATGGAAATTTATTTTGTTGCTTCCGCTGTACATGTTTTTTCCACAAAACCCAACAGTGGTATCAAAGCAGTGTCGATCTACAACATATTTAGATTCGTTTTGATATGATCGAATTGTTGTATATTGTTTTCTATATTGCATACAATGCAAATTAAAACTACTAATGTGCAAATCTAAACCTAACTTCACATACGCCACATGCTTCTATTTTTGACGTTTCGGATGGGGTCGACTATAGAAAATATTGATTTTCCTAAGTGCATAGAAGTAAAATTCCATAGACCTTTCAGGTGTGTTTCCCCTGTGTACCCCACATAGTCTGCGTGGGAGTAAAAATTTATTTAATGGGGAATGTCCCACATTAAAAGGACTATAATTTTAATATGTATATACGTATATTTAGATATACCTATGATATCATATGCGTCGCCTTAAAAATCTATTTTATGTGATGAATGCATGCACGGTTATGGCCTACTATCCTCTTTTGTGAATGTTGTGAATGAATGTGGATGTCAATCTTATGGATATTTTTATTTGTGAATGCTATGGATGTATAATGGTTGTACGTGGATCTTTTGTATAAAGTATTTGACTTGCATGCCGAGCTTCATCTCTTATTTCAAAGTGTAATTAATTCCTTCCTTTTATATTTGCACTCATATGATGTAATAGAGATAGAATTAATTTTAGTCTTTGTAAACTTAATGTAAGGAGGCCACTTGAAGATCCAAATCCAAGGAGCATCCATGGAGAAGCACCATGAAGATCTAATTCAAAGAAGCAACCTGAAGATCCAACTTCAAGGAGTGTCCATGGAGAAGCAACATGAAGATCCAATTCCAAGAAGCAACTTGAAATTCCAAACTCACAGAGCATCCATGAAGTTGTTCATTGTAGTGTTGATCCTTACAGGTTGATTCACAGGTGTTGTTGCATGAGATGCATAATACCATAGGAGGACCGTAATCATTTTTTTCTCCAAAGGATTACAATAGTATGGCCATAACCAATGTATTTGTGTTTGTGATTACATGTCTATCGTTGTGGTTGTGGATATAGTAGTATATGATACATACTATAAGTATTTGGTGTTTGGATATGTATATGTATTAATAAAACTCCTCAATTAATAATATTAAGTTTTAGTTGCCTTCCATAAAGAAACACACATAAAAAGCTTGATCGACTATGTGTGGGCATACCTCCGCGTGGTACACTGTCTATCTCATGGAAGTGTGATGGTGGGTGTGTGTGTCTACCTTTGTAGGGTGCACACTCGTCGTGTTTGCTTATGGGTTGGACGTAACTAGGGAACCGTGATAGGATCAAGTACCTAGAGGCACACAGATGCATCATGGCAAGGAGCTGTGAATGATCATCTATCCAACAGTTGCATATGATGCAATTAGCAAAAGTTTCCTACCTTAGTATTTGGTCTTTGACGTCGGCGTTGGCTGGGCATTGATCCATTTATTTTGGATCTTGGCTCACTAGAAGGTTGTACACTCCAATCTTCCGAGTTGATAGTGAGGGCTATCAATTTGAATACAATAGTGAGAGCATAATTAATTAAAGGCCTAATTAATCTCATTTATCAAATCTTTACAAGTCAACAATGTTTTGGACTAAATGCAAACTTTTTCTTTTGTAGCAATCAAATGGAAAACGACACTCACACTTTCTTGTTGCGATCGGTCCTTGAGAAGGACAAACTTACTGGAACCAACTTTCAAAATTGGTTTAAGATGCTAAGAATTGTTCTCACGCATGAGCGTAAGCTTTATGTACTTGAATCACCAGAGCCAGCAGAACCCGTCTCAAATGTGCCTAAGGCTGAAAAGGATGCTTACAAGAAGCACCTTGATGATGTCGTGGATGTCAAGTGCCTGATGTTGTGCTAAATGAACTATGAGTTGCAAGAGCAGCATGAGAACATGAATGTCATGGAGATGGTAACACATCTCAAGAACATGCATCAACATCAAGCAAGAAAGGAGAGATATGACG
This sequence comes from Alisma plantago-aquatica, assembly GCA_963693085.1. NCBI lineage: Eukaryota > Viridiplantae > Streptophyta > Magnoliopsida > Alismatales > Alismataceae > Alisma > Alisma plantago-aquatica. The sequence continues at coordinate 1,007,575,451 of OY856409.1, forward strand.
TCTCCAAGGCCTTGCTCAGGAGCAAGATGAAAGAGGGAGACTCAGTTGGAACCCATATACTCACTTTGATTGGGTACATGGAAAGCCTATCCAAGCTGAGATTTCCCCTAGGTCAAGAGTTGGCCACTGATGTGATTCTACAATCATTGCCTGAATCATATAGTCATTTTTTCATGAACTACAACATGAACAATCTTGACAAGTCATTGTCAGAATTGTTGGACATGTTAAGGACAACTGAAGCATTGATGAAGAAAGACAAGCCCAAGTCTGTGACGATGATCAGTAGGATAAAGGGAAAGTCAAAAGGCAAAGGCAAGGCTAAGATAGGTTCTAAAGTGAGGAAGAAGACAAAGTCATCCGCGCTCAAAGCTAAAGGTGGGATATCCAAAGAAGGCAGTTGTCACCATTGTCACTAGGCTGGACATTGGAAAAGAAATTATCCTCTCTACCTAGAGTAAATGAGGAAGAAGAAGCAGGGGATAGAGATCTTCACTTTAGGTATATATGTTATTGAGATAAACTTAAATACTTCTCATCATGGGTACTGGATACCGGATGTGGATCTCACATATGTTCAAATATGCATGATCTGATAAGAAGTAAGCCTTTACAAAAGGGCCAAGTCGAGTTGCGGTTCGTTAATGGAGCAAGAGTTGTTGCCACCGTCATTGGAATTATTAATTTATCGTTCCCTACGAGCCTTGTAATAGAATTTGAGAATTACTATTATGTACCTGCCATTAATAGAAATATTATTTCTTTATCTTGTATGGATAAGAGTGGATTTGAATTTCACATTAAGAATGGAATGATTTCTATTTCTAAAGATGAGATCTTTTACGGAAATTCCCCTATGTCTTATGGTATCTACTTGTTAGAACTTGAGACTAGCATATACAATATAAATACTAAAAGGCTAAGACTTGAAAACTCAAACAAAACGTACTTATGGCATTGTCATCTTGGGCACATAAATGAGAAGCACATATATAGACTCCATAAGGATGGTTATCTAGACTCTTTTGATTTTGAATCAATAGAGACATGTGAGGCATGTTTATTAGGGAAGATGACTGAGACTCCTTTCACTGGACACAGTGAAAGATCCGGTGATCTGCTAGGACTCATACATACTGATGTATGCAGACCTTTTAGATCAATTACTAGAGGAGGCTACCAATACTTCATCATCATCACTGATGACCTCAGTAGGTATGGCTATGCCTATCTTATGAAATACAAGTCAGAAACTCTTGAAATGTTCAAGACTTTCATGAATGACGTAGATAAGAAACTGGGTAAGAGTATTAAAACACTCCGTTCAGATCAAGGTGGCGAATACTTAAGCCAAGAGTTTGAGGACCTTTTGAGAGATCATGGTATTATATCACAATGGATTCCACCTGGTACATCACAACATAATAGTGTGTCAAAAAGAAGGAATCATACATTATTAGACATGGTACGTGTAAAGACCAAGTCTCTACTATTAAACATGATAAACAAAAACACCAATTGTGTGGCAGCAGAAGAAATAAAACTTGACTTTATTCAAAATGTATGAAGAGTACATTACAAAATTTCCATAAAGGAAGTACAACTTTATACAAAACATAGGATCTAGGTAGAGGAAGACTTAGACTAAGCCAATATTGTCTCCAAACAAAACAACTTAATATATAAAGGCAACTATGACCATGCAAGCTATATGTTCTTTTTTTGCTTGTCCTATCCTTAGCCTTAGGTTCACCAAGCTTCCATGCACACTCTGATCCTAGCCTGGAGGGTTGGGGTCATCCAGCAAGAGAAAGATAAAAGTATGTGTTATTCAAGAGAAATAGGACAATTAAATAATCTAAAGCATTGCAATATAAAAGATTCTCTACAATAAGAGATTTCAAAAGAAATGAGGCAAGTACATGTATAAGAGAGAGAAAACTTCCATAAACAATCACCACAATAATAATCACATAGCATGAATATATTAAGACACAAAGTCATCTCAATGTAGGGTGAGGCACCTACCAGACCTCACCAGTGGCAGGGGGACTAAAACCCCAGTACCTAAATAAAGTGGCAGGGGGACTAAAACCCCAGTGCCTAATATATAAAATGGCAGGGGGACTAAAACCCCAGTGCCCGGCAGGAGGACTAAAACCTCAATGCCCTATGGATGGTTTGTACTCATGTACACTACATTGTCATTTGGCCTAAAATACATCATGCTTAATAGTCACTTGGCAGTATTGAGAAGTATAAAATGATTTGCAACATTTCAAAATGGGAATAAAACCCATGAAATAAAGGAGCCATCATAAGCAACAACAATATACAATATTTCCAAGTATTTAAAAAAGATGAGCCAACATAGGAAATAGTAAGATTCACATAATTAAAATAGATGAGTCATAATGGCAACAAAAGCATCAAATAAGTGAAGAGCCAAATAAAGTAATTTTGAAGGATAACAAGGCTAGCACATCTTTAGGGTAGGGTTGGATAAGAGCCCAACTGAAGGATAGGTAATTTACACATATACATTCACATTCACCTTTGATAGGATTCACATTTATGATTCACATACTAAAATAGGCTTCACATACACCAATAGGTTTTCACATACATAGGAGTCACATACCTTAGTTTCAATTCATTACCACCACATACACCAATCTGATTGTATCACCATTCCATATTTCCCTAGTTATAAACATTACACATGAATTAATATATATAAGGCTTAAATCATAGGTAAAATCCTAATTTTACAAAACTATGATTTAAGGTTCAAAACCTAGTCTAAACGATTAGTCATATTCTCCTAAATAAGAAAACATATGTTATTTTACAAATTGGAGTTAAAATGAATTAATTACACATTTCAGATCATTTTATACACTTAAAAGGCATTCAAAGAAAATTTCGAAAAAGGACTCCAAATCATGACTCAAAAACCATAAAAGCGAATTCTACATTAAAAATCCTTTCCGTTGACTATTTATTCGAATTTTTCTGACATGGGAATGATTTATTTTGAATTAAATCATCTCATCCAATCATAATTCAGGGAAAAGCCACATCAGCAAAATAAGGGGCGATTGGGCCACTGAGGCCGGGCCCACGCTGATGCGGACCAATCACAATTGGCCGCTTCAGTAGGTCCACTCTCGCTGACCTAGGTCAAAGGCGAGGGAGCAAAGATGTAAAAGACTGAAATACCCTTGCTTGCAAAATAAATTTGATTAAAAGGGAAAGGGCACTAGAGACTTTAGAACATTGCGATTGATCATTGCGTGAACACAACATAGAGAGGCGGAATACCAAAAATACCCCTGTTTAGCTAATAGACGCATCAGAGGGACTTGGATATCTTGGTCTTTACCCGACCCTGATTGCTCCTTCCTCGGCCATGGCGAGGGAGCAACCTAGAGCTCGGGCTCCATTGCTCCAGTTCGCGCCTGGGCACATGACCTTCGACCGAGACCGGGAGTAGACTTCCCATACACCCACGGACCCAGAGAACATGCGCCCAAGTTCTCTCATGCTTAGAAGAGAAGGGATAGAGTTCCATATAGCCGGGAAACATGGGAGGATCAATACCACAGCAAACGGACGGAAAATCATATGCTAAGACCGTGTAAACGCTCACAAACTCGACGCGAGGTCAAAGAAACAGTCGGTGAGGGTGGAGGAACACCGAGATGAAGAAAAGCTTGGTGCCGGCGGATTCTCTACGACGGCTATAGGACATGGTGATCGGGGGCTTCGCGAGACAAACAGGGAGTACGAAAAGGAAGAGCGGAGGTCGAGGATACTCACTGGACCCAGAATTAGACTGGGGTGGTCGGAGGTGTGAGCTCTCAGCTATTGTCATCAGAGATCCACTTCAAGCAGGTCAGGGAGTTCGGGGCAGGGTGCGAAGAAATTGGGGGAGGAGAAGGAAGGCTCGAAGCCTGAGGGTCGTTTCTCAACCCTTAAATAGGTGTGAGTGTGGCTCTAGAACACTCTGTGAAACCATGGCAGAGAAGAAGAAGGGGTTGTGGTTAGGCATTTTTCACATAGGGTGAGGGAGGAGATGAGTTGGGTCTAGTTAGGACCGCCATCGAAAGCCGAAGCGAATGCAAGAAGAATCACGCCAAACGGTCAAACAGGGAGGGAGATTGGGTCGAGGGACCCCGACCGCTTAGCTGCACGAACGGTCCCGAGGAGGAAGATGACCTCCCGGTCGTCGGATCAACACATGCACAAATTGGGGCCGTCAGATAGGGGTCCACAGTGGTTCGATTCATATGACAAAGCTCTGAATCGAATAATCAATGGACTATAGGCGTTACAAACATTTAAATGATATCGATTCAATATCTAAGGCTACACTATATTAGAAACTTGTAAAAATGATTTGAGGGGTCAAACCAACTCCAAAAGCCACCAAATTTGGACCATAGGTTCACATTAGCATTTAGAACGATTTTGCAAAATTAGATTTCATATTTATGTCCAATAAGGCCGTTAATAAATATATTACTCATAAAAGTGTATATTAATATATTAAAATGAATGAGTTATATGAAAAGACTTCTTTTAATGGATTATATGAGTGAAATTTGAGATATCCAACCATTATTAACTTTAAAAGCAAAATCTCACCATTATATTCTAGTTTGATATATTATTATCATTTTTGAGGAGAGAGAGAAGGAAAAAGGGGAAATACTCTCATTAAACACTCAAATACACATTATTACTAATATATTTATCCAAAAATCTCCAAATAAACATTATCTAATTATTATCTCTCATTAAACTCCATCTTGCATTATTAGTCCTTAATTATTACTTTAAGTGGGTTATTTGTGAAAACACCCCTCCATTTATATAAATGAGGGAAAAAGGTAATTTCAACCTTGAATTGTGCTCAAATTGCACAAGGAGTCCAAAAAGAATATAAAAGAAGGGAAATTATGAAATTAGTCCAAAAGGACTAGAAGGAAAAGAAAAGCTCAAAAGTGGGTAAATTGTAGGAAAGACCCTGAGATTCAGTATGTTACAACACACCACCCCTTAAAGAGGATTTTGTCCCCGAAATCACAACAAGAGGAAAGGGAGGGTGAGTGTGCAACTTCCCAACCTTAAACACTAGGTTATAACCCATAATCTAGGGTACAACACAAAATCTACATAAGTCAGGTGTTACTAAGGTTTCCACAAAACCTATAGCCTTTTATCAAACTCGAATTAACATTTTTGCCTTATTAGCATAATCTCCATCATGAAGAGGTATCATATTTATTATCCATCAATTGTGCCACATTTTATTCCCAAACAATTACATCTCAATATTATATCATGTGTATTTCCCTCATCAAGGGTTTTAAGCACAATTAGGGTTTTCTAAGCCATTTCAACATTAATTAATGTATTAGGTCAAAAGCCTTAATAACATGAATTCATTTTCCATTATCCACTTAAAACTATCATGTAGAATTATCTCAATTATTTTGTAGAAAAATTTAATATTATCCAACAAGTTATTAAACCTATAATAATTCCAAATAATGTTCATATTGTACATTTTCATATCATCTTTCATACTCATATCCATGACATCATTAATCATTGTCGTCCATTACACTTTATATTATAAATTATACATATTTTACTTCACATTAGGCATTTATGAATATTTATGTGAATCCAATTATTCATTATCATGTTTGAGTCATTATACTCATTTTAGTGAATAGGATGTAACACATTAAATATTAATGAATTAATCCATATATCAAGTTATGATGTGGTGTTCATAAGGGAACAAGGTGATATACCTTATATATATTGATAACTTTGTGACTATAATCCATTTATATGCATTAAGGTATATTATGTGATGATGACACCTAATGTCACTAATGTATCATGAAAGGCATTAAGGGTATATATATGTATATGTTGTCAAGGCTATATGATTACATATTAGTGTTTAGGTCAACATGATCATTACATGTTAAAGCATACTTAGGGTGCATTATCCATACACATTTTACCATTAGGGTTGCATAGTCAACGTTATATGTATTCACAATTAGTAATAAGTAACTCATTATTATGTGCATCAAGCCTATATTAAGGTTCAAGCATATGAATTATCTCTATATGACTTACTACATATTCATGTGTGTATAAACAAACAAGTTGAATTACAAGTATAATGTGTTTGGTAAATTCTTGTTCACATAAGTTATTATGTACATAAGTCCACATAGATAGGGTTTCTAACTGTAAAGGTATTTGATTTTGCTTTTAATTGGGATTCCATCCCCCTAAAAGGGATTTCGTCCTCGAAATCAGATTTGCAAAACCAAATAGGGTACTAACACCATTACCCTCACTCCACCCCTTAAAAGGGTCAACTAAGTCAAACTAAGCTAAGGGAAAAAGGGTACATAAAACTCAACACTAAAAGGATTTACTAACCAAGCTTTAGGGTGTAACATAAGGTATACTAAACCCTAAACATAGAAGTATAAGGTATTTAAGGATGACTTTTGTGTAAGAGATCAAATCATCACTTATGGTTTTCCTAAGGTATTCAACAATTAGGCAACATGCCCAAAGATAGACTATTTCAAGCTATCTGTATCAGATCAGGCCAGGCCAGGTCATATGAGCTCAGGAGTCCTCGTTACCAAGCTAGTGGGGCGGAGGAAAATATTGCCAGCCCCCAAGCTCTGACCCTTTCTAGACACCATCACTTTAACTTCTTGCTCTAGTATCTTCTCAATAGACAATTCACCAAAAAGTTGACAAATTTTATTTTTAATATGAAATTATTATGCTCCTAAATCAAACTTTCATGCTAGGTCAACTCTAAGGTGAAAAACTTACTAAAGAAACTATATATGGTAAGGGTTCTATCTAGGAGACACTTTTGAATTAGTCAAGAATCCGACTACCTTGATGCTCTGATACCATGTTGTAAAGACCAAGTCTCTACTATTAAACATGATAAACAAAAACACCAATTGTGTGGTAGCGGAAGAAATAAAACTTGACTTTATTCAAAATGTATAAAGAGTACATTACAAAATTTCCATAAAGAAAGTACAACTTTATACAAAACATAGGATCTAGGTAAAGGAAGACTTAGACTAAGCCAATATTGTCTCCAAACAAAACAACTTAATATATAAAGGCAACTACGACCATGCAAGCTATATGTTCTTTTTCTGCTTGTCTTATCCTTAGCCTTAGGTTCACCAAGCTTCCATGCGCACTCTGATCCTAGCCTGGATGGTTGGGGTCATCCAACAAGAGAAAGATAAAAGTATGTGTTATTCAAGAGAAATAGGACAATTAAATAATCTAAAGCATTGCAATATAAAAGATTCTCTACAATAAGAGATTTTAAAAGAAATGAGGCAAGTACATGTATAAGAGAGAGAAAACTTCCATAAACAATCACCACAATAATAATCACATAGCATGAATATATTAAGACACAAAGTCATCTCAATGTAGGGTGAGGCACCTACCGGACCTCACCAGTGGCAGGGGGACTAAAACCCCAATGCCTAAATAAAGTGGCAGGGGGACTAAAACCCCAGTGCCTAATATATAAAATGGCAGAGGACTAAAACCCCAGTGCCCGGTAGGAGGACTAAAACCTCAGTGCCCTATGGGTGGTTTGTACTCATGTATACTACATTGTCATTTGGCCTAAAATACATCATGATTAATAGTCACTTGGCCGTATTGAGAAGTATAAAAAGATTTGCAACATTCCAAATGGGAATAAAACCCATGAAATAAAGGAGCCATCATAAGCAACAATAATATACAATATTTCCAAGTATTTCAAAAAGATGAGCCAACATAGGCAATAACAAGATTCACATAATTCAAATAGATGAGTCATAACGGCAACAAAAGCATCAAATAAGTAAAGAGCCAAATAAAGTAATTTTAAAGGATAACAAGGCTAGCACATCTTTAGGGTAGGGTTGGATAAGAGCCCAACTGAAGGATATGTAATTTGCACATATACATTCACATTCACCTTTGATAGGATTCACATTTATGATTCACATACTAAAATAGGCTTCACATACACTAATAGGTTTTCACATACATAGGGGTCACATACCTTAAATTCAATTCATTACCACCACATACACCAATCTGATTGTATCACCATTCCATATTTCCCTAGTTATAAACATTACACATGAATTAATATATATAAGGCTTAAAGCATAGGAAAAACCCTAATTTTACAAAACTATGATTTAAGTTTCAAAACCTAGTCTAAACGATTAGTCATATTCTCCTGAATAAGAAAACATATGTTATTTTACAAATTGGAGTTAAAATGAATTAATTACACATATTAGATCATTTTATACACTTAAAAGGCATTCAAAGAAAACTTCAAAAAAGGAATCCAAATCATGACTCAAAAACATAAAATCGAATTTTACATTAAAAATCCTTTCCATTGACTATTTATTCGAATTTTTCTGACATGGGAATGATTTATTATGAATTAAATCATCTCAACCAATCAGAATTCAGGGAAAAGCCACATCAGCAAAATAAGGGGCGATTGGGCCACTGAGGCCGGGCCCACGCTGACGCGGACCAATCACAATTGGCTACTTCAGCAGGTCCACCCTCGCTGACCTAGGTCAAAGGCGAGGGATCAAAGATGGAAAAGACTGAAATACCCTTGCTTGCAAAATAAATTTGATTAAAAGGGAAAGGGCACTAGAGACTTTAGAACATTGCGATTGATCATTGCGTGAACACAACATAGAGAGACAAAATACCAAAAATACCCCTAGTTAGCTAATAGACGCATCAGAGGGGCTTGGATATCTTGGTCTTTGCCCGACCCTGATTGCTCCTTCCTCGGCCATGGCGAGGGAGCAACCTGGAGCTCGGGCTCCATTGCTCCAGTTCGCGCCTGGGCACATGACATTCGACCGAGACTGGGAGTAGACTCCTCATACACCCACAGACCCAGAGAACATGCGCCTGAGTTCTCTCATGCTTAGAAGAGAAGGGATAGAGTTCCATATGGCCGGGAAATAGGGGAGGACCAACACCACATCAAACGAACAAGAAATCATATGCTAAGGCCGTATAAACGCTTGCGAACTCGACGCAAGGTCAAAGAAACAGTCGGTGAGGGTGGAGGAACACCGAGGCGAAGAAAAGCTTGGTGCCGAAGGCTTCTCTACGATGGCTATAGGACATGGCGATCGGGGGCTTCACGAGGCAAACAGGGAGTACGAAAAGGAAGAGCGGAGGTCGAGGATACACACTGGACCCAAAATTAGACTGGGGTGGTCGGAGGTGCGAGCTCTCAGCTATTGTCGTCGGAGATCCACTTCGAGCAGGTCAGGGAGTTCGGGGCAGGGTGTGAAGAAATTAGGGGAGGAGAAGGAAGGCTCGAAGCCTGAGGGTTGTTTCTCAACCCTTAAACAGGTGTGAGCGTGGCTCTAGAACACTCTGTGAAACTATGGCGGAGAAGAAGAAGGGGTTGTGGTTAGGCATTTTTTGCATAGGGTGAGGGAGGAGATGAGTCGGGGCTAGTTAGGACCACCATTGAAAGCCGAAGCGAATGCAAGAAGAATCACACCAAACAGTCAAACATGGAGGGAGATCGGGTCGAGGGACCCCGACCGCTCAGCTACACGAATGGTCCCGAGGAGGAAGATGACCTCTTGGTCGTCGGATCAACACGTGTCTGAATCGGGGCCGTCAGATATGGGTCCACAGTGGTCCGGTTTGCGTGACAAAGCTCTGAATCGAATAACCAATGGACTATAGGCGTTACAAACATTTAAATGATATCGATTCAATATCTAAGGCTACACTATATTAGAAACTTGTAAAAATGATTTGAGGGGTAAAACCAACTCCAAAAGCCACCAAATTTGGACCATAGGTTCAAATTAGCATTTAGAACGATGCTATGAAATTAGATTTCTATTTATGTCCAATAAGGCCGTTAATAAATATATTGCTCATTAAAGTGTATATTGATATATTAAAATGAATGAGTTATACGAAAAGACTTCTTTTAATGGATTATATGAGTGAAATTTGAGATATCCAACCATTATTAACTTTAAAAGCAAAATCTCACCATTATATTCTATTTTGATATATTATTATCATTTTTGAGGAGAGGGAAGGAAAAAGGGGAAATACTCTCATTAAACACTCAAATACACATTATTACTAATATATTTATCCAAAAAGCTCCAAATAAACATTATCTCTCATTAAACTCCATCTTGCATTATTAGTCCTTAATTATTACTTTAAGTGGGTTATTTGTGAAAACACCCCTCCATTTATATAAATGAGGGAAAAAGGTAATTTCAACCTTGAATTGTGCTCAAATTGCACAAGGAGTCCAAAAAGAATATAAAAGAAGGGAAATTATGAAATTAGTCCAAAAGGACTAGAAAGAAAAGAAAATCTCAAAAGTGGGTAAATTGCAGGAAAGACCCTGAGATTCAGTATGTTACAGTACGATCAATGATGAGTTCAGCTGAACTTCCAATATTGTTCTGGGGATATGCTCTTGAAACTGCAGCATTACACTTAATAGTGTACCTTCCAAATTGGTTCAAAAGTCACCATATGAGATATGGAATGGGAATCATCCGAATTTTTCTGTGTTAAAGATTTGGGTATGTGAAGCTTATGTTAGGAAACAATTTCCTAAAAAGCTTGGACCCAAATCTAAAAAATGCTATTTTATTGGATACCCCAAGGAAACTCGGGGATACTACTTCTACACACCAACTGATAACAAAGTGTTTGTTGCTAGGACTGTTGTATTTTTTGAAAAAGAATTTATTTCTAAAGTAATCAGTGGGAGGAATGTAGAGCTTGAAGAAGTTCGAGATCAACAAGAGAGCAGAGAACCTGAGGAGGTACATAAGGAACACGAAGACTCACAAACTGCTGCGGAATTTCAAGTTCCAAATGTAACACATGAACCTCGTAGGTCTAGTAGGACACGACTTGAGCCTGAGAGATTTGGATTTCTCGTGACTCAAGACAATGATGAATTGGGCATAGCAGATGAGCCAACTTCCTATCTAGAAGCTACTAAGGGACCAGAATTTGAGAAATGGGTCGAAGCCATGAGATCAGAGATGGAATCCATGTATACTAACAAGGTATGGACCTTAGTGGATCCACCTGAGGGGGAAAAACCCATAGGGTGCAAGTGGGTGTTCAAGAAGAAGACTGACATCGATGGAAATGTTCAAAGCTATAAAGGTAGATTGGTTGCAAAAAGGATTCTGTCAAATTCAAGGTGTTGATTATGATGAGAGCTTATCACCAGTTGCCATGGTTAAATCTATCAGGACCATGCTTGCCATTGCAACTTATCATGACTATGAGATTTGGCAGATGGATGTTAAAACAACATTCCTTAACGGAAATTTACTCAAGGATTTGTACATGACACAACCTGAGGATGTTATCAATCCAATGGAAGCCAATAAAGTATGTAAGCTACAAAGATCAATATATGGATTGAAGTAAGCATCTTAGAGTAGGAATCTATGTTTGAAGTAGTCAAAAGTTTGGCTTTAGTCAAAATGAAGATGAACCTTGTGTTTACAAAAAGGTTAGTGGGAGCACAATCGTATTTCTCATATTGTATGTGGATGACATACTATTGATGGAAAATGACATCCCTACTCTTCAGACAGTAAAAGGTTGGCTGGGAAAGGCCTTCTCTATGAAGGATTTAGGCGAAGCATCCTATATACTAGGAATAAAGATCTATAGAGATAGATCTAGAAGGCTTCTAGGCCTAATCCAAAGCACATACATTGACAAGGTGCTAAAGAGGTTTAGTATGGAGGGTTCTAAGAGAGGTAACTTGCCCATGTCCCATGGGTTTATGATCTCTAAAGCCCAATGTCCTAGTTCATGTGATGAATGGGTGCACATGAGTAATATTCCATATACATTAGAAATTGGATCTATCATGTACGTGATGTTATGTACTCATATTGATGTGTCATATGCTTTGAGAATGACAAGCCAGTATCAGTCAGATCCACATGAATGTCACTAGACAGCCATAAAGAACATCTTAAAGTACTTGAGAAGGACTAAGGAACAATTCTTGGTATACGGTGGTGAGGAAGAGCTCATGGTAAAGGGTTATACCAATGCTAGCTTCCAAACTGACAAAGATGACTACATATCACAATCTGGATTTGTGTTGTGCCTAAAGAATAGAGCCATGAGCTGGAAGAGTTCTAAGCAAGAGACGGTTGCAGATTCTACAATAGAGGTTGAATATATTGTCGCATCTAATGATGTAAAGGAAGCTGTGTGGATCAAAAACTTCATTTCTGAACTTGGAGTGGTTCCAAGCTCTAGTGATGCAATTGAGCTGTTTTGCGAGAACTACAGAGTAATTGCACAGGCTAAAGAACCAAGATCACACAAATGTTCCAAACATATTCTATAGTGATTCCATCTCGTACGATAGATCGTACATTGAGGAGATGGGAAGATTTTCAGAGTACCCATAGAAAGCAATGTGGCTGACCTGCTCATAAAAGCACTTTCACAGCAGATACATGACAGACATGTTTGATCACTTGGATTGAGATTCATGAGTGATTGGGTATAAGTGAAAGTGAGAATATGTTGGTATGTATGCCCATAGAGACTATCAGTTAATGATTGCAATGGGATACTATGTAAATGATTTGTAATACTACATTGATCATATCAATAAAGACAAGTTTCCACTCTATATGTTTGTGTTTTATATTATGAGATGACCATAAAACTTATAGTTGTCTACAAAATAATATACTCAATGGCATATGTCTTCAAATTGATGACCGGAACAGTTAGATCATATGTATGCTAAGAGTATGTATTGTTGTTTTGTCCCTAATCAGTTGTTATTGTGGAAATATCCATAGACATCAATAACACATAAGATTAGAATGTATGTTGGTTGATGGAAGAATCTTATTATCTATGATATGGAGATATCAAACCAAATACATAGATACTTGTTAGAGAACAGTATATCAGACAGACCCACCTTGGGAATGACACATGCATACCTAGATTAGTAGTTAGAGTCACATCTCATAATGATGGTGGTGATTGTGGTTCTTAGTCCTGAAGTCACTACAGTTATCACATGTCGTTCGGTGTGCTTTGACATCATCCATCGTGGTCCTCAACAAGAATTGCCATAAAGATGGTGCTTGGGTGCACTATGACACATGGGGATGACCGTGAGTGATTTAGATAGAATTTGTCCTTCCTATGGGAGTTTGATATTCTGGCCACTTGATAAGTAAGACTGAGAAACGTATGGCCATGCTGATGTGAGTCAATATGTGATATTGAGCTTACATATATCTCAGACAGTCTTCTCTAGTTCAAGGAATATAGATTGAACATTGAAGAGGATAATAGTTCCAAGACTCGAGTTCAATTTGGATATCAGTGACAAAGGAACTATACAATCACTGTAATAGCGGTCATGAATGATAGGTTAAGTTGTTCTCAAACTTCTCCAATTACTTGGGTAGAAATGAAGTCTTGCTAGATATCAATCATTTCTTGTGAAATCATAATATGATTATAGATATCACTGCCAACGTAATTTATAGCCTACTGGGTCACACACATAGGATGTGTTGGAATAGGAGTATAATTGTGAATTTCATTGGAATTTCTATGAATCACATTGATTACTAAAATGTTTATGTAATCCATTAGAATAATAATAGAGTGACTAGCTCTAAGTGCAAGTCGGAGTCTGTTGGTATATATGCCCATAGAACCATCCTAAGTGATTGCATGGAGTCATATATTAATTAATCAATTAATACGATTATTTTGTTTATTAATTAATTTCAAAATATTCTAATTAATTAACGAGCATTTTAATTAACACAGTCTTTCTATTTATCGATGGGTTTAGGAAATCTTGATTCCTTTTGTCTCCTATTTAAAGGGGCTTGAAAGTCGATATCTTTATAAGATATAGAAAGAGTCTTTTCAGTTTATGCTCACATACGTAAACCCTAGCCGTCACCGTCCTCAGGAGAGAAAGGAGAGCATCATATGCTAGCACGTCGCCGCACAGAGGCTACTCCTTTCCCGTCGACTTAGGAAGCATGACATGGGGTTCCATTCCATCTGCGTGGACCAAGTAGAGATGCAGACGCTGAGACAGCCGCGTTCAGAGGACATCAACGACCATCCATATACGCCACGAGCGACATACATCACCACACGAAAGGAGCATCACCAGATCTTCCCAGGACGCACTTAGCGAATGGGAGAGAAGTACCGTCCATGTAGGCCAACAATGTTGTACACCATCATGCATCGGGATATCGTCGGACTTGCTGCGATAAGGTATACCCTGTGAACACTCCTTCCGAATACGATGTTGTCGACGAGATCTTGTTTTGGGTTGTGTGGAAATTTATTTTGTTGTTTCTGCCGCACATGTTTTCTCCACAAAATCCAACAAAGGCATTATGAAATATGGATGCTTCATGCACATCCCTGGAGGTAAGTTATATATTACCATAATAACAGGCTATATACTACGTTGAGAACCATGTTTATATGGGTCTAATCCATCTGTACACAGTCCAAGACAGACATTACGAGTATCTGATGAGAAATCTAAATAAAGCTCATCAAAATACTTCCAAGCTTCACCACATGATGGAAAATTTCCTCACTTTTGGAGCATTTTTTATGATGTCAAACCATATCGCTGACAATATTTGGTGATAAGAACATAAGTTGAAGTTTGTGTATCAACGAAAAATGACGCATTTACTTTGAAGCAATTCTTCGAGTGTGCTCTGAGGCTTGACCTGATGATATCATCCACCTAGATTCATTACATCTTGGACAACTTTCTAGATTGGAGTTTTCTTTGAAGTACAAAACAAAATCATTATGACATGCATCAAATTTGTTCTATACAAACCCAAGATCTCTTACCATTTTTCTTGTTTCATAGAAGTTACTTGCCAAGGATTCAACAGGAAAACATTCTTTTAAGAGAGACAATAGATCATCAAATGATTTATCCTTCCATTTATTTTTAGTCTTTATATATAATAATTGGCATGTAAAGTAAAGTTTACTGGTCTTACTTCCTAGATATAAAGGTCTCTTATCATCCGACATGTATTGATGAGACTTGTCCACATATTCAAGTACATGGGTATTGTTCTCCTGATCAGAATTTGAGTCAGCTGGTATTTGAAAAGTATCATGCAACATATCATGCATCCCAACATTTATATCCGACTCTTTTCAATGTTCATGTCACTGTGATCCCCATTATTAATCTCCCCATGAAGATTCCATGATGTGTAGCTTTGCATAATTCCATAAATTATCATATCATCTTGTATTGCATGACGTATTTTCCAACTACCATTTATGCATCTAACACATGGACACAAGATTCTCCCTCTACTAGATGCATGATAAAATGCAAAATCTAAAAACTATGTACTCCTTCAACATACTCCAAGCTATCCTATAGTTTCATCATTCATGACTTGTCCAAATTTTTTTAGTTTAAGTATTCCAACAAATCAAAATGTATACAATAGCTTATCTTTGGTACATAAAAGAAATCTAATATCAAGACAAGTAGCCATTAAATTTAAATTCTAAAAGCTAATCAAAAGTTGTGTCCATAAAAGTGAGTATTAGTGTGGATGTATTGTTGATACTTTAGAATAGAATCAATACAATAATAATGTTGCTTTTAAATTTCGGCCATCCTCTATAGCCAATTATTCTGGTTTCACATTACATACTTGTATGAGATCACACCAAGATGCAGAATCACAATTGTGACTACTCTTGACGATACAAGATCTAGTCCAAAAAGTTGAATAAACACCTAACCAAAATCAACATGAGAATTTAGACATGATTAAATTGAAAAACTACTAGAGGGGGGGGGTGAATAGAGTTTTAAACAATTTTAAACAATTATTTAACTCAAACAACCAATCACAAAAATATTGGACAAGGGGACAAGGATTTAGAGTGGTTCCTACCTTAGCAAATACTAAGGCAGTCAGTCCACTACCCGGTTGCTTACCCAACCGGGATTTGGAAAGAATTTAATTTTATTACCTCGCAAGGACTTTACATAAAATTACAATTCTCTCCCTAAACCCTTCAAGCAGCCTTCACCTCGAAGTAATCGCACCAACCTTGAAGCAGCCTTCACCTAGAAGCAATTGCACCAACCTTGAAGCAGCCTTCCTCCTGAAATAGCTTCCCGTTGCAATAACCTTCTTGAAGTAGCTTCCCGTTGCGATAGCCTTCTTGAAGTAGCTTGAAGTCCACCTTCTCCTCCGAGAAGAACCTTCTCCAATCCGCAGCCTCCAACCCTAGGAGTAGCAAGGAGAATACAAAAGATACAAAGGAACAAGAAAGAAAACAGAAATTATAATACCACTTGTAGCTCAAGGCTTGATTTCCTATATCAAGCGTTTTGATCTCCTAACCAATGTATGTAGAAGTGTAAGTGTTGTGGATATGAGATACTAGCCTATAGGACACGAAGTTGGAGCAATGGGAATGAATAGCCAATGTAGAAATTGCTCTATTGCTCAAAACAGATTGCCAATGAGTATTCAATCTCAAGTGTAGCACATGTGTAGCTTAGGTGAGTTTAGGTGTCCTAAGGCATGTCCTATTTATAGGAATGACCTACAAGTGCTTAAGGATATTCTAGACACTTTCTAGGGGGTTCTTAGTACTCAACTAGCTGTTATGTGTCCACTAATTGCATTTGCAACGACTAGTTAATTGACCCTGAAAAGTGCAGACAGAACTTTTCTCGATCGACAATTTGTCGACCGAGAGTCCTTCTCGGTCGAAGATTTATTGACCGAGGGACCTCCTGGAGCAAGTGTTTACAACGTTCATTTCCAACTCCCAACCACTTTGTCTGCTGGGTCTAACGGCTAGTAGGGTCTATTCTCGATCGAAGATTTTGTCGACCGAGAGTTTCTCGGTCGAAGATTTGTCGACCGATATTTTCTCGATCGACGATTTGTCGACCGAGAATATTACTGACTCAATGTATTCATTTACTAAGTGTGTGTATCAATGTGTAATTGTGACACTATCTTGGGGAATGGCCTATCTAAGTGTTGTGAGTGGATAGGGAAGATCTAAACGCTTGATTTACATGATATCTAATTACTTGTACATTATATACTTGTACAAGCATTTACATTTGATTACAATCATGAAAATAAAACGATTTTATCAAATTGTTTCTTCCAAGTCTTTGTTATCCACCACCTTATATGCTTGTTCCTGAAATACTCAAATAGCACGTTAAAACCACAAGAATGAAATGTTTGTCATTATCAAAATAAAAGAGATTATACTAATGTCAATTTAGCCAACATAAATCATCATATGCTATCTTCAAAAAAATATTTTGATGTCTACAAAATACTAATGAACAAGTCCAACAATATGTACCAGTGGCATCTCGCTAGAGAACATCAATTTAAAGGCTTAGGCATCGCTTAGATTCCTACAATTACATCAGCATTATGTTAAACCTTCTAATCACGAATAAAAAAACATATTCAAAATTAATGTAAGAATATGACTTTTGAACATGTTTACGGACAAACGCTAGAATCTCGTATATTGCTTCACATGTTGGCTGGCCGTCAATACCCTCCAAAGAAAGTCGGCCTAATGAGATTTCTATAAGTCGTGTTCTCGTGGCTGCGTAATCAGAATATCCTAATTCCAAATATGCTTCACGTGTTGGCCGTAATGGAATCTAGTATTTAACACCGTGCAAAGAGCTTGTAGCTGTGTAATCAGAGATAACAAAATAAACCAACGGCACAAAGATGATCATGTAGTTTGCGATGGCAATGTTATTTCAATGATATTAAACTATTTCTCATCCTAGTCAATGGAGTAGAATTTGTTTGCCATGAGAAGAAGACATGACGCCTTGCGACAAGAATAATACATGGCAATTTGATTCCATTCAGCAGGTTGCCGCCTACGGATACACGTCATACGGCTGTGAGAGGGATTCAGTTATGATTTATTATTTCGGTAGCATTGCTGCTTCCTTTATAGAACTAAAAGTAAAATAAAAACAGTATGACTTAATACTATTACCAATCGGTCATGTTGTGTTGTTTGTGTGATACTAGTTATAGAATTAATAGTTTAAATATCTAATGCCATCACCAAGAATGTGTCGGTAATTATAATCTATACCAGCTCATAATACATGATGCTGGGACAGGGCGTTGGAACTGCTAAGATTTCATGCCCACCCACAAAACTTTGAAAGTAGTAATAAGTAGTTTAGAGTAGGAATCATGTACATTCTTATTGAAAACAAATAAAATTAACTATTGATACATCTTATCAGTCTTTTTTCTAATTTAAAATTAATTTTGCATTATCAAGGATAGTTTCGTCCAGCGTGAATTCATCATCTTCTAAAAGTTGATCATAACACATCAACTTTAGCTAAATTTATATTTTACTTTGCCAACTTGGAATGTTAGTACTAGTAAATTTTTCATACATGTTGGATGTGTCAATTTTCGTGCCAAAATCATGGTCGACTATTGTTAACTGATTATAAAAAGACGATTTCTTTAAAATTGGTAGTAAAAATTTTATATCGTTACACGCAACAACAACATTTACAACATTAATTAACAGTTTCAAGCCAAATCCAGATAAGAAATATGTAGAAAAAATTGAGCAGGAGAAAGAAAAATAAAAGAGAGTTAAGAACTCAAGACCAGATTTTCTATTGAAAAATATGATATAATACTTTAAAAAGATGAACAACTAATAATCCTCCTGGATGAACGTCATTCTTCTAATCGATCCGGTCATGAACATGTAGCAGAAGAACGTTGTTGACGATGGACAAAGTGCACTATAATTGCAACCTAGCGATCGCTGGTACCACCACCTTATAGATTATGTCCAATTAAGAAGGGAAGGATGGACAGACTTCGCACATGAGAAAAATCTCGACGAGGCATTCATAGAGTGATGGTAGAGGGAAGACAAGTTTTTGACACCGGTTTTACTCACACGTGAACGGAGGCGACTGTTGTTCTAATCTTGTTTTGTTTTTTATTTGTGTATTTAATCCTAATGGTCAAAAATTTATTTATAATTGTTTCAATGCTCCGGTAGACACAATCACATGATCACTTTTGTACACAAGAAATGATAAAAATGAGTCTCTCTCCAATTATAAGGAGTATGTTTCCAACTAAGAAAGAAAATGTTCTTCAATTAATAAAGAAAATAAGGAGTCATTTTCCAATTAAGAAGGGAAATGCTTATTTTCAATAACTAACCTAAACGACAAGGAGTCCATACTCAATTAAAAAAGAAATTTTCTCTTTTCAATTAATAAGAAAAATAAGAAGTTCATTTTCAATTTGAAAAATATTTAGACAATCAATTAATTAATTAAGCAATTATCTTTTTGTGTAAAAAAAGGAAAAAATAAAAGATAATTTCCTAGTCTTATTTCTATGTTACACAAGAGAATAAATTACTTTTTCTTCCACCCTCTTCGTGTAGTGACCACACCTACATTGAGCTAAACCCATGTAGATAAATGCATATATTCATTATATCCAACAAATGCACATCACGAAGTATATTTTTTGTTAGAATACTCCTAACTATAAGTGGGAAGATCTTCTTCCATCGTTATGGTGTTATGCGAAAACAAGCATACTATATAAGCATGTGCATGAACATGGCTTTATTAAGAGTAGTCTCTTCTTATTACTTCACGGTGATCCCCTGGAATGTTGTTTATTTATGGTCGTGCCTTGTTGTTTGATTGAACATGTGCCTTTTATCTGCTTGGTTGGTGTATACGATACATGTATGTAGCAATTTTTTAGTAGGGAGCAACACGAATATGTTAGTATGTGGTGTGATTGACGAGTCCGTAATGATTAGATGTATACAGCCTTACGCTCTATTAGTTAAGTTTGCAGAATTGTACCCTATCCCGACAACTTCTTTAAGCTGATGTTACACAAATTAACGTATGAAATCACAAGAACGACCCCATCTACGGTAAAACCAACAAATTATAAACGATGTCGTTCCTTCACGTACGTATATACGGCATGTAAAAGAAACTGAGACCACGCCAGGGAAGACAACTGAACCTTTGATATTGAGAGACTAAAATACTTTTGGTTTCAGGAATTTACCTTGCAGGAACATAACGCCTTAAGAATACCAAAATAAATCCTTTTTATCTCTCTTTTTCTATTAACAAATTCCACACACAGAGAGACATCGAGCAAAAGGAAACTACACAGATCGTATCAACATCACACCTTTGATTCCGCCTCTGCGCAATCATCTTCCGACTCATCTTCCAGTTCATGTCGTACGTGATCACGCGGACAGCCGGGGATGGAGACGATTAACAAAGAGACACCGGTGGTTTAAAAAAAGATTCTATTCATGCCATCGCCTGGAGACGATTAACGAAGAGGCGCTGGTGGTTTCAGAAAAGATGACTGGCCGTGTAGTATGACTTGTCCCCCACCCCATAAAAGATGACATCAAATCTTTTGAATCTGTTTATCTTTCTTGGACCGACGGTTGTAAAATTTTCATCTCTGCTGACCTACTCCCTCCCCACCATCAAAAATCAGTTAAACTAGCTCTTTTACTCATCTCCGTTCACTAACTCCCTCCCGCTCTCCATCATTGGGGCTTGTGGTGACAAGGGAATGTGAAGCGGTTTTCGGGACTGCCCTGTGGTAAAAGTCTGACTTTTGAATGCACTCACTTATATTCTCATGTACTATTAGTATTTCGCAACAAGTCACGGATCTTATTCTTGCAAGTACATACTATGTATCGAACATAAGCGCTAGAGTCAAAATTTTATTGTCACTGATGCCTATAAGAGTTTTTTTGTAAGAATAATATCCACTGATATTATGTAAAATATATCATAGATATCCTCAATACAAGATCATAGAAAATGGTATTGGATAACAATAAAAGAGGGAATAACATATATGCAAATGTGTTTGTGATGGTGTGTAGACTTCTATATCATTTGTTTCAGTCTTAAGAACACTAACTCCAACCACACCTTTTGTGGCAACCCTGAGGGAGGAGCTCCACACAGAGGATGAGAGGACCCCAAAAAAATAAAATAGAGAAACAAACATCATTAATATCTCTATCCAATATTGTAAGGAAACTTATAAAAGCTGATTCAAACCTAAATCACACATTTAATCATACGAAAGGCCAATAAATTGCCTGCTTACACAAAATCTTTGTCTTTTACACTTATAACATGAGCGACATGTACATGGCATGCAAACTAAAAAAAGTCGAGTCCTTGATACATGATGGAAAAAAAATGTCCATAACTAAGTTTACATGGATTACTCTAGTCACAAACAAAAGACTAGACACCCAATTTCAACTATTGTTGTCCTCAGGAAGGCGGCTCCTCACTCTAGATATCCTGAGATGGTGTTGCAAGCCTAAACATGATGGAAAACCATGAGGGTAACATAAGACTAGACACCCAGTTTCAACTATTGTTGTCCTCTGGAAGGCGGCTCCTCACTCCAGATATCTTGAGATGGTGCTGCAAGCCTAAACAGGATGGACTACCACAAGGGTAAAAAAAGGCTAGACACCTAGTTTCAATTATAGTTGTCCTCTGGAAGGCGACTCCTCACTCCAGATATCCTGAGACGGTGCTGCAAGCCTAAACAGGATGGACAACCATGAGGGTAAAACTAAGGAAGAGATTATATAGATAGCATTTGATGTATACTAGGTAATATCTAGGAAGCACAAAAGAGTGGTAAAAAAATATAAAATACGGGTTAACCTTTAGTGGAGAAATATAAGATAAAGGATAAACCTTATGAAGAGGAGTATATATAAGCAGTAAAATAGTAAAATATGGAACGTCAAGATAACTACACTAATAATGCTACATAGTTGGTGCATATATTTTGCTGTCAAACCATGGGTAGTTTGAGTATATCACCCAAACTATTAGATAGTTATGGTAAAGTCCCATAGTCCACCATAGAGGGTTTTAGGAATCTCATGTCTCCATAAAACTTCCCCATGCTTTGATCAAGGTTAGAATATAAGTAGGGGCTCATCAGCCTAGCACACAGAACTACATCAAGCCAATCATGTGTGTTTAGGTCACAACACCTACTGTTGGTTGTATGTCCTAAGATTCATAATGTGATAATTGTAAAAAGGATACATTATTAATGATTTGATTATTAATAAAAGTAATTCCATGTATTATATTTATTTTGGTACTGAGATAATGAAAAATTATGATAATATACTAATATTATTTCAACTCAAAGACATAGTTTCAATTGAGAACATGAACATGAGGTTACTTAAGATTATTCATATGTGTTCTGTCCTTAGTCAGTTATTATTGTGGATATTATAGGACAACAATAATATACAAAGATGGTGTGTATGTTGTATGATGACTATGCATATGTGGCCATGATATTGCATATCAATTCATACACATGGATACTTGTTACAGAAAACATTTCGCTGGATAGACCCACTTTGGGAATGATACATGGAAGCCTTGTTATTAAAATCATTGTCATGTCTAAAGGTGATAGTGGTGACCATGATACTTACACCTGAAGTTACCACAATGATCACTTGTTGTTCAGTGTACATTATCACTACCAAACGAGACTCTAAATATGTGTTACTATATAGGTAGTGATTGGGTGCACTATTACACTTGCAAATTATTGTGGGTAGTGTAGATGGAATTTGTCCTCCAATTGGAGTGATATCACAACCACTTGATTACTAAAACTATGAAATGTATGACCATACTCACGTGAGTCAATATATGATATTGAGCACACACAATCACAGTAGTCTAGGATACGTCTAGGAATATAGATTGGATATTACGAGGATAACATTAGTCAGTTACATGTTTAATTTTTTTGCAACTTATTCCAATTACTTGAGCAACAATGGTATATTTCTAGATAATTCCCTTTACTTGTGTTGTCTCACAGGTAATATAATGTCCAACCAATAGGGTCACACACAAAATGATGCTTAAGGAATTGAAATTCACAATGAAATGTGATGACAAGGCAATGTAACCAGAGACTAACAATCAATCAACTATCTTAACCATCCATATGATTGTCTATCTTATCCAATCGATCAAATGGTAGGATAAAATCCATAATCCATTACATAATTCAGGCAGTGACAACTATAATAACAAAATGAGTTCAGATCTAGACTTTACAATGTGATTTCTACACTAATATATGATGTATCTAGTTGTTGTACAACAATTTCACTCCAACTCATATTTGATATCCATTCTATATATTTGACACACTTAAATTTCATGGTTATTACAGATCTGATGGCTAATATTTTTATAAAAAAAAATATATTTTCCCTATGTCCCCTTCCTCAAGACTCTAGAATTGTATCGAGTCAATCCCTTCACTTTTAGAGCCAGTTGACATTTTTAATTACAACTTATCTATTGGACAAATTATGCAATGTGTGTCCACGCTAATTACTTATTATCATTGTCTATATAATATCAATGTAATCTTTATTGTTCAAAGAATAATCATGGTAGCCTCAAATTCTTAATTTTTTTATTCTCTAGTCAGATTCATCATAAAAATTACAATGTAACATCCATTTTAAAATTATGACTTAAAAAGATTCTTTATTAATCATAACCAGTTAAAACAAAGAGTCAAAGTTTGCAAATAACAATTTTTAGATACTAGTCCATGTGATGTGTTTAGCTCTCACACATAAAACTCCCATAACCCCATGATATATAATGGTGGTAGTTTTACATACATTGCTCTATATAAAAAAGTGGCATGTGCCTATCAAATGTAGTTGGGGGGATGATATTGATATATATCAACATGTATATACTTAGTCAACTAAGTATTAGTGTACTTTATTCTTAAGATTAGTTATGTATCATGTATAAGAGAAACTATGTTTATTGATTGTCCCATCAATTACTTGATTGCTTCAAAGAATCTCTTTTCTTGTCATATTAAATAGTGCATGATGCAATTTTAATGCATTAAATTGTGCTTATTTCAATTATTTATGTGTAATTGATTTAATAATAAAATTAAGTTAATACAATCATCTACTTTTGCTTTTTGCTGCCATATTACTGTATGATATATGAGCATTTTCATTTAAATTTCTTATAAATATAAAGTGAAACTAGACATGCCCTTATCTTGAGATGCTAACAGACTATCCAAAAAATCACACATGGTATGTGTGTATTCATGGACCCCTTTGAGTTAATGAGGCATGTCTTGTACAACAATGTTGTTAATATATATAAGACAATAGCATACTAAATTTTTGTTTATTTCATGGAGAAGTGAGAATATCTTAAATAAAGATAAGAAAGTATCTGTCTCTCTATCAATTCATTTATAGAGCATAATTACATGAATATGAGTTAGGGAACAATAGCATATACTCTTGTATTCTCTACAATTTTATCTTAAAATTTCCTCATTGTCGTCTCAAAGATTTAAGAATGCCTATATAATGTGATGAATGAAGTATGATCCATGATTTTTCAAATATACTTTAAAACAATTTCACCTAATTGTGAACATTCACATGATTAGGAAGCACGTAGGGTGAGAACATAATGTAAAAACCCGAAATGTATTTTAATACTGTCCCATTATATAAATTGTTGTGACTCTAAGAACAACTTTTTAAAGTGTTGGCCATGACAACTACTCATAGAAATGCATCATTGCTAGATTCTATGAGTAATCCCCCATACATATAGATGTAATATCGCTACCCATTACATGCATAAATAAGTATGGAGAAAAATATGCATAGTTTATGTTCTCAAAGAAGGTAGTCATATAAATGACCTAAAAAAACATGATCCAAATATTTTTTTAGACAAACTGTAACACCCCATTTAAGCATACATGTATCAACAAAAGAAACTCCCATCTTTTCCATAACATGGGGGACTTATCTCAAAGGGGTGTCACAAGAATAATGAACATTGCAATAAAGTAAATAATAACCATGCATTAATATTGATATTGATTCAAACATTATTTAAAGGCAATCTAGTATAATTGAGTTTCTTGAATATATTGTCTAACATCTAAACTTGACTTGTAACTTGAAAGAAACTCTAATCTAAATGATTGGATCATATAGGAGATGGAATCCCACCAGGCTAAACCTTTAGAAACCTTGAGCTATTCACTAGGTTGATCTTCATATGGTTCTATCCTTGTAGTTGCTTTGTACCTGCGGGCATTGCACCCCAAGCCATGCATGCAATAAATCAACATTAGAGTAAGTGGCATTGAGTATTGTTATAATAAAATATTAACTTGGAAATAAGGCATAACCTCATTTGGATAATTCTAATGATGCAAGAATGCTAACCTTCTAGTTAGGATTATGATTTCTAGAGCCAAGGTAGCTAGATCTCAGTATGCTATATGATACCACCCCTTAGAAAAGATTTTTTTTCATGAAGTCATCATATCCATATTCTGTAAGGTACTATCCCTCCACCACTTAAAAGGTTTGACCTAACAAGTTAAACAAAACCTAGAGGTGAAAGGGTGAGTTGAATTGAACCATGTATAGAATCCATAACTTTAGCACTTACTCTTCAACGTCACCATACATCAAGTTTAGTCTCTGAAGGTAGTCTACTCAAATATGTGGCTCTGCTATGGGTATATCAACTTATCACATACACCCTCATTCCTTTCACATTATTATTATATTATGTCAAAACCCATAAAATCACAATAAAACTTGGGTATCTCACTATACCTCAGGGAAAATGCACATGGTGTCCAAAGTAATCTCATATGCTAACTCACTTAAGAACATCACACTATTTTCTTAGATTGTATATCCTTCTATCATCTTAATGAAGGTAGATACTAATGTAGTAGCCTCATCTAGAGAGTTTTCACCTAAGTTATGTATCCTCTAAGGACTTGTGGAAGGGGTAAAACCAAAGGGAGATAAAGATTAAAATAGTTAGATAACCTATCTGCCTTGGATCTGATACCATAGTTATAAGAAGTGGGAGACGAGAGGAGAGGCACTCAACATACTCAAAGGGAATAATAGAAAACCATCCAATGCCAATTTGGAGAATAATTTTTCACAAAGGATGATATACTATAATCCAAGTATGTAATGTAACATTTACCAATAAGTGTAGCAGTGGAAGATAATATTCTAACTATTATAGAATTTATGTCTTTCATTGTTCTTCACCATGCAAGGTGTACATAAAATGAAACTAGAGGAACATGAAATACAAAAGGTAAATCAACTACTTCATCCCAACAAAGATTTGCTAACTCTTGGATAAGTCTTGTTCAAATTTGGCCAACTTTTTCTTTCTTTACAGAAATCAGGTGTAGATATAAGCAGTAGAAACAAAAAAATTAAATGCATGTTTCCCAAAAGAGTAAGATCACATCAACAACAATGTATCTAGGAAGGGAAGGTTGCAAAGTTATACCCGGTCCTAGAGTAAGTCCAGTGACATTACCCTTGTAGTAGCATCATGCTTCTTCTTCTTCTTCTTCTTCAGACAGCAACACACTTCTACAACAGTAGAAACACTCGAACAATCATCTCCACCGACCTCTTGGTGTAGCATCATGGACAATGGCTGATGATGTCCTCCTAGCAGTAGACGATAGCCTCTAGCCTCTAGAATAGTCCCCATGGACCA
This sequence comes from Alisma plantago-aquatica, assembly GCA_963693085.1. Classification (NCBI taxonomy): domain Eukaryota; kingdom Viridiplantae; phylum Streptophyta; class Magnoliopsida; order Alismatales; family Alismataceae; genus Alisma; species Alisma plantago-aquatica. The sequence continues at coordinate 1,007,602,389 of OY856409.1, forward strand.
TCGGGAACTCCACATTGTGCTACCAGAGACAACGAGAAGGACTTATCCCCTTCTATCAGCGTACTAGTCACTGACATGTTCTCCCACAACTGATCTTAGTTATTCTCTCCCTTGCTATCCCTCCCTTTATCAGGTAGGACTTACTCGGGCTCTATATTGGTTATCACAACCAGAGAGGACAACAATTGTCAGAATAATTGATTCTCAATTGTGTGTGTTGGGAAGCCCTTGGTACCCATCTATTTATAGTAGAGGCATGTGTTAGGGTTCCCAGTATGTGTGGGAGTAGAAGGGTCTGGAATCATGAATTACAACATCCCTAAATTTTCTAAAACTTAATCTAATATGTGACGTCCAAATTGAAACCTCCCCTCAACGAGAGTCCCAATTTAACACCCTACACTAGGGTAAGAAGAAGAAAATCAGAGAAAGTCAGAAGGAAACACATTATCACATGCACATGAACAATAATAAAACCATACAACACATGTTAACCATTCAACATATAATAGCATAATGAATTTGTAATGACACCGCCTCCCAGTAACCCCCAATTAAGGGAGACCAAAAGGTTAGAGTCGTTATCCTAATAAATCGGATCAAAGGTTCGACAATTAATCAATAATAATTATGAAATTATACCAACTAAACTGAAATCTGATATAAAATAAAATTTTGCATACCTTTTAAAAACTTTGTAAATCTACTTCTATCCACAGATTTGGATCTATTCTATCTAATCCTCCTTGCACTTTATTTCTTATTTTCACAATGTGTCACTTTACTGTTTGTTCATTTCAGGGTTGTACCTAAAACACTGACAAACAAAACAACGGTCAGCATATAAGAATATGTTGGTATGTGGGGACAACCAAAAGTTCACAAATATATCTAACAAACTAATTATCACAACCAAGGTAATTAACAAGTCAATTTACATTTTCAATGTGTCAATCTCCACCCCTTTTGCCTTAACCCTAGAATACCCTCTCTAGGGTTTGACTTAAGGTCACCTTCTCAATCCCGAGCTTGGTGCCTAGGGTCACCTCTCATGGTGCCCTTTAGTCATGAAACATCGACCACCTTCTCATTCCCAAGCTTGGTGTCTGGGGTCACCTCTCATGGTGCCCATTGGTCTTCCCTCCTGGGCTTGACCTTTTTGCATCATCCATCAGGGTGGCATGTAGGTGCGAGAATATACACTTATTTATAGTTGTGATAATCATAGTGACTTTATAATTTGCAATTATGAACATCTAAACTGATAGGTTGCATTCAACACGATGAATCATCCAGGAAACTTTTCGGGAAACTAATGCGATTAACCATAATTAACCACATACATGTCAAGATGACTTGAATACAGAAATAATTCAACCAATCAAGAAACCAAGAAAGCACACACAAGTTGATCCTGAAAAAGGCATCCAATCTTTCATTCATTAATCATGTCATCATGATCTATTAATCCTAGTTGTTTCCTAGAGTTATTAGTCTTTTTTAGGGTTTTGATCACAATTAGGGTTCCACTTCATTTTTATTACTTTAAACCCTAATTTTATAAAATTACTTACAAACCCTAATTATTTCATCTTTCTTTCACAAAAGATCCTAAGATCATCTTTTAGCAACATGAAACCCTAATTTTTGGATTATAAGTACTTTTCTTTTCTTTTTCTCTTATTTAGGGTTTCTAAGCATATTAATCATCAAATTAGGTTTAAAACCCTAAACCTTGCAATTTCATCTTCAAAACAGGTTAAAATCCATCCTTATTATTAAACAAGTTAATAATGCTCGAATTAACTTATTTGCAAGATTAGATTTATCCTTTATCGTTAATTAGGGTTTCTAACCACAATTAAATACATTTTCCATCAAAAATATATACTTTTGCAAAAATATATACTTTTGCAAAAATATACTAATTTAGGTTCCCAAACTATTTTTAACGTACCCTCGTATTTTTATGATCAATTTTCATGTATTAACTTTCCTCATCCGAGTTTTCTAGCAAAAGATATGATTTTTGTAAGTAAAAACCTTTTTATTGATTTATCAGAAAATTCCATAAAAATAAGGATCGTTAGATTCATGGTTCGTTGGCCCACTCAGGATCCAATGACCAAGGATGTGTGCGCCTATTTTGTGATCAAAAGAACGTGAAGGACAATATTTTCCTTACCTGGACTGAAGGCACGGAGGGGTAGTTTGGTAATTTTGCGGGTCTTCTCCTTCTTCAACCTCGCGATACAGCTGTTGTTGCGATGGTCAACCTTGCAGTGGACTTCTTGACCTCGTCGACCTGTGAGCACGTCAACTAGCCAGGAGGCTTCACCTTCCTCCGTCAAACCTAACTAGGGGTCCAATTGATCGCCACGAACGCGTCGTGACTCCCTCCTACTCGTCGGACTCTGGTAAGGTTTGCCAAGGGGACGGGGGTGCAAGTCAAGGTGAAAGGAACAATTGGAGGCACAAAATCACTCCTTGTGCTCTTCCGCAGAGGTTGGGGTAGCAAAAGGATGTGATGGTTCCCTCGTTCACCCTCCCCTATATATAGGGTCGGGGCAGGTCCCTGCCGGATTGGGAACTTTCCCAATCGGCAACCAATCCCCTACAAAGTAGGGTTGGTTTTCTTCGGCTTCCTCTTCTGAGTCCAAAGGAACCAACAAAGGGCTTGCACACTCTCTGGATCGCGAGAAAACCTAAGAGGGAAAATCCCTCTGCAGCTCGCAGAGTCCTAGTCCTAGTGGGACTTAGATGATGAGTTCTAAGCGTCGGATCAAGATCCAACGGTCCTCCTTGCTCGCGATCAACAAAAAAGAAATACATATTCCTATTTGCAAAATTAATGCTATATTTTGAAGATAATTTGAGAGATTCATATCTCCTAAACCGTAGCTCCTTTTTATCTCAAATTTTAAGGGATAGTTCATCTTGACATTATCCAGCTATTTACGAAATTTGGGAAACAAAATTCAATGAATGAGAAGGCTTCCCTCCCTCTGAGGTTATCATTTAATGAATCCAAAATTAATTAGTATTTCTTTTCCCTTTTCCATTATCTTGTTATTTTGGGTCCCTTGGACCTCAAGAAAACCTAAAGGCACCAATTCCCATATTGGGGAATATTTACTTGCCTTTATCCTCTCATCTATTTCTATTTCACATATTCTCCTTTATTTAATTAAATCCTTTTTCCTTTTTATATCTCTTTTCTTTTCAATTGGGCTCAATGGCCAACAAAGCCCATTATCATTCAATCAAGGCCATTTCACACGAAATCCATCACAAATCAAAGAAATAGATTTCATTTATTCTTTAAAAGAGAATTACACTTTTCATTACATACTTAGGAAGTTGAGGTTATAACATCCTCCCCTCCTTCTAGGAATTTTGCCCTCAAAATTCAAACAATCAAACAAACAAATCAGGGTATGATTTCTCCATGTCTGCCTTCAGCTCCCATGTGACCTCATCCTCTCCATTGGTGCCTCCAAAGAACCTTTACCATCTCTATATTCTTGCATCTGAGCTCTTTCACCTTGGTATCTAGAATCCACAAAGGTGTCTCAGGATAAGTCAGCTTCCCTTGAAGCTCAATAGGTTCAATGCTCAGCACATGGCTCGGATCTTGCACATATCGCTTCAGGTTGGGCACGTGAAACACATCATGCATCATGCTATACTAAGGGGGTAACGCCAAATGATATGCAACTTCACCAATCCGTTCTAACACCTCAAATGGACCCATGTATCGGGGACTCAACTTTCCTTTGTTCTTAGCTATAGCTCAGAGCGGTTGGATTTTAAAAAACAAATGCTCTCCCATAGTGAAATGCACGTTAGTCTGCTTTGCATCAGCATACAACTTCTGTCGATCCTGGGCTCTCTTCAACCTTTGCTTGATCAAAGCAACTTTATCAGCATACACTTGGAGCTCATCTGACCTCAACAGGGTCCTCTCACCCACATCATCCCAGTGAAGTGGGGACCGACACAGTCTCCCGTACAAAGCTTCATACGAAGGCATCCCGATACTGGCTTGGTAGCTGTTGTTGTAGGCAAACTCAGCTAAAGGTAAGTACTGCTCCCATGAGCCACCCCAATCGAGCACACAAGCTCTTAACAGATCTTCTAACATCTGGATTGTCCTTTCTGACTGTCCATCCGTCTGGGGGTGATAAGCGGTACTAAACTTTAACCTGGTACCAAGTTCCTCTTGAACTTGCTTCCACAACTTGGAAGTAAACTTTGGGTCTCTATCTGAGATGATGGATTCTGGTGCACCATGCAAACACACTATCTCTCGGATATACAACTCAGCTAGGTATGACACTTTAGCAGTGGTCTTTAGGGCAAGGAAGTGTGCTGACTTGGTAAGACGATCTACCACGACCCATATCGCATCATGACCTTTCTTGGTCTGGGGCAGACCCGCCACAAAATCCATGGTGATCTGTTCCCATTTCCACTATGGAATCTCTATCGACTATAAAAGCCCACCGGGTCATTGGTGTTTAGCCTTCACCATTTGGCACGTAAGACAGCTAGCCACACATGCTGCAATGTCTTTCTTCATTCCTGGCCACCAGAAAAACCTCTGCAAGTCCTTGAACATCTTAGTAGTTCCTGGGTGCACTGTGTATTGGATCCATGAGCCTCTTGCAAGATATGTTCCTTTATCGATGAATCTGTCGGAACCCATATGCGATTCTCAAACCTGATCCCTCCATCTACTCCCATGGATAGATGAGTCTGTGGCTTCATCATTAAACCTTTCATCTTATCCATTTATTCACTGGTTAACTGTGTGGCTATAATCTCACTCAACAATTCAGATTGAATCTGGATATTAGCCAAATGAACTCGATCTTATAGTAGTTGTGGAGTCCACTCCACTAGCTCCTCCAAACTCTTCCACTGACTGGACAAAACAACTGCACACTTAAGCTATTTTCGACTCAAAGCATCAGCCATGACATTCACCTTACCCGGATGGTAGGCGATGGTGAAGTTGTAATCCTTCATATACTCCATCCATTGTCACTGGCATAGGTTCAGGTCTCTCTGTGTCAGCAGGTATTTCAAGCTCTTATGGTCGGTGAAGATCTCAAAGGTAGCACGTTACAGGTAATGCCACCATATCTTTAAGGCATGGATAATAGCAGCTAGCTCTAGTTCATGTGTCAGATAATTCATCTCATTGGGCTTGAGCTATCGGGAAGCATATGCAACCACGTGCCGATTCTGTTCCAACACACAACCAAGTCCCATCTTGGAAGCATCAGTGAATATCATGAAACCCTCATTGCCATACGGTAGAGTCAACACCAGGGCAGTGGTCAGCTTCTCCTTCAACTCCTAGAAGCGAGCTTCACATATGTCAGACCACATGAACTTCACATCCTTCTGGGTTAACATGGTCAACAACAAAGCATTCTTTGAGAAATCCTTGATGAAGCGACGGTAGTATCCGGCCAACCCCAAGAAGCTGTGAATCTCGGAGGGGTTCTTTGGTGCCAGCTTGTCTCAAACTACCAATACTTTGGATGGATCTACGGTGATTGTTCCTCCTGAGATGATGTGTCCAAGAAACATGACTTGGTTTAACCAAAACTCACATTTCGAGAACTTTCCAAAAAACTTATGCCTTCTCAGGATATCAAGGACTCTACCCAGGTGGTCACGGTGTCAGGCTAGGTCATCTGAGTACACCAAAATGTCATCTATGAACACTATCACAAAAGAGTCAAGGAAAGGCTGGAACACATTGTTCATGAGGTTCATAAAGACACTAGGTGCATTGGATAATCCAAATGGCATGACCACAAACTCATAGTGACCATATCGGGTTCAAAAGGCCATTTTGGGTATATCCTCACTCCTTACTCTCACCTGGTGGTATCTTGACCTCAAATCGATCTTGGAAAAGACTCAAGCTGATTTGAGTTGGTCAAACATGTCATCTATTCTAGGCAAAGGATGCTTATTCTTAATGGTTTCCTGGTTGATCATCCGATAGTCAATACACATCTGAAGTGACCCATCCTTCTTTTTCACAAAGAGGACTGGTGCTCCCCAAGGTGATGTACTGGGCCAGATAAAGCCTTTATCCAACAACTCTTAAAATTGGGTTTTTAACTCAAGCAACTCTGCAGGGGCCATTCTATAGGGTGCCTTAGATATAGGGTTAGTCCCATGAGCTAACTCGATGGAGAAATCTACCTCCGTATCAGGGGGAATTCCTGGTAGATCATTCAAAAACACATCTGCATACTCCCAGACCACCTCTATCTCTTCTAAGGATTGCCCCTTAACCTCCGGTATGGTAACTATGGCTAGGTAGGCTCAACAACCCTTGGATAGCATCCGTTTAGCTTTCAAAGCAGACACATAAAGGCTGGTTGTCACATCTCTCCTTTCTCAAATGATGAAGTGTGGATGACCGGTCTTCCTAATAATAATCTTCTTCTCTCTATAGTCAATATGGGCTCTATAGGTGGAAAGCCAATCCATACCAATGATTACATCAAAATCATTCATATCGAGAAGGATGAAGTTAGTGGGGAGCTCATGGTTCAGATACTTTACTAGTAAGATGGGGTTTTTCAAAAGAGATGTATAAATACGACCACTCGAGGTTGTGACATCCAAAACATGACCCAAATACTTGATATCCAAACACATCATAGTTTCCAGATTTCTCAAAATAAAAGTATTAGTAGAACCAGAATCAAAGAGTGCTTTTACATTTTGTCCCATGACTTCCAACAGGCCTACATAGTTCATACCACATTAGAAATCTATTACATGATCTACTAAACCACAAGGAAAACTCTAGGGATTATTACCCTCGATCAGCCTATTAGCATTTGCCTGGGCTTCTTCATTGTCAATGGCGAACACTCTAGCTTGTCTCCTCTCTCCAGTTGGAGGTGCTCCGATTGGAGGTGTTCATCCACTGGTGGTGCTGCCACAGGTTGTGACCCCAAAGGTCCTCTTGGGTCGGGCTGAGGGTAGTTGGTGATGAAGTGTCCCTCTTGCTGACATATGAAACACACCTTCTTCTCAAAGCAACACTTCCCACGATGTGTCCGTCCATAGGTGTGACACTGTTGGAGGCGACCATGGGGCTTGCCATTGTGCCCATGCTTGCTTTTATTGTGGTTGCATCCTTGTCCCTTCTTGTGTTCATTCCTCTACCCTTGAGCTCCTTTAGTGAAACCCAGGTATCCTTTGGAGGGATTCTATGTAGGCATCACTGTCCTTTCCATGTCCAAGACAGTGTTGTAGGCTTCAGAGAAGGTCTTCGGCTTACTAGCCATCACATGGGGCTTGATGGTAGGGTGCAAACGCTCGATGAAGTGGTCCACCCTTCTTTCTTCATTTATCATGTGACCAAAACATTCCAGGATGCGGAACTTGTGACCAAACTCCGCAACTGACGAGCTTCCTTGTGTCATGTTAGTGAACTCTCTTTCCTTCTCCTTCTTGGCTGAGACGGGGATGAATCTGGCAGTGAAGATGGTCTTAAAATCGGTCCACACCATCAATTCTTCGCTTAGGTCTCTTCCTGTGATATGGTTCTCCCACCATATCTTGTATGTCCCTTCTAAAAGGTGAGTAGCAAACATAACCTTCTTGTTTGGATGCACTTCAAGCATATGGAATCCATTCTCGACTGCAAGCAGCCAAGCTTCCACCTTGTCGACCACTTCAGACTTATCTTCTCCCCAACACTTCTCGATATTTAGCTTGACACAGTCCAAGATGGTGGCTCCCAGTCAAGGACGAATAGATAGTGGCTCACCATTCTCATCTCTAGCTACATCCCTGAGGGCTAAGGCATGGATAGCCTCAGTCATCCGTTTTTGTTGCTCCATCCACACCGCATCCGTAGTGTGGACTACCATAGTCGATTCCGGACCACCAGCATGGTCCTCCTCCATCTGGGCTACTTCCTCATACACATGTTGTTCCTCATATCCTGGTCCCTCCTCATGTTCCAGGTTGCTGAAGGGTATTGGTTCAGGGTTGGGGGCCTCATGTGCAGTTCCTTCAGGTCTCTTTCTCTTTTTTGAGGTTTCACCACCATGGCTCCGCTTCCTTTTCTTATAAGACCCATTCTCTTTGTGGGGAGGCCCACCACTATTGGTGGCAACCGGGATAGCCATAGTCTTTGTACGAGCCATCTACATAAGCACACAAATAGATCTTTAGTCTATATTTAACTATTTATACTTATGCCGATGACATCTTAATTATGTATCTTTTATTACTTTGGTGGAGGATTCCTTAAACCTTATCAACCTTACCCATACCTCAAGAGGGTGAGGAAGAGAGAGAAATCCTAATCCTTAAAATCCTTAATAGAATTTGAGTTGAGAAGGGATGAACAAGATGAGAGATTCCTAAAGATATCTTATTTCGAGTCAAATCCTAAGACATTGGCCAGGCAATCACACAATCAGGGAGTCCTTATATTCCGACTAGCGGTGGGGAGGAAAATATTGCCAGCCACTAGACGTGATCCTTTTTCTAGACACCTTTGTCTTTCAGAAAATCCTCTAAAAACTCCCTCAGTTCTATAGAATTTGTAAAATTTAATAATTATTAAATATTAAGTGAGGAACCTATGCTCTGATACCAAATTTAATGACCCCGCCTCCCGGTAACCCCCAATTAAGGGAGACTAAAAGGTCAGATCCGTTATCCCAACAAATCAGATCAAAGGTTCGACAATTAATCAATAATAATTATGAAATTCTACCAACTAAACTAAAATCTGGTATAAAATAAAATTTTGCATACCTTTTAAAAACTTTGGAAATCTACTTCTATCCAAAGCTTTGGATCTATTCTATCTAATCCTCCTTGCACTTTATTTCTTATTTTCACAATGTGTCACTTTACTATTTGTTCATTTCGGGGTTGTACCTAAAACATCGACAAACAAAACGACGGTCAGCATATAAGAATATGCCGGTATGAGGGGACAACCAAAAGTTCACAAATATGGCTAACAACTAATTATCACAACCAAGGTAATTAATAAGTCAATTTACGTTTTCAATGTGTCAATCTCCATCGCTTTTGCCTTAACCCTAGAATACCCTCTCTAGGGTTTGACTTAAGGCCACCTTCTCAATCCTGAGCTTGGTGCCTAGGGTCACCTATCATGGTTCCCTTTAGTCATGCAACATAGACCACCTTCTCATTCCCGAGCTTGGTGTCTGGGGTCACCTCTCATGGTGTGCATTGGTCTTCCTTCCTGGGCTTGACCTTTTTGCATCATCCATTAGGGTGGAATGTAGGTGCGAGAATACACACTTAATTATAGTTGTGATAATCATAGTGAATTTATAATGTGCAATTATGAACATCCAAACTGATAGGTTGCATTCAATGCGATGAACCATCCGGGAAACTAACGTGATTAACCATAATTAACCACATACCTATCAAGATGACTTAAATGCAGAACTAATTCAACCAATCAAGAAACCAAGCAAGCACACACAAGTTGATCATGAAAAAGGCATCCAATCTTTCATTCATTAATCATGTCATCATGATCTATTAATCCTAATTGTTTCCTAGGGTTATTAGTCCTTTTTAGGATTTTGATCACAATTAGGGTTCTACTTCATTTTTATTACTTTAAACCCTAATTTTATAAAATTACTTACAAACCCTAATTATTTCATCTTTCTTTCACAAAAGATCCTAAGATCATCTTTTAGCAACATGAAACCCTAATTTTTGGATTATAAGTACTTTTCTTTTCTTTTTCTCTTATTTAGGGTTTCTAAGCATATTAATCATCATATTAGGTTTAAAACCCTAAACCTTGCAATTTCATCTTCAAAATAGGTTAAAATCCATCCTTATTATTAAACAAGTTAATAATGCTCGAATTAACTTATTTACAAGATTAGATTTATCCTTTATCATTAATTAGGGTTTCTAACCACAATTAAATACTTTTTCCATCAAAAATATATAATTTTGCAAAAAGATATTGATTTATGTTCCCAAACTATTTTTAACGTATCCCTCGTATTTTTTTGATCAATTTTCATGTATTAACTTTCCTCATCTGAGTTTTCTAGCAAAAGATACAATTTTTGTAAGTAAAAACCTTTTTATTGATTTATCAGAAAATTCTAGAAAAATGAGGATCATTAGATTCATGGTCCGCTGGTCCACTCAGGATCCAACGGCCAAGGGCGCACATGCCTATTTTGTGATCAAAAGAACGCGAAGGACAAGATTGTCCTTGCCTGGACTTAAGGCACTGAGGGGTAGTTTGGTGTAAAAAGATTCATACAACGATTGTCTAGGCTACTTCCGGTCCTAGAAACAAAGGGGATTAGCCCCGCATGTTCATATCAACATTACACATGGAGAAAAAGGAGAGAAGCATGAAGAAAAAAATGGAAATATGATGTAACCCCTGAAACATAGAAGATCTGGATGATCCTCGGTGTGAGGCGCACGATCTGCAGCCTTCCGACGGTGAAATCGTCCGTCTGCGGCTCTAGAAACGTCTGGGGTGTAGCTCTGGGCTCCATTTTTCACTCTCCTCTCCTAAGGGACTCGTGCAATGGAATATAACATGAATGATGGCTTTGAACCATCTTTTCCTAGGTATAGGTACCACTTACGACCGCCAAAAGAACATAGTCGTCCGATTGGAGTCGTGTTGGATATTTTCCTGATCTGACGACATCGATACCATCGACGGGGTGTCGATGGTATCGAAACCTTAGGATACCGATGCTTTCTTCAATTTTTGGAAGCCACTTGATGGCATCTCGATACCATCGACGAGGTGTTTGACAGACCGTCGATGGTATCGACGGGTCCAGGAATGCAAATTGCCTGAAATAAAGAGAGGAACACAAATCAAATATGAGAAATATGATAATTTATGCAAAACAATGTAAAACAAGATGAATTTGATGCAGGCAAGGATAATAGGCTAAAGGAATTGAATCATGCGATAATAACCACAAATATGACCAATAAGTGCATAAAACGAGTGTAAAACTAGCCTGTAAAAGTGACTCAAAACCCCTACATCAAACTCCCCTAAGCTTGAATTTTGCTCGTCCTCGAGCAACAAAACTATATAATAAAATTGTGAGGGTCAACTAAAGAACATACCAGCATAACAAATATCACATTATGGTTCCCACCTTTAAGGCACAGACCGACCCTCACTAACCATGGAATGATAACTACCCTAAAGGTGACAATGATCGTCCATGAGAGGTGTCCACCCCGTAATCAATGAACACAATCAAATAAAGAAGATAATATAATAAATTCCTCTGGTTCAGGCGTGGTGCATCTTGTGATCTCCTATCTACATTGGTCATGTCCTAGCTACCATCTACATGGAAGCAGATCTCCTGATACACAAGAATGAGGAGATAATCATGGGTAGCCTACCATTTTGAGCAACGGGTCGATGGAATGGGCAGTTATGGAAGAAAAGAAAGCACCATACAGTTTAACATGAAAAAACAAAAAAAAGACCTAAATGATGCATATGCCTATACAAATGACCTAATGTCTACATTTTAGGTGGGATGATGCATGCACTACTATTCCGTCTCAATGTGAGATGAAATGTCTAAAAAACTACATCATGTGCTTATTCTTCCTACTATGCAGGTGAAACAAGTTCCTTTCTCTCTCTGATTTTTACTTATTTCTCAATCCTTTTTTTTCTTCTTCTTTTTCAAGCCCCATTTTTGTCAATTGACTAAGGAAAAGCATACAATTTTCTCTTGCTTATTTTCACATGACTACGATAATTGATGCATTATAATCTACTTTCCAGAGAGTATAGAACAAGTTCTCCGCTTTTCTTATTTTTCAGAAGAGATAAGGCACATAATGTCCTATATGCTCAAAAGCATGCAAAATGCAACTATATGAAAGAAATTATGCAACTACAATGACATGCACTCTAGAATGTGTGCATGCATGACTAATCTACAAAAAAATCATTTTTAATGCAAAATCTAGCTATAATGCAATTCTCCTATCTAAATGACATGCAATCAAGAGATGAAAAACTGTAAGGTGCTCCCAGTTCTTATGGTGGAGTGTGAATGAAGTGAGGTGGATAGATCACAAGACTAAATGACAGAACCATTGGAAAAGATTATATGTCCCTCCTTACGGACATGTGCACAGGGTAACTAAGAGGTTTCTCTCTTCTCACTTCAAATTAAATCCATGTTACCATTTGGTCAGTTTAAGCTCAACATCCATATCCATCCTCATTTCATGAACCATAAGGATGTACAGTTATAATCAAATGTTTTAAAATTTGACCTACCCAATTACTTTCCTCAGTTATGTACTCAATTTCAAACAAGTCAAACTTACAATTTCTTAAAGATTTTTCATTCAGATTCATTTTCTCCCAAACCCCACATGAAAACATTGAGATGACATACAATTACATTTAAACTCCACTGGTTACACTAGATAGAAAGTGGATCCTAGAAAGCCATAAATAAACCAAATTATGCAATTAAAAGAAAAATTGCAAAAAGCTAAGAAAAATTGCTACAACAAAAGAAAATGAAATAAAACTAAGATAGAAACTGTTCCATCTCCCCCCAAGCTTGATTTTGACTATGGCATCATAGTCAAGAACAAACTCAGAAGGTGGGACAGTGATACTTTTCTACTGTTGAGGCGGTGGGTGTGGTGGGTATTGGTGAGTATGGGGGTTCCACTCTGGATAATGACCCTGAAAGTTGGGATCGTAGGGAGGCATGTGCGGTGGTTGTGGATATCCCACAAAGTAGTCTCTGCTCTAGTAGTGATCGTAGAAAGGCTGATGTTACTGCTCTATCCTCCCCAACATGTCGTAGATCTACTGCTGGTTGGCAAAGAGCTTGTGCTCATTCTCAAAGATCGCATGCTGATTTTCATAATGCCTATTATGCGTTTCCTGGATCCCTGCAAAAGCTGCCTGATGCGACTGCTACATCGTCTGCTGGGACTTCTGGATCATCTGGAGCATGGTATACATCCCTTGCATAGATTAGGGGTCATCTCTATCATGGGAGGGTTGTGGTGGTGGTGGCTGGGAAGATGAGGAGGCTCCATAGTTTCATGGACGCTTTCTCGAAGAAACTCGTCGTCGAAGAGGAATAGTGGCTTCCTCCTCCTCTTCTTCATCATTGTCACCCTCGTCAACTTCCACGTCTGCAACTTGTTCTTCCTCATCTTCCTCAACATCAATGATAGGCCACCTGTAGCTTTGGTCGGGCCTGATGTTGAAAGAAGGGTCGGGCAATTGCGCCCTTTGAAACACACCTCTCACATGGCAGGTGGCGTAGATGATGCGATGGCATGCTTCAATGAGGCAGGAGTTGACAAAGTGGGATAGGTTGAGCGTATTTCTACTCTCAATCATTTGGAGCCCAGACAGATCAAGCCCCAAGTGCATGGCAAGCTAAATAATAAGGCCCTCAAAGTAAATTGGGGCCTTGCGAGAAACATTTCTCTTAACCACCATCATACGTGTGAGTAAGAAGGCGCCAAAATTGATCGGTGTCCTCTCTAGAAGACAATAGAGGAAGAAAAGGTTCGTCTCCTGCAATTTTCTCTGCGACAACTTGGACCTTGCAAAGAATTACTTAGAAATAATCTAGTGAAGAATCCGGACAAAAGGATGCTCGAAATTAGCTACAATAGTGTGGTGCCAGCTGATAGAATATCCCTCAGGTATGGTGACCATCTTCACATACATAGCTTCATAATCAACATTTTGTGGTGGCCGATGTGGATCACTATGGTTCCACCCATAAATTTTGTTAAACTCACGAAGGGTTAGGTTGTAATCCTGGTTGTAGAGACAGAAAGACACACGCCCCTCCTTCCATTCCGTCTGTACCAGTGGTAGTTCATTGGGAACTACGCAGATGTCGAGTGATGCCAGAAACTCAATGACAATTTCCTTGTATGTGGGCCATCCGCTGAAGAATGGATGACCGTCCGCATGGTCGCGGTAGAGCACGGGGGACTCGCATAGTTGTCCTTGAAGCACATAGGCCATATCGGCCTCAAATCCCAGATCTTTGAGAAGCTCCCAGTCACCATATTGGGTGGGCTCAATCAGACTCTTCCACAGTTCTTCATAAACCTTCTTTACTTCCGCCGATGGATAGACTAGCCTCGGGCGAGGAACCGGTCCTTGTTGCGGGGCGGGTGGGGCAGCTAGGGCAGCTCTGGATGATGAGGCTCTGGATCTCACCATTGCTATAAAAGGGGAAACGAGTGAGAGAGAAAGGAGAATGGAGCTCAAAGAAGATGGTCACGACACTCGGAGAAGATAGAGACCCATAGAGCTGAAGAAGATGCTCAGAGATGATCGACGGTGATGATCTCAGTTGCTCCCGAACGCTCGGAGTTGCTTGGGCTTGATTGTGGAAGATAAGCAATGAAGATGTGATGTTGGATTGAAGGATTGCTTTCCTTTTTATAAGGGGCGGCTGCATCTGCTGTCGGTGCGTCGATACCATTGATAGTCCCGTCGATGGTATCGACGACTGTTGGAATCCGCAGCTCGCTGCAATCGATAGCTATTGACGACTCTATGTGGGGGCCCAGATCGGCTACATGTCGATGGTAGCGATAGAGTGTCGATACCATTGACACTGTCAACAGATAGGCGTTGTGGACTGCTCGATGTAGACTTCAGATTAGTGACTTATCCGTCGATACTATCGACTCCTTCATAATATTGACACTTGTATGTTTCTTTGATCCTCGCAAAGTCTGGACATTGTGATTTTTCTGTAGACATGTCGATACCATCGTCCAATGTATCAATGGTATCGAAAATACTGAGACATCTGGTCTGAATATCTCCAGAGATTTCGCTACCACCAACGACCTGTCGATACCGTTGATGCTCGTCCATCTTTCTGCCTGTTCCTGTCTCAATACCATCGACGAAGCCATCGATAGTATCGACGGGATGAAGTTTCGGTAGAATTTTTCACTATTCCAATTTTGATACCATCGATCCAGGTGTCAATGGTATCGACTGTTTCCCAGTATGCACACTAAAAAAACATATCAGGGTATCATTTTTACACTAAAAATGAAATCAACAAAAACTAACTTAAAAAATGAAGAACAAAGAACAAAATTACTACTTATGTTGGGTTTCCTCTCAACAAGCTCCCTTCTTTAACATCTTAGGCTAGACGACACAGATACCTTAACTTGGGTTGTCAAGGGATGTCTCTAATGATTCGTTTGGCAATTTAAATTCAACTCTATCATTACTAATCCCCAGCGTCAAGCAGCCTCGCCCAATGGCAGTGATTACATCAATCGTAGCTTGGAACAACCTTCCCAATAACATCTCACATCCTTCCAGCTCATGCATGTTCATTACTACAAAGTCCACAGGGAATATGAATTTTTGCAATTTTGACTAACACATCCTCGCATATACCTTGTGGCTTTACAATGGATCCATCTTCCAACTCGATTGTCATGGAAGTTTGTTTTGGCGTCTTTAATCCCAACTTTTGAAAAGTGGCAAGTGGCATAAGATTAATGCCTGCTCCCGAGTCACACTGTACCTTTGGAAACTGTTGACTACCTATGGAACATGGAATGTAGAAACATCATGGATCTTTCCTCTTCTTTGGAGGCCTTCCTTGAATTATAAAACTTACTGTTTCATCAACACATACAACATTTGTATCTTTGATCCACCGTTTCTTGTTAATAACGTCTTTCATGAATCTTCCATATGAAGGAATTTTCTCTATAGCCTCCACTAACAGAATGTTGATGTGGAGCTTCTGGAAGATCTCAAGAAATTTCTTGAAATGCCTTTGCTCTTTCCTTGGCTTCAGACTATCCGGGAATGGCACGCTTGGCTCCTTAATGCACGTGTGCGGTGATATATATGGAACTTTAGGGGTCTCTTTCATTAAGCTTGCTTCAACGCCCCCATTCAGGATAGGACTCAATACATCATCTGTGGATGGCATGACTTGTAGCTGCTTCTCCATATTGCTAGTGGTTGTTCCACTATGAAGTATAGCTTTCACCTTCTCATCCGGCCTAGGAATCTCTTCAAAAATCTGAGATATGGGCACAGTAGTGGTGGAATCTTAGAGTGAACTGAATGACGTCCCACATCCCCTGGCAATCCATACAAACTGCTAGGGTATGGAACTTTGGGTTTATCCTCCAAGTCTATATGCATAATATTCCGCTCATGCACCTCCTCAACAGGAAGCTCTGGCACTTTGCTGACTGAAATATATTTAACCTGCTGATGTGGTTGAGTGGGCTCTGCATTCCCAGCTGGTTTTTGTTGAGCGATATGCTTCATGGCATCCACCTCAGTTGCAATTTGGGTTATGGTCATCTCTAGCATCCTCAGTTGTACACCATGGCTCTGTAGAGTCAGCCCGAACTGATTCATAAACTCTCCTTGGGACTTAATTTGCTTGCTGAATATGCTCATCAACTCTTGATTTTGCTTTATTACTTGGTCGAACAACTCATTTCTCTTGTCCTCCGCACTAGGTTGTGGCTTCTGATCTGAATCCTGTAAAAAGTTGTTTGGATCCTTCTAAGAAAATTTCTTGTCCTTCCTCCACGAATAATCATTGTTCCCGTAGCCTTGTTGGCGCATGAACTTTGTCTGTGCTACATCATTGGACCCTTCATCATCTTTTGCTAGAAGTCTCTTTGCTATTCGGTCCATCTTCTCATTTAATTCTTTAATTGCCTTGGATTCCCTTGTGATTTTGACCTGCTCTGGTGCATCTCTTTCACCCCAAGACTGTTTCTTGGCCATATTCTTCAAAATTTCTTAACACTTAGAACCTTTGTTATTTAAAAAGAACCCTGTTCCAACTGAGTCTAGAGTACTCCTGAGTCTAGAGTACTCCTATCATGTTCATTAAGAGCAAAATAAAAAATCTTCGCTTGGGTTTCTAGATCAAGCCCATGATGTGGCCATCTTCGCAACATGATATTGAATCGCTCCCAAGCCTCTGAGTATGTCTCACCGGCCTATTGTTTGAAGTTATGGATCCTTATGACAAGATCATTTGTCTTCTCGGGTGGGAAATACCTCTCAAAGAACACTTCTATCATCATGTCCCAAGATTCAACATATTCGTCGTCCAAATTGTATAGCCACTCCCTTGCATTTCCTGCTAGAAAAGATGGAAACAATTTCAGATAAATTGCCTCCTGTGGAAATCTATCCACTTTCACCATATCGCTGTGTTCCACAAATGTACTGATGTGGGCAACTGGGTATTCATTCTTTAGCCCATGGAAAGCCTGTGACTTGACCAATTGCATCAGCCCTGGGTCAATCTTGTAACTAGGTATGTTGATAGCATGTTTCTTAATTGGCCCCTTGTACGCAGAGGAAGAAGAAGCTTTAATCTTTTCCCAAATGGTCTCAAGTTCTTCTTCAACTTCTTCGGGTGGTGTATTTATCTGTTCGTCTTCAGATTCTGAAGACGGAACCTCAGGTGTCGACTGTATGTAGTCTGTACTATGCGTCTTCACCATGCACTAGTACCTGCAATGTGTAAAATCAAATAAGTACAGTTCTAGATGAATAAAGAATCTAAAAGAAAGACAATTAATCTCAATAATTAAAATTTTCTAAATAAAAAACAAGAAAAAGTGGCCTAGAGTGGCCGCTAGCAGCACTCGTAGTGCTGAAAATTTCTATTTCCCTGGCAACGGTACCAAAAAACTTGACACGATTTTACCATGTGTATAATGCAAGTGCACGCGTCAATGTAATATAGGCCTTTGTGAGGCCCGAGTCGAACACAGAGAAACATAATTATCGGTAGACTACTACTAACTATTCGTAATCAGCTAGACCGACGGGAAAATTGAGTTTGATTTTGAAAAAGAAAATAAAAACAAAAGAAAACAAAGCAATCAATTAAATGGTTGGTTTAATCAATTCAAATGCAAACTCTAGGATTGCGGTTTGACCACGGGTTCTCGTTGTACTAATTCCTACACAATTATCACAACTCATCTCCCATTCTGGATAGTGGTCTGTAGTTAGAATTGCTCGCTCCCACGATACAATTCACTACCTTAATCTAGGTCGGTTCTACGCCAGTAGTAACCTATACCCTAGACTAGGTGCATGAAATGAACAGATCTCTGGGTTTCCACCATTAACCATACATCACCTTTTCCAAAGGATTTATTAGTAAATGTGATTATCGCACCTTTTCAATTGTTAATTCTTCGTCAAAAGTAATTAAAGGTATTAGATTACCATTATGGTGATCAAGCACAATGATAGCAATGGAGAAAATGATATCATACCATGGATTTGAGAGATAAATAGTGATGCATTATGTAAAAAGAGTCATACAATGATTGCACGGGCTACTTCCAATCCTAGATACAAAGGGGATTAGCCCTGCATGTTCATATCAACATTACACATGGAGAAAAAGGAGAGAAATGTGGAGAAATGAATGGAAATATGATGTAACCCCTAAAACAGAGAAGATCCAAATGATCCTCAGTGCGAGGCACACGATCTGCAACCTTCCAGCGGTGAAATCATCCGTCTGTGGCTCTGGGAACGTCTGAGGTGTAGCTCTGGGCTCCATTCTTCGCTCTCCTCTCCTCTAAGACTCATGTAATGGGATAGAACGTGAATGACGGCTTTGGGTCATCTTTTCCTAGGTATAGGTACCACTTACGGCCACCAAAAGAACGCAGTCGTACGATTGGAGTCATGTTGGATATTTTCCTGATCCGACGGTGTCGATACCATCGACGGGGTGTCGATGGTATTGACACCTTAGAGTACCGATGCTTTCTTCAATTTCTGGAAGCCGCCTTATGGCATCTTGATACCATCGATGGGGTGTTTGATAGACCGTCGATGGTATCGACGGGTCCAAGAATGCAAATTGCCTGAAATAAAGAGAGGAACACAAATTAAATCTGAGAAATATGATAATTTATACAAAACAATGTAAAACAAGATGAATTTGATGCAGGCAAGGATAATAGGCTAAAGGAATTGAATCATGCGATATTAACCACAAATATGACCAATAAGCGCATAAAACGAGTGTAAAACTAGCCTATAAAAGTGACTCAAAACCCCTGCATTAGGACATAACAAGAATGTATGTACTCTTAACATTCATACGATTTCATTGTTCAAGTCACGTACTTGAAAACATACAACATTGAGTAACATCATTCTTTAGACATCTACTATGTATATGTCATCATCGCATGACTGAGACAAACATAATAGACAACATTACCTTTATTATTATGAAATCATGTTTCTAATTCCACATTCCAATCATCATATGATTGGTTCTTTGGGCATACAAACCAACAGGCTCCCACTTGCACTTAGAGCGAATTGCCCACAAATCTTATTATAAGTGATATGTCTATCATGTTTCTGTTGTGCAAGCATTTTTATAACAACGTTTGCTTCCAGTCGATATTTTGCAAATTTCACATCTCTTTGTTGTATGACATCTCAGATGAGATGGAAGTGTTGTAGTATGCTATCTGAGATTCCTTACCTTACCAGTAACTGCATCGTTGTCACAATATTTATACTCTGTCATCATTGGTTGGAACTGCACACAAGTTCACCCATATAAACTTCTTGATCCATACAATATCCTCTATTGTTCTCATAACACTGAGATACTCAACTTCTTTGGTAGATATAAAAAATTGTCTTTAGCTCAAAACCATTTCCATCTTATAATTCTCATTTAAGTCCCAACATAAATATAGATTGTAATTTTTAATTTTACTTGTCATTTTGGAAGCTTGCATTGGTGTAACCCTTTACACCTAACTCTTCCTTATTACCATAACCAAGGAACTGATCCTTTGAGTGCTTCACAAGCACCTAAGGATGTTCTTTATGGTAGTCCAGTGATCCTCACTAGCATGTAACATATACCCTCTCATCATGTCCAATGCATATGAGATTGCTAGATAGGTATATCTATCCTCTCATCATGTATAATACATATGAGATGACTGGATATCCTCTCATCATGTCCAATACATACAAGATAACTATATATCCTCTTTTCATGTCCAATACGTACGAGATAATAGGATAAGTACATAACATTGCATTAATAGATCCGGTTTCAAATGCATGTGGCATCTATCCATGTGTTCTTGTTCATCACAAGAACTGGGACACTAGGCTCCTGAGAGACTAACTTCATGGAACATAGACATGTTTTCTCTCATTGAGTCTTATATGTTGAATCCCTTCAACATCTTTCCAATGTATGTGCTCTTTCTTAGGTCAAGAAGCTTTCTAGATGTATCTCTATATATCTCAATCCCTATCACATAGGATGCTTCACCTAAACCCTTCAATGAAGGTACTTTCCTTGCCAGGTTTTATTATTTGTAGGATAAGGATGTTAATCCCCATCATTAAGTGGAATATAAATATGCTCCCACTAAAACTTTTATAATCACAAATTTCATCTTCATTTAAACTCAAGTTAAACTCTTTGTCTGTCTTTTCAAATAGAAGATTCTAGGTCTGATATATTTGCTTCAATCCACAGATTGACCTTTGTAACTTATAGACTTTATTTGTGTTATTGGATTTAAGAAACCTTTAGTCTGTCTCACATACATATATTTATAATTATTCCAATTAAGAAATGCAGTTTTAACATCCATATGCCAAATCTCACAATCATACTAGGCTGCAACAACAAGCATGATCCAGACAGATTTAAACATGGTATGGTAAAAGACTTCATCATGTTCAACACCTTGAACTTGATTGAAACTCTTTGCAACTAGTATACCATTCCTTGTTGGTCTTCTTAAAATGACCCTAAAGCACCTTGTGGGTTTTACCCCTTCATGTGTATCCATCAAGGTGATAACTTGTTGGTTTACATGGACTCCAACTTGGATCTCATGACCTCAAGCCATTTGTCACACCCACATCCCATGATTTCCACTAATCATGAGATTAAAGCATGACTATAAGGATTACACTTAATACAAAGTTCACTCCTGGCTTTTCCTTTTATTTCAAACTCTTTGTTTTCTCGCATTCAATCACATAAACAAACTTTACAAGAGAATTAAACTTTTATTACTCTAATATGATCTCAACATTTATGGTACACATCCATACATTCATTCTATTTCTCACACTTCCATATACATACGACTTGATACTCATATACATTCTCTCTTATCAAGGAAACAAATATACAAAACATCATTTATGATTCTCTCACATCTATACAAGGACCTAGAGTGACAGGGACCGACTGAACTTAACTAATCTCATACTTAACTCATGTGGTAGATCTACTCTGATGCTTTGACCTTCTTCAAGTCTATGTGGTTTCCCTAAAAATTTTGAGTAGAGGGGTGAGCGTACTCGCTCAGTGAATGAGTACTTCAAAGAAATAGTCTAAATGGATTTCATGATATCTATTCATAAATATCCAACTTTCCTCACATCTAGGGTTTCGCCCTCTTTACTGAGATATCAAACAAACACTACTCACCTTAAATGTAATCCAGGATAGTATCTGACATATATGTACTATGAATTCTGATAAACAATCATTCATAACCAAAGGGATCTAGATAAACAAATTTCTTTATTAAACTATACAACAATTTAAGTCATAGACAAATTCCCTATATTTCAGTTTACTCTTATAACCTTTACGAATACTTATATAAATTTATAATGTGATTTTATCATCTGAAATTCATCCAAACAGAGGAAGAATCCATTTTATATCATTTTGCAACAACTTAGATAAAATAGACAATTTAGGGTTTGTAGTCGCATTCTAAGAAATTGAAGATTATGGATGATTTAACAAATTTTCGTGCAATATATTGTTTAAAGGAAGTTCCCACTCACCCTAAGGTGTCAATACACCTTAAAAATGCAGCTCATCCCTGAAAATCTCGATCTCATATCAAATCCCTAGCAATTCACCCAATTCTTCTTCCTTTCAACTCGGAAACCCTAAAAATGAGGGATTATGAAGAAAGAGTGAGAAAAGAGGAAGTTTTGATACCATTTTGGATCAAATTAGAGGAGGGACAAAATATTGACATGTGAGAGAAGATTCGACATGAAAGGCTATGCAAAGAAGCTAAACTTACTTGATTTCATCATATCTCGGATAGAGAAACCCTAAATCAGCAATTTCACCACTTTCTCCTCTCAAATCCTAACTCTCCCTCTCTCTCTCTAGAATTTTGTTTCTCTGGATTGAATCACGAAGTATGAGAGCTCCTAGTGTGTTAGGTTGACCATATAGAGCAATTGAGATACTTGGGTCAATTGCACATTGACCCTTCACTAAACTTTTTCATATTTCAGCAGATTTTCTGTCATATAAAAGTTATTGTAATTCGTGTATTTCAAAAATCAAACCTTCTCCAAAAATTATGAAAATTTAGCATGTTGTGTATAATTGAGTTAAAACCTTCAGTGAAAATTTTAGATCATTCCAAGCTTCCATTAAATAATTAAAAATCGAATAGTGCATTGTTATCTTGAATTATATAGAAATGTCCATTGAAGAGTAAATGCCCCAAAACGGCCATGCTAACTGCCATGACAACCATGCTAACCAAGACTTGATACCATTTTCATTTTCCTTTTCTTACCTCTGTCATTCCTCTCCAGCATTGGCTTGTAGGGTAAAAACCCTAATTTCAGCCGACTAGGGTTTATATTACTCAAAGCCTAATTTCTCAAGGCAAAAGCACACTTAAAGTTCTTGTTAAATTTCAAACATGATAATTGAATTATCATCATCAATTAGATTTAAGAAATGTTCAATCCAGTTAAGCAGGTAATCATCTAGGCAAACCCTAGTTTACCAATTAATCATCTAGGTAAAACACTATCTCAATTCATACGGCTCAATATGTACTATTATTCTGTATTACCTTTAAGTCACAAAAGAGAGTTCACCATGTTGTTTTGAATTTTACTATTGTGCTACTCAAATAGCAAAACAGTCTTGAGTTGAAAGACTAGATTCAACAACAATTGTACAATACTAATCATGGCATCCCCATTGGATCATGGATGCATAAGGTGAAGCATTACCATCACATTCCATACTATGCTCAAGTATGAACCCACACATAATTCAAGGTGTAACCATCGGGTTATAGCATATCAGGGTTTCAACAATAGTAACAGAGTACTCCATGATTGTATTAGTCATTTAAGGACTATTCATACCCAATTACCATCACTTAGTTAGATCAAAGATAGGTATAACAAGATATACCTCATTAGGGTTACATATCAATACAATATGGTTATCATCCCTTCTATTCATATGAGTGAATAGGTAAGACTACATTATTAAGGGTAACCCTCCATTTGTTCCATCATCATTCAACCCATATCACCATACCACAATTGTACAATACTAAGATGGATTACTGGTATGAATGAATTAAACTATCAGACACCTTTAATTAACATATTGCTTGCTCATGTACAACTAAAATCGTATGTAAAACAAATTTACATCCCTTAGTATACCTTCAACAAATTATACTTCTAAAAACAAATCACATATTACTAAAAGCCATTGTTATCTCATATCTCTCTCCTCATTCATTATTACTTACTTTTTACTACTTATCCTTCTCATTTTAATCATGTAGATTAAACATCCCTAAAATTGAAACATACAAGGTATGAATAGATTATTCATCATTCTTGCTATCACTGCAAGAATTTATTTCATACCACACTTCACTCGTATTGTATTTCTCCTTTTGTTCAAAAAACACCTCTTAAATTTCAATTCTATTTCTTATCCTTTGCTCTGAATCATTTCCATATTGTTTATCTACCTTTCAGATTATCTACCTTTAAAAACATGGATTACCATCAATGCTAGCTTACTTCTCATAGTGCAAATTTCATGATCTTATTTTATAGAGATGCTAGTATTCAAGGTCAAATCACTAGTGACAACCCTTGAACTACTACAACTCTAAACATTCTAGGGTTTGGTCTTTATCAGTAGCATGACGTTATTGTGATGTTACTTTATTCTCTTAATTTGAAATTCAAACTTTGGATCTCACAAGTTTTACTAAAGTCTTCCTTATCTTATTAATTGAATTTCCTTTCTCCTACTTGGTCATTTAGATAGATTACATTCTCAATTTACCGTACTAGGGTTTCATCATCATATTGTGTGTCATTATTACATCTACTAGATGTCCCTACCATGGTAGGTATGCATCATACATGATTCATTTTTTATCACTTCATTCCCACCTTGCTCTCATTGAGGAAGATATGAAAGAGAAGATGATTCTGAGACTTAAAATTCCTATCTTCAAACATTCCCTTAATACATTTCTCATATGTAGGTCTAATTAGTTATCAACAAGCATACTTGACTAATTAGCACTTGCTTGAATCTCACAACCTCTTTCTTTTATAATCTATATTACTCCATCATGTTTCAAACCCTTCCTTACTTTCCATAATCCTCTTACCATATACTACTCTTCCACCTGTCATCTTTAACTTCTAATTTTATCTTATGATCATGTTTCTTATTCATGTGTATGATCATGTATACCATGTTGCACATATTTCTTTTTATCCTTCTACTAATGTGAAGTTAAAATTCTAAATCAATATTCTCTCTACCAGTTTCACCTCATGTTTAATACATTACATATCCTTCATTTTAAATCAAACGGATCATGTATGGGTCAAACTTAGTTTCTCTTTCAATCAAGTTTTCTCCTTCCTGAATATAGTCTACCTTTGTATGACTTATTCATTTGTTAAACTACACTTTTGTTCTTCTTTTAGAAACTAGTTTGTTGTTCTATAGAGACTTGAAATCCAAAGTTAATAAAGATGAATGTATTAAGCTTTATAATAAAGCCATACATTCTATGCTATCAATTATATCATAACGCTCATTCCTTAATCAAGCTCATCATTTTTTACATTTCTCTTTGTTTCAACTAAGTTTGTTGTTCTAGTCTTATGATTTACATGTTCATCCAATTCTCTTTACTTTAACTCTTCTGAAGACTCTTCACTTATATGTACTTATTGTATACTCAACTCTTTTCTTCTATTTTGCCTTTGCTTTGGAGTACATAAAAGCATTATACTCGATTATATGATCCCTTCCTCATGATTGATTCTTACTATCTTGGCCCTTACATACTTTTCTCATATCTTTTCCATATTTCATATTTAGAGTTCATATAATACTAATCATTTAACTTAATCAGAACCTTATGTCGTGTTCCTTTATTCCCAATTAAGGGTTTTTAATATGAGGCCCCAAAGTTGAAACTCAGATATCAGTTTTAACTGATTCTTAGCTATTCTAATCTTTCCCATATGTTTCAACATCTTAGAGTATGTACATTCTCACTATGATGTGGGTCTAATTTATCCAGAGTCTACTCTTATTATACTATTAATAGGAGTCATTAGATCCCAGTAACGCATCCTACCAGTTGGACCAGGCCGAACATGTAGTCCTGAAGCCAAGAGCTACTCATGATTAACCAACTCCTATTAATCTCAATCATGTGGAAAGAATGTCCACTTAGGGCAAACTCATTTAAACATAACTTCTGGTCTACTTAATACAAAGAACATAAACAATAACTGAATCACTTCATGATACACAAGAATATAAAAGAACCATATATATTTTATAAACTGATAATATGAATTCATATATAAGAGCATTTCTATTGATATCCAATCAAGGAAGCAATATAAACCAAGAGTTGTATCACATTCTATGTTTAATCTCTTACTCATTCATTACTTTTGGTCTCCTAACCCTAATATTTCTAGGGTTTCTCTCTAGCCTATTCTCCCACTGCATGTCTAGCTAGGGCATCTAGAGAAGAATTGACAGAGTAGCTTGATACTGGTCAATCTAAGTATTCCGATACCGAGCCAGGTTATCCAAATACCCAGACTTCCTAGAGCTATATACACATCACCTCCTATCTTCCACACTTATAACTCTAACTTTCTATTCTAATGGTCCCTGATGACTCAACCTAAGCTCTGATACCAAGTTTTCATACCCACATCCCACGATTTCCACTAATCATGAGATTAGGGCATGACTATGAGGATTACACTTAATACAAAGTTCACTCCCGACTTTTCCACATCCCACGATTTCCTTTTATTTGTTTTATCACATTCAATCACAAAAACAAACTTTACAAGAGAATTAAACTTTTATTACTCTCATATGATCTGAACATTTATGGTACACATCCATACATTCATTCTGTTTCTCAGACTTCCATGTACAAATTAGATACATTCTCACTTATCAAGGAAACAAAGATACAAAACATCATTTATAATTCTCTTGCATCTATACAAGGACCTAGAGTGACAGGGACCAAATGAACTTAACTAATCTCATACTTAACTCATGTGGTAGATCTACTCTGATGCTTTGACCTTCTTCAAGTCCACGTGGTTTCCCTAAAAATTTTGAGTAGATGGGTGAGCCTACTCACTCATTGAATGAGTACTTCAAAGAAATAGTCTAAAGCACTGATATAATTACAGATATACCTTTGAGCAACTGATATCAATTATAAAAATAATAATTACTACACTGAGAAGATCTAAAACAATACAGTTGAAATAACAAAGAATGTAAATATTGCATTTAAAGAACAACTACTACAAAATTGTACTCAAATCTCTCTTAACTCTTTTATTTATAAGAAACTCTTTAAACCTATATGATCATATTTTAGCTTATGCCCTGATCATATGTGGTGTACTCTACATATGAAGACTCGCAGTGTACTACGATCACACCGTACAAGACTTAGCCAACACACCCAGGAATGCTAAGTCTGACTACGTCACTGGTATACAATAGTGTAATGACACTTTGGCCTCTGGACTCCTCATCTAACCTGAGCACATAGGCGGAGAGTCAAGCCACCTATTGGCTTTTCTGTACTCTAGTGCCACCAGGTTCTCTGGTTGATGTTGGACACTACATACTATATTTTTAGGAGACTTTCACTAGGGCTTCATCCCCCGTACCACCTATTAGTACATTTCAACCCCTGTATAATGGATACTGCCAGGGTTAGGTCATTTCATCCCTAAGGCGCAGACCTCTCATAGGGATTCTATGGTGTTCAGGGCTCCTGAGTCTTTTATAACTTGATTATATCTTTCTCTTAGACTGATTTCTTTTAACTTCTATTTTACTAACTACTCAGACTACTGAACTGAATTCACTGATAATACTGAGCTAAATGTTTAACATATTATTTACCCTTTTCTTAGGGTTTCTCCTTACTCGTGCACATATAGCATTTCTCATGTATTCACACATATATCATGTCTATTAAACAAGTATTATCATTCAACATTTCACACATATATGCATGGCATCAAAAACATCCCAATTTAGGGCATGTCATATCTCTCCGCTTGTAATAGCATAATAACTTATCATTTCATGACAAGTATTTGAATTAGAGAATCCAAATCTCATAAACAAATCATACATGCATATAAGATAATATTCAACTAAAAACCCACAATATCACATTAATCATTTCAATCAGACATTTGATACTAAATTAGATATGTATACTTTTAAAATCAGAAACTCTATTGTCTATATATCAAATCAAAGAGATCAAACATGTAGAATAAATGCACTATAAACATGCAATTGAATTATTAAGCATCACCACATCTCATACTGAGAACGTTGATATCACAATACTTGATTCATTGAACACCCTATCCTTAGGGTTTCATTTACCTCATTCACTTATCACATGACTCTCATAAGGATTATATACGACATAAACATTCACTGAATAAAAACTGCTTAAATCATATCTAATCAATATATGTATGAAACCTTGGAACTGAGCTGAATTTAGGTTTCCATGCCATTCACTGAGATATCATGCATCAAGAACAAAATTGAATAAATAAATTCTATCATGTTAAGAAAATCCCTTCAAATAGATTTCACAATATCTATTCGTAAATATCCAACTTTCCTCGCATCTTGAAACCCTCTTTACTGAGATATCAAACAAACACTACTCACCTTAAATGTAATCCATGATAGTATCTGACATATATGTACTATGAATTCAGATAAACAATCATTCATAACCAAAGGGATCCAGATAAACAAATTTATCTATTTAATTATACAACAATTCCAGTCATAGACAAATTCCCTATATTTTAGTTTACTCTTATAACCTTTGCGAATACTTAGGGAATTCTCATTAGGATATATTGTATACATTTATAATGTGATTTTATCATCTGAAATTCATCCAAATAGAGGAAGAATCCATTTCATATCATTTTGCAACAACTTAGATCAAAAAGACAATTCAGGGTTTGTAGTCGCATGTTAAGTAATTGAAGATTATAGATGATTTATCAAATTTTCATGCAATATACTATTAAAGGAAGTTACCACTCACCCTAAGGTGTGAAAAAACCTTAAAAACGTAGCTCATCCCTAAAAATCTCGATCTCATATCAAATCCCTAGCAATTCACCCAATTCTTCTTCCTTTCAACTCGGAAACCCTAAAAATGAGGGATTATGAAGAAAGAGTGAGAAAAGGGGAAGTTTTGATACCGTTTTGGATCAAATCAGAGGAGGGATGAAATATTGAAATGTGAGATAAGATTCACCATGAAAGGCTATGCAAAGAAGCTAAACTTACTTGATTTCATCATATCTCGGATAGAGAAACCCTAAATAAGCAATTCCACCACTTTCTCCTCTCAAACCCTAACTCTCCCTCTCTCTCTAGGATTTCATTTCTCTGGATTGAATCAAGAATTATGAGAGATCCTAGTGTGTTAGGTTGACCATATAGAGCAATTGAGCTACTTGGGTCAATTGCACATTGAACCTTCACTAAACTTTTTCTTATTTCAACAGATTTTCTGTCATAAAAAAGTTATTGTAATTCGTGTATTTCAGAGATCAAACCTTCTCCAAAAATTATGAAAATTTAGCATATTGTGTGTAATTGAGTTATAAAGCTTCAGTTAAAATTTGAGATCATTCCATTCCATCAAATAATTAAAAATCAAATAGTGCACTATTATCCAATATTCTACAAAAATGTCAATTGAAGAGTAAATGCCCCAAAACAGCCATGCTAACTGCCATGACAACCATTCTAACCAAGAATTGATACCGTTTTCATTTTCCTTTGCTTACCTCTCTCATTTCTCTCCAACATTGGCTTGTAGGGTAAAAACCCTAATTTTAGCCGACTAGGGTTTATATTACTCAAAGCCTAATTTCTCAAGGCAAAAGCACACTTAAAGTTCTTGTTAGATTTCAAACATGATAATTGAATTATCATCATTAATTCGACTTGGGAAATATTCAATCCACATGTAATCATCCAGGTAAACCCTAGTTTACCAATTACGCTCAGATGCAGTCATAACACCATTTCTCATATTCTGGTCCCTCAATAATTTCAAGGTAGGTTGTTTACTCATCTCTATGATCAACTCACTACCTTCTTGAGCTATAAGATATCATAATCTTTCAAACTGAAGGCATGTTCTACTAGAACTATGAGGTATTGTGTTACATATGGAACTTGAGATTCCACAACACTTTATAGTTCTCATTGTTCCCAATGTACCTCTTTAGGTTCAATGCTTTCTCATTTGTCTCAAACATTTTGAGCTCTACTTTTACTTCCACTGATTCCTTTGGAACTAAGTTCCTCATAAGGAATAAAACCATCCAGACCAACAAACAACTTTGTTGTAGGTTTGGGATAAGATTAGTATTTAACAAAGTAACATTATGTGATTTAAGGACAAAGCCTTTTTAAGAAACAATTTTCTTATATAGGAATTCATCCTAATCACTATAAAAGACACATTGGGACACCTCCCATTTCGTATCTCATGTGGCATCTTTTGAACCATTTTTACAATACATTGTCTTAGTGTAAAGCATGTTCCCAAAAGAAATTGTAAGATCTGCTAGATTTTATTGATAATCACATCTTGACTTGACATGGTGTGATACCTTCTTTCTGACACATCATTATGTTTTAGGTGGAGTTCATTGTGACACTATCACAGTCTCTCCAGAAGGTCCTCAAACTCTTGGTTTAAAATATTTCAACATCAATTGCATCAAAGTATCTTAATACTTTTACCAATTCAGTTATGTACTTGATTCACAATCTCCTTAAACACTTCAAGAGATTCATGCTTGTATTTCATTAGATACAAATTATCATATCTACTTATAGCATCATTAAATATAAAGAGGTACTAGTATCTAACTTTAGCATTTGTTCCAAAAGGTCTATATACATTAGTATGAATGAGCCCTAATAGATCAGTATCTCTCCCACTACATCTAGTGAAGATGCTTTTATCATATTGCACAACAAATAGGACATGCATGTCTCTATTGGTTCAATAGCCAAAAGAGTCTAACCATCATATGGATTATGTAAATGCATTTCTCATTTATACACTCTAGATGACAATTCTATAGACTATTCAGTTGTTTGAGTCATTTAGTATACATGTCATACACATTTGTCTTTACAACTATCAAATGTAGCTTGTGAGACATAGGGAATTGTCGTAAAAAATCACATCTTTTAAAATGAAACAAAATGTCCTAGTCTCACAATACATATGATGTTCTTCTTCAATCTTAGGTGCATAATAGTAATTCACTAATTCTATTATGTGTACATGAATGTCAGATTTCAACTGTAGAGGCAACAACCCTTGCTCCACTATAGTTCTAGCTTACTTCTTCTTGGATCCTAAAGTGGAGATCTCTATCTCCATCTTCTTCCTGAGATCCTCCATAAAGAGGGTAGTTCCTTTCCAATGTGTAAACATGTGATAATGGTGGCACTTTCTTTCCTTAATCCATTAAGTGAAAGGGACATTTCCTTTTACACTTACCCTTCTCCATATATTGAGCACAGAGACATCACAGATTTGTCCTTCTTCATTCTGAATTTGGAATCAACATGCCACGAATATGATAAAGTGACTATATGGTTCATGCAACAATTTTTAGAATTATATCCATGGTCGACTCTTGACCTAAGAGAAATCCCAATCATTCCATATGCCCAATCACATTGAGCATGTGGGG
This sequence comes from Alisma plantago-aquatica, assembly GCA_963693085.1. Lineage (NCBI taxonomy): Eukaryota > Viridiplantae > Streptophyta > Magnoliopsida > Alismatales > Alismataceae > Alisma > Alisma plantago-aquatica. The sequence goes on from OY856409.1 coordinate 1,007,633,683, forward strand.
CTCTATTGGAACTCCCTTTGTCAGTTTGCACTCAAACAACACTTTGGAAACAGTATACCCTTCTTTCTTTACATAATTCTTAAGATGTGTTACCATCTCGAGAATGTCCATGTTTCATGTTGATCATGCAACTCATAGTTCATACATCATAGCATAAGGTTTTTAATGTCTATGACATTATTGGCATGCTTCAAGTAAAGCATCCAATTTAGTCTTAAGTGCGCTTGGAGTGGGTTCCTCTGTCTCTGGTTTTTCATAGAGATTTTGCTCATGTTTGAGAACACATCTCAAACCCCTTAACCAAAAGTGGAAGTCAGTCTCGTTCAATTTTATCCTTCTTAAGGACCGGTCACAATTAGAATGTGTTTGTGTTTGACATTTGATTCTACAAAAAAATTTGCAAATTTCTAATTTATTTGTTTAATTTGATAAGTTAATGATATTAATTAGCCCTTTAATTAATTATTTCTCCCAATATTTTGTTCAAATTGATAACCTCATGTATCAATTCATAAGATTGCAGTGTAAAACCTTCTAGTGAGCTAAGATCCAAAACTATTTAACTATTATGCAACCAAAGCCAACGTCCATAGTCAATTATTAATGTAGATACGTTTCTAATTACATCATTTGTAGTTCTTGGATAGATGATATGCATAACTCTTTGCCATAGTCATTTTCATGACTCTGGTGCCTAATCCCATTAGGACCACACAGTTAAGCCTGACCCAAAATTCAACATGATAATAATGCACCTCGCTTGGCAGGCCCACATTATTGCCATCACACTTCTATGAGATAAATGACACACCACCCTTGGACTTCCCATTCTTAGTTGATCAATCTTTTCATGTCTTGCTTATGGAAAGCATCTAAGACTTAATATTGTATTAAGAGATTTACATAACATACTTATTATGTATCATATACATGCTATAACCACAAACAAGAACATGCAATAATAAATATACAAGCAATGGTTCTGGCCATACTAATGTAATTCCTTAGAGCCACAAGGAATTACTACCACCTAAAGTCCAAATCATATTCAACCTATTTTTGATGAAGGTCTGTGCTCGAACCAATCAGGGTTGATTGGTTTAACACTTGAACTGGTTCGCTCTCCTCCTGGTTGCTCGGTTGGTTTCTTGAAGCTTTCATTTGGTTCTCAAGTTCAAGCAGCATCTGGACACCTCCCATCGATCAGTTGGGCCGCCAGTCGATCAGTTCATCCTCCTATCGTCTCATGAGCCAGTCATTTTTCCTCTATACATATCATCATCTAACGTTGAAACATAAATTAAAACTATCCTATTTCTTATTACATTGTATAAGGAAAAACCTCGAATTACATTCGAGAGGAGATAGGAAGAAGAGTATTAATTTACATTTGGAAAGGAGAATGAGGCTCGGTATGCAGACTGAGTAACAACAAGAATAAACAACCACAACCATGCAGACACAGATCTAGGGTTATTGGCCATAACCATGCTTCACATTCACCATCAAAACTGATTTTAGGGCGACGCATGTGAATTGCGTATAAATCATATATATGTATATCTATATATATTAGTTTGTAGAGTGGTATGTGGAATTTAATTAGATATGCACATTAATCATTTTAATATACACATTGTATGCAATAACAAAATGAAAACTAAATCTGATCATATCTATTCAAATCCTGGATACACTGTGAATTGACGTAGCTCTGATACCACTGTAGGGAAATCAGGTGCAGATATAGGCAACCAAAACAAAAAAAAAATGCTCACTTCCTAAAAAGCAAGATCATGTCAACAACAATGTATCTAGGAAGGAAAAAGTGTAATGTTATACCTAGTCCTGGAGCAAGTCCAATGACATTACCCTTGTAGTGGCATCATGCTTCTTCTTGAGGCATCCACACACTCCTTCAACAATAACAACACTCGAGCAGTCATCTTCACCGGCCTCTTAGTGCAGGATCGCGGACAGTCGCTGACGATGTCCTTCTAGCGGCAGATGATGACCTCTTACCTCTAGAGTAGTCCATGTGAACCATTGAGAACTCCACTTTGTGCTACTAGAGTCAACAAGAAGGAGTTGTCCCCTTCTATCGGTGTGTTAGTCACGAATACTCTCTCCCAAAACTAATCTTAGTTGTTCTCTCCCTACTATCCCTCCCTTTATCGGGTAGGACTTGCTCGAACTCTCTATTGATTACCAAAACTAGAGAGGACAACGATTGTTAGAGAAACTGATTCTCAATTGTGTATTTTGGGAAGCTCCCAGTATCCCTCTATTTATAGTATAGGATAGGGTCAGGGTTCCCAATCTATTGGGAGTAGAAGGGTCCAAAATCATGAATCTTCTAGAACTTGCGAATGATGAACCATTCATTTCACATAGCAAACCGGTCATCTCATGAGTGAACCACTCATTTCACTTAGAGAGTCGGTCGTTTCACGTAGTTTCCTATTATGAATCATATTGGTATTCAATGCCTGATTAATTCTAAACATGACATCAGCATCAATCCTTGTTCTAATCAAATTGGCAATTGAACCGGGAAATCCAGAGGTGAACTAGTTGTCTCACATAGTGAAACGGCCATTTCATACTATGAGACGGTCGTTTCACAAGTGAGATGGTCATTTCATTTGTCTAGTAAGGCAAAGTTGAACCAATATTGATTCCAATGGACCTGACACTCTAACTGATCAGTTCAACACTTGAATTGGTCAGTTCAGAGTCAAGTCAGTCAATTTTGAACCTCAATTGTTTAATTAAATACCTAAACACCTTTAGTGTTGAATCTAAAAATCATTCATGAATATACTCCTTTAATCCAAATGTATCCTATGTGTGACCCTATACGTCTAAAATTACATTGGCAATGAATGTCCATAACCAATTTTGATATCACAAGCAAAGAGTGGTGTCTAGTCACACATCATTGCTGTAACATCCCAGGATTTGAGGCCTCGGATAACATGATCTTAAAAGGAATGATTGGACTACCCATATCACCAAGGTGCACCTCCTTTTTCGGGAGCCCATCACTAAAGAACTCCATAGTTAAGCGTGCTCAGCTTGGAGTAGTACTAGGATTGGTGACCAGTCGGGAAGTTGATCCTGGCTTGCGCGTCAGTGTGAACAAAGTGCGCAGTTAAGGCTAGTGGTGGTCTGTGGGGCCAGTCGTCATTCCTGAAACTCTACTAGAGCCTTGGGCAGTGGGCCCGGGCGTTACAAATGGTATCAGAGCCATAACCCCTCCAGTAGGTGGAGCCCACATGGGCATGTGGCATGCCAGTCTTGAGCCGTGCAGTCCAGGCAAGTTGGAAAGGGCTATCCGTAGAGACGAGATGGAGCCGCCCTTGCGCTGGTAGCCGTGGATGGGAGCTGGGTGTCCATGGGCCATTGTGAGTCTGCACTGAAATGGGGTCAGATTATGAGGCCATATAGTTGAGCCTTGACGACGACGTCAAGAGTCTAAGTGGGGGAGATTGTAACATCCCAGGATTTGAGGCCTCGGAAAACATGATCTTAAAAGGAATGATTGGACTACCCATATCACCAAGGTGCACCCTTTTTTCCGGGAGCCCATCACTAAAGAACTCCATAGTTAAGCGTGCTCAGCTTGGAGTAGTACTAGGATGGGTGACCAGTCGGGAAGTTGATCCTGACTTGCGCGTCAGTGTGGACAAAGTGCGCAGTTAAGGCTAGTGGTGGTCTGTGGGGCCAGTCGTCATTCCTAAAACTCTACTAGAGCCTTGGGCAGTGGGCCCGGGCTTTAATGAGCCATGAAACCCTAATGTTGGTAAATTCGATTCTTAATGGCTTTAATTGACTAATTTCATGATTAAGGTTGGAATATGCTATTTTGAGCATTAGGGTCACTAATTTGTGGGAAGATAACCATTATATAGAAATTAGGGTTTCCGGTTGAATCAAGGTAGAATTAATAATAAATAAAGTTCATATGGGAATCAGACCATGATGAATTAAGAGTTGTTAATCCGGAAGAAACTAAAGGTGATAATGAGCATAATGACCTTGAAATAACTTAAAAGGATAAAGAAGGTAGTTTTGGCATAAAAGAGGAATAATCAACTTTAATTGGGCTTATGGTGTTGAAATTAGGGTTTATGAACTAAGAGAGCGTTTAATATGATAAAAGCGTTATGGAGGCAAAAACCCTAATAAAACCCTAATGTGGACTAGAAAGCCTAAGGTGGAATCCAAGTCTAGCTTTAGAATGTTCTGGATAAACTATAACACTTGGAACATATGCATTAATTTTAGGATATTGTTGATTTCTTGTTGATTGATTCTTTATCCTTATTGCATGGACAATCAAGTTGCTCTGGATCAGGTATGTGGTTAATTATGAATAACCGCCTTAGTTTCCCGATGATTTTCCGGATGGTTAATCGCATTGAATGCAAATTATCTGTTGGATGTTCATACTTGCAAATTATAAAGTCACTATGATTATCACATTAACAATAGAAGTATAGATTCTCACACCTACATGCCACCCTGATGGATGATGCCAAAGGTCAGGCCCAGATGGGTAGACCAATGGACACCTTGAGTGGTGACCCCAGGCACCAAGAAGGTGGCCTATGATATTGCATGACTAGTGGGCACCATGAGTGGTGACCCCAGGCACCAAGTTCGAGATTGAGAAGGTAGCCATAAGTCATTGGCAAAGGGCACCCTAAGGTGGATAGGCAGGGTTAGGGCAAAAGTGGTGGAGAATGTCATACTGAAAAGTGTGAATTGGTTGTTAATTAACTTGATTGTGATTACTAAATTGTTATCCATATGTGCAAACTTTTGATTGTCCCCACATACCAGTATATTTTGATATACTGACCGATGTTTTGTTTGTCGGCGTTTTAGGTACAAATGAAATGAACAAACAGTAAAGTGGCATATGTGGAATTAAATGAGAATTAACGTGCATAGGAGGATTAGTTAGAGTAGCGTCTCCATGGATAGAAGTTTAGAAATCCCATCTTTTAAAAGGTAAACAAAGTTTTATTTTATACCAGTTTTCAGTTTAGTTGGTAAAGTTTATTAATTGTTATTGATTATTTGTCGAACCTTTGATCCTGTTAATTGAATAACGGCTCTGACCTTCGGGTCTCCCTTAATTGGGGGTTACCAGGAGACGGGGTCGTTACAATTGGTATCAGAGCATAGGTTCCTCAAGTAATCTTTAATAATTATCAAATTTTACAAATTCTGTAGAACCCAAGGGAGTTATTAGAGGATTATATGAAAGACAGAGGTGTCTAGAAAAGGATCACGACTGGGGGCTGGAAATATTTTCCTCCGCACCGCTAGTCGGAATACGAGGACTCCCGGATCCGTGTGACTGCCTGGCCAAAGTCTTAGGGTATGATTCGAAATAAGATACCTTTAGGACTCTCTCATCTTGTTCATCCCTTCTCAACTCAAATTCTGTTAAGGACCTTAAGGATTAGGGTTTCCTCTCTTTTCCTCACCCTCTTGAGGTATGGGTAAGATTGATAAAGAGTAAGGAATCCTCCACCAAGTTAATAAAAAGCATGTAAATAAGATGTCATGGACATAAGCTTAATAGAGTAAGCGTAAAGGAATAGATACATGCTTAGGTCGTATGACACGAGTTGTCATTTCCCTCAGGAGAGACTTGAGGACAGACCTCCTTGGTAGGAGGATGAGTAGAGAGAGTTAGTCTTGGAGGTAGAGACCTCCATCAAAAGTAGATACCTGGAACATCCTTTGAGGATGATGTTAACCCTAACCCTAAGTATAGGTTAGAAAGAAAGATGACATGATGAGTTAGATATCATGGTTGGACGAGTGTTGGTTGGGCACGCCTTTGGGATGCCATAAGAGGCTGAATGATCAAGTACCTATGGCAACCCAACCCTGGAAAGGGTCATGCATGTTAGAGTGAAGGATAGCTCCGTCATCGATGAGGTTAGAGGAGAACCTATAGTTACCCTATAGGCATAGGCAAGTAGGGTATAGCTTGACGAAACCCTAGTCAAGGGATCATGATGAGATAAGCATAAGGGGTTATGGATGACCTTGAGTAAACATAAGTTCGAGTATAGGCTTCACTCGGGTAGGGGGCATGCTTAGGAGCTTGATCCTTCATAAAGACAGGGCCTCTGATAGAGAGGTTGGTGGTAGGATTAGCTCTAGAGAGAGGGAGCAGACCTCAGCCAAGAAAGTTGGAAGCCTAAAACCCCGAAACTTGAGAAATAGTGGGAGTCGAGAATGATGCGACCTAAGAGGATGATAATGGTTGCCTCATGCATGATCCCTGGGGGAGGATGATGTCTTGGTTAGCTCGAGAGTAACCAAACCCTAAAGAGAGGATGATGCTTCTGGTACCTATGTGTCTGTGGTATAGGAGTTTACCTTATGAGATAGGAAGAAGAGTTCCTTAGACCTGGAGAGGTTTGGTAGTAGGTTGTGAGGCCTTGTACCTAGTTAGTTGTCCTTGAGAGGACTCAACCCTGAGATGTTGCTCATGTAAAAGGGTCGTGGAAGTACATGGCATGCCTTGGACATTCTTGATTCATGGTTAAGAGATTGAACATGCAGGTGGATACCCAACAGTGGACCTAGGGTTCCTAGGCCTAAGAGGGGAAGCAGTGTATCTGATTCTCATGGTGAGATTTGAGTCTCTATAGTTTCGAGCATGGTACTCTTCATATGTAGAGGTAAAGGAAACCCCTTAAGGTAAGGGTATGTTTGATGAACCCCTCACGAATAAGTTGATCTGATGCTGAGGAAAGAGAACGAGTGTGACCTAGCATGGGTTAGTAAGTAGTCCATCTGTGCCTTAGTAGTTGTTGGGTTAGGCATGCTCATGTGAATGTATACCCTAAGGATGGTCATGACCTTACTGTCACAGGTTGTAGTTTCCTCCCATCCTGGGAAAGGGACCCTTTGGTAGGGTGTGTACCGGTTCTGTCGGTTTTGAGGTAACCTAATGAGGTCTCATAGGACCTTGAGATGCTAAGTGAAGAGTACATGGTATGAGAATGAACCTATAGACCCATAGTTAACCATCTCTAAGTGCATATGGATGTGTTACCATGAAGGTAACCAGTATGGGGCCTGACCAAGGTAGGCAGGTCGCCATGATCCCTGAGAAAGGATGAAAGTCAGTCATGAATGCAGAGAGAGATGATGAAGGATAGGGTAAGGTTCTAAGTTGAACATGTACTATGTTAGAATCCTAAGTTTATCCAAGGGTCAGGTAGGGATAAGACCGATGGAAGAAGGAGTTGCCTAATTCCCAAGTTGCACATGACCATAGGGTCGGGAGGTAACAACTATCATTGTCTGAGGGCCATGGGTTAGGAGAGTGATCACCTTCATGAACTCATGGGACCCAAAGGGCATATGAGTAGGGCACTCTCTGGATGCATAAGGGAAGAGGGATGACCCCAAAAGTGCTGGCACCCTATAGACCTAGAGGAGATGACCTAGGATTATGCTTGGACCAAGTAAGTCCGAGATCAGTTTCCCTGGAAGTAGTGTGGATATCATGATGTTTGTGATATAGAGACATAAGATGCATGTTTCAACTTGGATTTGAAAGTGTACGGGCAAGGTGGGCTGTACCATCTCTACTCTTGGAACATGAAGAACTCTGTATTTGGACTACAGTCAAATGCTTATTTCTTCTTGTTATGAGAGTGAGAGATAGGACCGTACGCATGCCTTACACCAAGGATAAAGATGATGTAAGTTGGAACGTTGCTATAAGGTATGAGGATAGAGATGATAACATACCTTTGTGGAGAGAATAATACATGGATGATTTACAAACACTAAGAGGAATAGTGTAGTCATCTTATGAGGATGTTTTACCAAGAGCTAGGTGGAATTTGCAAGTTATACCAGGTTGAGTGTGATCACCATGAGGATGAGCTTAGAGTTCCTTGATGAAGATAAACTTAGAGTTTGAGATGAGACGATAAGTAGAATACAAGGAAGAGTATGTCTTCAACGTTACCTAATACCGAAGGATGTGAAGTGGTAATGAATACCCTGGTTGAGATATAGCTGTTTAGTTTAGCTGGAAACTAGAAGAAGTGGAGGATGTTTGGCTAACCCTAAGTTTGGAAAGAGGATGTGTTTTGGCTAACACTCGGGTGTAATAATATATGTTGAACAAGTTAATGGTTGTTTGGTTATCCAGTTTAGTCCTTGATGTAGAAGAAGGTTGGTGATAGAACCTCAGATACACTTCTTTGAATAGGGAGGTAATAAAACCCGGATGAAAAGTAGTTTAGGGTTTCTGAGGTAGCGATCTCAAGGAATCATGACATACAGGATATCAGGGTTTTAAGATCATGATATACATTAATACTACAAAGATAGTAAGTGATGGTAGAATTCTGGATGCTTAAAACAAAGTTGCATGTAGCATTTGGCCATGCAAGCCAGGAGGTGAAGGACGAACACCATTAACCCAGTGCATGGATATAAAGTATAAAGAGTTCCCGAGAAGGAATGGGAGTGAATCATTATGAATGTTGTGAGTCTCTCCTAGACCAAGAAGGTCAAGATACAATATGGGTTATGGTAGATCGCCTTACCTATAGACGATAAGAAAGAAAGCATACTGTCACAGGACAGATTCGGTTGAACTATGTAAGAAAGAAAGATGGTTCAACTACACCATGATATGAATTCAAAATTTTTTGGTGTGACCCAAAGGTTCAGTTCCATGAGGTGGAAGTAGATACATGAAGAGCTCAGTGTTTGTATAGTTTATCACCCCATACTAATGGACAGTATGATCCAGACTAGAGGGTCTGAAGAGAGCATGCGTGCACATTTAGGGTGATACATAGAGACAGTTCTTAAGATGTAATGTTAACCACCATAGACTTTATCGGAATGCAAGAAGTTCTATAGGGAGGGTGTGTCAGTCACCACTTCATTATGATGATGTTGGTGAAGGATGCCTCGCGAAGGTCAGAAAATAACCCCATGTGTGTGCAGATGAAGTTGCTTTGATCGTGCAATGGCTGAGAGAGAGACCAGTGGTGACATGAGTCACGAGCTGATGCAAAGCAGACTGACATGCAGTTCACTGTGGAGGAATATAATGTGAAAATCCGACCCCTCTAAGCTACAACTGAGAGAGCTGAATCCCCGATAAATGGGTCCATTTGAGATGGATTGGTGGAGATGGTTGTGTTTATCCTTGCCCCACAGGATAACATGATGTGTAATGTGTTACATGAGTCTGATCTAGAGCACTATGTGAGAGACCCAAGCCATGTGTTGAGCCCTGAACCTATTCATCTTTTGAGAGGCTGAAATGTCCTGAGTCACCTATGAGGGTACGATATACCAAGGTAAGAAAGAACTCAGATGGAAGAATATGAGATAATGAAGGTTCTTGGGGAAACACCATGGAAAGGGTGAAGCCACATGGGAGTCATGATGGACATATGGAAGGTTTATCATGTTTGATTGCTTGCTTGATGGAATTTTGAGGACAAAATTCTTATAAGAGGGGAAGGATGTTACAACCCCAATTTTGGGTTCACTTGCTGAGAAATATAATTTCTCATATTAAACATTTTTGAACGAATAAATGATATAATCTATTTTGAATAAATGGATTTCATTTACAATAGCCTTGTTTGATTTGTGGGTTTTATTGGCTATTGGGCCCAATAACAAGGATATTCAATTAATTAATGAATAATTGAGAATTTGAGATAAGAAAGGTGTGGAAACCTCTAGAAGGCAAATCCAAAGAGGATTTCGTACCTCTTATATTCCTTGGGTTCCAAGGAGTCCAAAGTTGCCAAGAAAAGGCAATAAGAAAAGAAAATATCAATTATGTATTTCCTTGTTAATAAAGAAATTGAAAACATTGATGAAATGTGGGAAATAAAGGGAAAGAGGAATAATTGGGTAATCCTTAGTGGAATTTCGTGTCCCAAGGATTCCTAATAATAAAAGGAACACTAATGAGGAAAATAAGAGAGAAATAAAGAGAAATCCACAAAAGGAAATATTTTAATAAAAATAAAATCAGATAATGAGAATAATGCATATTGATGCATTTAAGGATAAGGAGTATTCCTTTAAAAGGAATTTCGAATTCTTAAGGTTTCTTGAGTGCCAAGGAAACCCCAATAAAGGAGAAGAAAGAGAAAATACCATAATTATAAAATAAAGAGATAATGGGAATACATGATCCACCAATTAGGTAATTTTGATAAAAAGGAGTATTTCCTTTTTGAGGAGAATATAATTTCGTGATCCATGGATTAAAAGAAAAGACTAAAGAGAATAAGGGAAGGAATTTTCGTATTCCTATATAACCAAGCAATAGGAAATATCCAAAGGATAGAGAGGAGAGAGAGAATTTACTTCTCATTAAGGAATTATTTTCCTAGTTGGAAAGGGACTTCTTGATTCATGTATATCCAACCTAAGGCTTCTTTCCTCACCTCTATATAAAGAGTAGCCCCTCTGGTTCAAGTTCCAGAGAGATGGCACGTCTCCAACCCTCTTCCTCACCTTCTCTTGTTTCCTTACACTCAAACACTAACTAAGGAAAAGCTATGGATCAAGAATCCACGAAGCTGCAAGCAGGAGCTTCGAGGGAAGAGTGATGTCTTATAGCATCGGTAGGCAGACTTAGAACCTTAACCCTGCCCAAGAAGAGAAGCCATAGCAGCCGCAATGCTGCAACCGTAGCCGCAGGCCGCAGAAGTGTCCAGCCCGACCTAGCCGAGCTGGCCGCCCTCTGGGAGGAGCTCTAGGCTTGGGAGGAGGTGGCGGAGTCAATGAAACCTGCTTTGAGGTCTTCCGAGGACCATAGATGTGGAGAACGGGCTGCACAAGTCGGATTAGGGTTGTTGCCACGGAAGCAGCCAGCAATCGCGAGGAGGAAGACGCAAGAAGGCGGTTGGACAAGTTTGCCCTTCGCGGGCTAAGGAGATGGTTCACTTACGCGAGGGCATTAGCGTAATTTGGTTATAAACGAGCCGCATTGTATGGCAAGGAGTGACGTGGCGTCTCCTGATTGACCCAGGTAAAGTTTTATTGCAAAATTCATAACTAATTATCCGTAACTCAGATAGACACGCATTATACATGAAACTTGCTCAGAAAATTGAGAGGAATCTAAATAAAATATAATTGGATCCTGATTACTTATGCAATTCGAAAATTATATAGAGATACTATCTTTAATAGTTTAATCAATGAAAAACCCTAACCTTTGATGATTAATGAGTTAGAAAGGGGTAAATGAGTATATAAAGTTGATATTAGCCTGTTAATGATAAAAAGGATCATTAAGATTGGAAAAGGATGAATTTGCATGTAATTAGTTTAATTTTGAGTTTAATGAGCATGAATAATACTTTAATGAGCCATGAAACCCTAATGTTGGTAAATTCGATTCTTAATGGCTTTAATTGACTAATTTCATGATTAAGGTTGGAATATGCTATTTTGAGCATTAGGGTCACTAATTTGTGGGAAGATAACCATTATATAGAAATTAGGGTTTCCGGTTGAATCAAGGTAGAATTAATAATAAATAAATTTCACATGGGAATCAGACCATGATGAATTAAGAGTTGTTAATCCGGAAGAAACTAAAGGTGATAATGAGCATAATGACCTTGAAATAACTTAAAAGGATAAAGAAGGTAGTTTTGGCATAAAAGAGGAATAATAAACTTTAATTGGGCTTATGGTGTTGAAATTAGGGTTTATGAACTAAGAGAGCGTTTAATATGATAAAAGCATTATGGAGGCAAAAACCCTAATAAAACCCTAATGTGGACTAGAAAGCCTAAGGTGGAATCCAAGTCTAGCTTTATTATGTTCTGGATAAACTATAACACTTGGAACATATGCATTAATTTCAGGATATTGTTGATTGCTTGTTGATTGATTCTTTATCCTTATTGCATGGACAATCAAGTTGCTCTGGATCAGGTATGTGGTTAATTATGAATAACTGCCTTAGTTTCCCGATGATTTTCCGGATGGTTAATCGCATTGAATGCAAATTATCTGTTGGATGTTCATACTTGCAAATTATAAAGTCACTATGATTATCACATTAACAATAGAAGTATCGATTCTCGCACCTACATGCCACCCTAATGGATGATGCCAAAGGTCTGGCCCAGATGGGTAGACCAATGGACACCTTGAGTGGTGACCCCAGGCACCAAGAAGGTGGCCTATGATATTGCATGACTAGTGGGCACCATGAGTGGTGACCCCAGGCACCAAGCTCGGGATTGAGAAGGTAGCCATAAGTCATTGGCAAAGGGCACCCTAAGGTGGATAGGCCAGGGTTAGGGAAAAAGCGGTGGAGAATGTCATACTGAAAAGTGTGAATTGGTTGTTAATTAACTTGATTGTGATTACTAAATTGTTATCCATATGTGCAAACTTTTGATTGTCCCCACATACCAGTATATTTCGATATACTGACCGATGTTTTGTTTGTCGGCGTTTTAGGTACAAATGAAATGAACAAACAGTAAAGTGGCATATGTGGAATTAAATGAGAATTAACGTGCACAGGAGGATTAGTTAGAGTAGCGTCTCCATGGATAGAAGTTTAGAAATCCCATCTTTTAAAAGGTAAACAAAGTTTTATTTTATACCAATTTTTAGTTTAGTTGGTAAAGTTTATTAATTGTTATTGATTATTTGTCGAACCTTTGATCCTGTTAATTGAATAACGGCTCTGACCTTCGGGTCTCCCTTAATTGGGGGTTACCAGGAGACGGGGTCATTACAATTGCTACCCAAGTAACTTGAAAACTTGGAGAACAACTTCAACCTACAATCCGTGATTAGTGTTACCATGATCATATAGTTCCTTCATCTATAATATTCAAATTGAACTCAAGGCATGGAATTTTCATCCTCTCAACATTCAATCCATGTTACTTGAACTAGAGCAATTTGCTTGAGATGCTTGTGAGTTCACCATATCACATATTGAATCACATGAGTGCGGCCATACATTTCTCAGTCTCACTTATCAAGAGGCCTTGGATATCCATCTCCTGTAGGAGGGAAAAATCCCTTCTACATCACTCGCACTCAATCCCCATGTGTCACAGTAACCCAATCCTCACCTTTATGGCAATCCTTATTCAGGGTTATGTTGGATAATGTCAAAATATACCAAATGATATGTGATGAATGTAGTGACTTCAAGTCTAAGAACCACAATCACCATTATCACTATGAGAGTTGATTCTGACTACCATTATGTGGTCTCCATGTATCACTCTCATGGTGGGTCTATTCGATACACTATTCTCTAACATGTACATGTGTGCTTGACTTGATATCACATATCATGACTAATGATACTCTATCATTAGTCAACACACATTAGTCGTATGTATTACTATTGTCTATTTTGCTTCCACAGTAATATCTGACTAGGGACATAACAAGAATGTATGTATTTTTAACATTCATATGATCTCATTATTCAAGTGACGTACTTGAAGACATGTGACATCGAGTAACATCATTATCTAGATATTTATAATGTATGTGTCATCATCTCATGAATAAGACAAACATAATAGACAAAATTACCTTTATGTTATCAAATCAGGTATCTAATGCCACATCCTCGTCATCGTATGATTGGCCCTTTGGGCAGCATACCCCATAAGAGAAGACAAAGTGGATGATGCCAGTATTAAAGCTAGTATGTGCATATAAATAATGATTGAGAAATTATATGGGAAAAAGGACATCTTCAAGGCTTCCTACAAAAGTGGGAAAAGAACCATACAAGTTGATATAAAAAGAAACACCTCCAATAAGATGAAGATTAATAAAGTATACCTCAAGGGCATACATAGAGAAAATTAGGACAATGACCCATCAATGTAAATAAATTATCAGCATTCATGAGATCTAACACTGCCTCAATCGTCTTCTTCCTTGAGTCTACATTTTCTAGGACTCTACAATTTGTGGGAGCTCATCTCTTCATTCCTCAATCTCACTCCCTTATCTCTCCTCCTCTCTCTCAGATCTCACCCAATTTGTGTTCTTATCATACTTCTGAACTGATACTCCCTGCACTAGATTGGTTTTCATTTCCCCTAACTTCATGTTGATGAGGAACTCTATTGATCTCCTATTTCTCATCATAGCGAGACTCTCGATTGTGTGGGGTCATCACACCTATAAATAATCATCGTAGGATCTCCTCATGACACCATTGAACTATTTTTTACTACTTATGTAATCTCACTCATCTCGTATATACCTCTGTGGCTCCCAACACCTACAATGCCTAATCCTGACTCCAACGACGAGGTTGGAACCATCAGCGTCACCATCAGTCATAAGGTTTCACTCAATAGGGGCCGGAGAGGATTTTTGTGCAATCAATCTATCCAGGAAGGCATGTATCAGGTTTCCCCCAATTTCAACCTTTTTCTATAGTGACAATGATAGACTTTGTTTCACTATTAAGTCATCATTTGAATTGGTTTAGTCTTGGTTTGCTCTGCTAATTTGCCCCTAATTATTTTCTAAACTCGGTTCACACTCTTTTCTTGTGCTTGCTGGTTTCTTGCAGGTAATTCATCATGCTTTTGTTGGCCATGGATGACAGTGCTTTGGGCACTCCAAGCCATAGCATGGGCTTTGCCATAGTTTGCATGGTTCAACAAGAAGCAAGGAAGATGATGTGTATCACCAATGGCATCATCTCATCATGTTCCACAAATTTGGATTGCATCTTTGAGCTGTGGTATTAGGCTCATGGTTTTCTCCTAATTTAATTATGTGTAAATCGTTGAAGCATGCAATATCAATTGATATTATCTGTCTACCCTTGTTTGATTTCTAATCATGTGTCACGACACATGGGCAATATCATCTTTCCCTCTCTAATTTCAATGTAAACCTGCACTGCTTTGGTTTTGAGTAAATTATCCTTAATGCCCTGTCATGCACCAATGTTTTGATGCGTGATGCGATAGCATTCTGGTCCTTTTATTTTTTCTCAAGAATTTCAGTAATTTTCTTTATATTGAAAAATTCATAACTAGTGATTTGGTTATAAAAAAATAGTAATAGTATGTTCTATAAATAGAAAATTTAGCTCTATCTCATGGTATAGGTTTTATAACCTAAATCCAATGTAACTGGAAGTTAATATTTGTAGGGTTTGTAATACAATCATTAATTAATTAATTACGTCTAATATGTTAATAGGTGAAGAATTACCTTGATCAAATCTAGGGTTTGGAACCAATCCTGCTACACATATCATTGAGGTATGTTGCATCGCTTTGAGTCTATATTGAGAAGTTGTCATATTTTCTCTCTCTTTTAACCTAATTGAAGATCTATATGAAATACTTTGGTTGATATCTATTTGAGTTCTTTTGAGTTGCAAATATTGAAATTAGTTATATATTGATAATTCTTCATAGATTTTGCACCTTTGAATCTAACATTCATAATCGTCTTCATGCTATCTATAGTTGAACCTAATTGTGGAATTGCTCTATATTTGCTATTTGTGCATGGAAACCCTAATTTTCTTATGATGGATTTTTAATTATCTAATGTTCCACTTTTAGTTGGAAAATCTAGTTTAATATTATGAATAAACTTTACTTGCCTCTACATTGCATGCTTGTTGATTCAGTAGTATTAGGTTTTTATAATATTCTTTGGTTTTTGGGTTATGTTCCCTTTATGTTAATTTTTGGATGGAGGTTATGTGCCCCATACCCGGGTTTTGTGTCCACTTTTATATATTTGGGATTTTGGTTATGTGCCATGCTCTACCACATTTTGGGTTATGTGCTCTAGCTGCCATTGTTTCATTTTATTTCACTAGTACTATGCTTATCTCTCAAGGGAGCTAGTAAGGAGAGTAGACATCCTCTCAGGTAGGATGAGTAGTGCACTTCTTCCCAAGATATGAAGAACTTATGCATGTCATGTTCACGCCAAACCATGTCCATATGCAAAAAAAATGCTAAGTCAGTTCTAGAAGAAGGAAGCAATATCACTATGTGGGAATAAGTGATCCATTATCTCAATCTTGGGATTGTCACAACTATTATAGGATGAAGCCATGTGGATATTGCATCTGAAAACACAATCATTGTAATGACCCCGCCTCCTAGTAACCCCCAATTAAGGGAGACCAAGAGGTCAGAGTCGTTATCCCAATTTCTAGATCAAAGGTTCGACAAATAATCTATAATAATTATCAAATTCTACTAAATTAAACTGAAAGGCTGTAAAAAAATTAACATCGCATACCTTTTTCAAAAACTTAGACCTACTTATATCCACATCCGGAGTCTGTTCTAACTAATCCTCCTTTACACTTTAAATTTCTTTTAATTCCACATATGCCACTTTACTGTTTGTTCTTTTCACTTGTACCTAAAATGCCGACAAACAAAATTTCGATCAGCATAAAGCCAGTATGTGGGGGAAATAATAATCGTGCAATTAATTGTAACAACATATTGCAGTCAAATATGATTTAACAAACAACTTTATGTTTTCAACATAACTTCTCAATCCTTACATACCCTAACCTCTGCGTTGTCCCTGCAGTGGACCTAGATGCTACCTTCCTTATGGTAGATCCCCATTTAACCCCTCATGATCCTACCTAACAGGTGAATCATTTTCTAGGGTTGAGTCACATGGCACTACCCATAGATAGCCCACTCCTTAACTCATGGTGTGCTAAAGAGTTGCATGGCACTACACGTAGGTAGCCCAATCCCTAACTCTTGATAACCTAGACCTTGCTCTAGGTTAAACTTTTTTTAGCCTTTGCAAAGCCACAGAGGAGGACCAGATCTGAGCCAGTCATGTATGCATACTTATGGTGATAGTCATAGTCACTTTATAGTTGCATGAAATGAGGCAACCGATAAAAACATTCGGGAATCGCCGTGAAAATAAAATGATTATCCATAAGTGTAACCACATACCTTTTCCATGCAGAATATACAGTTATACTTCAAGTAGATTCAACCAACCAATCAATAGATTTGAGCAAGCAAACCAAGCAATTGATAATTTAATCTGCACGTATGTAAATCCTAAATTGTCACCATCACATATTATTACAAACAAACCTTACTCGGTCCTAATCTAGGGTAGTAGGGTTTGGTTAAGGAATAGAGGCACAAACCCTAATTCCATCGCATACTTGTTTATTAGAGTTATTAGTCCAAATTGGACATCATGTGTAACCCTAATTAATATATCCAACAAAACTATTCGTTATGATCACATAGATCCAATTTACATTCACTAACCATATCATAGTTTTAAAACCCTAATTCTCATAAGCATGATTATACACATTGGAATCCCTATCATTATCACAATCACCTTGTTAAACAATATCGGATAATATCATAAAGCAAGGGCTTTTAAGGTATTCAACATGTTAATACCCAAAATCTAGGGTTTAACTACATTAATCACCACTTTATCACATATGTTACCCTATTTTTAGAACAAAAAGCCCAATTAGATCTCAATCATATTTTCTTTGGATTCTACATGTTCTACTGATCAATTTTCATATATTACTTGTCTAATTCTGAGTTAAGTACAATTAGTTATGATTTTTGCAAAATTAAAGATAATCTGGCCAATCAAGGACGACCACGTCAGCATTTAATTTATTTCTAATTTTTTTAGCTAGATAAAGATTATGAGGCAAAAAGTTACCTATTTACCTCAGTGGGCGATGTATAGCCCCAAGGGCATTAGGGTCCTTTGGAAAACGGTCGTCCCCTTCCTTGCGTTGGGGCGCCTTCAGCCTGACGTGTTTTTGCATGAGGGAGGCGCAATACCTCCTCCCTTCACTTTAGGGCATCAGGAAGTTGGCTCACGGTGCATCTATCTTCGTCAGATCTTCCTGGACCAGTCCATGCTCTCTACATAGCCGGAATCTCCTAGACTCCTTCCTCTACCCGCGCCGAGCCGACAGATGAAACCATCGACATCCTGAACACCATCGGCGCAGTGAGCATGATGAGGAATGTGCACCCGTACCTTGGACTGACAAGATCACACACTGCACCAATGGTGAGCCTAGAGAAGATGCTCCCAGACACAGAGGCGACCCCGACATTTCCTAGGTCAGAGCGGAGCAGGTTGAGGTTGTCTCGTGTGACGGCTCGACGGATGAACATCACCCGATGAAGGCAGGTCAATGGCGGCTCACCTCGAGCCCTCATGTCTCCTCACCCTTGGGCGTTGGGCGGTCAGATGATGTTCTCTATACCTTCTTCAGGTCCTTTGCTTCATTGATGGTGGCTAAAGCTGGGGGACAAGGTCCCTGGTCGCATGATCGATCAGGAAGAGAAAAAGATGGCCATCTCACGACACAGTTGGTGTTGAGACCATAGGAGTTGTTCGCTAAGGATCTCTGTAGGTCTATGTTGCAGTCGAGGGTTGCCCTTGCCACCCATCCAAGTTTCATGGTCGTGGATGTGTAGGAACATGGGGTGACCAAACAGCAAGATATCTAGCGAGAGAAATGAGGGACGAAGGGTCTACAACACATGTTGACCAAAAAGTCTGGTTCTTGCCTCTTTGACTCTTCTTGTGAATAAGAGGGATGGGTGCCTCCTATGAGATGGAAGCTGAGGGCTTCGATGTATATCCATATATATACAGTTCTTAAGATAACCCTATTGGTCTCTATGATAAGAGAAAAAGGAAGGGGGAAAGGAGATACCCTAAGGCCAAAAGATATGATTCTTTCCTATTATATTCCCAACTGCATGTCATATGCTACTAGTTTGGAAGAGGTTTCCATATACATACCACCATAAAAGGAATACTAAATCCTCAAGATATGATTAGATATCCCATTGGAAAAAAATTCATTAATGCATGTTCATTCCTTTCCCTAATCTTTTACTCATTTCTTCTATCCATTCTTTGTTGTGCAAAAAGTAAGGTATTCCATAAACACGTATGACCACCTTATTAATAGTATCTAGATATAAAACCTTTCTTTTATCCTTTTCTTAATTATTTATTTAAAATATTTCTTTTCAAGGATTTCTCTTTATCTTTTATCTCCTTTTTCCTCTTTTCCTATTTCTTCCATTAGAAATCATAGGTATACGAAATTATATTTTATTTTAATAGAAAAATACCACCTCTTTAACAATACCACAAAATTCATTCATTATTCATCATATTATCCTTTATTTTCTATCATTGGTATTTTCTCTTTCTTTTTCTCCATTGGGGCTCCTTGGACCCCAAGAAACTCTAATATTTCAAAATTCCTTTTTAAGGATACTTGTTATCCTTCTAGATGCATCTATATTCATTATCTTGTATCTTTTCTACTATTTGGACTTTTCTTATTTTCTTCTCTTTTATATCCATTATCAGATTAATAATATAGTAGAAATCACAAAATTCCTATCAAAAGGGATATTTGCAAAAAAATCCATCCTTTGAAGCAAAAGATACAATCCTTTCAATTAAGTACATATTCATAAAATCATTACATTTCACTTATGAAAACATATGCAAAAATCGAGGTTGTAACATCCTTCCCCTCAAAATTCCATCAAGCATACAAACAATTCAGGATAAGACTTCTCCATGTCCGTCATTGGCCCTTATGTGGCTTTGCCCTATCCATGGTGCTTCTAAAGAACCTTTATCATCACATATTCTTTTCTCTGAGTCCTTTCACCTTGGCATCTATAAACCTCACAGGTGACTCAGGTCATTTCAGCCTCCCTTGGGGCTCACTAGGTTCATTGCTCTGCACATGGTCTGGGTACCTCACATAGTGCTCACATGGAACTCATCACACATTATCCTGAGGGGTAAGGGCAAACTTAACCTTCTCCACCAAACCATGTCAAAAGAACCCATGCATCGGGGACTCAGCTCCCTTAGCTATAACTTAGAGGGGTCAGATTTTCATGTCACATATTCCCCCATAGTGAACTGCATGTCAGTCTACTTTGCATCAGCCTGTGACTCATGTCATCCCTGGGCTCCTTTCAGCCATTGCACGATCAAAGTGACTTCATCTGCACACACTGTGGTCCTTTACTGACCTTCGCGAGGTCCATTCACCAACATCATCTTATTGAAGTGGTGACCGACACAACCTCCCTTGCAGAGCTTCTTTACATCCCGATACTGGCTATGGTGGTTATCATCACATCTTACAAAGGACAAAAACTATCTCTATGTATCACCCTGAACGAGCACACATGCTCTCATCAGACCCTCATACTAACCATTAGCTAGGGGGATTAACTATACTAACATCGAGTTCTTCATGTATCTACTTCCACCTTACGGAAGTGTAACTAAGGTTCTACAACCATCCTTTTATCATCATAAGCCCTAGGCTAGCTAACCAAACAACCATTAACTTGATCAACCAATATTGTTACATCTGAGTGTTAGCCGAACTTATCTCTTTTTCCAGCTGAGGGTTAACCTAACAACCTCTTTTAGCCTCCATCTAAACTAGGCAGTTGTATCTCATCCAAGGCATCCATTACCACTTCACATCCTTAGGTGTTAGGTAAAGTTGAAGACATACACCGCCACTTATTATCTCATCTCATCTCTAAGTTTATCTTCATCAAGAAAACTCTGAGCTTATTATCTTGATTTTTTGAACTCAACCTTGTATAACTCATAGCTCATGATAAAAACATCCTCATAAGATGACTACCTTATTCTCTTAGTGTTTGTAAACCATTCATGTAGTGTTCACTCCATAAGGGCATGTTATCATCTCTGTCCTCTTACCTCATAGAAACGTTCCAACTCACATCATCTTTTATCCTTGGTGTATGGCATGCATATTGTCCTGTCTCTCACTCCCATAACAAGAGGAAATAAGCATTTGGCTGCAGTCTAAATACAGAGTTCTTCCTATTCCAAGAGTAGAGATGGTACATCCTACACATAGTGCATTATAGTTTGTAGGAAGTAAATAAACAACCAAACAGTTTAATTGCAATCCATTCATGACACTTTGAAAAAATTAGAACTCGATAAGAGCAAGTATTCATAAGAGTAACTAGGTACCACAATTCCATGCAAAAACCATGCAACATGTACTTCAATCATATATCCAACATTCAAGCATTCAACATAGTCAATCAACATTGTATGCATGTATGTATACTCTAAAGTGTCACTATACATATTAAATCATAATGATTTAATGTATGCCCTAAACTAGGTTTTAGGGTTGTCTTGGGTTTGGATAAGGAATAGAGTACAAACACTAATTCCATCGCATTATGATTTAGGATTATAAATGCATATTGAAGATTAGGTGGAGACCTAATTAGTAGATTTATCATATACTTGCATCATGAACACCTAGATTCAATTATGTGCATTAAGAACATAGGAAGTTATGATCTTTGGTTTCAAAACCTTAATTCATCATCTATATCATTATTGGGCTAGAAACCCTAATTATCATGTTTAAGATTATTGAACTAGACACCCTAAGTATTCATTATCGCTGTGTTGAATGTTTTAGATTCCTATTAACAATAATAGATTATATATCAAATGAAAGAATTCAATATATTCAAAATTATTAATTACAAATTCCATGGTTTGCATTTATAAATCATTGATTAATCATGTATTAGACCTACTTATGAAACTACAATCAAAATTAGGTTTCAAACATATTTTATTTGGATTCTAAATCTTTTTTGATCAATTTGATAACTAATTTAAATTTCATCTGATCTAGGATCTATTTTCTACATTAATTCCAAGATCAGCACTAGTGGACTTATCACCGACTAACACACCATCGATTATCCTTATTTCTATTTATAACCGGGTCGGTTAAAGGTTTAGGGAAATTATCCCATTACCCTCATGGTCTACACATGGACTCAGGGGTTTTTTGGTCATTTGTCTAAGAGTCATCCCCTTCCTTGCAAAGGGGATTGACTCCCGCCCTAGGCGAGTCAACGTAAGGTAGAATCGCTATTTCCAACCTCCAAGAACCAGCGATGGCCCAGGCAATCCCACATGGCCTCATTAAACCTGGTCCTAGGTTCATCGAGGTCTATGATGGTTAGGGATGAGGAGATCGGATCCTAGTTACCTAGGTGTAGAAGCAGGCTATGTGACAAAGATGTAGGTTGCCCGGAGTTCGTATCTAAGCATTGTGGGTGTACTACTCAAGGTAGAGTTTCCCCTGGTAGCCTCAAACCCCTTCCCATACTCTGTCATCAAGCGAGGATATCATCCCTCAGTCTCCTCTACCATGTCAGTGATGCAATAGAGATCACAACCTTGGGGTTTTTGCAAGTTGTTGAGTTCCTCATTAGGGAATCATGGGAGATCCTATGTGGGAATTGAAGCTTTTAGTGCCTTATATAGGCTCGATGGTGAGACATCTTGGAATCTATAACACGTCCTCAATCCATAGGAGCATGCTAATATCATGTGGATCTCATTCATGATGATTCCATATGTTCGTGTAGTGTGATCCTAGGATGAATCTGAAGAGAAGTATGGAGTTGGTTGGTCATCGAGAGATCAAGAGGGAGAGACAAGGGAGAGGGGAAGAAGGGTATTTTGGTTGTGTATGATCAAATACATTGTGAACCCTATATATACCCTCTCACATCTTCCTTTCTTGTTTCCCTTCTTCCTTTTCCTTGGCGTTCAAGGAAGGTCCAAAAGTGGCAAGGCATAGTTTTGACATAATGACATTCTATATAAACACACCATTATCTCATTTCCATAAGTATTTAAAATATAGCTTTCTTATTCAACAATTTAACCCCAACTAAAATTAGGAGAAAGGAAAGGCATGATGTTTAGGGAAGTAGTAATTATATTCCTCCCTTCTTTCCTTATAATAACAATATCACATCTTTTACAGCATACCATATTTTTGAGAAAACTCCATTCATACTATTACCTTCCGTTGGAAAAAGTAAAACTTCTTCATTATTCCCTTATTTTTTTGAAACTTGGTTTCAAAGGAAAATCCACATAATTATCAAATAAATTATCTGGCAACAAAAAATCTTAGAAATTCCTGATTTTCTTATATAATACTATATTTGGATTATCTATCTAATGAATTATCTTAAGTATTTTTATCACAAGCACGACAATACTTATTTCCCTATTTTTTATCCCAGTGACTCACTTGTAAATCCATATTATGGAAACTTAAGGATTCATATCTTTTTCTCATCTTTATTCCAATTAGTCCCAAAAATTGGTAGTTTCTTTATTATCCTATAATCCTGTATTGTGTCAAGTTTAGTGTCAAAGGGATGTTTTTAGATATCCTTTTCTCTCTCTTCAAATAAGGAAACAACTTTTAATTTTATTACAAGTAGGTCCCTCATTCTTCATAATTTTCTATAAGCTTCTAGGAGCGTCCTTTTACAACAAAATTCAGAAAGAAACTCATTATTACCTTTCCCAACTTATATCTAATTATTTGATTTATTGAAATAACTCTTGCACAAAAAACTTACTCTTCAAGGATTTCTTTAAATTTATTACCCACTTCACATGAAAAGTCCTTTTATCTCAAATTTTGGAATTATCTTGGTTTCCTCATTATATTTAAGTATTGCAAAAGTTAGGTCCAAATATCTTTATTTGATGACTCAAAATTTGTTTTTCCAATCATGATTAGATTCTTGCTCCATTAATTCCCTGGAATATTTGGAAACTTGTCTCTTTTTTCATATTTCAATAATCTAATAACTCAAAAGGCCATTCTCATTCATTTTAGTGTGAATTCCTTTTATTTCAATAGCTTGTGCTACAAGAACCTATATACAAAGTAATTAGTCTCATGGACCTCACTTGATCCATGGGTTGAACCCATGCCACAAAATAGCACTATGATTTTGTCAGTTACCATTAGGAAATTTTCTTATCAAATCAAGCCTTATATTTATAAAATTCAAATTTACCAAATTTAAGGATCTTACATTTACCCTTTGTGGCTTATTTCTTATAGTTTTATTTTATATACACCATGTGTGCCTGTGTGGTGAAGAATAATGATGGACATGAATATCGGTATAGTTAGATTTTTAGCTTTCGCTGCTACATTTTTTGTGAACAATACAATACATACTTGAATCATAGAATATATCCTTTGCAAAAATTTATTATCAATTTTGGAATTGGATGGTTTTCTAACATTTCAGTCAAGTAAGTTGAGGTGGATCCCCTCTCGAATCCCACTTCTTACACTTAGCTTGAGCATGTAGGGCCTTCCAGTCATAAAGTCAACTCCATGGTTGACTCCTGGAGTGTGGCCTATGTTTCCATGACCATGGGTCTAAGACCCTATGTCATGCATGACTGCACTCAACTAGTGGCAGCTGAGCAACCAAGGGAGGTTTGAGCTAGGATTTTGTGGATTGGGTCTTATGAGAAAACCATGGATAACACAAATGGAACTTACCTATTCTCTGGGAATTGGAAGCTTTGTCATTCCTATTGGCATCCAGGGGGACCTCCTCTTCTCATCTTGATATCATGCTATGGTCTGGGAATGATCTCTTATGAGGTGCCCCCTTGTATCAGGATGAGGGTCGTCAAAGAAGGTGATGGTACCTGGTGGTAGTTATAGGGCCTTTGCAAGTGATGTAGAATATGGGCAACACTATCTCTATGTAGGAATTTGAGGTAGATTCTTATATAGGTATATGATTATGAGATAAGGCTCTACATGTTATTATCAAGTTGTTAAGGTGAAAATGCTAGTATCCATTAAAAAAGCACAATAATTGCAGACCCCTTGACCACAGATTGGCTTGGTTGAGTGTGGTAGTTGAACCTGATAGGTCACTAGGTATTTAAAGATTTGGGGGTAGAGAACTAGAGGGAGAGAGATGACTAGAGGGGTAGGGACCATGTATCTACATAACATGGTAGATTCTTAATGTAGGGGATGACTCATTCATCTATGGATAATCCTAGATCTATTAGACCCATTGAGGTTAGACTCTGCCCTTCACAACAAAATCTTTTCATTTGATAAAACCCCTTTTCCTTATATTAATTCTCAAAGCCATATAGTATCTTAGATTTATCCTAATTGTTGGTATAATCTGTAACTAACTATTATCTAGGCCTAGGCAAAAGATCACGCCTGGGAAAGTGGGTTTGATCCCAATAATTTGGTCTTCAAACATTAAATGTATAACACTTCAAATAAATACCTAGATCATATAAAACTTGGAATTGTCTATAATTTCTCCCATTCTCTAAATTTTGAATATCATTAATTAATATAGTCATGGATGTTTATTATGATCACGAGGTATCAAATTCTCATTTTTGTATCCCAAGGACCCATAGGTAAACCCGGATTGTCCCAATTGGGATTATATTAGTTTTTAGGGCCCATGTCCCATTACTTGACTTTCTAAATGGGTCCATTGGATCTATTATAATCCCAATTAATATTTTTCCTTGAGATTGCATTATTTCTCAATTGAAGTCTTGTATTAGTTAATTTTCTTAGTATTACTTTATTGATTTGAATTGAAGACCTATACTAGGTCTAGGATTCATCAAATAAAGTCCTATTGTTCCTCTTATAGCTTCACATCATATTATTCAATTAGATATTAAATTACCAAGTCTTGAGGATGTTACAATCTTGATCCTTATACTTGATTACTTATACATTGATAGTCAATTTGTCTACATCAGGTTTATGGTGGTATTGTCAAAAATTATTATGATGGCATCTCTTTTGTATAGTAAGAGGACAACCATGATCCATATTGATGATATTTATTAAGATAATATTTTGCATCTCATAAGTTCTTTAAGTCACAAGGTAAGGAGGGATAATATAAATCGATTCCTTTGGATCCATCAAATATTTAATAATTTGTGTAGAACTTATACCTTCATAAATCTTGTGATGAAAAATTATGCATTCAAAAAAGAATACCAAGTATTTATAATCAATAAAAGTGTATGTCTCAATACAAGGTTTCAAGCATGGTTGGTAAATCAAGAATTGTCAAAAAGGTGTGTTATATAGGAGTCACTGTGATTGAAAGTCCTAAATCACCCCTAGGAATGTAAATTGGAGAAAATATAAATGTAAACACCAATAGGAGTTTTACACATAGTTTGAGGTCCACATATATGCATAATTGGACATCAACCATGAATTCATTAAGGAATCCCTAAAAAGTAGTCATTTTGGATATAATACAATGTCTTTCACTTGATTTGATGCCCTCTGTGATGAACATCTTCAACAATAAGATATTCAATCTTGAATTGTCATCAACAAATAAAGAGGCACCTTCATGTCGCTATGTTTGGTTGTGATATAACCTGTTTGGATCTCATCCATACAGAAAGTGATGGTCTTCATCTTGAAAATCAAATAAATGGTGTTAGCTAGTTTTTTGAGTTGAATACCCTTAAGCATGCATGCTCCCTATATGATTTCTAGGATGACTGACTTATGTGTTGGGGAGCCTTGAATCAAGTCCCACATGAATATGATTTTGTGGGTCTAATTCTTATACTACTATCTCATAGGAGAAAATAAATGTATGAACATGCAGTGTCGATGAAACCAGTAGAGAATGTGCCCTTACTTGTTGAAGTAGCAACATAAATATTTAGATGGAGGAACATATTAAACATGAATATTCATGGTATTTGAATAGGTGCATTTAGCGAGATCACCATTCCTTTATTATTGACTAAAACATCAATGTCAAAACCATTCTGCATACATGGTGATTGTAACCTTTTCTTTATTAGTGATTGGTTCAAAAGATGACATGTTACTAGATGAACAACCATTGATGCAGTACATTGTGGATGGGCCTTGGCTTTGTCTTATTGTACATCATGTATTATAAGAATTTAGGCATGTCTTGTGGGCCTTTTTTATGAACGCCCTATCAGAACTTCTTGAGGAGGGCAACTTTGTGGACAAGATCTAGATGTGAATGTTTGTGATATTCTTCATCGATGTAATTGAGGTAGATTCTAAGATTTTGATATGTATTGATGATAGCATACATGTTGAAGGGGATGTAGGTATCTTTATTTCTAGGTTTTTTGATGATTCCTTTAATTGTGTAGTTCAGTGGCCCCAACAAATGTAGGGTGTTTCAAAGGTGTATGGATTGTCTTTCCTGTATCAAAATGCATACCTATTATAACTTTAGCCTATATATAAAAATGGATTTATATTCTAATAGATGTTTCTATTTAAAAGTATATGTATCTATGTTCCATCATACTTTCTACCATTTAAAGAAATAGATTTATATTTATATACATGTTTTTATTTAAAATAATCCGAATATATGTTCCATCCTAATGTAGAAAACAATGATTTTAAATCATTTATCTTTTTTATCTCTTTCACCTTACAACTATTAGCATTTATAATTTTTAATGATTCTGTCATTTTCTCCCCCTCCCCCCTTATTGTTTCACAATGCATCTATATGTGATAAGTCATACAATTAACTGTGAACAATATTACATAGTGAGGATCCACCTGCATTTTCTCATGTGGCCACAAGGAATCACACAAGCATTTTCCAACAATCACTGAACATACAATATTATCTTTTTCTCCATAATTGCAATAGTTAATTTTATGTAATGGAATTGACCCATACAAAAGAGACAATAAGTAGGAAAAAAGAAAAAGAAGTGATAAATATGAAGAAAGTGCAAAATAGATAGGAGGGAAGTAATTTTATATTAGGCATTTATTTTGATACTATTGTGAATATTTTCTACACTCCTTGTGTATCGATTTTAGAAATAGAGGAAAGTAGATTAACAGAGAGGGGGAAAGTAGAAAAAAGAGTGGAAGGAGTACAAAATGAGGAGAGAAGAACTCTTGATATTGTTTGTGTTTAGTTAGTATTGTTTTTAAAAAATTATATTTCTTCCGTAACAATACCAAAAGATGAGAGTAGTAGTATAATATAGGAGAGAAGTAGAAAAAGAGAGGAGGTACTTACTTACTAACACTATGCCAAAAAAATCTGTTTGGTATATGTATAAAGAATGAAAGTATTCTTAGCATTGTGGAAAAAAATTAGGATGGAAGTATAGTTAGAATTGTTCCAAAAAATGTGATATATATATGTATATATATATATATATATATATATTACAACTAAAAAAAGAAGGGAGTGGAAAAAAGAACATGGAGGTATGAAAATGATAGGATGTATGTAATCTTTGGTATTATTTACATGTAATTTGGTATTATTATCAATATTTTTTTGGTACTTTTACATAACAATACCAAACAAATACATAATTAGTACCGAGATATATGTAAACAATACCAAAGAATATCTACATAAGGAAAAAAATATACAAACAACACACACACACACATATACTTTCCTTCTTTATTTTACCAAATTATATAAAAAAGTAGAATTATTCATAATGATATCATTTTTATATTTGATAATACTAACTATTGTACTTGATGATAAAAATAGATGATGAAATTAGGAAGAAAAGAGGGGAGTTACTCTTTTGATACAGTTTGTGTTTATTTCATGCTACCATGGATATTTTACTTTATTATTTATGAATCAGTACCAAAAATACACAAGTTGGTAGGATACATTGTTATTAGAAATGTCATTATATCACTTTGTACTTGTAAAAGTAGCAGGGATTTACATTATGCCAAAAATATAATTGTGCTACACATGTATACATGTATTATTTTGCTTTAGTAGATTGTATTGTAATTCTCACTCCTAATTTTTAGTTCAAAATAAACAATGTGCAACCAAGTAACATAAATACTAATATGTAAAATATATATATTAGTATCTCCTTATCTCTTTCGTTTTCCCCTTCTTATTTATATCTCTTTTTCTCTACCTCCTTCTGTATTTGTCCTTCTCTCACTCTCAACTTCCCTCCTTAATTATCTCCCCTCTTCTTATATCGTCTTTCTTATATATCACCATATGTATTTACCTCCTAATTTATGTATCATGTGGATACTTCTCATCCTCCATGATGTAGTGCAGGTAGGCTACAACATTCTTTCTTCTAGAGTACATAGTGTGTAAGTCGGAAGTAGTGATAAAACCTAGCTAGGATAGAACAACATGTAAGCTGGAGGGGAACGAGGAGGCCTAGCGGTGACATGTCGTGTTGTATTCTGACACAATATATTGTCACATTTATACAACCGTAGGGGATTACTCTAGATCAAGAGATCTTGTAGATATATTCGTGGAAAACTAGTGCACAAGGAACACAGAATAAGAAGGGGATAAAGTAGAAAAGGTTTCCATAAAGATGGATCTAAGTGGATGCTTTTCCGTTGTAAATATGTTTCTAATGAGATGACTTCTGTGAAACTTGACTTCCAATATGAAGAAGAGATCATCGATGGGGATGACAAAGAAGATATTGATTTGGGTGAAGATGGTTTCCATTATAGATATGTTTCCACATAGATGAATTCCACGGGAACTTGACTTCCATCATGGAGAAGACGTGATTAGTAAGGATGATATAGAAGATAATGTCACAACCTAAAGAACTTCACTACTTCATTATAATAAAGTATCATGATGCTTGTATATCATGTAGCCTGAGAGAAGGTGGAGATTATGTTATGTATATTATAGACAAGAGGGCTAGACTTAATATAGAAGTGTGAATGGCTTCCAATACCCATTTAAACAATGTGGGACTAATCCCCCTTCTTTATGATAAAGGATCATGATGCTCTTATATCATGTAGCTAGAGAGTAGATGGATAATATGGTGTGTGTATTATAAACAAGAAGGATAGCAATCTCAAATTTGCGCCATTAGGTGGTAACATAAGATGTGCAAAACCGTGCACTCCAAGGCGACAGGGTGGGAGACTGGGCAGGCAATGGAACAGTGGCCTCGTCACTGGCCGCCTCCCTGGGAAGATCCCAGGTCTAACTCCAAAAATCCACTAATTGGATTTTCTCATCTGGTCTCAATGTCTTCGACACTCTAAAATCCTACTCAATGGCAGACTATCCGCAGATCTAGCTCAGAAAACCAGTATCTCCTGAAGACTAAGAAGATTGATATTGTTGAAGGAAAGGTGATATATCCTAAGAAGGAAGCTGAAGAGATTGCTAGTAGATGGAATCTATGTATTCTTGGTTATGCTTTGGATTTCTCGTCCCACATTCCCACCCCGACGACTCACCTCGGCCAGATTTGGAAAGCTCGAGATTCATTTGAGGTTTTTGATAGAGGTAACAGTATTTTTCTAGTCAAATTCTCTAACCAAGAGGATTTAAAAATTGCATTATATGGTGATTGGTATGTTCAAGATCGCCCGTTCCTCTTTAGGAAATGGAAGATTGGTGACCCATTGTCCATATGTCATCTAGAAGAAGTTCCTATGTGGATAAAGATTCATAACCTACCATTAGAGTTAAGGGACGTCAGTATGTTTGAAAGAGTGGGTTCTTATCTGGGGAAGCCAATAAGAATGGAATACTTGACGGGCTCAGGATCCAAATTTGATAATGCTAGAATCCACGTTCTTATGGTGGCTAATTAGAGCTTCCTAATTTCGTGAGGCTTGCTAGTGATTCTATAGAAGAACATGTGGTTGATATTTAATATGAGTGAAATACTTATAAATGTTGCATTTGTGGGTTATTTGGCCATGATGACTGTGTTGCTTCCCCTACTGAGCTCTCTAAGCCCCACAATACTAAGCAAATATGGGAAAGAAGAAGGTTTCAAATTCTGTTGAAAATGCAGGGCCAGTTTCTAACTTTATTCCCTCGGAAGGTGGGGTTGACATTGAAGATGCTATCCTGAATCAATTGGCATTACAACATAATAAAGCTCTAGCAGAACAAGCAGCTCAACACATAAAAGATCTATTAGTTCATATGGGTTCGGGTAAGGAAGGGAATAGTTCAGTACCTTCAACTCCTATTGCATTCTCTTCTAAGTTATCATCGGAGGATACTAACTCCAACGCTAGTAGTAGCCATGATATTCAGGATAAAAGTATAAGAAACATCTCCCCCCCCCGAATGCATGTCTAAAGTAGCTTCTAGTATCTATGGTAGAGTTGTTAATTCTGTCTTTTTGCCTATGCCTACACATTTTAATGGATTAAGTTCGCTCCATGGAAGTCCTCTTGTAACGATAAATGAAAAAGATGATGAGGTTGATATCTCAACATCTGAGGTGATTAAATGATCTCAAACCTTAAGATCTCTTCCTAGAACACGAGAGGCCTCTCCAATAAGATTAGAGGGGTCCAGGAAGAGTTGAGTAGGCTCTCTAGTCATATTATAATTCTCAATGAAAATAAGATAAGTAGGAGGAAGTTATCTAGTTTTATGGAGTGTTATTTTTAGGGATATAGCCTCATTTCAAACCATGACTCCCATCCCTTGGGAAGAGTCGTTATTCTCTAGAGAACTGGGGAGTGTGATGTAATGAAATTGAAGAATGTGACCAATGTATTCACTCTAGAATATCTGTTGATGGGGATGCCTTACTTCTCACTGTTGTATATGGTTATAATCCAGACAATGAGCTTAGCAAACATTGGAAATCTATTGAAAATTTCTCTCATGATACTAATGAAGAATGTTGACTTATTCTTGGCAACTTTAACGCATTTAGGAAAGATTGCAAAATAATTAGAATTAATCCTCCTTCAGTCAAGGCTATGGATGAGTTCAATAAGTGTCTTCCTTTTTTAGCTTTATTTGGAAGGGCCTATGTTTATGTGGGATAATCACCAAGCTGGTGACAGATTTATCTGTTCAAAAATTGACATGGTGTTATATAACTTTAATTTTTTAAATCTTGTTACTGATTTCTCTAGTGATATTATTTCAAATCTTGTGACTGATCATAGAATTATCTCTGTATCTATCGGCAATAAAAGAAAAATTAGATCTCCTTTTAGATTTATTAACTCATGGACTCAATATGAAGATTATCAAAATCTGATTAAAGATAGTTGGGTTGAGACATATACTGGTTTTTCTATGTTTTAAGTTTATAGAAAACTTGGCAATACTAGATCAAAGCTTAGAGAATGGAATCAACACTCTATTGGCAATTATAGTGATAATGCTAGAATTTGTAAAGTTGAAGCTAGACTAGCTCAAATTCAAGCAGATCTCGCTCCCACTAATTTTCTTTTATAGGATAAGTCTAGGAGTGCTAGGGGAAAAGTTGATATTGCCTTAAGAAATGAAGAATATTTGTTCAGGAAAAAGTTGAGGATCCAATGGTTGAAAGAAGGAGACTTAAATATGAAGTTTTTCTACTCTACTATGAAGACGAGAAGGCACAGAAATAACATCAGAGCTCTTAATATCAATGAAACTCTATCTCATGACCCCATGGAGATTAAACATCATGTTGTCGATTTTTATTCCAACATTTTCACTGGGAGTAGTGTTGTAGGTACTTTCCCTTATCATTAGAGTGGTAGGAGGATGAATGCCAACCAGAAATGTGGTTTAATTGCTAGAGTCACTCAAGCAGAGATTGATTTTGTTGTTAAATCTTTAAATGGTGACAAGGCACCTGACCCTGATGGGTTTAATGGGCATTTAATTAAAGAGTTTTGGAATACTATTGAGACTGATATTAGTAAGGCTGTTCAATATTTTTTTAGGAATGGCAAGTTGCTCAAAGAATCCAATCGTACTTTTATTACTTTAATTCCTAAGGGGTCTAATTCTAATGAGCTTAAAAACTGGCACCCTATTGCTCTTTGTAACTCCATCTATAAATTATCTCAAAGATTCTTGCTAATAGGCTTCAGGTTGTCCTTCCTTCTCTTATTGATCAAGAGCAGTGTGCTTTTATGAAAGGCTATAGCATTAAAGATGTGATTTTACTTTCAAATGAAGTTATCCATGATTTCTCAAGGAAGATTGCAGGCGACAAAATATGTGTCAAGGTAGACCTCACAAAAGTGTATGATTCTATTAGTTGGGAGTATCTTTTTACTATTATGAATTGTATTAACTTCCCTACCATCTGGATCAATTGGATTTCTAAAAATCTCTAAGACTACTTCCTATCAAATTCTTCTGAATGGTGAGCCAACTAATCCTATCTACCCTACCAATGGCGTTCACTAGGGGGATCCTATAGCCCCATATCTTTTTGTTATTTCTATGTTGGGGCTTTCTGAGATGATTAAAAGTAAAGTCAAGGAGAATAAGATTATTCCTATCAGAGCTTCAATGAATCTTTCCATTTCCCATTTGATTTTTTTCTGACGACCTAATGATGTTTTGTGAAGCTAACATACAAAATGCAGAGCATATTTTGGATCTTTTTCATAGCTTTACCAGATGTTCGGGCCTTAAATTCAATCATGATAAAAGTAAAGTCAGTTATAGTAAGAGTGTTGATAAAGAAGCTATTGGTAATATTCTCAATTTTTTTGAATGTAAACTTCCATCTAAGTATTTGGGAATTCCACTTTATACTGGAAAACTCAAGAAGGATCATTGTTTCCCTATTCTTGATCATATGAAATCGAGATTGGATGGATGGAAAGAAAAAACTTTATCCTTTGTTGGTAGATTGGAACTTGTAGCTTCTACTCTTATTGCTATTCATCTTTATCAGAATTTTTCATTTCCCCTCCCAGCTCATGTCAGTGACAGTATTGAGAAATCTTGCAGAGACTTTCTTTGGGGGAGTAAAGACAACAAGAGTAATGCTCACTTAGTCAACTAGGAGAAAGTTACTCACCCCAAAAAAGAAGGAGGCTTGGGTATAAAAAAGTCAGAGATGTTGTTAAAAGCGATCTTATCCTAAATGTTTGGAATATTGCATCTAAAAAGGACAATTTATGGGGACAATGGATTATTGAGAGATACCTCAAAAAAAATGTCCTTTTGGTCTATCAAGGTTAACTCTTCTATGTCATGGTTTTTCTCTAAGCTCCTCAAGCAAAGATTAGACCTCAGACAATATACCCATTTTCATATAGGGAATGGAGAAGATGTCTTTTTCTGGCTTGATCCGTGGACTAATAATAGTCAGTTTGTTACTGACATTATTAGTAAAGATGTTGTTTTGAAGGTTGGCTACCTGCAAGATTGCAAAGTTTCATGCTTTATCTCTAGAAATGAGTGGAAATTTTCAGATAATAGAAATAATTCTAGCCTTACGAATTTTCAGTCTGCTATTTCTAAACCTACATGAGGAGAGGATTACATTCTCTTAGAGAACACCAGAAAGCCCACTTTTAATTTCATTTAGAATTGCATCAGAACTCACCATGAATCTTTTGATATTGCTAGTTGGATTTGGAAAGGGAAGATCCCTAATCGTTATTGTGTTCATCTCTGGAAAGCTATGTTGAATAAGATTCCCACTAATGACTATGCTATGAGACGTGGATTTCAAACTGCCTCCATTTGCTTTTTGTGCAGAGATGCTTATGAAGACACAAAACACTTGATCTTTGAATGTCCTTTTGTATGGGATGTGTTTCATTTTTCTTTTATTAATATTGGTATCCAAATCCCCTATGGAGATGGAATGACTTGTTAAACGTTCTTTGCCATAAGAAGAAACTTCTGTATATGATGATCCATTATAACTATTGGGTAGAAAGAAATAGAAGAGTCCATTAAGATAGATCTCTTACTTCCTATAAGCTATGGGATACTTTGAAAATTGATTTCCATGGTTTTAATTAACTAGTTGCTCGATCCTTCTGCTACTTTTTATTGAGATGATAGAGGCCATCTTTCCTTTAAAAGATGCTCAAGTGTTGCTTCCTTTCTGGAGTTTTCCAAGGTCCAGTGAGGTCTTAAAGCATTGATGCAGCCTCTGGCTGGAAATGGTATCTAAAGTACAGTTTTAGAAATGTAGGATGGATACATTCATGTTGCTGAGATTCTTGTCTAGTTTTTGTCTTGGATTTTTGATGTCAACCTCGGGCTAGATATGGTTTCTGAAGATGGTGATGCTTTGCCCTTTTGGATCTTCTTTCTTCTAGCTAAAGTACCACTACAAGAGCCTTTGTTTTCTTTTGCTTCTCCTTATAGGCCTACTTGAAGCATTGATGTTAGCCTCTGGACGAAATGGTCTCTCAAGGTGGTGATCTTAGCTTTGTTATGTCCTGCTTTGATCCCCCTTTTTTGGTTGAAGCATTTCTGTAGAATCTTTGGATGGATGCATTTTCTATTGAGCTTACTTGTATAGATATTCTCCTTCTTTTAGTTTTTTTCTTGAGTGCCCTTTGTTACTGGAATTTTTTTCTTCCATGGTCCATGTTTTGCTTGAGTACCCTTTGATGTCTGCCTCTGACTGGAAGTTTCTATCTTGGAATTCTGATGTCAACCTTTGAATGGATATGGATTCTAAAGATGGTGATGTTTTGCCCTAATTGGATCTTCTTTTTTCTGTCTAAGTACCATTGTAAGAACCTTGGTATTCTTTTGCTTCTCCTTATGGGCCTGCTCAAGAGATGGAGAGTGTTATATCATTCTTTGTGTTCTTTTTCTTCTCCTTATACAGTTTTATTTCTTATAAGTTATGTACTCTTTTTACATAACCAATATGTTTTGTACAGAACTTAAAAAAAATACAAAAAAAAGCAACAAGGAGTTTTTTCAGACCCAAAAGAAAGATGATAGCATTTATATAGTACAATGGGTGGCTACCAATACCCATTTACACAGTGTGATATTAATGCCAATATTTAAGACTCGAAATAGACTTATACACTTAAGACTTGTTATCTAAATGTCTTTATCTTCTACCTCAAATTTGAGAAATAAATTCTCAAAAATCCATAATGACCATACAGATATGTCTAGTCATAATGGCACAAGTATGTACAATAATAGAACCCTTTTTAATTCTTTAGTGTGTGGATTTCTACTCTTGGTTTTATAATTTTTTTTTAAAATTCCTCAAAATCATTAAGATAATGGGAATCCTATGTATATTGTTTGTCAAAAAACTAACAAGTGAGAGAAGTTATTTGTAAGTGGAACAAGAAAATTTGAGTGAGGGTTTTATAATTGGAAAATCATTCTTCCTTCATTTGTCAAGATATTACTGATTCTTCCCTAATAATAAATTTCTAATGAAGGTTATGGCTAAGATAAAAAAAAGGCTATTTTAGCACATGAATCCGAAGAACACTTCCTACAACACAAAAATTCTAGTGTATGGGTCAAAGTTGGTTATATAGAATCAAATTCCTATTTTTTATTAAGAACTAGATGACAATGGCATACCACCTAATTAATGAATAGAGATTTTTTTCACATACGTGTTGGAGAATATTCAGACCCATCCTATTAATAACTATGAAGATATGTCCCAAGAGAAAGTTGCTCCTAGTATTCATTGGAAGAAGAGATGGATTCTTCCCAAAATTAATGTTGCTCATTTTAACTCTCTATTTAGTTCAATTTCTACTTCAAAGATTGAGAAAGTGAATGAGGAAACAAATGGGGACAAAGGCCCCCAACCTGATGGATTTAAGTTCCATGTCAATAATGAATGGCGTTACATTATTTGTGGAAATTTTGCTAAGGAAATAAAGAACTTATTTAGTGGAATTTTTTGCATATAGGTAAGTAATATATTTTTAACTTTATTTTTAATGATAGAGAAGCTTCTTAAGCCAAGAATTGGAAGCCAATTTCAATCTACATTGTTCTTTACAAATTATTTCCAAATTCTTGATGATAATCACAAGGTACTCTCTCATTGTTACTAATTCTTCCCAATGTGCTTTCATTTAGGGAAGACCAATCACTAATTATAAACTTTTTATTTATGAACAAATCAATAACTTTACAAAAAAAATACACCTAAGATGTGCATTAATGTAACACCCCTAACCTTGGTTATGACCTAACCCTAGATGTTTTGCTTAAGTAAGTTGCTTACAAACTAGTTCTTATCTTTTGAAAAGTAATCAAGGCCCTTTTTGAAAGTTTACTTTCAAATTTGGACTCATATGCAAACCTATGTGTGCATTATATGATAATCTAAGTGAAAAGTGCAAATTACCCAAGCCAAGGGTAATGTTGCAAATGTTACATGTTAAATGTATTCTAAGTGTTTTGTATATCATGAAAGAGAATATGCTACTAAGTGGTGGCTTGTGCAAAGCCTAATCCTAAGTGGAAACTTGTGAAAATAATGCTAAGTGCTTAGTGCATCAAATGTGGTACAATTTCCAATATATACAAAATGTAGGGTTAATGTGTAATTTACCATCTCTATATTTGTTTCTACTTTTACCTAGTATTATCTATAGGAGAGAGAAAGAAGGATACAATATGTTTGAAGCATTCACACTCTTAATAATAAAGAAACCAAGAAATGCATAAGTTGAAAGCCATGTACATGAGACATATCGAGTTCTGGACTTAGGAGGAAGTCCCTATCGGCCATAGAGCCATGTGGAGAGACCCCTATCGGTTTGTGACTTACCCATGATGGGTAAAGCATTTCAAGGAAATGTTGAAGCATCGATTTGCTCTTACCTTGAAAATGATGGAAGTTGAATATTATAATAAGATAGTGGTAGGGAGCTTGCCCTAGTAAGACAACTCAAGAGCTGCCCCTTACCCTTTTTGCATGGCTAGATAATAAGTGGAAAGCATGAAGGAGCATGTGTCGACTTTGCATGGATAGGTGGCATGAAATCACCTTAAGTTAGTGATACCTATGACACTCTTTTCTATAAACCTCAAGTATAAATACATTTACCTTCATTTGTTGGAAAGATTTTCGAATCTATCAAGAGCCCCTCCCTCTTGTATCATGCAACGCCCCTCTTTTGTTGCCCATACTGAAGAAGAGTGGATTAGTATCGGCCAAGGGTAAAAGGATATCGACCAAGAAGGTTGGAGCAATTAAAAGAGGTGATATCACCCAAAGAGACAAGGGATATCATCCAAGAGCTTGGATCCCAAGTCTTGGAGCTTGGAGAAGGCTCCTCTTCAACCTTGGGACGTGTGGAGTGAAGCTTGAATCTTGGAAGACCTTCAAGAGGCGTGTTATATAACTCAAACCCTTCAATATTATTATCCTTTCTTCAATATTATTAGATTTGTTGAATATTTGCATATTAGGATATCCTATGATCAATTGATATAATTATGGGTTCCAATATGTAATTAGGACTATTTTCCATAGTTATGAATCAATTTATAATCTTGAGGTTGATGATGATGACATCATCATTGGATGCCCGATATGAGTTGATCATTCTTGAAATAATTTGATATGGGTTGATGATCCTATACCCGATATAGGTAGAGACTATTGGAAATTGATATGGGTGTCTTATCCGATATGAAGGTAGGTGATATGAAGTTCTATGAACGATATGGAAGGTCCCCATATATCACTTTGAATAAGACACAAGGGTAGAACAACTTATTTGCCCGATAAGAGTCAAACCCTAGGAACCCGATATGCTATTGACATGGGAAACCTGATATACTCCTTCAATCCTTACTTTGTGATGGGATAAAAGAACAATTTGATATCCACTTTGTTATGATTCGAGTCCAAGTTCTTATCAATGGTAGGGATACAATATGAATGGTCAATATGGGAAAAGCAATGTGATGCCCGATATGATGCTCAATTCATCACCTGATATGATGCTCAATGCATCACCCGATATGATGCCCGATATGCTTCCCAACACCATGCCCGATATGTTGTCCAATATACTTACCCGATATGGTGAACCTATGAGATAAGCCAATATGTTGAAAACCTATATGATGTCCAACATTAGTGCACGATATGATCTCCAACGTGTGGCAAGTTCAATGTGAGTGCATGATAGGGTAACCTTAGATAGAGCACGATATGGAAACCCTAGAGGTATTCCAATATGATGGAAGACTAATGTGGAAGTCTAAATTGAAATGGGCATGGCTAGCTAAGGAGAAGAACTAATATAATATTGTTGAGCTATGGCAAATCCATACTAGTATGCCCAATATGGTGAACCCTAATACACCATACAAGGATACAATACACTCCTATACCCGATATGAGGATGTGGTTATACCACATGTCCTCAATTATTAAGAATGACTAAGTGATGAATATGATTAATGTAATAGTGAGACATAATGAGCTTAACTTATTTGATATTGATAAGGTTGTAGACCTTACAGGTATGAACTAAGAAATCTACATCCTAGTAAGGATATGAGAGAAACTAAGACTTGAAAGATGAGTATGTATTTAGCATACCTTAACTCAACATGATTACATGATTTGATGATAAGGGATTTACCCTAAGCCCAGTTTAATGGTATGATTTCTCCACACAATGATATAATTATTTGTTATGATGATATATGCATCCTCAAGCATAATAGAATAGTATTATTGATCATGCTACGCGATATGGTAGGCATGCTCTAATAAAAATGTCTAAGTGATATATGATGTGTGATTAGTATTGAGTTATAATGAGATTAATATAATTTAATGATGTTAAGGTAACAGACCTTAAGAGGTGGATTAAATAATATGCAATCAATATCCTATTAAGGATAAGAGAGAAAGACTTTAACATGGGTGGTAAATATGTGGGAAAGCATGTGATAATGATCCTATGATGAGTGGAGTATGAATTAGGGTTTGATTCTATACATTATGATCTTAAATCCCTAATTGGTAATAAAAGAGAAATCCAACCCTAATGAAGAGTGATAATATGCTTGTACAATTATGATCGGTTAAATTGAGATGATCCTAACCCTAATAATGAGAGGGATGCACTTTCTTATATCACAGAGAGATGGTGTAGATAATCCTAACCCTAAGCATGGGTAGAATGTACTTCTCACTAAGATTGATCAATGATATTATAAGAAGTCCTTCATCCTAAAGCATACACTATTCATTAATCATGAAACGATGAATATCGCAAGATATGAGCTAAGACGTTCTATAGTGATAGACTTAAATGAGTCTTGTAAGCTGTATGGAATACTTGTATAACAAGTAGTCTAATGTCTTAAAGGATAAGTTATTGCCTAGAATAATGTGACAAGATGTTTTATGAACTATGTGAACTATGTGAAAGGCTTATACAATAAGTAAGAAGGATACCTGGATTAGAGAACCTGGAGATAATAGTTACTTGTTACAGAGGTGTTAATGCTATGTGGGGGTCTAGGGGATTGAATACTTAGACCCAGTAATCATGATGATAATGAAATCTTGAAATCTTTAATCGGTTAAATATAACCTTAATTCTTTAGAGAAGGTATGTTTCTTAGTATTCTCATAGACGTGTTTGAAGCAGTTGAGTAAAAGACATAATAATCATGCATTTTAACTTAAGACAACAAGTGTAGCCAAGAAAGAGTTATGTGCTATGTGATACAGATTCAATAAGCTATGTAGATTATGAAATAAATATTCAAGTCTGCTAACCCAGAGGTGATGATCATCTTCTAAGTGGTGACTAAGTGGTTCCAGTACTCAATCATGAGTTAAAGGTTGAATACCAAGTATGATGATGATAAGAGAATGAAATTTCTAAGTGATCTATGTGACTCTGTGAATATGAAAGTATCTAATAGAATTATGCTTTTTATGTGTAGCATTCATTATAATTCTTGCATGTAGTTTGGTCGATGTTAAAGATACAGTAATGCACTTAATTAAGCAAGATGAATATTATCATGTAGTTGCCCAGACCATAGACCCATTCAGTGTCAACAATTGCTAAATGGCGAAATGAGTTTTTACTCGAAACGCATATTTTTGAATATGTGATATTATAAGGGTTCTCGATAAAGGGTGCTCGGTGGACTCCCTAAATACATCAGGTTTCTTAGTGTACTTCCTGATAAAATCATAATAGGATCGCTCAGTGGTCACCCTGATAATCTGAGAAAGTTATGTGGTCTTCTCCCGAATGGAGTACATGCTACGACAGTAACTCCATAGTGAGGATGCTTCTATACCCCGGCATAGTTATTTATAGCAGATACAAGATGTCATGCTAAGCCTAAGTGTTCTCGTGCTGACTGAGAGAGGAAAGGCCTTGACAGTCAGCTCTGCCTTTGACCTTGTATGGTACCAATTTCAACTTACTAGTGGTCGGTTGGAGTATGAGTGGTATATCTCATCTCCTCTAGGCATAAGTATGAATGTGAACATGTAATCATCCGCGTAGTATATTCATTTAAGGACCAAATACAGAAACATTGGTTGATGTTGTGAGAACCCGTTTCACTAAACGAGATTACTCAAAACATAAAACACAATCAATCATTGATTAATCACATACCCAAAAATATGGGTAAATTAAAACTGATTTCAAGGTTAGTACCTGCTCAGAAACATTTTTATAAGACCCCAACATCTTTCTTTTATCCATACTAGGCCAAGAATTTGATACAAATGTTCTATTTCCTTAGTCACGATATATATACATAGGAGAACAATATTCATATATGCCACACAAACAAGCATTAACATGCTAACAAAAGTGTTATTTGTTTGAAACACATATACAAACTTTTCCTGCCCAGACCTGAGAGTACAGGGACAACTCTAGGACACACTAGACATCTAATCAACTTTATCAAAGATTCATTACTATAGCTCCTCTTTTCTGCCACATGTTTGTTTCTGTCTCTTCTTATTACCTAAAAAATGTGGTGAACCACAAGGGTGAGACCCATGTCCCAGCAAGAGATATAACCTCCAACAATATTTATTGATTACACCATTTTTAAGTAATTAAATAGTTAAGAAGTTTAATCAGATATAACAAATAAGATCAACAGTACTGACGATCAACAAAATACATAAAGGAGCCAATAATAACTATCATCATTAGCCAGACTATCATCCTTTATCTTTTTGACAATATAAGAAATTCAGTAGCAAATGCAGTTCTAGCATCATGAGCAAGTCTGGTAACATAGCATAGCTAACAACATGATCATGTCTAATTGGTTGAACATATCAACATTATAAGACGATCTAACAACATAAGCACAACTACCTGGATAAGCATGATTAGCAGTATATGCATCTCTAGTTACAAAGGCATGGCTAGCATGCTAAACATAACTAACAACATGAGATATCTAGCATCATGATTATAATCAGAAGTAGCAGTATAGTTATCAACATAATCATGGCTACTTTATGTATGCATCTACAATCTTAAGCATATTCACAACATAAGTATATCTACTATCTCTTAATTGCACTAAGCATCATCTTTATGTAAAGAGAACAAAAAAGGGTTATCATCCAATGTGAAACGTTGTGTATAACCCTAGACAAATATGTTACATGACTGTATTACGTCTTTTATTACATCTTGGGGAATTTGAATCGTACTATTCAAAGTCCAACTGACCCCTGCAAAGGGCTATTCGGTTACGTACAAGATCTAGGAGTGCTGATATCCAAAGATCTCTTCCCCTTGGTCAGTACGAGTAAAAAGACAGTGACATATCAGTCAAAGCTGCCACCACAGTGACATATAATCAAGCTGATAACCACTAGTACGACCTTGGTACAGGTCACGACACTAGAAACCAGGGTATTCAAACCCAATCACTGAGGTACCACCACAGTTGTCCTCTAATCACATCATGTTATAATCACTGAGACACGACCACAGCCGTTCTCTATCACATCAATGTATGAGGCATGACCATAGCCAACCTCCACAATCTGCATTGTGGATGATAAGGATATATCCTCAACCTGCCACCCCCACATACTCAATAGTATGCGCTCCAAGTTTCCCTTAGGAATACTCGTTTCACCATCCAGCAAGTTCTGACACTGAAGATGGCTCTACGTCACATGGCACTACATGATTAGAGTTGCACTTGATTAGTTATTCAAATTGGGTGAATTAAGGTTGCATCAAACAAGTGGACATACAAACCCTAATTCACTTCTAACAAGCATATAAATATCAAAACTTTGAAAAGATATAAAATGTGTGAAACATAATTTCTCATCTCATCATCACATGGTACTATTCACTTGCCATTCATGAGACCACACTAGTCATCATACTATCACAAGATATAAATCCTTTTCACAATATCACAGGGCATCAATCCTTATCAACATAAGAGGATTACACCTCATTCAAGGCTTAACCATGCCCAAAGGTCATTAAGACCATCATACTATCACAGGATATAAAATCCTTCTCACAATATCTCAGAGTATCAACCCTTATCAGCATAATAGGGTTACACCTCATTCAGACTCAACAATGCCCAAAGGTCATTAAGACCATCATATTATTCCCTTTAAGATCATCATTATCTTTGCATGCCTTATAACAAGGCTCAACAACATCAATTATATATAATACACCAGATCAGCACAATATTGCATTTATGAGATAGGTGGTATTCATAAACAATCATAGAAGGGTTATATTAACATTAAGAGCATTCCTTTATTACATCAACATGCAAGGAATCTAGATATGATTAACACTCATCATA
Organism: Alisma plantago-aquatica; assembly: GCA_963693085.1. Taxonomy (NCBI): domain Eukaryota; kingdom Viridiplantae; phylum Streptophyta; class Magnoliopsida; order Alismatales; family Alismataceae; genus Alisma; species Alisma plantago-aquatica. The sequence continues at coordinate 1,007,677,296 of OY856409.1, forward strand.
TTCATAATGCACATGTTTAGCATAAGAAAGTATTAACCATGTGGCTATAACCACCAATTAACACATTAAGGTTATGATCATGTTAAGGAGGTTATTCCACCATCATTTTATCATATAGGAATGTAAAACATGAATACTCATCTTTACCTATTTGCATTAGAGTTAGGTTCAACATGATAAATTATATCAATGTTACTAATCAACACTTATACCCAAACCCTAACTCACAACATCCCCATTGGATCATGGATGCATAAAGTGAAGCACCACCATCACATTCCATACCATTCTCAAGTATGAACCCACACATAAATCAAGGTATAACCATCGGGTTATAGCATATTAGGGTTTCAAAAACAATAACAGAATACTCCATGATTGTATTAGTCATTCAAGGACTATTCATACCCAATTAACATCATTTAGTTATATTAAAGATAGGTATAACAAGCTATACCTCATTAGGGTTACATATCAACACAATATGGTTATAATCCCTTCCATTCATATGAGTGAATAGGTAATACTATCTTATTAAGGGTAACCCTCCATTTGTTCCATCATCATTCAACCCATATCACCATACCACAATGTCACCCAGAACCATTTGGATGTTTAAAAGGTAAGACCTTTGATTGTTTAAATAAGTAAACACCTTTGAAAAACCACCTATGAAGTCCTTGATTTTTGCTCTAGAAAGATTCACCATATAACCCTAGACATCCCTTAATTAACAACACAAAAAGTTCCATTGAGAGTAGGGTAAAACCCATAATCGACTGTTCAGTTAAAACAAGCCATCCATTGTCAACAAGTAAGCTCCTTAAGTTGATCATATAAAAGAAACCATCTAAATACCATTATTAGGACCAATATATTACATTATCCATAATTACACTTTATTGGAGGAATAAACATGAGATCTTGACCATTGGGTCAAGTTCATATATTAAAACTATCAATTACAGTATAGGTTCGACCATTGCATCAAGTGACCCAAGAAACTATTGGTCTAAATCTTAGATGCTAAAATTATATGATTAACTCACCATAGATTGTAGAGACCTGATACATCATCATTAGTGATCATTAAATCACTATAAGTTGTTATATCAATACTATATTCATTAATCAACATCGAATATTAAGCTGATGTCATCATTGATTGATATCATCAGTAGGGTACTTAATGGTTGATCATTATACTTCTAATTGATCCAAAACCTGACCTAAGGGAGTGACCATAGGTTGTCACCATCATTTTACACCCTTGATCACGACCATGAGTTGTTATGAAGACAACACCATAGGGTTGTTGCAATGGTACCATCATCAGGTCATGGTTTATAGAAGAAATCAGCTTTAAACCCTAAAATTTACCATTGTTTGATAGGTGCTTAGCACCATAGGTTGTCAAACCAACATGATCCAAGTCAAATTATACCTTATTAGTAATTTACACATGATCACAGGTTCATCTAGAACTGAAATCAGAACAGGGAATATTATAAAAATCGAAATCCAAGTCAAGCATAGCTTTTTAGTGCATGAATCATCATTTTCAAGCAAGAACATGATCTAGAAAACTTATGGTAAGCAATAAACGTGGAGAAAGTTATAAAACTTGCCTCTAATGAGAAGATAAAACCCCACACAAAATAAATCTCGAGCAGGTAGGGTAGAAAATCCAAGAGTAAGCTATGAATTCGTCCATCTAGCACATTTCTTCATCAAATGAGCAAACCCTAAGCATAAGGAGCAAGAAAGGTAGTGTTTTAGAGCTTTAGAGCAATTTCTACCATGGAAAAGCATGGTTACGACCTGGAGAGATATAGGAGGAAGAAGAGAAAAGAAATAAACAGAGGAAATAAGGTAAAACTTACACTTTTAGGTCAAGATCACTAGGAGGAAGCTTTTTAGACCCAAAAAGGAATTCAATTGCAACCCTAGAATTTTTTCCAAGAAGATCCCCACTTTCTTCTTCCTTGGGCAGAAAAATTTGCAGATGAATAGAAGGATAACGAGGTTGGGAGGAGGGTAGTAGTGGAGAGGAAATGGCTCATTTTGGTGCTTGGGGATAAGTATATGAACTTTAAGATAAAGCAAAAAGAAAAAGTTGAAATTCTAGTATCTATCCAAGTGTCCATGGCCTTAATTTATTAAGAATATACAAGTACACACACAAGCAGATATCCCACTATCTGTATTGACCTTCTTAACTTTCCTTTTTCGAATTTATAAGCCAATCACATAATTCCTTAGTTGATAGCTACTAAAGGTAGCTCATTCGTAAAGGGGAAAACCCTAAATACCCTTAGAGCAAACACCTTCAAACCAAGGTTTAAATAGGTGCCCCATGGCTAAAAAATATCAATAATTATGATATAATATCCAAGGAACATAATGCAAGTGATAAATTGCAAAGAAAATCTCTCAATTGGGTAAATGGTAGAAAAGTCCAAAATGTGCATAAAATTGCATAACTTGCTCAAACAATGTCCAAATTAGACCAAATTTGAAACTTAAGATTGTATTATGATTTCAAAGCATATAAAAAGGTTATATTAGTTTTATAAGCATTAAATTATGATAATTAAGCTTGTTCAACTCATTAAGCAAGTTTAGGGGCCTTACAACTATAAACCCCTAATAGGGATTTCGCCCCCAAAATCCAAGGTAAACAAAGATGGGTACTTCCTCTACACCTAATCCTATTATCTTCACATGGTCACTTGCACATCATGGTGATGTCACATCATTCATACATATCTCATCTTGGGTCAGCACACAAAAACCCCACATAAGAAGACATTTGCAAATATGGAACATAGAAACTTGTTGTTCCACTTGTACAAATCTAATAGTAATGTTCAACTTTAAATTCTAGCTATCATCCTAAAATTATATATATTGTATCAACACATTACTCAAAATTCATACTTTCTAGCTTTTTACCAATCATGCCATGTGTTCCATACCATTCCTTGAAGCATAAAAAAAGGCAATGTATCCATCCTTTTTTTATACACTGACACTAGAACTCTTGTCAGCTCTTTTTCAGCATCAAAAGAAATGTTGACACTGGCAGCTATCCTTCCATACAAGGAAACATCATTCCTAGTCAACCTTGTTAGGGGTGAAACAACAACACTATCTTCACCTTACTAGGATTTACACAACCTACTTAGAAGACATATTATGATCCCATAAAGAAATTTAATCAACCCCATCTCACTCTTATTCAACTTGTCTCATAGCTATTGCTGCTTCGACAACTCTAAGGTTTTTTTTAATAAATATTGATCATATTTTTGACCATATTTGAAATACTTTGACATGTCATCATTCAAAGATTGCTACAACTCGTAAGACATTACTTGAACACTCTGTTCCTCCTATTCATAAATTCTATTGGTACATTGGTTAGTCTAAAGGACATAACTCTAAACTCATCATGGTCATGTGGATTATGTCATCCAATTTAAATCTTATGCATTGATATTTGATTATAGATTTATCTTAAAGGAACATGGTATCACATATTTATTAACCAACAAACCATCTATCCTTGATAGTGGTCTTTCCCAGCTATCACTGAACCATACCCAACATTATAGAATCACTTTTGTTTTTCCTTCCTAACAACATTTAAAGGGTCATCATCAACTCTCTCTCTCTATAAGGGAGAGGAATACTTGTAATGTTCATTTAGTAAACATCTCCAACCTTCACATATTTATCATAATGTTGATACATCTTGGATACTAGGATTCATTACCTTGGTATCCACCTCATGTGTTATAAGGAACTCACATCCTTATCTCATCTACTCTTACCAGCATAACAAATTTCAAAACATATAAGAGGAGTCTTCATAATTATTGGAAGTCTCAAAAGCAAAATCATCACAAACTTTATGATCTTGGAACCATAGTCCAAACAACCTTATGCTATAATAAGCTATCCACCCTCATGTTTGTAGTGAATCCACACATACCAAGTGGCAATGATCCACTTAAAAATTGTGCCCTAGAAAGGAAAGACACAAAGGGAAACACACTTCCCACATCATAGCAGCATTGTTCAGGGGTCACTAGCAAAAAAGGTAACCAATTCTATTTTCATTATGCATATTACAACTTCTTATGTATCATTTCACCTTTTTCATTTTTGGTTCTTTGCCATTAGCATAGGAATCATCATGATTAACATATCTCATTACTCCTTCTTTGATGACTATTTATCACACTTGGGTATGCTCTCTTATTTTATTATATATTTTTTCAACCACTTATCAACATGTAAATACTCATATTCCACATTTGGTTCATTAAACCAGGATCATCTCCCTTAATTTCTTTCACATGCCATGTTGATTTTTCATTAATACTTTCTTACACACATAGGTTGGTTTGAGATTAACTCAGGTTCCACCTTATTTCTTTGCCATTGTTCCCATTCATCTTCTCATTTTGTACTTGTTATAGGAGTTCTCTCTATCTTATGTAGATTTCATACCTTAATTCACTTTATAAGCATAGACTTATCTATCTTTTACTTTATTATCTTCTTGAATCACATCTTCAAAAACTCCTATTTTCCTTATTTGTATTCATATTTAGATTTCATGGTGTTGTATCTTTCTCTTATAGTTACCAAACATTCAAGTTTTGATAGATAATGATGCAATTCTCATCTTCTTTAAGGTAGGATGTAGATATTCACACCATGATTTCTTATTTGTTATGCTCTTTAGATTGTCTCAAAATGACTACTTGATTAGAGTAACTAGAAAGATAACAATCTCAGAGTTCCATACTTACCTTTCTTCAATAATTGAATACCTGGCCAGGGCATCCAAATACTGAGATTAGGCAGTATGCACCATATTTTTGTGTCATATTCTTAACTTAGACATCATCCTAGTCTTAAGACCTAGTGTCCCTGTAGACTCAGTGAACCTAAAGCTATCATACCAACCTGTGAGAACCTGTTACACTAAACAAGATTACTCAAAACATAAAACACAATCAATCACTGATTAATCCCATACCCAAAAATATGGGTAAATTAAAACTGATTTCAACGTCATTACCAGCTCAGAAACATTTGTATAAGACCCCAACATCTTTCTTTTATCCATACTAGGCCAAGAATTTGATACAAATGTTCTATTGCCTTAGCAACAACATATATACACAAGAGAACAATATTCATATATGCCACACAAACAGGCATTAACATGCTAACAAAAGTTCTATTTGTTTGAAACACCATATACAAACTTTTCTTGCCCGGACCTGAGAGTACAGGAACGACTCTAGGACACACTAGATATCTAATCAACTTTATCAAAGATTCATTACTATAGCTCCTCTTTTCTGCCACATGTTTGTTTCTGTCACTTCTGATTACCTAAAAAAATGTGGCAAACCACAAGGGTGAGACCCATGTCCCAGCAAGAGATATAACCTCCAACAACATTTATTGATTACAACATTTTAAAGTAATTAAACAGTTAAGCAGTTTAATCAGATATAACAAATAAGATCAACAATATTGATGATTAACAAAATACATAAAGGAGCAGATAATAACTATCATCATTAGCCAGACTATCATCCTTTATCTTGTTGACAATATAAGAAATTTAGTAGCATATGCAGTTCTAGCATCATGAGCAAGTCAAGTAACATAGCATAGCTAACAACATGAGCATGTCTAATTGGTTGAACATATCAACGTTATAAGAAGAGCTAACAACATAAGCACAACTACCTGGATAAGCATGATTAGCAGTATATGCATCTCTAGTTACAAAGGCATGGCTAGCATGCTAAACATAACTAACAACATGAGATATCTAGCATCATGATTATAATTAGCAGTAGCAGTATAGTTATCAACATAATCATAGATAATGTATGTATGCATCTACAATCTTAAGCATATCCACAACATAAGTATATCTACTATCTCTTAAATGCACTAAGCATCATCTTTATGTAAAGAGAACAAACAAGGGTTATCATCCAATGTGAAACGTTGTGTATAACCCTAAACAAATATGTTACACAGCTGTATTACATCTTTTATTATGCCCTGGGAAATTTGAATCGTACTATTCAAAGTCCAACCGACCCCTGCGAAGGGCTATTTGGTTACGTACAAGATCTAGGAGTGTTGGTATCCTAAGATCTCTTCCCCTCGGTCAGTACGAGTAAAGGCAGTGACATATCAGTCAAAGCTACCACCATAGTGACATATAGTCAAGCTGATAACCACTAGTCCGACCTTGGTACAGGTCACGACACTAGAAACTAGGGTATTCAAACCCAATCACTGAGGTACAACCGCAGTTGTCTTCTAATCACATCATGTTATAATCACTGAGACACGACCACAGCCGTTCTCAATCACATCATATGTATGAGGCATGACCATGGCCAACCTCTACAATCTACATTGTGGATGACAAGGATATATCCTCAACCTGCCACCCCCACATACTCAACAGTATGTTCTCCAAGTTTCCCTTAGGAATACTCATTTCACCATCCAACAAGTTATGAAACTGAAGATGGCTCTACGTCATAGGGGAATACATGATTAGAGTTGCACTTGATTAGTTATGCCAATTGGGTGAATTAAGGTTGCATCAACCAAGTGGACATACACACCCTAATTCACTTCTAGAAAGCATATAAATATCAAAACTTTGAAAAGATATAAAATGTGTGAAACATAATTTCTCATCTCATCATCACATGGTACTATTCACTTGCCATTCACGAGACCACACTAGTCATCGTAATATCACAAGATATAAATCCTTTTCACAATATCACAGGGTATCAACCCGTATCAACATAAGATGATTACACCTCATTCAAGGCTCAACCATGCCCAAAGGTCATTAAGACCATCATATTATCACAGGATATAAAATCCTTTTCACAATATCACAGGGTATCAACCCTTATCAACATAAGAGGGTTACACCTCATTCAGGGCTCAACAATGCCCAAAGGTCATTAAGACCATCATATTATTCCCAACAAGATCATCATTATCTTTTCATGCCTTATAACAAGGCTCAACAACATCAATTATATATGATACACCAGATTAGCACAATATTGCATTTATGAGCTAGGTGGTATTCATAAACAATCATAGCAGGGTTATATTAACATTAAGAACATTCCTTTATTACATCAACATGCAAGGAATGTAGATATGATTAACACTCATCATATTCATAATGCACATGTTTAGCATAAGAAAGTATCAATCATGTGGCTATGATAACAACAAATTAACATATTAAGGTTATGATCATGTTAAGGAGGTTATTCCACCATCATTCTATCATATAGGAATGTTAAACATGAATACTCATCTTTATCTATTTGCATTAGAGTTAGGTTCAAAATGATAAATTATATCAATGTTACTAATCAGCACTTATACCCAAACCCTAACTCACAGCATCTCCATTGGATCATGGATGCATAAAATGAAGCATCACCATCACATTTCATACCATTCTCAAGTATGAACCCACACATAAATCAAGGTGTAACCATCGGGTTATAGCATACTAGGGTTTCAAAAACAATAACAGAATACTCCATGATTGTATTAGTCATTCAAGGACTATTCATACCCAATTAACATCATTTAGTTATATTAAAGCTAGGTATAACAAGCTATACCTCATTAGGGTTACATATCAACACAATATGGTTATCATCCCTTACATTCATATGAGTGAATATGTAAGACTGTCTTATTAAGGGTAAACCTCCATTTGTTCCATCATCATTCAACCCATATCACCATACCACAATGTCACCCAGAACCATTTGGATGTTTAAAAGGTAAGACCTTTTATTGTTTACATAAGTAAACACCTTAGATAAACCACCTATGAAGTCCTTGATTTTTTCTTTAGAAAGAGTCACCATCTAACCCTAGACATCCCTTAATTAAAAACACAAAAAGTTCCATTGAGAGTAGGGTAAAACCCAAAATCGACTGTTCAGTTAAAACAAGCCATCCATTGTCAACAAGTAAGCTCCTTAAGTTGATCATATAAAAGGAACCATCTAAATACCATTATTAGGACCAATATATTACATTATCCATAATTACACTTTATTGGAGGAATAAACATTAGATCTTGACCATTGGGTCAAGTTCATATATTAAAACCATCAATTACAGTATAGGTTCGACCACTGCATCAAATGACCCAAGAAATCATTGGTCTAAAGCTTAATTGATGCTAAAATTATATGATTAACTCACCATAGATTGTAGAGACCTGATACACCATCATTAGTGATCATTAAATCACTATAGGTTGTTAGATCAACACTATATTTATTAATCAGCATCAAATATTAAGTTGATGTCATCATTGATTGATATCATCAGTAGGGTACTTAATGGTTGATCATTATACATCTAATTGATCCAAAACCTGACCTAAGGGGGTGACCATAGGTTGTCACCATCATTTTACACCCTTGATCATGACCATGGGTTGTTATGAAGACAACACCATAGGGTTGTTGCAATGGTACCATCATAGGGTCATGGTATATAGAAGAAATCAGCTTTAAACCCTAAAATTTACCATTGTTTGATAGGTGCTTAGCACCATAGGTTGTCAAACCAACCTGATCCAAGTCAAATTATACCTTATCAATAATTTACACATGATCACAGGTTCATCTAGAACTGAAATCAGAATAAGGAATATTATAAAAATCGAAATCCAAGTCAAGCATAGCTTTTTAGTGCATGAATCGTCATTTTCAAGAAAGAACATGATCTAGAAAGCTTATGGTAAGAAATAAACATGGAGCAAGTTATAAAACTTGCCTCTAATGAGAATATACAACCCCACACAGAAGAAATCTCGAGTAGGTAGGGTAGAAAATCTAAGAGTAAGTTATGAATTCGTCCATCTAGCACTTTCTTCATCAAATGAGCAAACCCTGAGCATAAGGAGCAAGAAAGGTAGGGTTTTAGAGATTTAGAGCAATTTCTACCACGGAACAGCATGGTTACGACCTGGAGAGATATAGGAGGAAGAAGAGCAAAGAAATAAATGGAGAAAATGAGGTAAAACTTATAGTTTTATGTCATGATCACTAGGAGGAAGCTTTTTAGACCCAAAAAGGAATTCAATTGCAACCCTAGAATTCTTTTCCAAGAAGATCCCCACTTTCTTCTTCTTTGGGCAGAAAAATTCATAGGTGAACAGAAGCAGAACGAGGTTGGGAGAAGGAGGGAAGTGGTGGAGAGGAAATGGCTCGTTTTTGTGATTGGGGATAAGTATATGAACTTTGAGATAAAGCAAAAACAAAAAGTTGAAATTCTAGTATCTATCTAAGTGTACATGGCCTAAATTTATTAAGAATATACAAGCACACACAGAAGAAGCTCTCCCACTATCTGTATTGACCTGTTTAGATTTCCTTTGTCGAATTTCTAAGCCAATCACATAATTCCTTAGTTGATAGCTACTAAAGGTAGCTCATCCGTAAAGGGGAAAACCCTAAAATACCCTTGGAGCAAACACCTTCAAACCAAGATTCAAATAGGCGCCCCATGGATCAAAAAGCTCAATAATAATTATAGAATATCCAAGGAACATAATTCAAGTGATAAATTGCAAATAAAACCTCTCAATTGGGTAAATTGCAGAAAAGTCTAAAATGTGCATAAAATTGCATAACTTGCTCAAAAAGTGTCCAAATTGGACCAAATTTGAAACTTAAGCTTGTCTTATGATTTCAAAGAATATAACAAGGTTATATTAGGGTTATAAGCATTTAATTATGATAATTAAGCTTGTTCAACTCATTAAGCAAGTTTAGGGGCCTTATAGATGCCTTAGCACTTTTATACATCTTGTTATATAGATGTTATACATGTTCTTCATATTCCTTTTCAAGCAAAAGATGAATTATATATCTGTTATTAATATCCTTACTTGGTACTTGAAGATATATCTGTCAAACAAATAGAATACATGCAGTTTAGTTTTATTATTTTCTGTGATATTAATATTGCTGGCAAAGAGTTATATCTCTCGCTGGGACAATAGTCTCACCCCGTGGGATCCAAAATTTTTAGGTGTTCACGAATGAGGGACTAGGAACCAAGCTGTATAATAAGGATCATGTCAATAAGAACAACAATAGTATCTTCAAGTTGAGCACACTGTCTATCAAGGTTTTGTAGGTAGATGTCTATGTGCCATCTCTGTACTCTTAGGTCATTGGGAGATAGTTCTTAGTGGTTTTCGCAAACGATTTGAGATTTTGGGTTGCTTATCTCAAGGATTTTATAATGTTGTTGTATATATATTAGAGTAAAGCAATTGATACTTGTTACCCTAGAGAAGAGATAGTGTACTGACTATATGACATGAACTGTGTGTATGTAAAGCTTTGGTCCTTGGTGTAAAAATTTACTGGATAGAAATTTATGTGCAAAATGGTTTTAATTTTTAGTAGTTTTTGTTAAATCTGTTTTTGTGATGATTCTGTGTTTTTACAAGTGATGGCTTGATTTGTAATCAGGTCGTCACAATTAAGATATATTAAGTGAAAGCTTATGATGCGTGGAGTTCAAAATATCTCAAGGTTATTTTACAAAGAACACATATTCTTGTGTAGGTTATTATTGGTTGGCAATATCTTCAATACCATCAACTTTTGAGTTTCATTAAATGACACTTCCATTGTTCCTTTCTTTACTCATAGAGGCACTAGAGAAGGAGACCACATTTTCTCATATCCATTTTTTTATTGAAGTGGAGGCTTTCACGCTTATAAATTCAGTCAAAGATTTGAATATTATCCTTATTAAGACCTTTCATAATCTATTTATCTCCCATCATGAATTTTCTAGATGTGGTTCTATTTATTAAGGGTGATCATAAGTCTACTCATACTCTAAGTCATATCATCAATGTTTCTGAGGCTATTTGGGTATGAACATTATTACAAACAAAAGAGTCATTTTCTGTAATTAATCTATTAATGAGGCTTCTTTAAAGAATGTTCTTATAAGCTAAATTATTTCCTTGTCAAAAAAGTATCTAGTTCTTCCACAATTAAAAGAAAATATTATATCTTATGTTCTCCTATTATTTATATGACATAAACATTATTAGAGGTATGGGAAGGCAAAGCATATATCCTTTCCATATAATATTGTTTGGTTGAATCCCTATCATCCGCCTTCAATGATTTGTCATAAGGAGCTTTCCAAAAAAACATCTATTGAATACAAAAAGCTCTCATGCTTCTATACTCACCTCCAATAGGGTCATGCCTTCTATCTTGACCAATATCTCAACATCATTTTACACAAGAAAGTGATCCAACATCTTGTAGTGAGGCCTAACATAGTTACATACCGAGCCACGACACCTTGTTATATTATTGTCATATGAAATGCTTCCTTATCACTTTTGAGGTGGTCACATTTTCTCTAAGTAGAGCCTCTTACCTCTAAATCCATGTGTGTATATGGTTTCTACCCACATGATTATCATGTAACATATCTTTCACATATCTGAGGCAAAAAGGGCATGTGAGGTCCAAATTCCAATGCAATTGATCCTCCTCATTTGAAACCCCATGAAGTGAGTTAAGGATCATAGAAGTCGTCTCCTCATCCAGGAGATAGAAAATGGTCTCTTAGTCCCACCTCCCATTATCCAACCACAAATATCTCGCCATAATGTGTTTTTTGATGCCATTGAATCTCCTCTACTTATGAAAAACATGGTTCTTCACACCACCTACAATACCAAATAGAGAAAATCTCCTTACCTACATGTCATCTGATCATAGGGAACTACATCAAGAGAGGTCACCCATGTCTTCTTCTAATGTTGTAAGGGATGTCATTTTCCTCAATATGTTGTAGAAAGGAGGATAAATGGAACACATGTATCAATCTTATCACTTATGTGGTGTAAAAGTATCTAAATGTGTATGATTTTATAGAATGAATATTATGAAGAAAGGTGTGTCATAAGAAGGTGGAGGAGGTTGATAACTGTTGAATTGAGCCTAGATCCACTAGTGGTCATAGAATGGATCAGAGTAGGTATCCGCCCTTGTCAGTTACTTGTTGAATTGCTACCAGTTCTTGAGAATCAAACACTCATTATCAAACATGGCTAGCTAGTGTAAAAGATTTGCTCTTAGTTTTTATGATACACTCTTGGTTTTTCGAGAAATGGGCAATGGTGACTTTTTCTTATTTCTATGATCTCTTGTTGATTGGAGGTGAGGATGGCGTACATGCCCTCATAGGAATATGTATCACCTTCCCCCACTAGTGATGAAGAGGACATGACACCTTGGCAATAGAGGATGTGGTGTGTTGATGGTCACCTTTGTACAATATCTTGTGGCTCCTATCCAACTTCTCCTACCTCACTTAGTGTAGGCCAACAAAGGTTTTGAGTATCTCTAATCCTGAAGGTGAGATCAAGAATCTCTCTCTCCTAGAAGTCAAACACCACTTAGATCTTGGCATTATGCTTGGTGAGAAACTTCAATTTGCATGAGTGATTGAACTAGATGGCACCCTTGTTGCTTGAGTGGCTGCATATTGGAGAGTTTAAGGCCAAGTCAGGCTACAAGTGGAGTAAGGAGGCCTGAAAATGAATGGGGAGCTTCCTTGATAATTTTATAACTCAACATGCATGGGAGAGGAAGAAGGCACTGAGTCCAATGCACTCCTCCCAAGGAAAGGAAGATCACATGACACGTATGATATGATATTTTCATATCCCTTAAATTCACTAAGATATCATATCCTAGTTTATACCAAAACAATAGCATGAAAACACCACTGCAAGTAGAGGTTCTTAGTGTAGTACAATTAAGAATCAAAGGAAAAGGACAACTTTGTAAGGATGAACTATATATTGAGCCTTATTTAAAAACTTAAATTAACAATGATAGTTTCTTTGGAAGGTTTGTTTTATTAAGACAATTAACAATGTAAGAGATGAAATAAAATTATGAAAGAGATGATTCTTAATAATGGTAAAATCTTTGAGGGAGGTGGGTTTTACCACAACTACATGTGTCATCTCTCTCACATTGCAATACTCACTCACATGATTATTAGATTGGGGCCTAGATAATTTCATATCCTTGTGGAGTATGGATTTCACAAAGATAACCCCTTCGACTCTAGATGTGGTTACCTATGGCTCTTGAATTTGTTGCCCATGAGAATTCATTCCGCGATCTCAAACCAGGATTCAACAAAGATTAAAATTTATATTCAAATCCTAAGTTTTAGTATCTCTATGCTTAGGAATGCAATAGAAACATAATATGGGTAGCTAATCCATTAAACATGCTTAAACAGCTAAGAAAATCTTACAGTTAAAGCATGCAGTAATTCACAATGTAAGATTACGGTAAGAGAAACATGGCTAATCCTTGTGTCCCAACAAGAAATATACCTCTGCTCATATCAATCATATAAGAGAAAATGGAGAAGAAGAGAAATCCCATGCATAATTTATCATTGTGGAGGAGAAGCGTAGTGGTCTCATTACCACTCCTGAACATAGTTGAATCTTTGGTCACATCCTTTGACATAGCATATCTTCACATCAAGCCATCTACTCCTATCGTTGGCTCTCCTTTGAAGTGGATAGTATTGTGGGTGTGAGAGCATATGCCATTTAACTTGCCCCAGATGTCCCTCAAGTACTTTTGTATATGTCAAAAAAATCTCGGATCCATCCAACTAATCTAATGATTGTGAGAATTTTTCTATGCTTTTTATCACTGGTGAAACAGGTGACTATAGGCCCAATTGATCAACTAGAAGTTTCCAGTAAGTATATGAATTTTTTATACAAGTGAATTCCTCTTCCAGCACATCTTAAATTGCTCGATTCCAACATCCGATTTGGAATCTAGGGCCATTTTATATCCATTTATACTTTTTCAGTTGGTCGACTCATGAAACAAGTTGGACAACTTGCTAACATATACGTATTTCCACCTACATCTGAGTTAGGAAACTAATGTATGATTCAGACGACTCGTAAGGTGTAATGTTCTTCTATTTCAATGTGACATTTTTCTCGAGCGAGTCAGGAGACTCACTTTCCACATGTCCTTCAACCTACAACCTAGTCATCTAACTCATACATTAATTCAAGGGTGAGCCAATCTACTATCATGTACACCATATATACTTTTTTGGTCCCAAACAATATACATACTTATTCTACAAATAATCTAATTTCACATACAATGATATCTAAATAATCCAATTTTGAGTTTTGTTGTGAAATTTGTTGGCATTTAAGTGGTTGTCTATACCATAATGATCTTCACTCCAATTATTGGAGTTGGGGAGTGAGGCTATGTAGTATTTGATCATTTTATTGGGATTTTCGTGAATGGAAAGTTATTTCTTTCTTTTACTTGAACCAATCCTACAATCTAAATATAAAATGCATTAAATACAAAAACGAATTGCCATAAAATACTAAAATACTAAAACAAGTTAAATATGAAGTGAAATGCAAAAAATATGCAAAAACTAAATATAAAGTGCACATAAAAATTCATCTAAAACGTGATTAATTTATATTCATCGTAACCTCAAGCTTTGGATACAACAAAACTTCTTCACCACCATCTCAATACCACACATGTCTAAGGATAACATTAAAAATTGAGGCATCCCACAAAATCACAAGTATGCACATAATCTAACATTGGGGTATGTTAGAAAGGATATCAATAGAGCATGTAATGGGCCTCTAGGTGGAAAAAGGAGTTAATGGAGGTATGAAATGAATAATGCACATATCTCCTCGATTCAACATGAGATTGCATTTTATTTGTATAAATACATATATTCTAATTTTTTTGTCAACTTTGGCATTTTTTCTTAATTTTTGGTGATACCACCCTATTAAATGGAAAGGGGTATTAATGAAGAGATTACCGAGGGAAGGGATGGTGTGTCTTATTGAGCACATGGTTTGACATACAAACCTGTTGGTATGTATGCCCTAAGAGCCAATCATGGGATGATTGGTGGGATACATTAAGATTGAATTGATAAGCATCAAAAGCAAGCTTCCAATTGTTTCTAGTTCAATCATATGAGATAATGATAGAACAGATTGAATTTCTAGAGAAAGACAGTACTCAATGACGCATGCTTTCAAGTTAAGGACCTGAATGATGAGAAAATACGAATGCTAAGAGTTTGTACATTCTTATTATGTCCCTAGTCGGATGTCATTGTGGAAGGTATATTGACAACAATGGCACACAAGACTAGATTGTGGTGTTGGTTGATGACAGAATCTCGTTAGTCATGATATGGAGATATCAAACCAAACACATAGGTACTTGTTAGAGAACAAGTGTACCAAACAGACCCACTGTGAGTTTGACACATGGAACCATGACATGGTAGTCACAGTCAGTTCTCACAGTGATGGTGGTGAGTGTGATTCTTTGACCTAAAATCACTACACTCAACACATGCTGTTGGGTACACTTTAACATCATCAAACGCGGTCCTGGAACATGGGTTTTTATAAAGGTGATGATTGGGTGGCTTTGACACATGGGGCTTTTGAGGGGTGAGTGATAGATATGGGATTTGTCCCTCTTGAGGGAGTTTGATATCCATGGCCACTTGATGAGTAGGATTGAGATAGGCATGCACATGCATGTGTGAATCAATATGTGATATTGATGTCATACATATCTCCTCCAATCTACATTGAGATCAAGAAAGTGAATGAACGTTGACAGGATGACTTTTCCATGCCTTGAGTTCATTCAGGATATCAGTGACAAAGGAATTATACATTCACAGTAACACCATTCATGGATTGTAGGATTGAAAGTTGTTCTCCAACTTTCTATTTCACTTGGGTAGTACTAATGAGTGACTAGGCACCACTCTTTGCTTGTGAAGTCATAAGTGTTATGGACTTTCACTGCCAACGTGAAATGGGCTTGCAGGGTCACACACATAGAATTTAACCTGGAAGAGGGGTTTATCCACAAATAATGTTTAGATTGATTACTAAAAGATTTTAGTAGTTCAATTAAACACTCAATCAATTGATAGCTCGATATCATATTTTTTAAGGTGTTGGACCGATTAATTAAAGTATGGATTGATTGAAATTGCAATTGAATGATTTTGCACAGTCTGCACTCCCAACTGATCGGCTGATATGATGAACCGATCGGCTCAGCTTGGTGAACTGATCGGCTCAGTTAGTGAGTCGATTGACTTAGGACAGGCTGAATCGACCGGTTCAAGGGTTGAATCGATCGGCTCAATCTGTCCAAACGAGCAAGTTGGGAAAGTCAGGCTGGTGAGAAATTTCTCTTTGTTTCACTTGTCCAATTTGATTGGAACAAGGATTGGTATTTGGATCAATTCAAAACAAAAGAGGAAAAGTCAATCGGGAACTAATCAGGGCAGTGAACCGACTAGTTCAGAAGTGAACCGATCGGCTCAGGTGCCCCAACCGATCGGTTCAAGTGTGAACCGACCGGATCAGGTCCCCAACCGACCGTTTCATGCTTGAAACGATCGGTTCAGCTGGCGTAGTTGGTTGTTTTGTAGAAAATCTCGAACCCTTCTACTCCTGCTTTAATCCCGCATTGCCTGGGGTAGAGAATCTTGTCCCGTGGCCCTCCTATATATTGGGGTACTGGGGGCTTCTTAGACACAACAACTCAGAACGCCAGTTGCTCTGCAAAGTTGTCGTTCTCTCTAGTTGTGGTAACCAGGAGAGCCCGAGCAAGTGCTACCTGACAAGGGAGGCACGGTGAGGGAAAGACAACTATAGAAAAGCGACTGGTGATAGGAGAGTGTGTTGGTGACTAGTACGCTCACAGAAGGGTGCAAATCCTTCTGGTGCCTTGTGCGACAAGGTGATCGGAGTTCTAGGTGGTCCGTGTGGACTACTACAGAGGCGGGAGATTTCTACCGCTCGGAGGACAGTTGTCAATCCAGACAGTCCCGGTGAGACCAGGAGCTGTACAGACACCGTCTAAGATCAAAGGTGAAGACCGCACAAGCTGCGAGGTAACGTCACCGAGCAAGCCTCGGGACAAGGTATATCTCTACAAACCATCCTTCAGACATTGGCGTGATTCCTTTATTTTGGGTTTGGGAGAAGAAATTTTTATTTCCACTGCCTTCACCGCCTCCCCTAAAACTCAACAGTGGTATCAGAGCCACGTCAACTGCTCTATACTTTAGGATTATCGATGTGATTGATTTTGGTTTATCGCCTTTATTTATTGCATACGATGCGAATAAAATTGGCTTTATGCATGTCCAATCCTAAATCCACAAATCCCAATATACATATATGATATGTAATATGAATGCACCTGATACATGTCACCCTTAAATGAGTTTTTTGGTGGATGTATAGTGTGGTTATGGCCAATAAACCCTATGTATGTGTGCTTGGTTGAATGTGGTTGCTTGCATCTCGGTCTGTGCACTGATTCCCTACCTCCTTTTCTTGATGTAACTCGATATAACTCGAGATTTCTTTCCTACCTTTTCTCCCCCCGAATGTAACTCGAGGTTTCCCTATTCAAATGTAAAATAGGATAGATCTTTTATTTCCTGTTATGTCAAAGAACGGCGGACAACCTGACGACGACTGAGACGATCGGTTCAAGGTGTGAACCGATTGATTGGCATTCTAGGTGACCGATTCGTGGAGTGAGACGAGTGGGTGGCGGCCATGAGGAGATGCACGATGACCAGACAAACCGATCAGTTGGAGGAGCCAATCGATCAGCTGGTGGCACCCAAACGACCAGCCTGATGGCGAGCCAATCAATCATGGAGATGAGTTGATCAAACCCAGAACGGCAAAGCGCAGAGTTCATCTTGTACAATTTGCATGTGATGTAGACCTAGATGACCGTGATTCCTCTTGGCTCAAGGAATCACATTAGGATTGCCATAATCATCGCTTTTATCATTTTGCATGTTTTCTGTGGGATATAGCATGTATATGATACGTACTATGTATTGTGGTGATTGGATATGAATATGCACCTATAAAACCAAATCCCTCATCTAAATATTAAGTCTTATACACCTTCCATTAGCGGCACACATGAAAAACTCGATCGATCAAGCATAGGTTATGCCAAAGCGTGGTGCGCCGTCCATCTTACGGAAGTGTGAAGGGTAGACATGTAGGTTCTGCCAAAGCAGGGCGCATGTTTACCATTTCGTCTTTTGGGATAGACTTAACTGGTGATTCTTAGAGCGTCTAAGCCCAGAGGCATGGAATGTTCATGGCAAGGTGTTGCGCATGTTCACTCATCAAGAGTTGCATATGATGCAATTGGCATGATGGCCTACCTAAATAGTCAAGATTATGGGCGATCAGCCAAAGCTGACTCATGACTTGATGAAATACGAATCTTGACCCACTATAAGATTATACGTTGCAATCTTCCAAATTGATGGTGAGGGCTATCAATTTGAACAAAAATAGTGGGAGTGATAATTAATTAAAGTCCTAATTATATCGTCAACCTTCCAAATCAATCAAATAAGTCAAAATTGAGTTTTGGACTAAATTGCATATATATATTCCTTTTATAGAACAAATGACAACAAACAACAATCACTTTTCATTGCGATCGGTCCTTGAAAAGGACAAGCTGAATGGGACTAACTTCCATGACTGGTTTAGGACATTGAGAGTTGTTCTCACTCAAGAGCAAAAGTTCTATGTCCTGGATACTCCAGCTCTAGAGGAACCTGCTCCTACCGCACCAAAGGCATAAAGGGATGCTTATAAGAAGCATTCTGAAGATGCCATTGATGCAAAGTGCTTGATGTGGTGCTCCATGAACCATGAGTTGTAGAGACAACATGAGAACATGGGTGTCATTGAGATGATTCAACATCTCAAGAAGATCAAGCACGGCAAGAGAGATATGATGTCTCCAGGGCGTTGTTCAAGTGTGTCATGACAGAAGGAGATCTAGTTGGTCCTCACACACTCAAAATGATTGGGTATGTAGAGAACCTGACGGGACTGGGATTTCCCCTGAACCAAGAGTTGGCTACTGACGTGATACTGCAATCATTGCCAGAATCCTAGAGTCTGTTTGTGATGAACTACAACATGAACAACTTTGACAAGTTGTTGACAGAGTTTTTGGGCATGTTGAGGACAGTTGAGGCACGGATGAAGAAGGACAAGCCTAAGTCTGTGATGATGATCAGCAACAAGAAAGGCAAGTCCAAGCGTAAGGGCAAGGGCAAGGCTAAGAAAGGTTCTGATGCTAGCCAGTAGCCCAAGTCATCTTCAACTCTCAAGGCCAAGGGAGGCGTGACCAAGAGAGGCAATTGCCACCATTGTCAAAAACTAGGACATTGGAAAAGGAATTGTCCACTCTATCTGGAAGAACGAAATAAGAAGGAGGCGACAGGCATCGCCACTTGAAGGTGTGATGAAATAAACTTATAACACTTTTAAGGTATATGATACCAAGATATAAAGTGTAAAGCACCCAATACATGGGGCAAGTGTTGCCGCCATAGATAGGAGTACTTTAGTTTATTTTTAGCCTTGAAGGCATGTAATAGAGTTATAAACTGCTATTTCATATTTGCCAATGGATAGAAACACCATATTTTTATTTTGCATATTGTATGACAATAATGGCAATTAATAAAGTTGATGTTTCCTTGTGGCAATGCCTTGTTTATCTTGTGGTACTTGGTATGCATAATATAAAATGATACCTAAAAGTTATTGATAACTCAAACAATCAAATTAGCATAAATCATGACAAATTCATTTCTAGTTTCCATATGATGGATAAATCTAGACTCTTTTGGTTTGAGAACCAGTAAGAGACATGAATCTCTTATACATGATTAATCAATCTTCACTAGTGGTAGTGGGAGAATGATTATCCTATTAGGTATAATACATGTGATGTATTTACATACCTATCGGAGTTAATGCTAGTACTTCAAATGGTGTTTAGAGAAATACCAATATAAATATATTGAAGTGTTCAAGAATATTATAGATGAAGTACGAATTTGGTAAAGTGTTAATTCTTGATGAGATCAATGAATGAAATACTTAGACCAAATGTTTGAGAACCTTGTGAGTGATTATGATAGTGTATCATAGTGAGCAAGTGATTAAGGCATGGTGATGTCTAAATAAAAAAGGGAGTCATACTCTAAGGAGTTAGAGGATGATTATCAAATAACTAAGTTCTTCTTAAATAAAGATTACCCCATACTAATAAAGGACATTAAGAATCACAAGGAGTTGTGAGTTATTATATCCTTGACAGATACACCTCGATTATATATGTGATGAGTTGGTCATGTGATGAGTCAACTATCTAGATAAATATGAGGAACTGGATTTTGAGTTATGGTTTATGACCATTACATCCTAAATGACTTCCATGTGAACCATAAGGTATGACCTTGATGGTAGCACCCATTGGGATGAAATCCATAAGTGTGAATGAGTCTTAAGCGTTAAGACACATGGATAACATTTTGAGAAGGATGATGCTTGTTGATTGCAACTTAATGACTAAGACATTTGGCATACAGATACTAAAATTGCATTCCTGTGAGGAATAAAACAAGGATGTGTATGTGACACAACCTATAATGTTTATAAATCCATTAATGCAAATGAAGTCTATAAGTTACAATGGACTAATCAATGTGATTGATTAAGTACAAGAAACTCAAAGTTGGATCTTTACTTTGATAATATAGTCAAAGGGTTTGACTGATATGACAAAGATAAAGAAGGGATCTGTGATTTAGTGGGAGTGTATTTGCATTCCACATGTCGATGAGGAATGATATGTTCTAGAATGGAATCCAAAGTGGAAATTATATTTAGGGAAGATAGAGACGCTTCCTATATGAAAGGAATAGAGATCTATAGAGATAGTTCTCGAAAACCTCTTGACTTGAAAAGAGAAAGCATACATTGGCAATCAATACTAAAGGGTTCAGTATACATAGATTCAGTGGGAGAAAACTTGGAGTTAGTATCCCAAGAGCCAAGTGTCTCAATTCTTATGGATCTATCATGTATGTAATCATCCCAGTATCTTGCATGTATGGACATGGCAAGAATAAAATGTAATTATCATCTTGTATGTAGGACATGACAATATGATATGTTCATCCTGATAACTCGTATGTGGGACATGACGAGTGGATGTCTGTCAAGTTCCAGTAAGGGTTACTGGAATACCATAAGAATTTGATAATTACTTAAGAAGTACTAGTTCTATGGAAATTAGGAAGGATTCACTATAAAGAGTTACACTGATGCGAACTTCCAAAAAGGACAGAAAATTAATTGCAAAATATATATGAGATATATAAAAGTGAATGTTTGTTGATAAATGGAAACGTTCCAATAAAGTCGTTTAAAAGGAAAAGCCGAGTATCCGTGTGTTAGAGAACATTAGTGGATACTATATGGATCTAGAAGTTCATGAGATGAACTTATAGATATTTCAATCTTTGATGACAAGTAAGGAGTACTTGGTCATGCAATGTGGCAAAGGAATACTAGATCGCATATTACGACAACTCCATCTCATACGTATGACGTACAGTGAAGAGATGAGAGACATGTAGTTAATACCGACTTTGGCAAGGTGTTTCCATAACTCATTATGTTAGCACTAGAGCACAGTAACATGTGGGAAATTTTTGAAGATCACTAAGTATATGATTCAAGGGTGATGGGCTCGTAGTGCAAGTGGGAGTTTGTTGGTATGTATGTCCTGAGAGACAATCATGGGATGATTGGTGGTATACATTAAGATTGATTTGATAAGCATCAAAGGCAAGCTTCCAATTCTTTCTGGTTCAATCATATGAGATAATGATAGAACAGATTGAATGTCTAGAGAATGATAGTACTCAATGGCGTATGCTTTCAGGTTAAGGACCTGAACGATGAGATCATATGGATGCTAAGAGTTTGTACATTCTTATTATGTCCCTAGTCGGATGTCATTGTGGAAGGTAGATTGACAACAATGACACACAATACTAGATTGTGGTGTCGATTAATGACAAAATCTCGTTAGTCATGATATGGAGATATCAAACCAAACACATAGGTACTTGTTAGAGAACAAGTGTATCAGACAGACCCACCGTGAGTTTGACACATGGAACCATGACATGGTAGTCACAGTCAGTTCTCACAGTGATGGTGATGAATGTGATTCTTTGACCTAAAATCACTACACTCAACACATGTCGTTGGGTACACTTTGACATCGTCAAATGCAGTCCTGGAACATGGGTTGTTATAAAGGTGATGATTGGGTGGCTTTGACACATGGGGCTTTTGAGGGGTGAGTGATAGATATGGGATTTTTCCCTCCTGAGGGGGTTTGATATCCATGGCCACTTGATGAGTAGGATTGAGATAGGCATGCACACGCATGTGTGAATCAGTATGTGATATTGATGTCATACATGTCTCCTCCAATCTACTCTGAGATCAAGAAAGTGAATGAACGTTGACAGGATGACTGTTCCAAGCCTTGAGTTCATTCGGGATATCAGTGACAAAGGAATTATACATTCACTATAACACCATTCATGGATTGACAGGATTGAAAGTTGTTCTCCAACTTTCTATTTCACTTGGGTAGCACTGATGTGCGACTAGACACCACTCTTTTCTTGTGAAGTCATAAGTGTTATGGACTTTCACTGCCAACGTGAAATGGGCCTCAGGGTCACACACATAGGATTTAACTTGGAAGAGGAGTTTATCCACAAATGATGTTTAGATTGATTACTAAAGGAGTTTAGTAGTTCAATTAAACACTCAATCAATTGATAGCTCAATATCATAGCGTTCAAGGTGTTGGATCGATTGATTAAAGTATCGTACTGATTGAAACTGCAATTGACTGATTTTACACAGTCTGCACTCCCAACTGATCGGCTCATATGATGAACCGATCAGCTCAGCTTGGTGAACCGATTGGCTCAGCTTGGTGAACCGATCGACTCAGTTGGTGAGTCGATCGGCTCAGGACAGGCTGAATCGACCAGTTCAAGGGTTGAACCGATCAGCTCAACCTGTACAAACGAGAAAGTTGGGAAAGTCAGGTTGGTGAGAAATTTCTCTTCGTTTCACTTGTCTAATTTGATTGGAACAAGGATTGGTATTTGGATCAACTCAAAACAAAAGAGGAAAAGTCAATCGGGAACTGAGCATGGTAGTGAACTGATCGGCTCAAGTGCCCCAACCAATCGGTTCAAGTGTGAACCGATCGGCTCAGGTCCCCAACCGACAGTTTCATGCTTGAAACTATCGGTTCAGCCGGCGCAGTTGGTTGTTTTGTGGAAAATCTCGAACCCTTCTACTCCTGCTTTAATCCCCCATTGCTCGGGGTAGAGAACCATATCCCATGACCCTCCTATATATATAGGGGTACTGGGGGCTTCTCAGACACAATAACTCAGAACACCAGTTGCTCTGCAACGTTGTTGTTCTCTCTGGTTGTGGTAACCAGGAGAGCCCAAGCAAGTGCTACCCGATAAGGGAGGCACAATGAGGGAAAGACAACTACAGAAAAGCGACTGGTGGTAGGAGAATGTGTCAGTGACTAGTATGCTGACAGGAGGGTGCGACTCCTTTCGGTTCCTTGTGCAACAAGGCGATCGGAGTTCCAGGTGGCCCGTGTGGACTACTGCAGGGGCGGGAGATTTCTACCGCTCAGAGGACAACTATCAATCCAGACAGTCCCAGTGAGACTAGGAGCTACACAGACATCGTCCAAGACTAGAGGTGAAGACCGCGCAAGCCGCAAGGTAACGTCGCCGAGAAAGCCTCGGGACAAGGTATATCTCTACAAACCATCATTCCTACTATATAGACATTGACGTGATTCCTTTATTCTGGGTTTGGGAGAAGAAATTTTTGTTTCTGCTGCCTTCTCTGCCTCCCCTAAAACCCAACTAAACCTACTCAGAGCATAGAAATGTTATCGTGTATGAGAAAATTCTAAACCTAAGATGGAGGAGTGGAAATTCTCAACAATCCTCTAGGTGGTCCTAGAAACCCAAAAAATGTACAATTGAAAGGAATATGAACAGGGGACTAGACCTTTAGATGGTTGTGGTAGCCTGAATGGACTTTGAGGATGTTTGAATAGATGTTGGTTTTAGAAACGAGCAAGTTGGGAAAGTCAGGTTGGTGAGAAATTTCTCTTCGTTTCACTTGTCTAATTTGATTGGAACAAGGATTGGTATTTGGATCAATTCAAAACAAAAGAGGAAAAGGCAATCGGGAACTGAGCAGGGCAGTGAACCGATTGGTTCAGAAGTGAACTGATCGGCTCAAGTACCCCAACCGATCAGTTCAAGTGTGAAAAGATCGGATCAGGTCCCCAACCGATAGTTTCATGCTTAAAACTATCGATTCAGCCAGCGCAGTTGGTTGTTTTGTGGAAAATCTCAAACCCTTCTACTCCTGCTTTAATCCCCCATTGCTCGGGGTCCGGTAGAGAACCTTGTCCCATGACCCTCCTATATATAGGGGTACTGGGGGCTTCTCAGACACAACAACTCAGAACACCAGTTGCTCTGCAACGTTGTTGTTATCTCTGGTTGTGGTAACCAGGAGAGCCCAAGCAAGTGCTACCCGACAAGGGAGGTACAATGAGGGAAAGACAACTGTAGAAAAGTGATTGGTGGTAGGAGAATGTGTCGGTGACTAGTATGCTGACAGGAGGGTGCGACTCCTTTCGGTGCCTTGTGCGACAAGGCGATTGGAGTTTCAGGTGGCCCGTGTGGACTACTGTAGAGACGGGAGATTTCTACCGCTCAGAGAACAGCTATCAATCCAGACAGTCTTGGTGAGACCAAGAGCTACACATACACCGTACAAGACCAGGTGCCAATCAATCTTTCCTACTGTATAGACATTGACGTGATTCCTTTATTCTGGGTTTGGGAGAAGAAATTTTTATTTCTGCTGTCTTCTCTGCCTCCCCTAAAACCCAACTAAACCTACCCAGAGCATAGAAATGTTATCGTGTATGAGAAAATTCTAAACCTAAGATGGAGGAGTCGAAATTCTCAACAATCCTCTAGGTGGTCCTAGAAACCCAAAAAAGGTACAATTGAAAGGAATATGAACAAAGGACTAGACCTTTAGATGGTTTTGGTAGCCTGAATGGACTTTGAGGATGTTTGAATAGATGTTGGTTTTCACCTCGCAATCCACCCAATAGAATCCACAAATACTTCTCTATCAGTAGAGATAATGTAGTAGTTATGTGTGGATCTACAATAACTGGCAAAAAGGAGGATGCCTCTCCGGTGGCCTTAAGATCTACTCATATATGAATACTAGAGACGAACTATGTTCTCCTGTGGAAAAAGTAGTATGAAAAAATATGGAACTTGTGTTACCAATTGTACTAAATTAGGTGGAGGATCTGGATGCGGCCTCTTCTCATCACTCAGATCTTCATATAGAAGACATGGTGATTCAATAGAAGGATCCATCTCATCTATATAATCAACCTAAAAAATATTTTGTGCAACTCAACCTCTTGATGTATCACTCAATTAACTTAGAAAGTAATATAAGTAGAGGGTCCATCACTATATCAACTTGTGGCTCCTGCTCCTCCATGTGGAATACACCCAACTCCTCCACTGGTGTTTCTAGATATAGAACTTGAGAAAAGGTATAAAAATGAAGTGGTGACAGAATATATACCTTATGTTGGACCTATGCCTCCTCATGTGGAACTACCAGACATGAAACAGAAGTTCTTTGTTCATCTTCCAGAACAAATTCAACCAAAGGTGGTGCATCGTTGTAATTGTATGGATGATAACATGTATGTAAGACCCCTAACCTTGCTTAAATGGTTGAACATGCTTAATTACCATAATTGAATTATTAGAACACTAATATAACCTTGTGATATGTTTTGGCATCATGCGACAAGCTTAAGTTTCAAATTTGGTCCAATTTGGACATTGTTTGTGCAAGTTATGCAATTTTATGCAGCTTTTGGACTTTTATGCAAATTACCAAATTGAGAAGTTTTATTTGCAATTTTTCACTTGAATTATGGTCCTTGAATGTTCTATTATCATTCTTGATCTTATTGAGCCATGGGGTTCTCAATTGTACCTTGGTTTGGAGGTGTTTTCTTCAAGGATAATTTAGGGGTTACCCCTTTATCGATGAGCTACCAACCAATGGTTCATTTGTTTGGCTTGGAAATTTAAAAAACGGTGCCTAAGCAGGTCTCCATGAATAGTGAGGTATTTTCTTGTGTGTCTTCCTGTATATTCTTAATAGTTTAAGGCCATGGACACATGGGGAGCTACTTGTACACCTCATGCTTCTTCTCTGCCTTATCCTCCAAGCTTTATACATCTATCCTTAATCTCACAAACAAAACTTTTGCTCTCTACCACTTCCCTCCTACTAAGAGCACCTTCCTTCCTCTATTTGTCCATAGAGATACTATCCAAGGAAGAATAAGGTGTGGATCTTTGTGGTAGAAGCATCTAGGGTTACAATTTGCTTCCTTTAGGGTTTCTACATCTCCTTCTTTGTGATCTTGACCTAAACAGATAAGTATACCCTTATTTCCTCCATTTCTTTCTCAATTCTTCTTCCTCCTACCTTTCTCCATGTCTGAAACTTGTTGTTCCATGGTATAAGTTGCTCTAGAACTCAAAATCTACCTTTCTAGCTTCTTCTTCTAGGGTTTTGCTTTTTGTGGAGAAAAGTGCCTATTTCACAGAGTTCAAATCTGAAACGTATGTTTTCTTGCCTTCTTTGCTCGAGTTTCTTGCTTCTAGAAGTCTTTTCTTCTCAGTAGATGTGAGTTTTATAACCCTCTTTACTTATATTGTTTACTATGAGCTTTTTAGCTCATGTTCCTGCTTAAAACTGGTGATTTAAGCATTAAGGAGCTAAGCTTGTTTGGGATTTCAATGTTTATGGTGTTTTCTATTTTGTTTCCAGTTCTAGATGAACCTATAATCATCTACATGTTCTTCCTAAGGAAGGAAATGACTTAGTTCAGGTCGGTATCATCACCTATGGTGCTAAGCACCTATCAACCGATGGTCCATATTATGGTTTCTATGTTGTTTTCTTCTCTAAACACATGACCCGATTGTGTGGTCTTCATGACAACCGAAGGTGGTGACCAAGGGTGATGAACGATGGTGTGAACTGATAGTCACACCTTATGCCAGTTTTAGGCTCTCTTGGAATCTCAATGAGCAATGGGTTGATTATGTAATGATGTTATCGATCAATGATGACATTAGCTTAATATCTGATGGTGTTAAATGAATATAGTGTTGATTCTATCAATCGATGGTGAACTAAGATGTCACAACCAATGGTATATTAGGTCACCACAACTAATGGTGAGTCAAGGCTTTATATGTAGCTTCAATTAAGCCTTAAACCAATAGTTTCTTGGGTTAAATGATTCAAGGGTTAGACTTATACTCCAAATGATGGTTTTATAATATGAACCTGATCTAATGGTTAGGATCTAACACTTCTTCATCTAATAGTTTTGAATAATGGATTTGATCTAATGGTTGAGATTGGATGATTCAACATTCAATTGTTTGGATTGAAACCTATAAGTATCACATGTGAGTTCTAATAATCAGAATTTGTTGGTTTCCCTCATGTGAGCAATTTAAGGAGCTTGATTGTTGACATGATGACTTACTTAAAATATATAATTGATTATGGGTTTTAACCCCACAATCTATGGTGCCCCTTTTATGTTATTAAATAAGGGATGTTTAGAGTTTAATGGTGCCTCTTTCTAGGTTACAACTCAATGGTTTTACATATGGTTTGTTAAGGTGTTTGCTTATGTAA
Source organism: Alisma plantago-aquatica (assembly GCA_963693085.1). Classification (NCBI taxonomy): domain Eukaryota; kingdom Viridiplantae; phylum Streptophyta; class Magnoliopsida; order Alismatales; family Alismataceae; genus Alisma; species Alisma plantago-aquatica. Next base: position 1,007,705,317 of record OY856409.1, read on the forward strand.
ATAACCAATGGTCTTACCTTTTCAACATCTAGTGGTTCTGCGTGATGTTGTGGTATGGTGATATGGGTTGAATGATAGTGGAACCAATGGAGGGTTATCCTTAATATGGTAGTCTTACATTTTCACGCATATGAATAGAAGGTATAATTACCATATTGTGTTTATATGTAACCCTAATGAGGTATAGCTTGTTATACCTCGTCTTAATATAACCAAATACTAGTAAGTGGTTATGATTAGTCCTTGAATGATGAATACAATCATAGTTTACTATGTTTTGTGGTTGAACCATAGTATGTTACATCTTGAGTTACATATACATCCATACTTGAGGATGGTATGGAAAGTGATGGTGATTCTTCACCCCATGCATCCATGATCCAATGGGGATGCCATGAGTTAGGGTTTGTGTATGAGTGCTGATTTGTAACATCAAAGTAACATGTCTTGTTGAACCTAACCCTAATGATAATAGATGATGGTATTTAACTATGATACCCTTCCTTAAATGGTTAATATAATGATGGAATAGCCTTCCTAATGATTGATTTCCACTCTAATGTGTTATTAGTGGCCATCATAACTTTATGATTTATGATTTCTTATGCCAAACTTGTACATTGTTAGTGTAATGATGACCAATCATATAATTTCCTTATATGTTGATGTAATAAAGGAATGCTCTTAATGTTAAGATAACCCTACAATGTTATCCTATAAACATCTTTTAGTTATTTATTGCAACATCATACTAAGTGCATCACATGAATGGTGATGTTTGTTGAGCATTGTTATAAGGCATGGAAAGATAATGATGAACTTGCAGCAAATGATATGATGGTATTAATGACCTTAGAGCATGGTTGAGCCCTGAATGAGGTATAATCCTCTTATGTTGATAAGGGTTGATACCCTATGATATTGTGCTAAGGATTTATATCATGTGATAGTATGATGACAAGTGTAGTCTCATGAATGGAAAGTGAATATCATCATGTAATGATGAGATGAGGAACAATATGTCTCATACATTTTATATCTTCTGAAATGTTATATAGCAATGTTTGTTAGAGATGAATTAGGGTTTGTATGTCCACTTGTATGATGCAGCCTTAATTCACCCAATTGGGAATAATTAATCAAGTGAAATTCTAATCGTGTAGTTCCCTATGCCATTGATCCATCTGAGTCTCAGAACTTACCAGATGGTGAGACGAGTATTCCTAAGGGAAACTTAGAGTGCATAGTATTGAGTATGTGGAGTTCTTGCCATCCTGAATCCAAGTGTTTAGAGGATGAATGCGGTCATACCTAGCCCTCAGTTTGAGAATGACAATGGTCGTATCTTGGTGATTATATATGTGACGAGATTGGAGGACAACTACAGTTGTACCTCAGATGGTAGGATGTGCATACCCACCTCCTTTCACTAGTGTCGTGACCTATACCAAGGACAGACTAGGCTGTTAGCAGCTTGACCTTATGTGTCACTATAGAGGACCCGTACTGACTGGGGGCAGAGAAGATCTTGGAGTCTGACTCTTCCCTAGATCTTATATGGCACTAATTTCGACTTAGCAGTGGTCAGTTGGATTTTGAGTGGTATCCTCAAATTCCTCAGGGCTTAATAAAAGATGTAATATAGCCGTGTAACAAATTTGTTTAGGCTTATACACAATGCCTCACAATGGATGATAACCCTTGTTTTCTATTCTTATATAGAGATGTTTTAAAGTACAATAAGAGATGATATATATGCTTATGTTGTATATATGCTCATGTTGTAAACCTATTTATGTTGCTAAATATACTGACATTGATAGTTAAGATTATGCTGCTAGCTATGTTTAATATTGCTAGCCATGCCTCTGTAATGAGAAATGCTTAAACTACCAAGCATGCTTATGCAGATAATTGTGCTTTGATGTTAGTTCTACTTATGATGTAGATATGTTCAACTGGATAGACATGCTAACATTGTTAGCTATAGTTATGCTGCTAGACATATTCATGATGTTAGATATATGTATGCTACTAGATTTCTTATGTTGTTGGCAAGTCATATGATGATAGTCAAACTAATGATGATGATTTTTATTAGATGCAATCTTATGAAATCTGAGTAGATATCTGATAAAAGAAAAGGATTTATTTGTTACATGTATATCCATAGATAATCATACTTGTTGCTAAGCTTATTTGTTTAATCTGATTAGCATGCTTAAATTGTTCAATCTGTTTAAATGACTATTAAATACTTTCAACTACTCACTTATTTACTATTTAATATGATGTCATCAATATCTATTGGAGAGAGCTATATATCTTGCTAGGTATGGGTCTCACCTCATGGGTCACCCCATCTTTTTAGGTGATCAAAAACAAAGACAACAAAACCATGGTAACAAGGATAAACTGAGGTGTTGAACCCTAGAGATTGTTATCTAGTTGTCTAGTGTGTCCTAGAGTCGTTTCTATACTCTCAGGTCTGGGTCAAAAGTTTGTATATGATGTTTCAATTGAATCGAGCTTTCAATATCATGTCGATGTTTGTATACGTGGATAGTGTTCCTTTGTAAAGTTTATGATGTAGCTCGGGCTACAGAGCAGTTGTAAAGGATATTGAGCATTACATGAAATACAACAAGTTGAAAGACTTTTGTGTAAATGTTTTTGAGCAATTGGGAAATGTTGAAATCAAATTTAATTTACCCCATTTTCTGGGTTTATGTTTAACTGATGAGTAACCGTGTTTTGAGTTTTGAGTAATCTCATTTAGTGTAATGGGTTCTCACAATGTCGACAAGAAGGGTGGTGTAATTTCTACAACTACTATAATATCATGGTGATTTTCCTACAAACACTTTTGCTATTGACATTTCAAGACCCCTAAAGTAGAGAAGTATGGAACACAAGTGTACATGTCATAGAACCACTTATTACCAATTTCAAACTCCTAATGGCTAGACAGCCAAAGGTGAAATGACTCAAGGGTCTGTCCTTAGAATGGATCACATAACATAAGCATGAATAAGAACCACAATCAACAACCTATAAGAACTAAGGTATGAAACAACATGGCATATCAAAACAATCTAAACTAGTACATGACATAAGACTTAGTCCCATATATCAAACCATATGAATTGTGTTTGCATTATATGAGATTCCAATAGAGTGAGAGAAATAATTGTTATAATAGAACAGAAGCATGATCATAGAAAGCACAATAGTGTATCTGTTAACTAAAAACATAAAATGGGTACATATAAAACAACCAAGTTGAGTATGCTATAAATGACCTAAAACATAGGTTTAAGTAAGAATATATGCTTGACAAACTTATGATAAAAATAAAAATATAGCAACAACATCAAAGACTTTATTATATAATAGGAAAGAATGTTTTAATTGCATTTTCATTATACTAACAACATCATATTGCCTTTAACCAGCTTCCCAAAGAAGGGTCTGTAAGGGTCATTCAAGTTAAAGCTACTAATTACACATGTTTTAACGTGAGGAACTACATGATGCGTGTTGGTATGTATGCCCATAGAGCAAATTGTTTGATGATTATATGGGGCATCAAGTACTTGATTTGATAATATTAATAGAGGCGATTATGTTCATTATGCTTGTCTCAACTATGAATTAAACATGCATAATAGATGTCTACAAAATGAGTTACTCGATAACATGTGTCTTCATGTTAAGGATCAGAAAAATGAGATTATATGTATGATAAGATAACATAAATTGTTGTTATGTCCCTGTTCAAATATAATTGTGAAAGAAAAATAGATGACAATAATATATAAGACTAGAATGTGTGTTGACTAATGACAGAGTCTCATCAAGTCATGTTATTGGATATCATGTCAAACAAACAGAACATTGTATGGGATAGACCCACCTTGAGAGTGACACTGTTGAGTTTTTTGGAGGCGACATGCGCAATGGAAGTAATAAAATTTTCTCCACATACCCTACTCGAAGATCTCATCGACAAATCAAATTTAGAAAGAGGGGATAGGGATATACCTCATCTCGGAGCAAGTCCAACAATGTCACTGGCGCGGAGATATGCATCACTCCTAGCATGCATAGACAATCCTCTTCTGTCCTCTTAACACAGGCAACTCCGTGTCTACTCTCTACTTTGTCCACATGGATGGATTGGAACTCCATGACACACTTCCTTAAGTCGGTGGAAAGGAGCATCCTTCTGCTTTATGGTGTGCTAGCATCAGTTTCTCTCCTCTCTGACTTGGGGACGATGACGACTAGGGTTCACGTATAAGAGCATGTATCTAAGTGTGTATCAAAATATGACTATCATGTCCCTATAAATAGCATAAGCAAGGAAGCATGGTTTCCCAAAACCATTGGGAAACAAAAGGCTCTAGGTTTGCTAAAATGAACCGCTCGTGGAAAACTAAAAGAATATTATGGAATCACTTAATTAACCAATTAATCATATTAATTTATCAACTAATTTCCATTATCCATCTCTAGTTAATCGCTCTAGATCAGCCAACCAACTTAAAAATAGAATCTAATTAATTGATTTAAACACTTTAACCAATTAACTCAGATTATATTCCAATATTATAGTAGATTACCTAAATGTTTTAGTAATCAATTTGATTTGGAACATTTCCAATCATGTCCACAATTATACTCCTATTCCAATAGATCCTATGTGTGTGACATAGTAGGTTCCAAATTATGTTTGAAATGATATTCATAAACGTATTATGATTTCACAAGCAATGTTGGTATCTAGCAAGACTTCATTGCTACTAAAGTAATTGGAGTCAACCTATCATTTGTCACTGGTGTTATAATGAATGTATAGTTCCTTTGTCTCTGATATTTGAATTGAATTCAAGGCATGGAATCGTCATCCTCTTCAACATTCAATTCATGTTCCTTAAACTAGAGCAGACTGTCTGAGATATTGTAATCTCAACATCACATATTGACTCACACCAGCATGGCCATGCATTTCTCAGTCTTGCTTATCAAGTGGTCAGGATATCAAACTCCCATAGGATGGATAAATCCATCTACATCACTCACAGTCATCCCCATGTGTCACAGTGCATCCAAGCACCACCTTTATGGCAACCCTTATGCAGGATCATGGGGATGATGCCAAAGCACACTAAACGACATGTGATGAGTGTAGTGAATTTAGGTCTAATAACCACAATCACCACCATCACTATGAGATATGAATCTGACTATCATTCATGGTTCCACATGTCACTCTCAAGGTGGGTCTGTCCAATACACTATTCTCTAACTAGTATTTATGTGCTTGGTTTGATATCACATATCATGACTGGTGAGATTTTGTCATCAACCAACGTACATTCTAGTCTTATGTGTTATTGTTGTCTATTAGCCTTCCACAATAACATCCGACTATATACATAACAAGAATGTGTATACTCTTGACATCCATACGATATCATAGTTCAAATCCTCAAATAAAAAACATACATCATTGAGTAGTATCATTCTTTAGACATGTATTATGTTACATTATTATCTCATAACTAAATAAAATAATAAATTAGAAGCCTTTATTATTAATCAAATAATTTCAAGATATGACATTTTAATCATCATATGATTGGCCTCTGGGCATACATATGAACAGATGCATGGAAACTATGAAATGGTAGTCAGAATCAACTCTCAACATAAAAGTGTTGAGTATGGTTCTTAGACCTAAAGTCACTACACTCATCATAACTGTTTGATGAACTTTGACATCATCCAACATGATCTTAAATAAGTATTGCCATAAAGGTGGTGATCGGGTATGTTGTCGCACATAGAGATTGACTATGAGTGATGTAGATGGCATTTGTCCCTCCTACTAAGAGATTGATATCCCATGTCCTTGGTAAGCGAGACTGAGAAATGCCCGATCATGCTCATGTGAGTCAATATATGATATGTGAACTCATTGTATCTCAATAGTCTGATCCAATTCTAGAAATAAAACTAAGTATTAAGTGGATGATGATTCCATGACTCAGATTCAATATGGATATCATAGATAAAGGAACTATGTGATCATGTTAAACTGATAACAGATTGTAGGTTGAAATTATTCTCTCGATTTCCATCTACATGGGTAGAAATGATGTGTCGCTAGATACCGTTCATTACTTGTGTAGTCATAATACTATGGACTTTACTACCACTGTAAAATGGGACCTATAAGGTCAGCCTTGTGTCCTTATGCACAAAACCATTTTTACACCAATCCCAATCCACTGCCAGGGAAGTGATAAAGGGATTGAAGCAACCATCCCTGATTGGCCTGATTAACCTCACACAATCATATGCATAAAAGAAAATAACATCTCTTTCTATTAAAATGATCCATGAATGTTTTACATGGCCAGTGGGCAACAATATAGAAACTTAAAAGGAGAGAAAGACTAACTGCGACAAAGCATATAATCATTACAACACAATTACATATTTGTCTCCCATGTTTTCATTTTTATTATTGTAGCTTCAATTCTTCTATTAGAGCTATATAGGAACATGAGTAGAGTCTTTGTTACAACCCCAATTTTTGGGTTCAATTGGTGAGAAATGTAATTTCTCATATTAAAGATAATTGAACAAATAATGATATAATTTGTTTTGAAGACATGGATTTCGTTTACAATAGCCTTGATGATTTTATTGTGGGCTTCTATTAGGCCCAAATAATAAGGAAATCCAATAAGTGAATGAATAATTGAATATTTGAGAAAAGAAAAATGTGAAAACCTCTAGAAGGCAAACCCAAAGAGGGATTTCGTGCCACTTGGGTTCCTTAGGTTCCAAGGAGTCCAAAGTTGCATAAAGAGTGCAATAAGAAAAGAAAAGATCAATTAAGTATTTATTTATTAAGAAAGAAATTGAAAATAATGGTAAAATGTGGAAAATAAGTGAAAAGAGGTATAATTGAGTTATCCTTGGTAGAAATTCGTATCCCAAGGATTCCTAACATTAAAAGGAATATCAATGAGGAAAATAAAAGAGAAATAAAGAGAAACCCTTAGGAAAAGATATTTTAATGAGAAATAAACATGATAATGTGAAATAATGCATTTATATGCATCTAGAAGGATAATAAATATCCTTGGAAAAGAATTTCGAAAAAATAGAGTTTCTTGGGGTCCAAGGAGCCCCAATAAAGAGGAAAGAAAGAGAAAATATCAAAATTGCAAAATAAGAGGATAATGTGATACATTATTAATGATTTTGGTGGATTTTTGAAAAAGGAAGTGATTTCTATTAAAAGAAAATAGAAATTCATGCCAAAGAATTAAAAAGCAAGAATAAAGAGAATAAGGGGAAATGTTTTCGAATTTTCAAATAACATAATTATCTAAGGAGATAATGAAGAGAGAGAGAGAGATGGTTGCTTCACACCCAAGGAAAATATGTTTCCTTTCAAGAGTAGGACTTGAGTCCTCAAGGAGGCACGCCTTAGGGCTTTGTACTCCCCCCTATATAAGGGGTAAGGCATTGGGACGAGTTCAGAAGATCACACACACCAACTTCTCTTCTTCTTCCAGCATGGTTTAGTAGGTGGTCTGCTTGTGCCTTAGTAGCTTGCTAGGGTTAAGCACACTCATATGGATGTAAACCCTAAAGATGTGTGTGACCTTGTTGTCAAGAGTTGTGGTTTCCTCCCATCCTGGGAGAGGGACCCTTTGGTAGGGTGTATACCAGTTTTTTTGGTTCAAGTTAACCTAAAGAGGTCTCATAGGATCTTGATAAGCTAAGTGAAAAAGTACATGGTATGGGGATGAACCTATAGACCAATAGATAACCATCTATAAGTGCATGTGGATGTGCTACCATGGAGGTAACTGGTATGGGGCCTGACCAAGGTAGGCAGGTCACCATGACCCCTATGAAAGGATAAAAGTCTGCCCTTGAATGCAAAAGAGAGATGATGAAGGCTTGGGTAAGGTTCTAAGATTGGACATGTACTATAATGGAATCCTAAGTCTATCCTAGGGTCAGGTAGGGATAAGACCGATGGAAGAAGGTTGCCTAATTCCCTAGTTGCACATGACCATAGGGTCGGGAGGTAAAAACTATCATTGTCTGAGGACCATGGGTTAGGAGATTGATCACCTTAATGAACTCATGGGACCCAAAGGGCAGATGAGTAGGGCACTCTCTGGAATGCATAAGGGAAGAGGGATGACCCCAAAAGTGTAGGCACCCTATAGACCTAGAGGGGATGGCCAAGGATTGTGTGTAAACCCAAGTAGGTTCGAAACCAGTGTTCCATGGAAATAACCTTGATATCTAGATGATTGTGATGTAGAGATGTAGATGGCACATTTCAACTTAGATTTGAAGGTGTACTGGCAAGGTGGGATGTACCATCTCTGCTCTTGGAACAGGAAGAACTATGTATTTGGACGGCCGCCAAATGCTTATTTCTTCTTATTATGGGAGTGAGAGATAGGACAGTACGCATGTCATACACCAAGGATAAAAGATGATGTGAGTTGGAACGTTGCTATGAGGCATGAGGATAGAGAGAATAACATGCCCTGGTAAAGTGAATAATACATGGATGGTTTGCAAAAGTTAAAGAGAAATGGGGTAGTCACCTTATGAGGATGTTTTTATCATGAAATATGAGTCATATAATGTTGAGTTGATCACCATGATGATGAGATCAGAGAGTGTTCTTAATGAAGATAGACATAGAGTTGAGGTGAGATGATAAGTGAAATACATGGAAGTGTATGTCTTCAATGTTACCTAATACCTAAGGATGTGAAGTGGTTGAGATATATCTACCTAGTTTGGCTAGAAGAGGTTGTTAGACTAACCCTAAGTTTGGAAAAGAAGATATGTTTGGCTAACACTCTGATGTAACGAGATCATTTAAAGGTTGTTTGGTTAGCCTGTCTAGTCCTTGATGCAATGAAAGGATGGGGGTAGAACCTCAGATGCACTTCTTTGGAAAAGAAGGTGATGAAACCCCAATAGAATGGTTTAGAGTTTTTGAGGTATTGATCTTGAGGAATCATGACATACATGAAATCATGATTGAAGATCACCATACACCATGGTACTACCAAAATAATAAGTGACAGTGGTACTTTAGATATCTAAGAAAAAGTTGCATGTGGTATATGGCCATGCAAGCCGAGGGTGAAGGACGAACACCAGTAACCCAGTGCATTGATATAAGGGATAAAGAGTCCCCAAAGGAGAAAGGGAGTTCATCACTATGGAGGTTGTAGGTCTCCCCTAGACCAAGGAAGGTCAAGATGCAATATGGGTTATGGTAGATCGCCTTACCTAGATGACATGAGAAAGAAAGAGTTCTGTCAAGGGACAGATCTGGTTGAACTACCCATAAGAAGAGATGGTTCAACTACACCATGATGCAAGTTCAAAGGTTCTTCAGTTTGACCTAAAGGTTCCATTCCAAAAGGGGGTAGTAGGTACATGAAGAACTCGATGTTAGTACAGTTTATCACCCCTAACTAATGGTTAGTATAATCCAGACTAAAGGGTCTGATGAGAGCATGTGTGCTCGTTTAGGGTGATATCTAGAGACAGCTCTTATCCTATGAAAGATGTGACAATGACCACCATAGCCAGTATCGGGATTTATAGGAAGCTCTGTAAGGGAGATTGTGTCGGTCACCACTTCAGTAAGGTGATGTTGGTGAAAGGACCACATAATGGTTAGAAAAGGGCCACAGTGTGTGTAGATGAATTCGCTTTGATCGTGCAATGGCTGAAAGGAGCCTAGAGATGACGAGAGTTGTGAGAAGATGAAAAGTAGACTGACATGCAGTTCACTGTGGGAGAATATGTGACATGAAAATCTGACCCCTCTAAGTTATAGCTAAGAGAGCTGAGTCCCCGATGCATGAGTTATTTTGACATGGTTTGGCAGAGAAGGTTAAGTTTGACCTTACCCCTCAGGATAAAGTAATGTGTGATGAGTTCCATGTGTCCAATTTAGAGCACTATGTGAGGTACCTCGACCATGTGCTGAGCAATGAACCTAGTGAGCCCCAAGGGAGGCTGAAACGGCCTGAGTCACCTGTGTAGTTTATAAACGCCAGGATGAAAGAACTCAGAGAAAAGAGTATGTGATGATAAAGGTTCTTTGGAAGCGCCATGGGTAAAGTAAAGCCACATAGGGGCCAATGGTGGACATGGAATAGTCTTATCCTGAATTGTTTGTTTGCTTGATAAGAATTTTGAGGACAAAATTCCCATAAGAGGGGAAGGATGTTACAACCCCAATTTTTGGGTTCAATTGGTGAGAAATGTAATTTCTCATATTAAAGATAATTGAACAAATAATGATATAATTTGTTTTGAAGACATGGATTTCGTTTACAATAGCCTTGATGATTGTTTTGTGTGCTTTATTGGTTATTGGGCCCAAATAATAAGGAAATCCAATAAGTGAATGAATAATTGAATATTTGAGAAAAGAAAAATGTGGAAACCTCTAGAAGGCAAACCCAAAGAGGGATTTCGTGACACTTGGGTTCCAAGGAGTCCAAAGTTGCATAAAGAGTGCAATAAGAAAAGAAAAGATCAATTAAGTATTTCTTTATTAAGAAAGAAATTGAAAATAATGGTAAAATGTGGAAAATAAGTGAAAAGAGGTATAATTGAGTTATCCTTGGTAGAAATTAGTATCCCAAGGATTCCTAACATTAAAAGGAATATCAATGAGGAAAATAAAAGAGAAATAAAGAGAAACCCTCGGTAAAAGATATTTTAATGAGAAATAAACATGATAATGTGAAATAATGTATTTAGATGCATCTAGAAGGATAATAAATATCCTTGGAAAAGAATTTTGAAATAATACAGTTTCTTGGGGACCAAGGAGCCCCAATAAAGAGGAAAGAAAGAGAAAATATCAAAATTGCAAAATAAGAGGATAATATGATGCATTATTAATGATATTGGTGGCTTTGTGAAAAAGGAAGTGATTTCTATTAAAAGAAAATAGAAATTCGTGCCAAAGAAGTAAAAAGCAATAATAAAGAGAATAAGGGAACATGTTTTTGAATTTTCAAATAACATAGTTATCTAAGGAGATAATGAAGAGAGAGAGATCGTTGCTTCACACCCAAGGAAAATATGTTTCCTTTCAAGAGTAGGACTTGAGTCCTCAAGGAGGCACGCCTTAGGGCTTTGTACTCCCCCCTATATAAGGGGTAACACATTGGGGCGAGTTCAGAAGATCACACACACCAACTTCTCTTCTTCTTCCATGCTATGGGTGCGCCCAGCCTTGGCGGAGGTGGGGCGAAGGTTGGCGTGGAGTTTCGGACCTTGGAGAGGGCGTAGCAGCCCTGCAAAGAGTTGTCCTCGGCGGCCATTGCGGCTGGACGAAGGTAGGAGACGACCTAAGGGTCGTTAGACGGTTCTACCCCTCCGCATTGTGCTGGATCGGCTGGTTAAGTGGGGGCAAGCGCGTCATTTCGTTATGTTTCCAATAAGGCAAGCTGTGTCGCATGGATGGGGTGATGTGGCGCTCCGTGATTGGTCCAAAAAGGTAACTCTTGCTAAATTCATAATTAATGATTGGTAGCTCCGATTAGGACAAGTAATATATGAAATGATCCTCAGAACGAGAGGAACACAAAGAAATTATGTTTGAAGCCTAATTTTTCATGCTATTCAAAAAGTAGTGTAAGTTATCAACTTTAATGAATTAAAGATTAAGAAACTCTACTTTGAAATGATTAATGTAATTGGTAGAGTTTAATGGGCGATTAAAGTTGATGTTAACATGTTAATTGTAAAAAGGTACATTAAGATCGAAAAGGATGAACTTTTCATGTAATTAGTTTAATTTAGAGATTATGTGCATAAATATAATTGAAATTTGAAAAGTAAATAAAGTTATCATCTTTAATGATGTAATTAATGAAAAACCCTCAGATTTGATGATAGATGGATTTAATGTTGTTCATTGGATAATTCAAGCTAATATTAACCTGTTGTTAATAAAAGTGAAAATAGGATCTAAAAAGATGATCTTTTTATATAAGTGGCTTAATTTAGGGTTTCGTGCATGAATATGCATTAATGAGCTTGAAAACCCTAATTTAGATGAATATGTCTTTTAATTGTTTCAATTGTTCAAATCCATGAATAAATAAGGATATGACGATCCTAAGTCAATTTGGGTATAAAAGACTATTAAAATGGATAATTCGAGCAATTTGGGTTTATATGAGTAGAAAAGAGTATTTTAGGGTTTGTTAACCTAAAAGGGATAAATTTTGAGGAATTGATCTAAGAAACCCTAATGAAGATTAATGAAACCCTAAAATGGATACAAAAACCCTAAAAAGTGAATCCAAGTCAATAAAGTAGATTCTTGATAAAGTGTGTAATAAATAGAGTACATATTCTTTTCAGGAATTATGTGATGATTGACTTGCTTGCTTGGATTGCATTCTTGGTTGGGTTTGCTTAATGCTTGTGAAATCATCAAATCAGGTATGTGGTTACGCTTATGATTATCTCGACTAGTTTTCCGAGGATTTTATCGACGTTTCCCTCATTGCTTGAAATAAATGTTGGATGCTTTTATTTCATGCAACTATAGAGTGACTATGACTATCACTATGAATATACATGTATAACTAGCTAGATCCGGGACCACCTCTGTGGCTTGTAAAGGCTAAAAAGGGGTAACCTAGAGTAAGGTCTAGGTTATCGTGGGTTAGGAATTGGGCTACCAACTGTAGTGTCATGAGACCCATTATCATGCCATGAGTTAAGGAGTGGGCTACTTATGAGTAGTGCCATGTGACTCAACCTTAGAAACTGGTTCACCTATAGGTGGGACCATGAGGGGTTTAATGGGGATCTACCATAAGGAAGGTAGTATCCAGGTCTACTACAGGGATAGCACAAAGGATAGGGTACTCATGGATCGCGAAGTTATATTTAAAACCTAATCTTGGTTGTTAAATGATTAATTGAATGATTACGTTGTTATCATAGTTGCACGTTTATTGTTTCCCCCACATACCAGCTTCGGCTGGCTGACGTTTTGTTTGTCGGCGTTTTAGGTACAAGCCAAATGGACAAACAGTAAATCGTCATATTTTGAAATACATGAAGTAAAATGTAAGGATGATTAGTTAGAGTAGAATACATACATGGATAGAAGTTTAGAAATCCAAGATTTTCAAAAGGTATGCAAAATTTTATTACAACTTTTTAGTATAGATTGTTGAAATTTAATAATTGTTTTTAGTTAAGTGTCGAACCTTTGATCCGGAAGTTATGGGTGCGGCTTTGACCTCTCGGTCTCCCTTAATTGGGGTTATCGGGAGGTGAGGTCATAACATTTAGTATCAGAGCATAGGTTCCTCAGTTAACCATTAATAATTATTAAACTTTACAAACTCCATAGAACCCAAGGGAGTTATTAGAGGATTATTCGAAAGATGGAGGTGTCTAGAAAAGGATCACGACCGGGGGCTGGCAATATTTTCCTCCGCACCGCTAGTTGGAATATGAGGACTCCCAGATCTGTGTGACTACCTGGCCAAAGTCTTAGGGTACAAATCAAAATAAGATACCTTTAGGACTTCCTCATCTCATTCATCCCTTCTCATCACAAATTCTGTTAAGGACCTAAAGGATTAGGGTTTTCTCTCTTCTCCTCACCCTCTTGAGGTATGGGTAAGGTTAATAAGGTCTAAGGAATCCTCCACCAAATTAATGAAAAGTATGTAAATAAGATGTCATGGACATAGGCTTAATAGATTAAGCGCAAACTAAAGTATAGATACATGCTTAAGTCATATGACATAAGTTGTCATGCCCTCAGAAGAGACCTAAGGCTAGACCTTCTTATCAGGAGGATAGGTAAAGAGAGTTAGTCTTGGAGGTAGAAACCTCCATTCTAAGTAGAGACCTGGCACATCCTCTGAGGATGATGTTAACCTTAACCCTAAGTGAAGGTTAGAGAGAGAGATGACATGAAGAGTTAGATGTCTTGATGGACCAGGTGTGTGGGTATGCCTTTGGATGCCATATGAGCTGTGAACCTTGGATGACCTAACCCTGGAAAGGGTCGTACATGTTGGAGTGAAGGATGGCTCCTTCAATGAAGAGGTTAGTGAAGAACCTATGGAAACCCCATGAGCATGGCATACTAGTCACCCAGAGTATGTATCAGTAGTGCGAATAATAGATTGAAACCCTGACCGGGAGAGTTTGATGGATAGATTATGTGATAAGCCTAAGGGGCTATGGATAACCTTGAGCGAACATAAGTTGAACATATGCTTCATCCAGGTAGGGGCATGCTTTTGAGGTTGATCCTTCATGAAGAGAGGACCTCTAATGGTGAGGTTGGTTGTAGGGTTAGAGAGAGAGCAGGGCACCAAGCAAGAAGGTCGTAAACCTAGACCCTGAGATATGAGGAACAGTGGGGAGTCAAGGTTGATGCGACCTAAGTGGAAGATAGAGGTTGCCTCATGCATGATCCGTTAAGGCTGTTGATATCTTGGTTGCATTTATAGGAACGAAACCCTAGAGAGAGGATGATGCTTCTGGTACCTATGTGCTTGTGGACCGAAAGAGGTTTGGTAACAGGTTCTGAGGCCTTGTACCTTGTTGGTTGTCCTTGGGGAGGACTCGACCCTGATGTGTTGCAAGAGTAGAAGGATGATAGGAAGTACATGTCATACCCTGTATATGTTTGGTTTAAGGTTAACAGGTTGAGCATGTAGTTGGTCATCAAGAACTGAACCTAGGGTTCCTAGGCCTAAGAGGGGAAGTGGTGTACCTAATGCTCATGATGAGAATTAAGTTGCTATAGTTACAAGCATGGTACTCCTCATGTATAAAGGAAAAGGGAAACCCCTTAAGATTAAAGGTATGTTTGATGAACCCCTCATAACTAAGTTGATGACAAGGGAAGGTATGATCTTCACCCAATATGGAGGATGAGAACAAGTATGACCCGACATGGTTTAGTAGGTGGTCTGCTTGTGCCTTAGTTATGGCATACAACTCATGAAATCATAATTAACTAATGCGAAAGCATTCACTAAATAGTGGATTACCAAAAATCACTAAAAATTAAAACCTTTTTATCAAGAGATCCAGCAAAGGAAAACTTTCTCACATAGAACCAAAGCAGCACATTTACATTCTTATTTGAAGGTACATATTCTGTATCATCTTTTTCTAAGAGTTACAAGCATTAACTGTCCTGTCTAGCTAAATACAGGCAGTATAAATCTTGAGGCATTAAGCCAAAATCTCAAAAGCACCAACTACTACTTTGAGGACCTGAGAGTACATAGACAACACATAGGACTCTATCTACATCTATACAAGGCATAACAACCAATGTCTCCACCTGAGACTTCACTGTTGTCCCTGCTGCTGTTGCTGTTGTCCTTCACCTACTGAAGGATTCCTGCCTCCTCGTCTGTGTCCACCTAAAAATGTGATTCCCACGGGGGTGAGACAATTGTAAATTGCCCCAGTGAGAGATAACTAACTCGAACCTAGAGCTCTGATACCACTTAATTGTGGCATACAACTCATGAAATCATAATTAACTAACGCGGAAGCATTCACTGAACAGTGGATTACCAAAAATCACTAAAAATTAAAACCTTTTTATCAAGAGATCCAGCAAAGGAAAACTTTCTCATATAGAACCAAAGCAACACATTTACATTCTTGTTTGAAGGTACATATTCTGTATCATCTCTTTTTGAGGTTACAAGCATTAACTGCCTTGTCAAGCTAAATACAGACAGTATAAAATCTCGAGGCATTAAGCCAAAGTCTCGAAAGCACCAACTACTACTCCGAGGACCTGAGAGTACAGAGAGGACACATAGGACTCTATCTACATCTATACAAGGCATAACAGGTAGTGTCTCCACCTGAGACTTCACTGTTGTCCCTGCTGCTGCTGGTGCTGTCCTTCACCTACTGAAGGATTCCTGCCTCCTCGTCCGCGTCCACCTAAAAATGTGATTCCCACGGGGGTGAGACAATTGTAAATTGCCCCAGCGAGAGATATAACTCTCCGCCAGAAACATTATTATTGCATCTTAAGAAGATAAATATGCACATAGGAATCATATTTGATTGACAACAGCTAATTCAATGTCTAACTGGTTAGAATATTATTCTTATCTAAAAACATTGCAGCTGTAACTTAAAAGAACAACATATCACTTATCCTTTAAGGAATATGAAGAACATGTATAACATTTATTCACTATAGAATCATCACCACAACATTAACTTACTTCAGGCTTAGATTCATATATCTAATGTCTGGTATTGTCATAGTGGAGTCATGGCTTGTAGCCATACTCTTTTCACAAAGTATTGGTATCTTAATCCCTCAACTCATCAAGCACAATTCCACTTCCTAACAAGTTCATCATCATGATTTTAGAATCTGGGTATTTGAACCCATAACTCACCATAGAACACTTGTTACCACTTATTAGGTAACTTCATACCTTCATATCATCTGACGCAGGGACATGATAATTCTTGCTACACAAAGCATTGCACATAGTTCACAAAGCTCATACCACCTCTTATTACCCCTTAATAGGCAATAAGGCATATTATGGCTTATGAAGCTCATAAACAATCTAAGATAATTAGTACATCATGTGACACACATGACTCATTAATTGTAGGTTACCTCTCACTAAGCAACAAAGCATATGAAGGCTTATAAGGCCTATAGAACATTTTCAGTATACAGAACATCATAGCTCATACCTCACTATGCTCATCATCTCAACATATATGCATGATTAGTAATCATGATACCATTACATATCAGTACTATGCAACTAAGGGTTATCTTATTACATTCATAACCCATTAGTCTGTAATTGAGCTTCACATAGGATTACTCTGTGTTAGAACTTCACATAGCATCACTTTGTACTAGGGTTTCACATAGCATTACCCTGTATTAGGGATTCACATAGCAAGGAATCAATATGAATAACATAAGTATTCAATCATACCTATTTATACTCATCATTCATCATTGAATGTATTATCAACACAAAGTATGGGTTTCTCTCTCATCTTTATCAGAATATGATTACATCATAGTTTATAGGTTTGGATTAACCTTTTTGTAAGGCATGTTATCCTACATTCACAGAGTGCATTACATCTCAAAGTAACCATTGACATGACACATCTCATGTGTCATTCATCCAATTATACTGGACTTATAACACATCAAGGTATACCAGTATTGGGGTGTTGGATGTGATATCTTTCATATCTTAATGTATCACTTCCCTCAACACCATTATCTTTCTTGGGTTTATACACTTAGCTTGTATTAGGGTATTCCCCGTCCTAATATTTTATGCACCAGTTCATCACATTTATCATGTAAAGTATTGGTCATTAGTCACTCACTTAGGATATGCAACCATTTCCAATGATATAGACTCACCCTTTTAATCAGGGACTATTAATATAAGGATACCCATTATCGACCTCTCTAGGTGTTACATTTGTCATAACATTAATCACTATTCCACTATTAGGAATAGCATTCTCCATACTTATAGTTTGAGTATTCACATAGCATATTCCATATATTTGTGGATTTTACATAGTATTACTCTTCAATAGAGTTTTATATAATCATCCTTATATATCAGGGTTTCACCTAGTATTATGTGAAATTAGGATTTCACAACACATCACCCAGTGCTAGGTATTCACATAGAATTAGTGGCACTACCCTATATTAGGGTTTCATATATCTTTATCCCAATTTAGGGATTAGGGTTTACCATTCACATCCAGGTGGGGTTTCTCTTTTCTCATACCCAAATTAGAGTTTCCTTCATTTTTACACTAAGTTAGGGTTACATCATCACCCTTGATTTAAAAAGACACTTAGTTTTGTCCTAAATTAGGGTTTCACACATAGCTTTACTCTAATTAGGGTTTCACACATAACTTTACTCTAATTAGGGTTTCACACATAACATTGCTCTAATTAGGGTTAAGGCTCATTGATTAGGGTTTCATGATCTCATCATTATAGATCAACCCTTATCACATAGTTTACTCATAATGAGAGAATTAGGGCTTAATTATATAAGCATTCATCTCTCTCATTCCCTCTCTCATCCTCTTTAGGATGTTGATTACACCAAGATTAATCTAGGTCAACTCTTCACTTGAGTACACATAGCTAGGGTTAACCTTCACAATCATTATGGGTCTACATCTTTAATAATCACATAGCTGATTGACCTTTGATCATATTAGATGTCAAAATGGTATAATCAATTAAACCATCAATTAGATAAAGAATTCAAAAGGATTGACCAATTAAACTTTCATTTCCATAAACTCATCAATTGGGTTAACCATTGAAATCTTCAAATGCATTAAATATCTAAATAGGTTCACCATATTGGACCTTCAATTACATGAGGTATTCAAATGGATTAACCATGTTGATATTCACAAAGTTAATTTACTTAGACCCTCAATGATCTTGGTTCTCATACATCAATTGGTTGAAAACCATTTGAACAAGTTGTACTTGAAACCAATTGAACAAAATAGATGTTGAAACCGTTTGCACTTTGGGTCACCAAACGGTTTGAGATCATTTGGTCCCAAATGGTCTTGAGACCGTTTGGACTCAAACGGTCTTGAGACCGTTTGGTCCAAACCTCCTAAAAACTGCATGGACTAAATATAGTCTCAACCAATCAAATTAAAATAGGGTTTCCAATGTTGGTTCCTTCAATCATTGAATTCATGTATCCAATCATCAATTGGACCTATCACCATACTTCAATTGAGTTAAATAGGTCAACCTTCAACTGATTTGACCCTCAATTGACCCTCAATTGATCATCAATTAGGGTTTGAATCAATTGAATTAGGGTTTGGAATCGATGATCCTTCAACATTAACCAATGTGAAACTAGTTACTTTAAAACCATTGGACCATCATCCAAATTGGGCATGACCTGACCCAAAACGGTCTTGAGGTCATTTTTATGACCTCCAAATGGTCTTGAGACCGTTTTCCCATGTCAACATCAAAATCCAAGTCAATCAATAAATGTTTGGATCATTAGATTGATCACCAAATCAGCATTTGATTGCACTTCAACTTAGTACCTTTGGATCTTCAATTGCTTAACCATACTCAACCCTAGACCTCCAAACGGTCTTGGGTGACTTCCAAACGGTCTTGAGACCGTTTGGCTCATCCAACCCTTGGATTCTAGTGAAATTCATCAAGGTTTGGTCGATTGAGTCGATCAACAAATCAACACTTAATTGCAAAGTGATTTGGTACCTTTAGACCTTCAATTGGTCAACCATGCTTAACCATAGACCTCCAAACGGTCTTGGGTGATCCCCAAACGGTCTTGAGACCGTTTGGGTGATTCCCAAACGGTTTTGAAACCGTTTGGGTCAATCAACCCAAAACATCAACTCATTCCAATGCAAAATCAGCACTTAGCCGATTAGGGTTAACACCATATCTTTTGTCCATCAAACACTTAACCATATCCAACCCTAGACATACAAACGGTCTTGGGTGACCCCCAAACGGTATTGAGACCGTTTGGGTGATCCCCAAACAGTTTTGAAACCGTTTGGGTCAATTAACCTAAAAAGTCAAATCAATCAAGTTGAAAATCAGCGCTTAATCCAATTAGGGTTTGCCTAATTGATTAGCCTTCAACTCATGATTCCTTTGGAATTAATCCATAAAATTTGGTGGGTTATCAACCAACATAATTAGGAACAGTATTATCAAACGGTCAACCCTTGGTCAACTCTTTCAAATGGTTTTGAAATCGTTTGCTCTTAAACAGTTTGGTGAAACCGAATGGGCAAACACGTTGAAACCGTTTGGTCTAGATATTTGGGGAGGTGCGTGATTATGATGATGTCATCATCATTAAGCTCCAAACTCACTAAATCTACTGTGATTTGCATGGATATTGCATCAATCAACCAAACTTAATTTCGGAAATGTAGAAATGATCACCAATTGATAAGGAATTGATTGTAATAATAAAATTAAGGGTTCAAGTTATAAAACCCACCTCCAATTGAGCTCCAAAGCTCCAATCTCATGGAAAAAATGGTGGATGAAACTTCTTTCACTATTCCAAGGGTCGTCCTCAAGCTTTGAGTGAAAAGGAATGGTTAGAATTGAAGAGGGGATCGAGATATGAAGAATTCATACATTGATTTTTGATTTTCACCATGGATTCAAGGTGAAAGGAGGTCAATAACCTTACCAACAGGTTGGGGGTCGTCCTCCTGATCCTCCATAGCTTCCTTGGTCGTTTCCCAAGCAAGGAGAAGAAGTGCAAATGAAACAGCCTTTCATTTGGCTTGTAAAGGGTCTTTTATAAGAAATTCAAGGAGAGAGAAAGTGCCTTATAAAAATGCATTTCATCCCAAAAATCATGCCGCCTCTTCCCCCTCAACTCCTTGGATACGAGGATATCTTGTTTGCCTCTTATTCCTCTCAATTATCCATGATTTAAAGAAAAGCAAATTAAGCACCTCAAGTCATATTATATTAATATCCATATGTGAGTGGATATTTCTTTTTCTTATAAAATTGTGAGTGAGTTATCCACTCCCTTGGATATTTTCGTGGCCTAGTGATGCGATGATTTTGAGTCGCATTTATAGACCTGTTTGATATGTGTTTTATGCTTTTATTAGTCATTTTTATGGTTAACGTTGCATAATTCATCTATTTTGGTCTTTGCCACTATTTTATGTCAAATCCCCTTTATTTCATCATTTTGAGCATTACTTGTCAAATTATTATTATTTGTGTGAAGTTATGTGATCTTGTCTTTGAATTTCAGGACAAACGAGTATTTGCTTCCGTCGATACCATCGACGGAAGTCGATACCATCGACATGGTCACAGGTTGCCAGCCGAAAGGAGCAGCAAAGCGTCGATACTATCGACAGGGATGTCGATGGTATCGAGTCACCTTCAGGTTGTTGGCGATGAAGCAGTCGATAGTATCGACACCCTGTCGATACCATCGACACAAAGAGGCTGCAGCGACACAAAACGACAAAGTCGTCGCTAGAGGGAGGTCGATACCATCGACCCAAGTCGATGGTATCGAGACTACAACAGGCTCTCAGACGAAAAGAAATCAAGGGCTGTCGCTACCACACGGGGTCGATACCATCGACCTGCGTCGATGGTATCGACGCCGTCAGATATGTGTTGGATTCAGATTGATCTCAATCGGACGGGTGGAGTTAATTAACGACCTAATTAGGGACTTATACCTAATGACGGCCGGCCAGAGAAAAGAAAGGAGAGGGGAGCCATTGCACAAGTATTGAGGAGCGAGAGAGAGGAGAACGGAGGCCAGAAGTTCATCCCAGTCGATCCGGACGCCTAAGAAGACGGATTTCACCACTAAAAGGCGGGAGAGCACGTGTTCTACACAAAGGATCAATCGGTTCTTCTCCGTTCAGGGGTTTTCCCTCTCAATTCACGTTTTTCACATGATTTCCCCTATCTCTACCTTGTACTTGTTTGAGATAAACATGCGGGGCTAATCCCCTTCATCTTTAGGACCGGGAGTAACCCGAGGATTCATTGTATGACCGTTTTATAATAGTAATTCATATTTTCTCTCTTAAATCCGTGGTATAGTTTCGTTTTCTCCATATATTGTTATGCTTGATCACCATAATAATAACCTAATGCCCTTAATCACTTTGAAAGAAGGATTAACGGTTGAAAAGAGACGAAATCTACGTTAATCGATAAATCCCTTGACCAAGGTGGTGTAAAATTAATGGTGGATACTGAGAGATCGTTCGTAATGCACTTAGTTTAGGAGATAGGTTACTACGACGGTGGAACCGACCTAAACCTAAGTAGTGAATTGCACCACGACAGTGGGTAGTTCTGTTTTCAGGCCATTACCCGGATAGAGAGAGAAGATTGGGGCATTATATAAAATCTAATACAATAAAAACCCACAGTGAAACTGCAATCCTAAAGATACCCTTTTGAATTGATTAAATTAACCTTTAATCGATTGTTTGCTTTATTTTATTTTTATTTTCTTTTAATTTTGTTCAACAGCCCTAATTTGTTATTCGGCTTAGCTGATCGCAAATAGTTAGTAAGAGTCTCCAACATTTCCGAGTATCCCTGTGTTCGACTCGGGCCTCACAAGGCCTATACTACTCGACGTGTATACTTACATTTTTAACGCGTAGTAAAATACACGTCAAGTTTTTGGCGCCGTTGCTGGGGATACGGCGAAACTGTTGGCACTTCGAGTGCTACGAGCGGCCACTCTAGGCCACATTTTTTTATTTTTCATTCAACTTCAAATATTTTTAAATTGTTTGAAAAATTTTATACTCGTCACAAAACTGTACTGAACTCGAATTTTCTTATTTCAGATATTGTGTATGGTGCAGACGCGTAGTACTGACTACGCGGAACGCGCACCCGAGGTTCCGCTGGAAGGACCTGAGGACAAGGATTATCCAGAGCAAGAGCAAGAAGAGGTAGATTCTGAACTTGAACAGGAAGAGATGGCCGACGCACAGACCATATGGGAGAAGATCAAGGCTTCTTCCGCATCAGCTTCCAAGGGGCCTATAAAGAAGCAGGCAATCAACATACTGACATATCAGATTGATCCGGCTTTGATAAATCTGGTCAAGTCGAATGCTTTTCATGGGCTCAAGAATGAGGACCCCGTCGCGCACATCAGCCAGTTTGTTGAAAACTGTGACATGGTAAAAATCGATCGGTTTCCACAGGATGCACTGTATCTCAAGCTCTTCCCGAGTTGTTTGGCGGGAGCAGCGCGAGAGTGGCTGCATAATTTGGACGATGAGTTCGTGGAGTCCTGGGACCATATGGTGGAGGTCTTCTTTGAGAGGTTCTTCCCTCCTGATAAGACTAACAACATGATCCGGAAGATTCATAACTTCGCCCAACATGCCGGTGAGACATATTCTGAGACCTGGGAGAGATTTCAGGTTATGCTGAGGAGGTCCCCGCATCATGGGTTGGACAAAGAGATGCAGGTGAAGATCTTCTATTTTGCTCTCTCTGAGCATGATAGGAGTAATCTGGATTCAGTTGGGTCAGGTTTCTTTCTGAACAATACAGACACCAGATGTTGGGAGATACTCAAGAATATGGCTAGAAAGCAGTCTTGGGGTGAGAGAGAAAGAGGCCCGGTAGAGCAAGTTCGAGTTGCAGGAGAGTCCAAGGCAATGAAAGAGCTGAATGAGAAAATGGATCTTCTCGCCAAGAAGCTACTGCAAAAGGAGGAAAATGAGTCCGAGGATGAGGCTCAAGTCAAATACATGAGACAACAGCAAGGATATAGGAACAATGACTATTCATGGAGAAAAGATAAAAAGTTCTCGTGGAAGGATCCAAATAATTTTCTGCAGGATCCGGATGCCAAACCCACGCCAGTAGCAGAAGATAAGAGCACAGAGCTGCTCAATCAGGTTATAAAGCAGAATCAAGAGCTAATGAATACGTTTGGCCATCAAATCAAGCAGCAAGGAGAGTTCATGAATCAATTTGGGCAAACATTGCAGAGCCACGAGGCTCAAATGAGGACCATTGAGACATCTATGGCACAGATGGCAGCCGAGATCGCTAGTTTGAAGAAACCGGCACATCCAGGTTTTCTGGGGAATACCAATGTTCCCGGAGGAAATCAGCAAGCAAAAGCTATTCTGCTAAGAAGTGGCAAGAAATTGTTGAATCCAAGGGCCGAGGAGACAAGCACACCACAAACTAAAGAAGAAGGTAAATCCAATGAGGAGCAGCCCATATCAGTCACAGGGCAGGTTGAGGACACAGCTGTAGATGACACTGAAGAACAGGTTGTAGAGGAGGAATCTCAGAAAAAGACACCTTATGTGCCACCTCATCAAAGGGCACAAGTTGTTCTGGTCCCGTATCCAAATAGTGCTAAGGCGAGGAAGGCAGATGCGCAGTTCAAGAAGTTCTTAGACACTTTTAGGAAGCTTTCAGTCAATATCCCTTTATTGGAAGCTATTGAGCAAATTCCTTCATACGGGAAGTTTCTAAAGGATGTCATAACCAAAAAGAGGAAAATTCTGGATACAAAGGTTGTCGTGCTAAAGGAGCAAGTGAGTGCCTTCATCATGGGCACTTTACCGCCAAAGAGGCAAGATCCCGGGTGCTTTAACATTTCTTGTTATATTGGGAAGTTTAAATTCGGTGAAGCATTATGTGACTCAGGGGCAAGCATCAACTTGATGCCCCTTTCTACATTTAAAAAGCTGGGATTGAAGGAGTCACGGCCAAGCAATATGACGATTCAATTGGCAGATAACTCTGTGGTAAAACCTTATGGAATATGTGAAGATGTGTTAGTGAAGGTGGATAGATTTGTCTTTCCGACAGATTTTGTAGTCATGGAGATGCAGGATGAACATGGCAACGAGTTGTTACTTGGACGTCCTTTCCAAGCTACAGCCGACATGATCTTAGAGATGGGGAGAGGTCGCTTGACCTTGGGTATAGCTGATGACCGCTTTGAGATGGTCATGCCTTCTAGTACTGCGTCATCTAAAGCAAAGGAACAATGCAATATGGTAAAACATCTGGATAGTAATATTTCACTCTGTCTTGGGAAGCCATTTCTGGACATGGCTCATGTGATGAGCAAGGTGGACAATGGAACTTTGGCTATAGATATCATGGAGCAGACCAAAGTAGTTTCTTTGTGCAAAGCTGTGGGGTTCCCGAATGATGAGAATGAGGACATTCCCCTTTCTCTGGAGGATGATGTGATTTCTATTTCTATTTCTGATGCATTTCCAGAATTACCATTGGAGGCGTGTTTGTTAAACATTGCACATGATTGGATGTGGAGCAATTCACTCAAGGAGTGTGCTAAAATGCTTCAGATGCTTCCATGCTTCTATGCGAGGCACTATGAAGATTTAGGTGAACTTCCCCCGCCGCTTCAATCATCTTTGATCAGCCCGCCAGATCTTGAATTAAAGCCGCTGCCACCGCATCTCAAATATGTCTTCCTAGCTGAGGAAGATAAGTTACCAGTGATCATTTCTGCCTATTTGAGTGTGGATGAGGAGGAGCAACTGTTGATAGTGCTGAAGAACCACCAGGGAGCTTTTGGGTGGTCCGTTACAGATATCAAGGGGATTTCCCCTACTCTATGTCAGCACAAGATTCAGCTCGAGGAGGGAGCCAAGCCCATGATTCAACCTCAACGACGTCTCAATCCAAGCATGATGGAGGTTGTGAAGAAGTAGGTCATTAAACTTCTTGCTGCAGGTATTATTTATGCCATATCAGACTCGACATGGGTGAGTTCCACACAGGTAGTCCCTAAGAAGGGGGGAATTACTGTCACAAAAAATTTGCTAAATGAACCTGTCACCACCCGATTGGTAACCGGGTGGCGAGTTTACATTGACTACCGCCGTTTGAATGCCGCCACGCTAAAGGATCACTTTCCTTTACCGTTCATTGATCAAATCTTAGAGCGTCTTGCCGGTAGATCACATTTCTGTTTTCTTGACAGGTACTCGGGGTACAACCAGATCTCGATTGATCCTTCGGATCAAGAGAAATCTACTTTCACTTGTCCCTATGGGACTTTCGCATACCGCCGCATGCCTTTTGGTTTATGCAATGCACCGGCGACGTTTCAACGTTGTATGCTCGCCATATTTTCTGACATGGTAGAGCGTTGTCTCGAGGTTTTTATGGATGACTTTTCGGTGCATGGTGCATCGTTTGATGAATGTCTTTATAATCTAGACAAAGTTTTACAGCGTTGTGAGGACACACATTTGGTCCTCAATTGGGAAAAATGTCACATGATGGTGAATGAGGGAATAGTGCTAGGACATAAGGTTTCTAGTAAAGGTTTAGAGGTGGATCCGGTAAAAATTGAGGTCATTTCCAAATTGCCCCCACCAAATTCTGTAAAAGGGGTAAGAAGTTTCTTGGGACATGTCGGGTTCTATCGATGATTTATAAAGGATTTTTCTAAAATCGCGAAACCTCTATCTGATCTTTTGGAGAAAGATGCAGTTTTTTATTTCAATGATAAGTGTCTACATGCGTTCGAAGTGTTAAAAGAAAAGCTAATTTCTGCACCGGTTGTTCAAACACCGGATTGGACAAAACCCTTTGAACTAATGTGTGACGCTTCGGACTTTGCGGTAGGAGCTGTGTTGGGGTAGTGGGTTGACAATAAGCCCGCCATGATTTTCTATGCTTCAAAGACCTTGAATGATGCCCAATTAAATTATACAACTACGGAAAAAGAATTACTCGTCGTTGTTTTCGCTTTTGAAAAATTCCGGCAGTATTTAGTTGGATCTAAAGTAGTTGTATGGACTGACCATGCCGCAGTAAAATACTTAATGGAGAAAAAAGACGCAAAGCCTAGACTCAATAGGTGGATTTTGCTCTTACAAGAATTTGACATCGAAATCAAGGATAAATCTGGGATTGAAAATGTTGTTGCGGATCATTTGTCTAGGTTAGAAAGGGTGGATGAAAAAGATTTACATATACCCATAACCGAGACGTTTCCGGATGAACAGCTTTTGAAAATTAACTCTAAAGATCCTTGGTTTGCTGAGATTGTAAATTATTTGGCTTGCGGGATCATCCCGGAAGATTGGTCATATCAGGAGAAGAAAAGATTTTTCCATTCTTTAAGATATTATTTTTGGGATGATCCACTTCTTCTTAAGCAATGCAGGGATGGTATCTTGCGCAGGTGTGTGCCTGAAATGGAGTACGAGAGCGTTCTCCAACATTGCCATGCATCACCCATGGGAGGACACCACGCCAGCTCGCGCACGAAAGCTAAGGTTTTGGAAAGTGGCCTCTATTGGCCAACTTTGTTTCGGGATGCCTATGATTTTGTGAGGCAATGTGATTCTTGCCAACGTGCAGGTAATATCTCAAAGCGACAGGAGATGCCCCTGAATGTGTTTCAGGAAGTGGAGGTATTTGATCTTTGGGGCATAGATTTCATGGGACCTTTTGTGTCCTCGAACTCCAATTTATACATTTTATTAGCAGTTGATTATGTGTCGAAGTGGGTGGAAGCAATACCCACAAGGACTAATGATTCCACTGTAGTGTGCAGATTCGTGAAGGAAAATATTTTCTGTAGGTTTGGGGTACCCCGAATGATAATCAGTGATGGGGGTACGCATTTTAGGAATCAAAAGTTTTTGACATTATTGAAGAAATATGGGGTCAAGCACAATATAGGCACCCCATATCACCCACAGACCCAAGGGCAGGTGGAGGTCTCAAACCGTGAAATTAAGAAGATTCTAGAGCATACGGTGGCATCCACGAGGAAGAACTGGAGTGCCCTACTACCAGATGCATTGTGGGCATATAGGACGGCTTACAAAACACCTATAGGCACCACGCCTTTTAGGTTGGCGTATGGTCGAGCTTGTCATTTTCCGGTTGAGTTGGAGCACAAGGCCCATTGGGCGCTTAGAAGGCTAAATCTGAGTTACAATGAAGCGGGGAGAAAGAGGATGCTTGAATTGAATGAGTTGGACGAGCTAAGGATGACGGTGTATGAGAACGCACGAATATACAAGGAGCGCACAAAGCTGATCCACGATCGCCACATCGAGTTGCGCACATTCAAGAAGGGAGATAGTGTTTTGTTGTTCAACTCACGACTCAAGTTGCATCCCGGGAAGCTCAAATCCCGGTGGAGTGGACCGTTCGTGGTGGAAGAGGTCAAACCACACGGCGCGATCTTAGTACGTGATGGTGATACCACGTTTTTGGTGAATGGACAAAGGCTGAAGCTCTATTTTGGGGAGAATTACAAGAGGAAGGTGAATGAGGTCAAACTCATTTCACTTTTGGATGATTGAGATGCCCGGAAGCAGTCTAGCCTAAGACGTTAAATAAGGGCGCTTGTTGGGAGGCAACCCAACCATCGGTACATTAGGATAGTTTATTTATAATCGTAGGTTGCTTTATTTTTGTTCAATTTTTAGTGTAAAGAAGATACCTTGATCCGTTTGTTCATTATGCAGGCTGAGGCTGAGTCGATACCATCGACACACTGGTCGATGGTATCGATAAGGGTACAGGTTGACGACTACATATTTTGTTCTGAGTCGATACCATCGACGGTCTCGTCGATGGTATCGACATACCTACAGGTGGTCGAGAAGGAAAAGTCGATAGTATCGACATAGGAGTCGATACCATCGAGATCTCTGGAGAAGTGCAGACCGATTTGTCTCGGTCAACTCGATACCATCGACGGCCTCGTCGATGGTATCGACATGGTTACAGGTTAAAATGCAAAGTGGCAGTGTCGCAATGAAGGAAAGTCGATACCATCGACCCGAGTCGATGGTATCGACCATCCATGTCACCGATCTGCGCAAACAAATCGACGGCGATCGCGGCTTCCACGTTATCGATCCGTGTGCAGCGTCGATACCATTGACCCATGTCAATGGTATCGACACGTCAGCGATCTGGGTTTCAAGATCCAGCAATCGACGACCGTCGATACCATGTGAGGGGCGGATAGCATCGACCAGAGTCGATACCATCGACTCGCGTCGATGGTATCGACGGGCTAACAGTGGCGCCGACCAAGTCTATTTAAGGAGAATCATTACGTCATTTGACGTCACACCTTCAGAGTGATCTCCTCCCTTTGCGCCGAGCACTCCCCCGAGCCATCCAAGAGCGAAGACCAGCATCACCGAGCGACGATCATCACCGAGCGGAGATTCATATCTCCATTCTGCACCGAGCTCTCTTTCTAATCCCTTTCTCATCGCCAACATGGTTCACGTTGCTGGAGCATCTTCTTCACGTGCGGACCCGGAGGATATCCCTGAGTTTGTGCCACCTCCTCCCGGGTCGGTTGCACGGCCGCGCATGATGCATCCATCCACAGAGGTGAAGAAGATCTATGAGGAGATCTTAAAAAGGAAGATCGAACCCACCCGGTACGGTGACCGGGAAATGATCCGAGACCTCGGATTCGAGGCCAATTTGGCCTATGTTCTGCAGGGGCAGGCCCATCACACGGGGAAAAGGCCCGATGTGTTGTGCTACCATGCGGATGGTCAGTCGTTCTTCAACGACTGGCCGACATATAAGGAGTTGGTGGCGGAGTTCATGGCGTCGCTTGACGTCTGCGTCGTGCCCAACGATGTAATCGCCACCGACTGTGAATGGATAAAGGGTCGGTTGTCTTTCCGGTTGTACAACCGTGACTATACCCTCACGCTTCACCAATTCAACAGGATCTTCAATTGGAATCATTCTCAGTATGACCACCGGCGGCCGGACAACCGCATCGAATATGCAGCCATCTTCTCCGAGTTGGTGACGGTCCCGCATGGACGGTCGGTGAGCTACCACAACGCTGCGGTAGCCGACTTCGAACACCCGTTTGTTCGGGTATTGCACCGGATGTTGAGTTCCACCATCTTTGCTCGAAGTGATCTTGCCCTCAGCAAATTCCAGGAGCCCGATCTTTTCTTTCTCTATAAGCTTCTGAAGAAACAAGAGTGCAACTGGGGTGCATTCTTTCTACAATGAGTGTTGGCGGTGAAGAGGAGCACGAGAAAAGCCCCGATTCATTTTGGAGGGCTTGTCACCAGGATAGCCCTCTACTTGGGCTTGAATCTCGATCAGCTGACTCCTCTTTCTATGAGAAGCAAGGTCAACTTGCAACATCTACACCGAGCCAATCTCGTTCTTCTCCGAGCTGGTGTGGCTTTTGCGCATTGCCACGTAAATCAAGCGTACCAGGAGTGCGCGCTGCCCGATCCGGTCTTCAACATCGAGGGAGCACAACATTTTCGATGGCCAATCATAGCCATCGCCGACTCCGATGAAGAAGGTGGCAATGACGGCGGCGACGACGGACAGGACGATGAGGCTGAGGAGGAAGAAGAGGCACTTACACCTCTTCGAGCACGAGTAGCACCCCAGAAGCGTCCTCGGATGCATCCGGGTGCGTCTTCATCATCACAACCTACGCTGCCATCACCACAGCCCTCGCAACCCAGCGAGGATGCCTATTCCATGCAAGGCATGTACACTATGCTGCAGGACATCCACCAGACACAGCAGCAGCATACAACCACATTTACCGGTATTCAAGAGACTACCAACCGGCTATTTGTCAACCAGCAGGCGATCTTCGAGAATGAGCGCCTTCTCTTTGGGAATCAACAGAATATCCACGACAGGTTGCACAGGATGGAGGTGCAACAGCAGCCATTTTACGATCATTATTGGAGCCAGGGCTATTTCGGGGGGTATCCACAGCCTCCACCGATGCCCCAGTATGATCCGACCTTCCAGGGCCAGTTCCCGTCTTGGGACCCCACTGCACACCAGTACCCGCCTCCACCTCCACAGGATTGATCTGGTATCCCTGTTCCAATCTTTAAGTTTGTTTTTGACTATGAGGCCATAGTCGAATTCAAGCTTAGGGGGGTAGTTGGAACAGTTTTATCTTTTATTGTTTTTAGTTTTAACATTATTGCCTTTGTTTCTTGTTATCTGTTTCTTGCAATTTTAGTTTTTGTAGGATCCACATGCTATCTAGTGTAATTGTGGATGTCATAAAGTTGTGTCATCTCAATTAATAGTGCATGGGAAATTCAAGGGAAATTTGAAATTTTTGTGTCTTTGGATAGCTTGTTTTGTTTTGACCTTGGGCACATATCCTATGGAAAATGATTGGTTATGTCAACTTTAAAACAACATTTCATAATTGTACTCCTAATAATTCATGAAAGTGGACGGAAATGGTTGTTTGAGCCTAAACTGACCAAATGGTAATGAGACTTTAATTGGATGTAAGAGAGAGAACCCTCTAAACTACTACACAGGTCAGTAAGGAGGGACGCATAATATATTTCTAAGGTTCAGTCATCTAGTCTTGTGATCGTTCCACTTCATTTTTCCATAATCCACCCAAGAATTGGAAGTAAAGTGCAGTTTTAATTCCTTTTGTTTGCATAGCATCTAGATAGGACTTGCATTGCAACTTTCCATATGTTTTGCATATAAAAAAAAGTATAGTGATTCATGCACATTACCCTTAGGTGCATGCCATGTAGTTGCATTCATAATTTCATGCATAAAGTACATCATGTATCTCAATTTTTTCTCCAAATGGTGAATTAAATTATTCCATACCTTCTAAATAGTGCAAATTTTTGAGTATGAAGCAAATAAGCCAATAAAATATTCATTGTCAATTATGGATATAAGGGCTGAAAAAAAAAAGAAAAAAAAAGAAAAAAATCTGAAAAATCTGCATAATGAAAAAAAGGAGTTATTTAGAAGCAATTAGAATAAGAAGGAGAAAGGAATGTGATATCACCTGCATTTAAAGAATAATTGAGTACATGATGTAGCTTAATTAGATGTCTGTCTCGTGTTGAGATGGATGGATAGTTAGTACATGCATCATTCCACCTAATTTTAGGCATTAGGGCATTTCTCATGTGCATTTGCATCATATAGGACAATTTTGTTTTATGCAGGTTGAAACTGTACAATACTTCCACGTTCTTCCATGAGCCACCCATTTTCATCCACCCGTTGCTCGGATTGGTAGGCCACCGTGAATTTCTCCTCACTAATGAATATCAGGAGAACTGCTTCCATGTAGATGGTAGTTAGGGCGAGCAACATAGTATAGGCGATCACACGATGCACCAAGTCTGAACCAGCGAGTTTTATTATGCTAACTGCCTTATGTGATAGTGTTCATTAGTTTTGAAGCCAATTTCTTTTATTGATGATTACTGTCGCCGTCAGGGTAATTACTGTTCTGTGGTTAGAGAAGGCCGATTTGTGAATGTCTGGTGGGAGTCATATGGGATGTTGATGTGGTGTGTTGTTTTTCAGTTGACATTTGCAATTCTATTCTAAGGATTAGTTGCTCGAGGGTGAGCAACGTTCAAGCTTAGGGGAGTTTGATGCGATGATTTTGAGTCGCATTTATAGACCTGTTTGATATGTGTTTTATGCTTTTATTAGTCATTTTTATGGTTAACGTTGCATAATTCATCCATTTTGGTCTTTGCCACTATTTTATGTCAAATCCCCTTTATTTCATCATTTTGAGCATTAATTGTCAAATTATTATTATTTGTGTGAAGTTATGTGATCTTGTCTTTGAATTTCAGGACAAATGAGTATTTGCTTCCATCGATACCATCGACGGAAGTCGATACCATCAACATGGTCATAGGTTGCCAGCCGAAAGGATCAGCAAAGCGTCGATACTATCGACAGGGATGTCGATGGTATCGAGTCACCTTCAGGTTGTTGGCGATGAAGCAGTCGATAGTATCGACACCCCGTCGATACCATCGACACAAAGAGGCTGCAGCGACACAAAACGACAAAGCCGTCGCTAGAGGGAGGTCGATACCATCGACCCAAGTCGATGGTATCGAGACTACAACAGGCTCTCAGACGAAAAGAAATCAAGGGCTGCCGCTACCACACGGGGTCGATACCATCGATCTGCGTCGATGGTATCGACGCCGTCGGATATGCGTTGGATTCAGATTGATCTCAATCAGACGGCTGGAGTTAATTAACGACCTAATTAGGGACTTATACCTAATGACGGCCGGCCAGAGAAAAGAAAGGAGAGGGGAGCCATTGCACAAGTACCGAGGAGCGAGAGAGAGGAGAACGGAGGCCAGAAGTTCATCCCAGTCGATCCGGACGCCTAAGAAGACGGATTTCACCACCGAAAGGCGGGAGAGCACGTGTTCTACGCAAAGGATCAATCAGTTATTCTCCGTTCAGGGGTTTTCCCTCTCAATTCACGTTTTTCACATGATTTCCCCTATCTCTACCTTGTACTTGTTTGAGATAAACATGCAGGGCTAATCCCCTTCATCTTTAGGACCGGGAGTAACCCGGGGATTCATTGTATGACAGTTTTATAATAGTAATTCATATTTTCTCTCTTAAATCTGTGGTATAGTTTCGTTTTCTCCATATATTGTTATGCTTGATCACCATAATAATAACCTAATGCCCTTAATCACTTTGAAAGAAGGATTAACGGCTGAAAAGAGACAAACTCTACGTTAATCGATAAATCCCTTGACCAAGGTGGTGTAAAATTAATGGTGAATACTGAGAGATCGTTCGTAATGCACTTAGTTTAGGGGATAGGTTACTACGACGGTGGAACTGACCTAAACCTAAGTAGTGAATTGCACCATGACAGTGGGTAGTTCTGTTTTCAGGCCATTACCCGGATAGAGAGAGAAGATTGAGGCATTATATAAAATCAAATTCAATAAAAACTCGCGGTGAAACCGCAATCCTAAAGATACGCTTTTGAATTGATTAAATTAACCTTTAATCGATTGTTTGCTTTGTTTTATTTTTATTTTATTTTAATTTTGTTCAACAACCCTAATTTGTTATTCGGCTTAGCTGATCGCAAATAGTTAGTAAGAGTCTCCAACATTTCCGAGTATCCCTGTGTTCGACTCGGGACTCACAAGGCCTATACTACTCGACGCGTATACTTGTGTTTTTAACACGTAGTAAAATACACGTCACCTAGCAAAGGCACAAAGGTGTTCACACTTGAGCAAATTCAACCATTTTAATTTTGGTTGAAGACCCTTTAATTAATACATTCATTTTTGCCCTAAATTAATTTAGGGTTTCACTTAGGATTAAATCTTGATTATTTTAATATCAAGATTCTCTCTCCTCCAACTTAATTCAAATGAGGTGCCCTTCTCATTTTACTTTCTCTACAAGATTCCAAAAACATTAGGGACCTTTTTGAAGTGGTAATTTGCATATTGAACCCTAGGTTTTGGGTAAATTGTACTTTACACCAAAACTAGGTTTTAATGCACAAGGATTGCTTTACAAGCTTAATCTTGGTGCCCAAGCTTGTAAAAACCATACCACTACATCATATTCATTCTTATGATGTCTCAACATCAGAGGAACATTTTATCATGTGAAATTTTCACGTTAACCCCTCAACTTGGGTAATTTGCACTTTAGTCCAAAATAAGCAAACATTGCTTCAACATTGTTCAAACATGACCAAAATTGAAACATAAGTTTCTCATGAGCCCTAATTACTTTTCCCAAGATAAGATTAAGCATCTACTCAACCTTATTAGGCAAAAAATCTAGGATTAACACATAACCCAGGTTAGGGATGTTACAAATTATAAACCCCTAACAAGGATTTCGTCCCGAAATCCCAAGAAAAGGAGGGACATATTTATTCAGTTATCATACCCTCAAGTATCCACATAATATCTTAATATTATGGAGATATCATGGATTCTATAATCCACACAAAGTTCCTTTCATTAATTTGACCTTATCAATGTTTATATTTATGCAAAGCATAAACCCCTAACATATGATGTCCATGTTATTGAAAGGAAGAAGCATAAAAGAACATACTTCAATCATTACTCAAGAATATTTATCAAAAGAGAAACATATAT
This sequence comes from Alisma plantago-aquatica, assembly GCA_963693085.1. NCBI lineage: Eukaryota > Viridiplantae > Streptophyta > Magnoliopsida > Alismatales > Alismataceae > Alisma > Alisma plantago-aquatica. The sequence goes on from OY856409.1 coordinate 1,007,739,982, forward strand.
ATCTAACAGAGATAATTCACTTAGTAATCCTTTATTCATTTAAGAAAGCACTCAACAAGCTCTATGTAATTGGGAATGTTCACATAGCTTTTCCTTTTAGTTGGGAATGTTCACATAGCACTTCCTATTATTTGGGAATGTTCACATAGCTCTTCCTTTTAGTTGGGAATGTTCACATAGCTCTTCCTATTATTTGGGAATGTTCACATAGCTCTTCCTTTTAGTTGGGAATGTCCACATAGCTCTTCCTATTATTTGGGAATGTTCACATAGCTCTTCCTATTAGTTGGGAATGTTCACATAGCTCTTCCTTTTAGTTGGGAATGTTCACATAGCTCTTCCTTTTAGTTGGGAATGTTCACATAGCTCTTCCTATTAGTTGGGAATGTTCACATAGCTCTTCCTTTTAGTTGGGAATGTTCACATAGCTCTTCCTTTTAGTTGGGAATGTTCACATAGCTCTTCCTTTTAGTTGGGAATGTTCACATAGCTCTTCCTATTAGTTGGGAATGTTCACATAGCTCTTCCTATTAGTTGGGAATGTTCACATGGCTCTTCCTTTTAGTTGGGAATGTTCACATAGCTCTTCCTATTAGTTGGGAATGTTCACATAACTCTTCCTATTAGTTGCATTATACTCTCTAGATTGTTTCAGAATGACTACTTGATCAGAGTAATAAAAAAGATAACAATCTAAGAGTTTCATACTTGCCTTATCTTCAATAATCATATACCTGGACAGGGTATATAAGTATTGAGATTAGGTAGTATGCACTTTACTTACTATCATATTCCTCACTTTTCATATCATTATACACACAGGATTTTCCATTCTTGAATTTTTCTTCAAGCATTACTTCTAAATCTCATCTTTCAACACAAAGATAAGGGAGATTATAAAACATTTTAAGGAACACTGAGTAAGATATAAGTTCTTATCTTCCTTGTGTCCTTATAGGACTAGTCAAAGGAAGTTAAAAAACAACTACTTTTATATCTTTAACACATAGAATATGAAAATGAAATATCAGAATGACTTTATTTTATCTGACTTGTCTGGGACGTCTGTCCACGTCCTCTATTGTTACTAGGAAACTGCCTCCTTTGTGATCCTTGCTGACTCTGCCCCTGAGGTTGAGGCATCATTGGATTCCCGCTTGGACAATCTTTTACTAGATGTCCCGGTTGTCTACATTGATAACAGATCCTAGGTGCAAAATAGGGTATGCGAGGTCCAGATACCGATGTTGATGCTATGTTGGAGGCTCTATTTGGAACATTACTACAATCCCTGTCCCTACTTGACATCCATTGTGTCTGGGTATGGAATCTCGATGATGTTGCCGATGCAAAAAATCTCGACTTCTTAAAACTTTCGGACCTTTGTTTTTGAGTTTGTGTGTACACTTTCTTGCCACTAGTCTGTCGTTTCTTGATTTCAGACCTCTCTATCCTCCTTACTGATTCCACAAAGGTGGCAAACCTCTCCCTGTTATCTAAAGCAGACACAGGAGTGGTCAGTTCAGCGTTCAACCCCTTCTCAAAATGCTGAATTCTTTCCTCATCATTAACTGACATTTGTGGACAAAACTGCAACAACTCCATGAACTTAGCTTCATACTTGCTAACGTTCATATGTCCTTGTTTAATCCTCTCAAATTGAGAAATCTTCTCATCTAGATACGTCTTAGGGAAGTATCTACTGACGAATTCTCATCGAAATACCTCCCATCCAATTTCTTCACCTGGTCTCTTATCTTCCTCTATCATCCACCAATGACCAACACTCCCTTTTAGGAGGTACACAACATGTCTTACCTTTTCATCTTCAGGAATACCAAGAATCTTCAAAGCCTTTTCCAGTTCTGTCAGCCACAAATCAGCATCTGCTGGATCAGATGTACCAGCATAATCTATGGCCCTAACCCGGTGGAGTCTCTCAAAAGTCTTGTCGGCTCCGTAGCCCTCATGGTGAGTTAATGCCCTAGGTGCAGGTATTTGCATCCTATCAGTCATGTGAGTCATGGCAGCTATAAACTGCCCAAATATGGCTTGAAGGGTTGGGTTCCCCATGTCAGCTTGATTGAACTGGGGTTGTTCAGGTATGGGCTCCTCTCTATTATGGTCTCTTGCACCTCCTCCTGCATGGTGCAGTAGTGTTGCCCTCCGCAGCATGTTCTTCATGTGGTCCAGACATCTTCAAGTTCTTCTCCTCCTATGTGAGCAGAAGATACTATCAGATAAACTGGAAGACACTTAGAACAGACGCTACAACCTTAGTCATATGTCTCTATAGACTCAGCAAACCTAGAGCTCTAATACCACTTAATTGTGGCATACAACTCATGAAATCATAATTAACTAACGCGGAAGCGTTCACTGAACAGTGGATTACCAAAAATCACTAAAAATTAAAACCTTTTTATCAAGAGATCCAGCAAAGGAAAACTTTCTCACATAGAACCAAAGCAACACATTTACATTCTTGTTTGAAGGTACATATTCTGTATCATCTCTTTCTGAGGTTACAAGCATTAACTGTCCTGTCAAGCTAAATACAGGCAGTATAAAATCTCGAGGCATTAAGCCAAAGTCTCGAAAGCACCAACTACTACTCTGAGGACCTGAGAGTACAGAGAGGACACATAGGACTCTATCTACATCTATACAAGGCATAACAGCCAGTGTCTCCACTTGAGACTTCACTGTTGTCCCTATTGTTGTTGCTGATGTCCTTCACCTACTGAAAGATTCATGCCTCCTCGTCCGCGTCCACCTAAAAATGTGATTCCCACGGGGGTGAGAAAATTGTAAATTGCCCCAGAGAGAGATATAACTCTCCGCCATAAACATTATTATTGCAGTTTAAGAAGATAAATATGCACATAGGAATCATATTTGATTGACAACAACTAATTCAATGTGTAACTGGTTAGAATATTATTCTTATCTAAAAACATTGCAGTTGTAACTTAAAAGAACAACATATCACTTATCCTTTAAGGAATATGAAGAACATGTATAACATTTATTCACTATAGAATCATCACCACAACATTAACTTACTTCAGGCTTAGATTCATATATCTAATGTCTGGTATTGTCATAGTGGAGTCATGGCCTGTAGCCATACTCTTTTCACAAAGTATTGGGATCTTAATCCCTCGACTCATCAAGCACAATTCCACTTCCTAACAAGTTCATCATCATGATTATAGAATCTGGGTATTTGAACCCATAACTCACCATAGAACACTTGTTACCACTTATTAGGTAACTTCATACCTTCATATCATCTGACCCAGGGACATGATAATTCTTGCTACACAAAGCATTGCACATATTTCACAAAGCTCATACCACCTCTTATTACCCCTTAATAGGCAATAAGGCATATTATGGCTTATGAAGCTCATAAACAATCTAAGATAATTAGCACATCATGTGACACACATGACTCATTAATTGTAGGTTACCTCTCACTAAGCAACAAAGCATATGAAGGCTTATAAGGCCTATAGAACATTTTCAGTATACAGAACATCATAGCTCATACCTCGCTATGCTCATCATCTCAACATATCTGCATGATTAGTAATCATGATACCATTACATATCAGTACTATGCAACTAAGGGTTATCTTATTACATTCATAACCCATTAGTATGTAATTGAGCTTCACATAGGATTACTCTGTGTTAGAACTTCACATAGCATCACTTTGTACTAGGGTTTCACATAGCATTACCCTGTATTAGGGATTCACATAGCAAGGAATCAATGTGAATAACATAAGTATTCAATCATACCTATTTATACTCATCATTCATCATTGAATGTATTATCAACACAAAGTATGAGTTTCTCTCTCATCTTTATCAGAATATGATTACATCATAGTTTATAGGTTTGGATTAACCTTTTTGTAAGGAATGTTAGCCTACATTCACAGAGTGCATTACATCTCAATGTAACCATTGACATGACACATCTCATGTATCATTCATCCAATTATACTGGACTTATAACACATCAAGGTATACCAGTATTGGGGTGTTGGATGTGATATCTTTCATATATTAATGTATCACTTCCCTCAACACCATTATCTTTCTTGGGTTTATACACTTAGCTTGTATTAAGGTATTCCTCATCCTAATACTTTATGCACCAGTTCATCACATTTATCATGTAAAGTATTGGTCATTTGTCACTCACTTAGGATATGCAACCATTGCCAATGATATAGACTCACCCTTTTAATCTGGGACTATTAGTATAAGGATACCCATTATCAACCTCTCTAGGTGTTACATTTGTCATAACATTAATCACTATTCCACTATTAGGAATAGCATTCTCCATACTCATAGTTTGAGGATTCACATAGCATATTCCATATATTTGTGGATTTCACATAGTATTACTCTTCAGTAGTGTTTTATATAATCATCCTTCTATATCAGGGTTTCACCTAGTATTATGTGAAATTAGGATTTCACAACACATCACCCAGTGCTAGGTCTTCACATAGGATTAGTGGCACTACCCTATATTAGGGTTTCATATATCTTTATCCCAATTTAGGGATTAGGGTTTACCATTCACATCCAGGTGGGGTTTCTCTCTTCTCATACCCAAAGTAGAGTCTCCTTCATTGTTACACTAAGTTAGGGTTACATCATCACCCTGGATTTACAAAGACACTCAGTTTTGTTCTAAATTAGGGTTTCACACATAGCTTTACTCTAATTAGGGTTTCACACATAGCTTTACTCTAATTAGGGTTTCACAGATAGCATTGCTCTAATTAGGGTTAAGGCTCATTGATTAGGGTTTCATGACCTCATCATTATAGATCAACCCTTATCACATAGTTTACTCATAATGAGAGAATTAGGGCTTAATTGTATAAGCATTCATCTCTCTCATTCCCTCTCTCATCCTCTTTAGGATGTTGATTATACCAAGATTAATCTAGGTCAACCCTTCACTTGAGTACACATAGCTAGGGTTAACCTTCACAATCATTATGGGTCTACATCTTTAATAATCACATAGCTGATTGACCTTTGATCATATTAGATGTCCAAATGGTCTAATCAATTAAACCATCGATTATATAAAGAATTCAAAAGGATTGACCAATTAAACTTTCATTTCGACAAAGTGACCAATTGGGTTAACCATTGAAATCTTCAAATGCATTAAATATCTAAATAGGTTCACCATATTGGACCTTCAATTACATGAGGTATTCAAATGGATTAACCATGTTGATATTCACAAAGTTAATTTACTTAGACCCTCAATGGTCTTGGTTCTCATACATCAATTGGTTGAAAACCAATTGAACAAGTTGTACTTGAAACCAATTGAATAAAATAGATGTTGAAACCGTTTGCACTTTGGGTCACCAAATGGTTTGAGATCGTTTGGTCAAGACCGTTTGGACTCAAACGGTATTGAGACCGTTTGGTCCAAACCTCCTCAAAACCGCATGGACCAAATATGGTCTCAACCAATCAAATTAAAATAGGGTTTCCAATGTTGGTTCCTTCAATCATTGAATTCATGTATCCAATCATCAATTGGACCTATCACCATACTTCAATTGTGTTAAATAGTTCGACCTTCAACTGATTTGACCCTCAATTGATCATCAATTAGGGTTTGAATCAATTGAATTAGGGTTTGGAATCGACGATCCTTCAACATTAACCAATGTGAAACTAGTTACTTTAAAATTCCATTGGACCATCATCCAAATTGGGCATGAACTGACCCCAAATGGTCTTGAGGTCGTTTGGATGACCTCCAAACGGTCTTTAGACCGTTTTCCCATGTCAACATCAAAATCCAAGTCAATCAATCAAAGTTTGGATCATTAGATTGATCACCAAATCAGCATTTGATTGCACTTCAACTTAGTACCTTTGGATCTTCAATTACTTAACCATACTCAACCCTAGAACTCCAAACGGTCTTGGGTGACCTCCAAACGGTCTTGAGACCATTTGGATGAGATCCAAACGGTCTTGAGACTGTTTGGCTCATCCAACCCTTGGATTCTAGTGAAATTCATCAAGGTTTGGTCTATTGAGTCGATCAACAAATCAACACTTAATTGTAAAGTGATTTGGTACCTTTAGACCTTCAATTGGTCAACCTGTTAGCTAAACGGACATCTGTAAATACCTTTGTTTTGATAATGACAACCATTTCATTCTTGTTGATCTAACGTGCTACTTGAGTGTTGCAGGAATAAGTTGAATGACAAAGCACTAGGGAATCTATATGCTTGAATGATTGTAAATGTCATGAAATGTAATCAATTGTAAACTTGTACAAATATATAATGTACAAGTACTTAGACTTCATGTAAATCAAGCGTTAGATCTTCCCTAGCTAAACACCACATTTAGATAGGTCATCCCCTTCAATAGTGTCACACATGCACACTCATACACACACTTAATATTTTTATTTGAAACATTGAAACAGGGTCTATCTCGGTCGACAAAATCCTCGACCGAGACACTCTCGGTCGACAAACTTCTCGACCGAGAAAGACCCAAGTAGCCGTTAGACACAGCTGACAAGGTAGTTGGCAGTTGGAGATAAACGTTGCAAAACACTTGATCCAGAGAGCTTGTCGGTCGACAAAACTTCGACCGAGTAGGTGTCTCGGTCGACCATTTCTCGACCGAGATGGACTCTGACAGCAACTGCAAAATTAATTAACTAGCCGTTGTTAAAGCAACTAACTTATACCTAACGGCTAGTTAAGCACTTAGAAACCCCTAGAAAGTGTCTAGAACGTCCTTAAGCACTTGTAGGACATTCCTATAAATAGGACATGCCTTAGGACACCTAAACTCACTTGTTTTTACACTTGAGCAATCTTTGAGCATACACTTACATTGAGCAACCTGTTTGTGAGCAATTGAGCATATTGACAACTGGCTACTTCTTCTCTCAGCTCAAATTTCATGTCCTATAGGCTAGCATCTCCTATCCACAACAATCATAATTCCATACACATTGGTTAGGAGATCTACACGCTTGATCTAGGCAAATCAAGCCTTGTGCTTCAAAGGATAAGTTGTAATTTCCTTTTTCCTTTCTTGTTCACTATTATTGTTTGTACTCTCCTTGCTACTCCTAGGTTGGAGGCTGCGGATTGGAGAGGTTGGAGATCTTCTTGGTGAAGAAGGGGACCTTGAGCTACTTCAAGAAGGCTGGTGCAACGGGAGGTTACTTCTAAAGAGGAAGGCTACTTCAAGGGGGAGCTTGGAGTTACTTCAAGAAGGATTCCTCGGGTTGGTGCATCTACTTCAAGTGAAGGCTGTTCAAGGGGTGTAAGAAAGTATTGTATTTTGTGTAATTCCTTGTGAAGGTAATAAAATTGATACTTTCAAAATCCCGGTTGGGTAAGCAACCGGGTAGTGGACTGACAACCTTAGTATTTGCTAAGGTTGGAACCACTCTAAACCCCTTGTCTCCTTCTTGATTTCTCATTTGTGGTTGTTTGAGTTAAATTATTGTTAAATTAGTTCAAAACCCTATTCACCCCCCCCTCTAGTGGTTTTTCAATTGGTATCAGAGCAGGCTTCAAGGAGCTCTAATCGAGTCTTGAAGAATGGAGGGTGATGGTGATTACAACCGCAATAAAAGGAACAACCTGGACCAATCTACAACATGTTGCAATTGGTGCTTAGGAACAAGCCACACAACATCTAGCTGCCCATGGAGATCAAAGAAGGAAGATGAGCACAAAGATTGTCTTATTGCTACAACAAGTGAAGAAGAAGAAGAGGTAAGTCTTTTTGATTTATCTAAAGATGAGCTAGTTGCTAGTCTTGAAGAGACACATAATAAATATATTGAGTGCAAGAGGAAATTAAAGAAATCTAATAAAGCAAATGATGAATTACATGCTAAGCTTCTTGCTATTACATCTGAAAATGAAGATCTTAAAAAGATCATTGAAGATCATAATATTAAGATAAAATCTATAGAGGCAGATTGCAAACTTCTCTCTTTAGAAAAGATTAATTTGCAAACTCAAGTGAACGATCTTCAAAAACAACCCATCTTGTGCTCACATCTAGATTATGATACTATCGTGAAAGAAAGAAATTCATTATCATCTAATCTAGAACAAGCAAAGCTAGATATCAAGAAAAGAATGGAGGAAATTGCTAAGCTACAACAAGAAGTTTGTAGTCTAAGTAACAATGGCATTCTTGATAAAATCCTAAATGATCCTTATCGTCAAATTGGAAGGAGAGGACTAGGTTACAAGCCTAAAGGAAAATCTTATCAACAACCTAGTAAGGGAAGAACACAAGCACCAAAGAGTCAATCTATGTATGTACCTAAAGGTACAAATACATACGTACCCAAGAACAACCTAGAACAAAATCATAGAAAGAGATATGAAGTTGATTCTATATGTTGTCATTACTGCTTGCGTCTTGGTCACTATTCCTTTTCACGTCCTTACAAGAAAAAGGATGTCGAGTTAGTTTGGGTCCCAAAACCCCCAAACTAAATGAGCAAAAATAAGTTGAGATATGACCAAGGACCCAAATTGCATATTTATATGTCTATCTCAACTTAACAAATTAATTCAAGTATTTAAACATCTAATATATGTCCCAAATTGCATATTTATATGTCTATCTCAACTTAACAAATTAATTCAAGTATTTAAACATCTAATATATAATTCCTTTAAATCTACAAAAACAATTCTGATTTACTTACTGAAAACAGCTCTGAAATAGTACAGAACCTTTCTCGGTCGAGAATCTGTCGATCGAGAAAGACAGTCGGTCGAAGACATGGTCAACCAATCCAGTCTCTGATAAATCTGCTGAATGTGTTTTCAAGTTGATCAAATTGCTATCGATTTATTGTTAATGACTGATCTTACAAGTTGAAGACCATCATGTGTTATGACATCTAGTATAAATGATCATTGTATTTTATGAAATTATTATTATATGTTGTTCATTACATCGTGGACATGCTTTAACAATTCATCTCATAAAGATGATAGAAAATGATTATTGTATGCATGGATCCTTGATGACACATTGGCAAGCAAAATGATTCATTTGTGATATGAAAAAGAACTTTAAGGCTTGCAACACATAAGATAAAAATTTCTCAATTAAGAACGTGAGATATTGCTTTCAAGGATATATATTTTCTTGGAGAATCTTACATGAAAACAAGGGTACAAGAAGAAATAGAATTTGATATTTATGCACCTACAACAAAGCTTATATAAATATTCTAGGAGAATTACGAACGGAAATCTTCATATTGAGTATCACTCAAAATTGCCTCTTGGTTAAAATCAAGCTTGACCAAGGGGCGCTATGGTCGTAGTCAAAGTCGACCTAAAATAAGTTTGGCACAATACTTATTTGAATATCATTCTCTATATAAAAATTGTGATCAAAAGACCAATTAAAATTATGACCACAAAATTTTTCAAAGATTTGTAATAATAATCACAATATTACTCCCTTAGAAAACATATATATGCTCTACAAATTCAGTCTATCATTTGCATTAAGAATCTGCTTATAAATTCATCCACAGTAAGTTTGTCGGTCGACGAATTCCTCGACCGAAAACATCTCGGTCAACCTATCTCTCTCGACCGACAGACTTCAAATAAAAATTACATCGGAAAAACTCAGACACACATTCGGTCGACAATTATTCGACCGAGCCAATGTCAGTCGACAATTGCTCAACCGAGAATTGACCGTTGGGATATGACCGTTGGAGCTTAGTCGTTTCTTGGAAAAGACCCTGATATTGATGTAATACTTAAGTCTTTCCAGTGAGATTTGGAGTGTCCATTGTATTAGTTGTAATGAAATGGTTATCTTTGCATGATTGTAATGAAATGGTTATCTTTACATGACTTGGTTATCTTTGCATGATTGTAAATTCCATGATTCTAATGAATTGGTTATCTTTACTGATTATAATGGATATTCCTCTATGGCATCATTTGAACATGGCTTATAAGACTATTCTAGTAGAGCATACAAAGTAAGGGGAGTAATAAATATGTCATAAATAAAAAAGGATGAAATCTTTGCAAATACCTAAAAATTAAAATTGTGGCTAAATTGACCATCTATTGAAGAGGGATATCTATTTAAGGGGGAGCAATACTTTTCATATAATATTTGTTTTTAAACGGATATCTTTTTGAAATGACAAAGGGGGAGAAATAAATATAAATGCAAAACTCAATCAATGAGTTTCATAAACAAACTCTTGGCTTTACATTGAAAGTTTCTTATTATTCCATACTTTTCATATAATATTTGTTTTTAAACGGATATCTTTTTGAAATGACAAAGGGGGAGAAATAAATATAAATGCAAAACTCAATCAATGAGTTTCATAAACAAACTCTTGGATTTACATTGAAAGTTGCTATATTCCCTAAAGAATTGGATTTCATGTTCCATAATTCATGAGGAATAATAAGCACACATTTTATAAACAAGAGAAGAAATTTACAAGGTAATCTTCAGATATGAAACTCACATGTTTTATATTTTCTTATTTTATATTTAGGAAATGTTTGTCATCTTCAAAAAGGGGGAGATTGTTGGCTAAATGGACATCTGTAAATCCCTTTGTTTTGATAATGATAAACATTTCATTCTTGTTGATCTAACGTGCTACTTGAGTGTTGTAGGAATAAGGTGAATGGCAAAGCACTAGGGAATCTATATGCTTGAATGATTGTAAATGTCATGAAATGTAATCAATTGTAAACTTGTACAAATATATAATGTACAAGTACTTAGACTTCATGTAAATCAAGTGTTAGATCTTCCCTAGCTAAACACCACATTTAGATAGGTCATCCCCTTCAATAGTGTCACATATGCACACTCATACACACACTTAATGTCTTTATTTGAAACATTGAAACAGGGTCTATCTCGGTCGACAAAATCCTCGACCGAGACACTCTCGGTCGACAAACTTCTCGACCGAGAAAGACCCAAGTAGCCGTTAGACACAGCTGACAAGGTAGTTGGAACGTTGCAAAACACTTGATCCAGAGAGCCTGTCGGTCGACAAAACTTCGACCGAGTAGGTGTCTCGGTCGACCATTTCTCGACCGAGATGGACTCTGACAGCAACTGCAGAATTAATTAACTAGCCGTTGTTAAAGCAACTAACTTATACCTAACGGCTAGTTAAGCACTTAGAAACCCCTAGAAAGTGTCTAGAACGTCCTTTAGCACTTGTAGGACATTCCTATAAATAGGACATGCCTTAGGACACCTAAAATCACTTGTTTTTACACTTGAGCAATCTTTGAGCATACACTTACATTGAGAAACCTGTTTGTGAGCAATTGAGCATATTGACAACTGGCTACTTCTTCTCTCAGCTCAAATTTCGTGTCCTATAGGCTAGCATCTCCTATCCACAGCAATCACAATTCCATACACATTGGTTAGGAGATCTACACGCTTGATCTAGGCAAATCAAGCCTTGTGCTTCAAAGGATAAGTTGTAATTTCCTTTTTCCTTTCTTGTTCACTATTATTGTTTGTACTCTCCTTGCTACTCCTAGGTTGGAGGCTGCAGATTGGAGAGGTTGGAGATCTTCTTGGTGAAGAAGGGGACCTTGAGCTACTTCAAGAAGGCTGGTGCAATGGGAGGTTACTTCTAAAGAGGAAGGCTACTTCAAGGGGGAGCTTGGAGTTACTTCAAGAAGGATTCCTCGGGTTGGTGCATCTACTTCAAGTGAAGGCTGTTCAAGGGGTGTAAGAAAGTATTGTATTTTGTGTAATTCCTTGTGAAGGTAATAAAATTGATACTTTCAAAATCCCGGTTAGGTAAGCAACCGGGTAGTGGACTGACAACCTTAGTATTTGCTAAGGTTGGAACCACTCTAAACCCCTTGTCTCCTTCTTGATTTCTCATTTTTGGTTGTTTGAGTTAAATTATTGTTAAATTAGTTTAAAACCCTATTCACCCCCCTCTAGTGGTTTTTCACAACCATGCTTAACCATAGACCTCCAAACGGTCTTGGGTGATCCCCAAACAGTATTGAGACTGTTTGGGTGATTCCCAAATGGTTTTGAAACCGTTTGGGTCAATCAACCCAAAACATCAATTCATTCCAATGCAAAATCAGCACTTAGCCGATTAGGGTTAACACCATATCTTTTGTCCTTCAAACACTTAACCATATCCAACCCTAGACCTCCAAACGGTCTTGAGACTGTTTGGGTGATCCCCAAACAGTTTTGAAACCGTTTGGGTCAATTAACCAAACAAGTCAAATCAATCAAGTTGAAATCAACACTTAATCCAATTAGGGTTTGCCTAATTGATTAGCCTTCAACTCATGATTCATTTGGAATTAATCCATAAAATTGTGTGGGTTATCAACCAACATAATTATGAACAGGATTCTCAAACGGTCAACCCTTGGTCAACTCTTTCAAACGGTTTTGAAACCGTTTTCTCTCAAACGGTCTCAAACCATTTACTCTCAAACGGTTTGGTGAAACCGAATGGGCAAACATGTTGAAACCGTTTGGTATAGATATTTGGGGATGTGTGTGCTTATTATGATGTCATCATCATTAATCCCCAAACTCACGAAATATACTGTGATTTTCATGGATATTGCATCAATCAACCAAACTTAATTTCAGAAATGTAGAAATAATCACCAATTGATAAGGAAATGATTGCAATAATAAAATTAAGGGTTCAAGTTATAAAAACCACCTCCAATTGAGCTCCAAGCTCACGGAAACAATGGTGGATGCAACTTCTTTCACTATTCCAAGGTTTGTCCTCAAGCTTTGAGTGAAAAGGAATGGTTAGAATTGAAGAGGGGATCGAGATATGAAGAATTCATACATTAATTTTCGATTTTTACCATGGATTCAAGGTGTAAGGAGGTCAAGAACCTTACCAACAGGTTGGGGGTCGTCCTCCTGATCCTACACAGCTTCCTTGGTCGTTTCCCAAGCAAGGAGAAGAAGTGCAAACGAAAAAGCCTTTCATTTGGCTTGTAAAGGGTCTTTTTATAAGAAATTCAAGGAGAGAGAAAGTGCCTTATAAAAATGCATTTCATCCCAAAAATCATGCCGCCTCTTCCCCCTCAACTCCTTGGATACGAGGCTATCTTGTTTGCCTCTTATTCCTCTCAATTATCCATGATTTAAAGAAAAGCAAATTAAGCACCTCAAATCATATTATATTAATATCCATATGTGAGTGGATATTTCTTTTTCTTATAAAATTGTGAGTGAGTTATCCACTCCCTTGGATATTTTCGTGGCCTAGCAAAGGCACAAAGGTGTTCAAACTTGAGAAAATTCAACATATTTTTAATTTTGGTTGAAGACCCTTTAATTAATACATTCATTTTTGCCCTAAATTAATTTAGGGTTTCACTTAGGATTAAATCTTGATTATTTTAATATCAAGATTCTCTCTCCTCCAACTTAATTCAAATGAGGAGCCCTTCTCATTTTACTTGATCTACAAGATGCCAAGAAACATCAGGGACCTTATTGAAGTGGTAATTTGTATATTGAACCCTAGGTTTTGGGTAAATTGCACTTTACACCAAAACTAGGTTTTAATGCACAAGGATTGCTTTACAAGCTTAATCTTGGTGCCCAAGCTTGTGAACTGAAAACCATACCACTACATCATATTCATTCTTATGATGTCTCAACATTAGAGGAACATTTTATCATGTACAATTTGCAAGTTAATCCCTCAACTTGGGTAATTTGCACTTTAGTCCAAAATAAGCAAACATTGCTTCAACATTGTTCAAACAGGACCAAAATTGAAACATAAGTTTCTCATGAGCCCTAATACTTTTCTCAAGATAAGATTAAGCATCTACTCAACCTTATTAGGCAAAACATCTAGGGTTAACACATAACCCAGTTCAGGGATGTTACAATAGTAGCTTGCTAGGGTTAAGCATGCTCATATGTATGTAAACCCTAAAGATGTTTGTGACCTTATTGTCAAGAGTTGTAGTTTCCTCCCATCCTGGGAGTGGGACCCTTTGGTAGGGTGTATACCAGTTTTGTTGGTTCAAGTTAACCTAAAGAGGTCTCATAGGATCTTGAGAAGCTAAGTGAAAAAGTACATGGTATGAGGATGAACCTATAGACCCATAGATAACCATCTCTAAGTGCATGTGGATGTATTACCATTGAGGTAATCGGTATGGGGCCTGACCAAGGTAGGCAGGTCACCATGACCCCTTTGAAAGGATGAAAGTCCACCCTTGAATGCAAAAGAGAGATGATGAAGGCTTGGGTAAGGTTCTAAGATTGGACATGTACTATAATGGAATCCTAAGTCTATCCTAGGGTCAGGTAGGGATAAGACCAATGGAAGTAGGTTGCCTAATTCCCTAGTTGCACATGACCATAGGGTCGGGAGGTAACAACTATCATTGTATGAGGACCATGGGTTAGGAGATTGATCACCTTCATGAACTCATGGGACCCAAAGGGCAGATGAGTAGGTCACTCTCTGGAATGCATAAGGGAAGAGGGATGACCCCAAAAGTGTCGGCACCCTATAGACCTAGAGGGGATGACCAAGGATTGTGTGTAAACCCAAGTAGGTTCTAAACTAGTGTTCCATGGAAATAACCTTGATATCGAGATGATTGTGATGTAGAGACATAGATGGCACATTTCGACTTAGATTTGAAGGTGTATTGGCAAGGTGGGATGTACCATCTCTGCTCTTGGAATAGGAAGAACTCTGTATTTGGACGGCCGCCAAATGCTTATTTCTTCTTGTTATGGGAGTGAGAGATAGGACAATATGCATGCCATACACCAAGGATAAAAGATGATGTGAGTTGGAACGTTGCTATGAGGCATGAGGATAGAGAGGATAACATGCCCTGGTAAAGTGAATAATACATGGATGGTTTGCAAAAGTTAAAGAGAAATGGGGTAGTCACCTTATGAGGAGGTTTTTATCATGAAATATGAGTCATACAATGTTGAGTTGATCACCATGATGATGAGATCAAAGAGTGTTCTTAATGAAGATAGACATAGAGTTGAGGTGAGACGATAGTGAAATACATGGAAGTGTATGTCTTCAATGTTACCTAATACCTAAGGATGTGAAGTGGTTGAGATATATCTACCTAGTTTGGCTAGAAGAGGTTGTTAGACTAACCCTAAGTTTGGAAAAGAAGATATGTTTGGCTAACACTCTGATGTAACGAGATCAGTTAAAGGTTGTTTGGTTAGCCGGTCTAGTCCTTGATGCAATGAAAGGATGGGGGTAGAACCTCAGATGCACTTCTTTGGAAAAGAAGGTGATGAAACCCCAATAGAATGGTTCAGGGTTTTTGAGGTATTGATTTTGAGGAATCATGACATACATGAAATCATGATTGAAGATCACCATACACCATGGTACTACCAAAATAATAAGTGACAGTGGTACTTTAGATATCTAAGATAAAGTTGGTGTTGAGACCATAGGAATTTTTGAGGTATTGATTTTGAGGAATCATGACATACATGAAATCATGATTGAAGATCACCATACACCATGGTACTACCAAAATAATAAGTGACAGTGGTACTTTAGATATCTAAGATAAAGTTGCATGTGGTATATGGCCATGCAAGCCGAGGGTGAAGGACGGACACTAGTAACCCAGTGCATTGATATAAGGGATAAAGAGTCCACAAAGGAGAAAGGGAGTTCATCACTATGGAGGTTGTAAGTCTCCCCTAGACCAAGGAAGGTCAAGATGCAATATGGGTTATGGTAGATCGCCTTACCTAGATGACATGAGAAAGAAAGAGTTCTGTCAAGGGACATATCTGGTTGAACTACCCATAAGAAGAGATGGTTCAACTACACCATGATGCAAGTTCAAAGGTTCTTCAGTTTGACCTAAAGGTTCCCTTCCAAAAGGGGGTAGTGGGTACATGAAGAACCCGGTGTTAGTACAGTTTATCACCCCTAACTAATGGTTAGTATAATCCAGACTAAAGGGTTTGATGAGAGCATGTGTGCTCGTTCAGGGTGATATCTAGAGACAGTTCTTGTCCTATGAAAGATGTGATAATGACCACCATAGCCAGTATCAGGATTTATAAGAAGCTTTGTAAGGGAGGTTGTGTCGGTCACCACTTCAGTAAGGTGATGTTGGTGAAAGGACCACATGATGGTTAGAAAAGGGCCACAGTGCGTGTAGATGAAGTCGCTTTGATCGTGTAATGGCTGAAAGGAGCCTAGAGATGAAGAGAGTCATGAGCATATGCAAAGTAGACTGACATGAAGTTCACTGTGGGAGAATATGTGACATGAAAATCCAACCCCTCTAAGTTATAACTAAGAGAGCTGAGTCCCCGATGCATGAGTTCTTTTGACATGGTTTGGCAGAGAAGGTTAAGTTTGACCTTACCCCTCAGGATAAAGTAATGTGTGATGAGTTACATGTGTCCAATTTAGAGCACTATGTGAGGTACCCCGACCATGTGCTGAGCAATGAACCTAGTGAGCCCCAAGGGAGGCTGAAACGACCTGAGTCACCTGTGTAGTTTATAGACGCCATGATGAAAGAACTCAGAGAAAAGAATATGTGATCATAAAGGTTCTTTGGAAGCGCCATGGGTAAGGTAAAGCCACATAGGGGCCAATGGTGGACATGGAATAGTCTTATCCTGAATTGTTTGTTTACTTGATAAGAATTTTGAGGACAAAATTCCTATAAGAGGGGAAGGATGTTACAACCCCAATTTTTGGGTTCAATTGGTGAAAAATATAATTTATCATATTAAAGATAATTGAACAAATAATGATATAATTTGTTTTGAAGACATGGATTTCATTTACAATAGCCTTGATGATTGTTTTGTGGGCTTTATTGGATATTGGGCCCATATAATAAGGAAAACCTATAAGTGAATGAATAATTGAATATTTGAGAAAAGAAAAATGTGGAAACCTCTAGAAGGCAAACCCAAAGAGGGATTTCGTGCCACTTGGGTTCCAAGGAGTCCAAAGTTGCATAAAGAGTGCAATAAGAAAAGAAAAGATCAATTAAGTATTTCTTTATTAAGAAAGAAATTGAAAATAATGGTAAAATGTGGAAAATAAGTGAAAAGAGGTATAATTGAGTTATCCTTGGTAGAAATTCGAATCCCAAGGATTCCTAACATTAAAAGGAATATCAATGAGGAAAATAAAAGAGAAATAAAGAGAAACCCTCAGGAAAAGATATTTTAATGAGAAATAAACATGATAATGTGAAATAATGCATTTAGATGCATCTAGAAGGATAGTAAATATCCTTGGAAAAGAATTTCGAAATAATAGAGTTTCTTGGGGTCCAAGGAGCCCCAATAAAGAGGAAAGAAAGAGAAAATATCAAAATTGCAAAATAAGAGGATAATATGATACATTATTAATGATTTTGGTGGCTTTGTGAAAAAGGAAGTGATTTCTATTAAAAGAAAATAGAAATTTGTGCCAAAGAATCAAAAAGAAAGAATAAAGAGAATAAGGGAAAAGGTTTTTGAATTTTGAAATAACATAGTTATCTAAGGAGATAATGAAGAGAGAGAGATGGTTGCTTCACACCCAAGGAAAATATGTTTCCTTTCAAGAGTAGGACTTGAGTCCTCAAGGAGGCACACCTTAGGGCTTTGTACTCCCCCTTATATAAGGGGTAAGGCATTGGGCCAAGTTCAGAAGATCACACACACCAACTTCTCTTCTTCTTCAATGTTTATCATTCATTAACCCTAGCGGAGGAAAGCGATGCGATTCTGGCACAACAAGGGGACCAAGGGTGGTTGCGAAGGAAGTTGGATCTGCCCTGATGACATAACAAGCTTTAGCCAGCATCACCATGTCCTAAACAACGCGCCCTAGCAACAGCACGGCTGCACAGGGCGACTGCAGTGGCGGGGAAACCCTGCCAACCCTGGCCATCTTGGTCGAGTCTTTAGGGTGCTATGGGTGTGCCCAACCTTGGCAGAGGTGGGGCGAAGGTTGGCGTGGAGTTTCAGACCTTAGAGAGGGCGAAACAGCCCTGCAAAGAGCTGTCCTCGGCGGCCATTGCGGCTGGACGAAGGTAGGAGACGACCTAAGGGTCGTTAGACGGTTCTACCCCTCTACACTGTGCTGGATCAACTGGTTAAGTGGGGGCAAGCACGTCATTTCATTATGTTTCCAATAAGGCAAGCTGCGTCACATGGATGGAGTGATGTGGCACTCCATGATTGATCCAGAAAGGTAACTCTTGCTAAATTCATAATTAATGTTTGGTAGCTCCGATTAGGACAAGCAATATATGGAAATTGATCCTCAGAATGAGAGGAACACAAAGAAATTATGTTTGAAGCCTAATTTTGCATGCTATTCAAAAATTAGTGTAAGTTATCAACTTTAATGAATTAAAGATTAAGAAACTCTACTTTGAAATGATTAATGTAATTGGTAGAGTTTAATGGGTGATTAAAGTTGATATTAACCTATTAATTGTAAAAAGGTACATTAAGATCGAAAAGGATGAACTTTGCATGTAATTAGTTTAATTTAGAGATTATGTGCATAAATATAATTGAAATTTGAAAAGTAAATAAAGTTATCATCTTTAATGATGTAATTAATGAAAAACCCTCAGATTTGATGATAGATGGATTTAATGTTGTTTATTGGATAATTCAAGCCAATATTAACATGTTGTTAATAAAAGTGAAAATATGATCTAAAAAGATGATCTTTTTATATAAGTGGCTTAATTTAGGGTTTCGTGCATGAATATGCATTAATGAGCTTGAAAACCCTAATTTAGATGAATATGTCTTTTAATTGTTTCAATTGTTCAAATCCATGAATAAATAGGGATATGATGATCCTAAGTCAATTTGGGTATAAAAGACTATTAAAATGGATAATTTGAGCAATTTGGGTTTATATGAGTAGAAAAGAGTATTTTAGGGTTTGTTGACCTAAAAGGGATAAAGTTTGAGGAATTGATCTAAGAAACCCTAATGAAGATTAATGAAACCCTAAAATGGATACAAAAACCCTAGAAAGTGAATCCAAGTCAATAAAGTAGATTCTTGATAAAGTGTGTAATAAATAGAGTACATATTCTTTTCAGGAATTATGTGATGATTGAATTGCTTGCTTGGATCGCATTCTGGGTTGGGTTTTCTTAATGCTTGTGAAATCATCAAATCAGGTATGTGGTTACGCTTATGATTATCTCGACTAGTTTTCCGAGGATTTTATCGATGTTTCCCTCATGGCTTGAAATAATTGTTGGATGCTTTTATTTCATGCAATTATAGAGTGATTATGACTATCACTATGAATATACATGTATAACTGGCTAGATCCGGGACCACCTCTATGGCTTGTAAAGGCTAAAAAGGGGTAACCTAGAGTAAGGTCTAGGTTATCGTGGGTTAGAAATTGGGCTACCAAGTGTAGTGCCATGAGACCCATTAGCATACCATGAGTTAAGGAGTGGGCTACTTACGAGTAGTGCCATGTGACTCAACCCTAGAAACTGGTTCACCTATAGGTGGGACCATGAGGGGTTTAATGGGGATCTACCATAAGGAAGGTAGTATCCAGGTCCACTGCAGGGATATCACAGAGGATAGGGTACTCATGGATCATAGAGTTATATTTAAAATGTAATCTTGGTTGTTAAATGATTAATTGAATGATTATGTTGTTATCATAGTTGCACGCTTATTGTTCCCCCACATACCAGCTTCGGCTGACCGACGTTTTAGGTACAAGCCAAATGGACAAACAGTAAATCGTCATATTGTGAAATACATGAAGTAAAATGCAAGGAGGATTAGTTAGAGTAGAATACATACATGGATAGAAGTTTAGAAATCCAAGATTTTCAAAAGGTATGCAAAATTTTATTACAGCTTTTCAGTATAGATTGTTGAAATTTAATAATTATTCTGGGTTAAGTGCCGAACCTTTGATCTGGAAGTTATGGGTGCGGCTTCGACCTCTCGGTCTCCCTTAATTGGGGGTTATCGGGAGGTGAGGTCGTAACAGTCTTCATCATTTACTAAATTAAAAACCATGACTCAATGTTATTAAAAACATTGAGTACGGTTAAACATGAAATAATATATGCATATTCAAAAGGAAGTAACCATTTGGAATGTTTATGTGAAACAAAATTAACATAATTTAAAGTTCTTAACTAGTAAACTTTCCAAAATAGTTTGTAATATACTAAAAAAATAGTCATCCACCTCACATACATGAGAGTAGGCATAAAGACTAACGAGGTGCCATTTAACCCTAAGGAATAGGCCAACATGACACTTATCCCTAAGGGAAAGGCATGGATCACCACTTTTCCCTAACAATGATAAGGGGAAAGACTTAAACAATCAATAGAAAGGAAATGAGGGGAGTATATTGCAAATCTAGTTATCAAATAAAAGAACAAACACTCTACATATATAAATTTGAAACAATAGTCTGTAGGGAACATGTTAGCTCATACAAGTAATATAACCAAGTTTTCTAGTCATACATATGTACACATAATTTGCATGACATCAATCATGGTCAAGAGGATATAGCACACATACCTTTAGAGAGTATCTTAAATCATAAATTCCAAGACTAAAGAGATCATGGAGTAGGGTCAAGACCTGGTGAAAGGATCAGGATTAGGATTTAATGTTCCCAAATTTTGGTTTCTAAAAGAATAAGATCTAAAATACTTGTTCCCCATGACCATAATAAGAAACTTCCATCCTCCAAACAAACAACGAGCAATATCTTACAACATGTCAACACGATCAAATATCCAACATACTCACATGGCTAAATGATCAAATAGGTAATTGGAACATCAAGATACCCATAATCTATATCATGTTTCAAGTCTATCTTATAAAGTTTGAGATTTCAATTCAAATAATAGATCTTATACTAATTCCATAAGGTTTGATGATAATATGGTCAAGATTATAAAGTTATAATCTTTGATTTGAAAGTCACCGTTAAAGTCCATTAGTAAATAACATTTATAAAAGGATCAAGATTTAGATGTTGGAAGTAGTTCCATCACGTCTGGATCGCTCATGCAGTCAAAATAGACTACATGTTTGGCCATTTTAGATCTACTCATCAAAAGTAGCAATGTCGCTGCCCTAGGTTTGGGCAAATCAACAATAGTGCATGAGAGTAAAAACCGAGGGTAAGTTCGCATCTGTGGAAAAAAAATGAACTCAATGGGGGTTTAAATAGGTGTGAGAGCCTAGGGTTAGGGCACATCGTGGAGTTGAGGCATCCATGCAGGTGGCCGCCCAAAGGGGCTTGAAAGTTTTTTAGAAGGGTATGATCCGAAGACCAAACATAGGCATAAGGGGCAGAATCAGATAACATGAAGAATGGCATCGATATCTTGCCAAACGGGTCACAATTGACTATGCTCCGAGGGCTTAGGATTGTCCCTACACCCGTCAGGCTGTAGTAGGCTGATCCGAGGTAGGGGACGACCCCACAACTGTTAAATCATGATCCTATAGTGCACGGGTCGACACCCAACTCCAGTTCATCCATTCTGGGTGGCCAATTTAGGGTGTTTTTGGGCCAAAAAAAGGGAAATGAGGGGGAAAGGGCTAAGATTTAACATGCAATTTTCAAGAATTTCTATAGGGATCTAGAAAGTTCTAATTGCGCTAAAATTTGGATATGAGGCTTACAATATAATCCATAATACTCGAAAAAAATTGAGATCCAAAGGTTAAAGTTGAGTATAGAAATGATTCAACGGAATATCAAGTCCAAATATGTGTATTTATATATATAGAAGGTATAAATTTGTATCAAAAGTCCAAATAAGAGTTAGAAACTTGTCTATTGATCCAATGATGATAAAGTGATGTCTACAATCAAGAATAAATATATTTTAATATAAAATATTTGAGATATCAAAACCCAACTTATCACACCTTATCACGAGAATACATGCAAGTGCACAAGGTTTGTATAATGGGCTCATCTAATTATGTTTCAAGGTTTACTCAACATAGTATGATCAAAATGAATATGCAAATGTTAGGGAACATGAAGCTAAAAAGTACATAAAGAGAAGAATTTTAAGCATACACACGTACAAGTAGGTTGTATACCACTTGTCAGGCCAATAGGAAGATAAAAATGTACCTTAGTTAGAGAACAAGATTAACCATCTGAAAAAGAAAACCACACATAGCAAGCTTTACTAGATCTTGGAAGTTTAAGTCAATAAGTGAACTTGCTTAACATGTAGTCAAATTTTTATCTGTAGGAATATACTCGATTTTGTTCTATTAGCGAAGGAATAGAAGAATATATAAGATGAAAAAATTGAGATCATATAGATAAAAGAAGCTACATGATTAAAGTGAAAAAAAAAACTGTTAGCATGCATATTTACCAACGTACAAACCAAGATTGGCTCATGGGCTAAATATCAGAAATACAACTAACTTTTTCTAACTTGAAAACCGTCCAAATCACATAACTATAAACGATATTTTTCACATGATGATAGAGTGAGAGAGAAAAGCGAAAAGAACCCGGCCAGCGTAGCCCGGGCGGTCAAGCCAGTGCGCCCCTCATGAAGGGTCGCTGGTTCGATTCCGCTCGGGTCACTTGTATTTACCAACCTCTAGGGTCATCCGGACTCTGGCACCTGTTTGGAGAGGGGGTGGGCTTCGGCCCATGCAAATCCAAAAAAGAAAAGAAAAGCGAAAAAAATGAAATTTTATTTATAATTTTTTTATTAGAACTTGTGAAACTAAAGGCTTTGGTGAAATTTTCAAATAAGTGAGGAAAGTTTCTGGAAAAAACATACATCTTACAACCAACTCGCATTCGGCATTCTTTTGTAACGACCAAGAAACTAACTCGTATTCCTTTGTGGGCCAGATAAAAGCCAGTTCAAGTCCAAATAGTTCAACTCCGCGCACCCTGTCTCTCTGGTCTTCTACCTCCTTCCTTCTCTGTCTGTCGACTGTTGTTTCTTCTCCTTCCTTCCTACATAGGGACTCCGCAGGGATCCCTGCTTTTTCTCCTCCTTCCTTCCGACATAGTTTCTCCGCAGGGATACAATGAAGAAACCACAGTCAGTGCCGCAACAGAGAGTGACCTGACCACGAACGGCGAAACCCCAACATCAGCAGCCGAACAAGAACTGCAGGGCCCAGGGTGACATTGGGTGAACGCGACAAATGGAGAACCGCGCCTCTGATTTCTCTCATGCGCAGCTACGGAGCGCAAATCCTCCACAACGCCCAGGTTGCCTCGCAGGCCGGCAGCGCCGGGATGACAAAACCCCAGCAGCATCAGCCGTCGTCACGGCGCCTCCAAAGCCCCATCACATCTGTGGGAACTCCAAGGTAGTGGAGAGCCAAAGATGGCACTGAGTCGTCCAGGAGGACCAAAGCAGCATGCGGGCAAGAAAAAGACCAAGAAGAAAATCCCACGCGCGGCGAGAGAGAACGAGCCAACGAGGGGGTTCCAGTGCTGGTCGAGCCGGATTCTCTTCATGCTCTCTGCAAAGCCAAGATGCGGGCCATCCTCGCCGGCTGGCTTGTGGAGGTGCACCACAAGTTCGAGCTCATGCGGGAGACGCTCTACCTCACCCTCCACATGGTCGTTACTTGGGCGCCGACCTCGTGGGAGTCGCCGCCATGCTCGGCTTCATCTACATCCCGATCACTTGTGGAGCCTGATATTCCCGACATGGTAAGTGTTCTATGCGATTTCCTCCCCCTCGATTTTATCCCTGATATCAGTATAGCAGAGACCTGCTAGCTATCTATCATGGTCATAACAATCGACTGCCTCCTAGCTTATGTGATTGTAACTTCTGTAGTAATTAGTAATCTGTTTTTTCTACAAGATTTAATTCTCAACATGTAAGTCCGAGAATTGTTGCACAGGAGGATTTTTGTAAAATCCTAGGTCCGAGGTCTATTTGTAATTATTAAGCATGATAATGGGTTATCTACAGCATCATTAACACCAAACTTGGGACGTTAATAATATAGCAGAGGAAATAATATATAATATTGCTATAGAAAAAATCAAGTTATAGTACAACCCAACAGACTACCACATAATCACAAGGCTAAATTTGCGTGACCAAATCTACTGAAAAGTACCATCAACTTGAATTGTTTATGGCTAACATTTCGTGCCTTGGAACCCCGTCTCACATACCTCATATAGTTACACCACATGAAAGGATCTTTTCAAGATAAGCCCACACCTAGGTTAATCAAGAATTATGATTGATCTCCTACAAAGCAACTGAAGGAGAAGAGAACAAAATAGTTTCCATCTAAGTACATCCATCTGTATGGTTTTTGGCATTATTGTCCCAAACTATGTCCAAGAAACACCAAGAAGGGTAGATGATAAAGACCAATGCAACAATAACCAATAATACACAAATAGAAATCTACATTTGATGAATCTGACATTTGGCCTTATGCTTAAATTAAAGAACTGTCATCTATTGAAGAAGACAAACTAATATGAGATTCATGATGCATTTCTTTGATAATCTTTGGTATTTAACTGTTTACCGTTCTCAATATAATTTTAAATTGTAAATGCTTACCGTGGTTCTGTATTTCTGTGATGATTGGCTACTGCATATCCTTTTCATGAGGGTGCAGGAATTGGAAGACAATGAGGGGCATGATTTGGTGATATTTGTAGAAAAGAAATTCAGAACAGTGGCACTAGATGTGCTTGGCTAATGATTTATTCAGAACAGTAGACAATCATCAGGTAACTAAGATATTTATGATGTTTATAATTAATAGAACTTAAATGCAATCATGTAAGCATGACAGTTCAAAAATTGTAATTCGCTCAGCATGGCAGTTGTATGAATATTGAATGCAAAAAAGGATAACCTAACTATTTACATTATTTTAAATCCATTTATTATGCCTCTATACCCACATGAGGTGTACCACAACACGTGGAAGTATCGGAGCAAGATACGATCTCACTGTACAAGACTTAGAAGCATGCCCGGGTTCCTAAGTCTTTAATCTCAATACCACGTTTGCAGTTGGCATCTGCACGTCTACCTCTCGGCGGCTAATGGGAGCGGCCGGATATCTCAAACTCCACCTCCCAACCTAGGTACTCAGACGGTGAGTCAAAGCCCTCAGGCTTAAAGTGCATTAGTGGACCTACCGACCACTGTCCCGCGACGATCAGGACTGGGGAAAGTTTGGGGAACTCCACCCTTCCATTTATGCTACGTCTTAGTCGAAGGGGAATTTTGCCTCACTACTCATATTTCCAAGGAAGACTATAGCCCTTGTTGGGAGAATCTGAAGAAGAATCCAGGTACCACCGACATCCCCGGGTTGGTGTTGGGTACCACACAACTGTAAGGAGTTTGCTCTATTGGTCAAGACTCAAAACCCCCACACCCTACTGGTACGCTCCAGCTTACCTCGATCTGGACTACCTCCAGTTGGGAAACTGTGTCCTCCCCACAGCGTAGGCCTCATCCTGTGAGGATTCTAAAGTGTCTATGGCATTAATGTCTAGTGATGCTTAGTTAATATAGCAGGTTTCATCATCGTAGCTAATGATTATCCTATTTCTGACAATTAAACGTCTCACATTTAAACAATAAATCACTTAATAATTTTCATAGATCTCACAATCCATAGTCAAACTCTTAAAACATGAACTAGGGCAACCCGACTTTCCGGTGCCTCAATTTACACATTCATCACCTGTTGAATCACGACAATTCACATGACAACTTTCAACATGGTAATACATCACTAATAATATGATTAGTAAAGCATTTCAACTACTGATATTCACCACACGTTTATTTAAACCATCACAAATATCATAGAGCCAGAATCAAACACTGGAAAACCATTATTTGAATTTGTATGCTTTAAATCAGGGTTAAAAGATGATTATCTACTCACAGACTTCACCCAAGATCACTGATCTTAGCCTTTTCACCAACGAATCTCGGATCTTAGCTCACACGAGTCAGGATCAGGCTTTAAACCTCAAGATCTCGTTTAAAACAACCTTTTAACGTGTTTCCCGGTCCTAAAGAGGGTCTGTTGCAGGTAGAAGATAAAGATCGAAGGTTAACCCAAACCTCAGATTTGCTGGATTAGGGATTCCGAGCAAAGGGTAACGAAGAGAAGGAAGAATCAACGGTTAAAACTACTTACCAAGTCGAGTCTATGGCAACCCCTTTTGGATTTTCTCCGTTCTTCACGTTCTTCCCCAAAAATCGCCCCAGAATTCGCCTTCCAGGTCGCCCTCTCGTTGAGCAAAGAGTCTGAGATGATAGGTGATCGAATTACGGTTCTAATGCACTTCATTTCGTTGAAAACGGATAAGTATAGCCCGAAATGTTATCGTTTTACGATTGGTTGTCTTGGGCGGCATCCGTGGCGGCCGCGACACACGACAGAGAGTCATGGTCGCGACACTCTGTACATATCTACTAAAAATGGCATAACTCTCTCATTTTAACTTTGATTTGGTTCATTCTTTTTTTGTTGGATTAATAATTGAATTCTCTACAAT
Organism: Alisma plantago-aquatica; assembly: GCA_963693085.1. Taxonomy (NCBI): domain Eukaryota; kingdom Viridiplantae; phylum Streptophyta; class Magnoliopsida; order Alismatales; family Alismataceae; genus Alisma; species Alisma plantago-aquatica. The sequence continues at coordinate 1,007,766,665 of OY856409.1, forward strand.
CCTAAATATTATTTTGATGATATTCTCAAATGAAAAATTATTTATTAATTATTTCCTCCAATATTGTTAACTCTTTTGTTGCTTACATGTATTGTTTAATACTATATTACTCCAACTCGGATCTTTATAGTATGCTTAAGTAATGATTATCAGTTTCCCAAACAAGTATTTAAAGTTGCCAAAGTTAACATAAAACACAAGATAAAATATTACTAACACAAACATGACAAACATTAAGATTATCTTAAATCTCTAGGATTACCAGGAAAGCTAGGAACGGGCTGTACCAATCATCATAGTAGTCATTGTCGTCGTCATTGTCATCATGATCATCGTCAATATCTTCCATGTCCTTAAGGTTGTCATCGTCCAATCCTTGTTGTTGTCATCGTCATCGTCACCATCAATGTCGTCATCATCGTCCTCGTCCTCATCCTCCTTATCATCAATTCTTGTTCTTCTTCTTCTTTTTCTGCTACTTCTCCTCCTCCTGCTCCTACTCCTGCTCCTGCAGCTGCTCCTCCTCCACCTCCTGCTCATGCTCTCCTTCTCCTTTTTTCCCTTCTCCTCTCTCTCCTTCTCTCTCTCCCTCTCCCTCTTCCTCTCCCGCTCCTCCTCCTCCTCCTCCCCTCCTCCTCCTCCTCCTCCTTCTTCTTATTCTTTGTTTCCCATCAACTCCTCCTCCAACTGCTCATCTTCTTCTTATTCCTCTATTCTTCTTTATCATCTTAATTGGTGACATCATCATCATCGTAGTCATTGTCGTCGTCATTGTCATAGTGATCGTCGTCAATATCTTCCTTAACCTTGTAGTTGTTGTCATCCAATCGTTGTTGTTGTCATCGTTATCATCATCATCATCAATGTCGTCATCATTGTCATCGTCAATGTCATCACATTGTCCTTGTCCTCTTTGTCATTATTTTCATCATTGTCTTCTTCTTATTCTTCTCCTTCTCTTTCTTATTCTAGGTACTCTTGTTCCTCCTCATCTATTTATCCTTCTTCCTCCTATTCCTCTTCTTCTTCCTTTCATTTTTCTTACTATTGCTACTCTTCTTTCTTTTCTTCTTCTCCTCCTTCCTCGTCATCGTTGTCTTCTACTTCATCTTATTGTTCTTCTTTTTCTTCTTCTTCTTCTTCTTATTAATAATAATAATAATAATAATAATAATAATAATTTTATTATTATTCTTTGTTTCCCACCAACTCCTCCACCAACTCCTCATCTTCTTATTCATTTTTATTCTTTTTCATCATCATAATTGGGGACATCATTGTAGTCATCATCGTCGTCATTGCCATCGTGATCGTCATCAATGTCTTCTTCTCCTTCTCTTTTTTATTCTAGTTATTCTTGTTTCAGCTCTTCTTTTTATCCTTATTCTTCTTCCAAATTGTCTTTTTCATCTTATTCTTCTTCCTTACATTTTTTATACTATTGCTACTTTGCTTTCTTATTTCCTCTCCTCCTTCCTCGTCATCATTGGTCTTCGCCATCTTCTTCTTCCTTGTCTTTGTCTTTTTCTTATCCTTCATCCACTTATTGCTTCCCTTCTTCTTCATCTTCTTCTTCCTTATCTTCTTCATCTTATTGTTCCTCTTGTTCCTCTTTTTTTTCTTATTCTTATTCTTCTTTGTTTCCCACCGACTTCTCCTCCAACTTCTCATCCTCTTCTTATTCCTTTTATTCTTTTTCATCATCATACATCATCATCATAGTCATTGTCGTCGCCATTGTCATCGTAATCATCGTCAATGTCTTCTTCTTATTCTTCTTCTCCTTCTTCTCTTTCTTATTCTAGGTATTCTTGTTCCTCTTTTTTTATCCTTGTTCTGCTTCCTAATCGTCTTCTTTGTCTCTTATTCTTCTTCCTTACGTTTTTCTTACTATTGCTACTCTTTTTTTCTTTTCTCCTCATCTTTCTTCCTCGTCATCATTGTCTTTGTCGTCTTATTCTTCCTCGTCTTTTTCATCCTTCATCTTCTTCTTTATTCTCTTCTTTTTCATCTTTTTTTCCTTATCTTCTTCATCTTATTGTTGCTCTTGTTCCTCTTCTTCTTCTTCCTCTTCTTTTTCTTCTTCGTCTTTTTCTTCTTCTTATTTTTCTTTTTTGCCCACCAACTCCTCCAACTCCTCATCTTCTTCTTATTCATTTTACTCTTTTACATCATCATAATTGGTGACATCATCATCGTTGTCATTCTCATCGTCATTGTCATCGTGATCATCGTCATTATCTTCCTGAAGTCCTCACAAATATCTTTTCCACCTGGACAATGGGGTTCTTGGTAATCTTGGTGGATGTGGCCTCTACCCTCTACCCTCTTAGTCACCTTGTCCTTATAGTGTGGACTTCAACTTGGTCACTATAGGGGCAATCGACTAGGGAGTTTTTGGCTTTGCGGTGGCAGTGAATTTTGCCCGGGCTTGGGCAAAAATCTTGAATGTTGGAGTAGCTTTCGGCCTTATGTGTGGATATCCTAGAACATGTGATTTAGATTTTACATGGACCGAGATAGAACATGTCAAGAAATCCATCCATCAACAATACTGACAAGACCGAGGTTTGATTATTTTTTATCTTATGCTGTTATGGGTGGGCGACAGTAGTCTTGGGCCTCTAACAATCATAAGGCTTCCACTATTAGAATCACAAAGCTATAGCTTCACATTGATGCTAGTTGGCTTTTCCAAATGGGCTACTCTTTGTTGATCTTCGGCGAAAAAAGGATTTTATATATGGAGAAAATTTAATCATGCAATTCAAGCATGAAATGCAAAAATTATGTTGTCCCAAACTCAATCCATGGATATGGATGCTATACTGGAGCGGTGGTGTTTATGTATCGATCTGTTAATGTTGAAGTTGGGCGTAGACACTATGTGTGATGGTGACGATGACTCAACCATTATTATTTGGTGGTTGAATGTTTCTAGGTTGCAGAATGAACTAGATTCAAGAACAAGCAGACGATCATGCAATGCTTGTACTTTATACCTGAAATGTGAGGAGAGAGTATTTCATGAGGAAGTACACTCTACTGTCATTACATGATCCCTTCTCTTTAGCTGCTTTGTCTTATAAATGGGTGACAAGTATATACAACCCTCTTTAGCCGCTTTGTCATATAATTGGGGTGACAAGTATATATAGACAACAAGTATATATCCCGGGGACAATATCGTTAGCCATCGAGACAAAAATTCATGAGGAAATGTTGCGCTATGGAAATGACATGAAGATCATGCAACCATAGTCCTCTACCACATTATTTATGACAAATGATACCTCCAGTGATCGATACGTAACAATTTGGAAATTTACCGAAAGTTACAGAAGGTTCTACGCCTACAACACAATTGGTCATCCATGCACCATCACAACTCACCATATGTTCACTATCAACATCTAGTTGTGGTAGGTTCCTGCACACCAAACACAAAAGGGATAATATACACTTCAATTTGAGAGTAAACATGTCTTGATAAGAAAGAAACTACATGTTTTTTTTACATAATGTGCAATGTGCACAAATACATTTTCATATGAATAAATACCTATAAAGTGTTAAGAATAACAACTCAACATCGTGCAATTTAGTTAAATACCAACTGTAGCGAAAGGAAGCAAGACTAATCTTCTAGTTTCAAATGCTTGTATTGCCATGGCTTTGGTTACAATGATACTTGTTAATAATGGACTAGAAATTTAGAAAGATCAGTGATCGTCTGTTACTATATAATGACAGTTTTGGTATTGAATTGGTGATTGAGTAAAACAATGACTATCCAACCCAAACTCCTAAATATCTCATAGGGGCAGTATTAATGGCAGTATAGTAACTGGAATTAATGTTAAAGGAAACTATAAGTCGATAGATGATTGACAGTGCTCATAGAGTCCAGACTATAGTGAGATAGCCGATACCTATTACTATTATGATGGCAAGCAGAGTTGGTTCAACGCCGCTCCAAACATGCCTCACACATCCATGTGAGATGGACCCTCATTTTGTATGTAACTTGCTAAAAGTAAGCAGATTTAGTCAGCATCACATGTGGAGCTTCATTGTATTCCCGTCACCACCTTTTAATTTTTCCAACAAGAACGTTCATGCCATGTCTTTCCTGCCAAATCTGGCAATGGCAATTCTCATATGACTGAAGCTAGTGATGGCGGTTAGTGAGAAGTGACGACAACAGTGGACACAAAGGTCTTCTACTTCTGGGATCTAGATGCCAAGGGCACTATTGGCTAGACATAGGTGAAGTATTTCGACACAGAAGAGAGGATACTACAATGTACCAACTTATTTGGGATGGTTCTCAGCTTCCTATTGTGTTGTTGTTGAGCGATATCGTTGTTGATATTTCTTCTTCACTTGTTTCTCTTCTTTAGCACCTAAATGTAACTATTCAGCCTGCGTTTGGCACATGACTGGGATTCTGGAATCTGGACTGGGTTAGTCAGGGTTAGTCTGGATTCCGGTGCTGGGGCAGTCAGGATGCAGTCTGATTTTGTTTGGCAACGCAGTCTGATTCTGGTCAGCTGGTCTGATTTCAGTCTGACTGCAGTCTGAATCTGTTTGGCTGGAAGTCTGATTCTGTTTGGCAGCTTAGTCAGTATCTGCTTATTCTGTCATGTTCTTGCATCACTGTTTGAACAAGTACGCAGAATGTGTATTTGTGATGTCACTTCAACCTAAGTTTAGAATATATTAAAAATATATTTTATTTTTGTTGTGTGGGTGTTATTTTGTATATTTATAATAGTGCAAATAAGATATAATAGTTCTAATTTTTACGTAGTGATTAAGAAGTAATGAAACGTTACTGTCGTCTGTAATGACATTTGCATGTGGTATATGTAATGTTGAACATAGTTAATTGTCGTCATTAGTGTAACAAATTACATTATCGTCAGTAACAGTCAAGCTACATGAAATATGAAATTGGCAATATATTTTGTTCATAACATAAACAAATTACATTATCGTCAGTAAAAGCAACTGATAATAATCATATTGTCGTCATTAGTGAAACATAAACGATCACTGATAATAACATAATTGTTTACGGGTGATCTTCGTCAGGGGAGAAGGACATAAAATGGGAGCAATAAACAGCCAAACAAAAGCTAAGATTTTGACAAGACACTTTGGGGGGACATGGTTGGATGTGGATCTTGCTTAAAATAGGCCAACGTTATGGCCTCATCGTACTCGTCCCATGACACCGGGCATGGTTCCTGCACCGGCTGCTTGTTGTGTTGTTTGATATCGTCTTTTGGCCAAGCAAACAACAATGGCTAATGAGGAACGTGCTGACTGACTTTGCCCTTGAGTCGATCATCGGTCCCAATTTTGCCCTCCTCCTTTGTGTGATTGCAACATGGTTTTGTGCATAAAAGGTTATCTTCAAGATATTTTTGAATTTTTTCTGGTGACATCAAAAGTTTTTCAAATTTTGCCCTTGCCCTTGCCTTTGCACGCGATGTCGACATCTAAAATTAATAAAAACAAAGGTATGAACAAATAACAGAATTCGTAAATTAACTGTGGCATTAACATAATAATGAAGTAGGAAATTTGATCGCATTATGGTAGCAACATATAATAATGTAACACATTAGTAGAGAATGTAAATTGTTGCGATGCAAAAACACGACTACATTTAGCACATATGTTACAAGTTAATTTGTTTATTTCAATTGTCATTGCTAAAAAAAATCCCTGGTGGGTAAGTGCGACGCGTCGTCAAGAAGTTGCGTTCAATCCCTTGTTGCGCGGCCAATGTGGGGGGAGGCAATAAATCTCCCAATATGAACATATTGTCTCTTACAAACTCTCTCTTGATGTATTACCATCGCATTTGCAACTCAGACAATGAAATGTAAGGGCCTTCTGTTATGTATGAGAACTGGTGCCATGCCTCGATCCAAGCCTGTGTAGAGTATACTCCATTTACACATCTACCCACGTGATATTGGGTTCTCATCAAACCCCTGAGAACCATATCAAGCTCGGTAGACCACATAAAAGACGGTGTCGGCGGTTGGCCAACCATATAACAGATTCTGTAAGTAATATATTTTTCAAAAGTAAGGGTGTATATCACAATTAATTGTATTATTTGGTTCGAGCTAACGTTAAGCAAAATTTCGATTAATAACATACATCATTAATAAAACACTCATCAACATGAATACAATTTTCATAACACTTAAAATGTAATTTGACAATTATAAAAGTGCCTAAATTAAACAAGTGTATGATGTTCATAACATCCATTGATAGTCATTTGAGGTGAAGGGATTTGCCATTCAATGTGATAGTCATTTTGTAATATGACGTTTACAAAAGTGCCTAAATTCTGAGAAGACAATGTAAATGCATTTGCCATTCAACGTTATGGAGTCATTTGAGGTGAATGGATGTCCAGAAGCAGACGACAATCTTCCTCCAGACTGGCAACGTTGCGTTCTAAAACTTCATGCTCATACTTTTTGTTAGAGTATAATTCATCGTAGTTGTAATGCATTTCAACGAAGTCCTTCATGTTCATCGCCTGACCCCACACTGACTTACACTCAACAGTTAGTAACATAATCTCCGCTTTCAATGAATCAATTGTTGGGGGGATATCGAATGCCCAATGGAAGTATCTGCATCGGTCTTTTCCCTAAAATGTAGTACGAAGTACAAGTTAATGGCAAAGAATGCGGAGCCTCGACAAGGAAAGTGTATTATTTATTGATGTACTATCACACCTCACGAGTAGGGCATATGTAATACATTTCGCCCGACCTTTGACTCAGAATGGCAAAGTCATTTAACCCTGCATCCTCTGTGTTAAGCCGTAAGGCTGCATTTAGCCCACAATCACACCTCGGAACCTCAGATGGAATCATCGACATCTAATAAAACAAACTTGACGATTAATAGAAAAATATCGGGTTCATGACATAGTTTTCAAAGATAATATATAGACCATTTGATCAGGAGTACTTAATTGTTGCAACAGACAAGTGCAGTTAATTTGGACATATCATAATATAGTATTTCTATGATGTATTGTATCCATCTTCTTCTGTTGAAGAGTCATTATCGCTCGTTATTTGAAGTCGGTGGCGAAGATATTGGCACCTCTCCCGCATACTTGAAATTTCTTCTTGTAACCTATCCGTGTCTGCTCTTGTTGAACATACAAAGGCACAATGTTCTGACCAAAACTTGCGTTCGCTACGTGCATATGCGAGCTGTGATACCATTGCATCCCTAATTGCAGTCAGCGTAGCAACTGTAGGCGGTACTTGTTGTGCGGGCAACCTCATATGGCATCTGGTTGGTACAAAGACCCCTACCACATGTAAAATATGGCCTGTGGGGATTGTTGTCTTCAAACCGTCCGTTTGCCGCATCTGTGGCATCCATGTACACTCGTACGGTGCACTGCATACCACATGGGCACGACGGCATGTCATTGGCCATTTCTAGACAGAAAACCTAATGAGACATAATTTCACATTGTTTATAAGTAGGCAAAATTGTAGTGAACAATACAATTTGAGAACAAAAGTTGTCCGTTAAAAAGGAGTAAGTGAAACATGTTGTAGAACATGTTTCAATGTCTGCAAGTTAGAAAATAAATGTATAAATCACTGATTTTCCCACATAGAATTGGCAACAGTTTCGCGCAAAACATCTCCCTCTCTAGCATCGGCCTGGCTTGTTTGTTGCAGAGAACTCAATTCGTTCAAGATGTCAGTGGTAGTATGAGGCTCATCCAAGTTTTCGTCCATCATAGGATCACCATCATTTTGCCGTCGGATAAAATTGTGAACGATACAACAAGCCATTACAATCCGAGACTGAGACTGCACGGGAAAAGTTGCTCCTTTACGAAAGTAGGAAAACCTCTTCTTCAACACACCGAAGGCTCGCTCGACAACGTTACGTAGTTGAGCATGTCGGTGGTTGAACATTTCCTTTTTGCTTGTGTATGAGCCTCTGTTACCCCGATACTCTGCTATATGGTAAGCAACGTTTCGATATGGTGCAAGAAATTGCCTGGTGTTGGCATACCCTGCATCAACAAGATAGTACTTCCCAGCGGGTACTTTGAACCCGCCTGTGGTTGTAGCTGCCTGAAGTACCCTTTGGTCAGCAGCAGATCCCTCCCAACCAGTCATGATATATGTAAACTCCATTGAGAAGTCTACTGCAGCCATGACATTCATGGAAACAATCCCTTTTCTATTCCTATATCGGTTCTGCTTTTCACGCTTCACCAAAACGGGGATGTGTGTCCCGTCAATTGCCCCAATGGCATCCTAAGACAAGTATATAAGAAATACGCAAGTAAATACCAAACTCAACGATGACGATAGTGGTTATATTAACAATGGAATGGACAATGGTCAACTAAGTGATGGTCATACCTTGAAGTAAGGGTAAAATCTTGGACTCTCGGCGATGCGGCGGTGCGGAGTTGTGGATGCAGTTGGCATGACAATATATTCGCTGCACAAAGCACACACTGCATCCAACACCTCGTTAAACTTTCTACTTATGGTCTCACCACTGTGAATGTAGTCCTCAGCAAGAACACGGTTGGTATGGCCATGGCCAACCATTTGAAGGAAGTAGCAAACTGCCTCCACTGATGACACACCTCTGGTACTTTTCAACAAACCTCGGTCCTCAAGTTTGTCAACAAAGGCTAAAACCGTGTTGGGTAGCATACGGTACAGATCGTACGCCCTCCTTTCATGGCCGGTTATTATTTCTAAAACCTTTTGATGGCCGCTCCTAATACTAACCGATCTCGGTATTGGTTGGTGTGTGGTTGCGGCGTCTGAATTTTGCATGATATTGTGGGAAATTTGGTCAGCTATTTGGTAGGATATTGCGTTAGCAATGTCATTAGCCGGACCAGACATAAGATGCAGTAGTTGTAGAATGTTATCAGTTGTTTCATATGGATGCATACCAGCCATCACGTCTATAATTAAAAGCGATTATCCGCATCAGGGAAATATCGAGATATTGCAGAAATGAAATTAGGGCTATAGCGACAAAATAGCAAATACTGACCAAATAGCAAATAACAAGATAAACCATTACATAGTACCATAGTTCAGAGATTGTTCCCAACAAAATAAAATAGTACAACAACAACTTCTGATAAAGTTCATCGAATAAAAGGCAGGATAGTGATATACTTATTAAATTAGTCAACCTCAAAAGTACGATGGAGATTGTGGCGTGAAGGGTGATTGTGATGCAGAATCTGTGTTCTTCATTTCCCACAAGTCTTGCAACCAAATGGTAATTTTTTGTGGGGTGTCCATAAGGCTTAGGTAAATGTTACGGTTAGCTGGATCTTTTATGGCGTGCACAAGAGTGGTAAAAACTGGGACAGGGGCGTCAGGGTAGGTTGCATGAAAGTGGTGCAAAATGGTTTGGTATTCGTCTTTATCATTACACCTAGCAGCAATTCCGCTGCCCATCTCATGTACCTTGGAAAACACCTTTGTGAATTCGGACACAACATCATTAGACAGGACACAATTGTCCTATGAGCTTGACGCTCGCTTCCTACGTCTGATCGTGGTGGGAGTCGTTGGACCAACACCTTGGTTGTGTGATCCACCATTGGTGTCCTCACTTTGTGTCCCAGAATTAACCACGTCTTCAGTGAAACCGGCTGGACCGGTTGGTTCTGGGCTCACAAATGAATCAGATGCATCTAGGTTAACAGCAACATCATCTTCAGATGCAACATCAGAAGGAGGTTGTCTATCGGTTGAGGACATTGCATGATGGCCCCTAGCTATGTTCCTCCCCCCCATCAGCTCGACGTCGTGGTAGTGGTAGAATGGTCTGTTGATCAATCTCGCTAGTTCCCTGTTTGCCTAAAATAGGGGACAACTACTGATTAGGTTAATAGTAACAAGTTTAATTTAATATATAATAGTCAGGGGAGTATATATTATTAGACATACCACAAGTGCCTCCCTCCACTCCGGGGTGTTAGGCAATATTGGCTTGTGCCTGCTGTCATCCCATCCAACACCACTTTTGTTGGTTACCAGTTTTATCTTTGCATAGTCTCTCCTGAGGTTCTTCCACCGAGTTTTTAACTGATCCAATGTACCCTCGTTCCTCCCCATCCTGATATGCCAATCGCGTAGCGTCTCCCTCCACGCGTCCCTAGTAAATATTCCACCGACGCACCTACCCATGTCATATTGTCTCCTTAATGCCGCAACCAGAGCCTCATCCAACTCTTTCGACCATACAATACGGAACCTCGGGTCGGGTGCAGCCATAGTAGCAATGACACTGCGATATATCAATTTAGTGTGGGTGTTTAAACGAAACCGTTATACGAACCTAGTATGAGACTACACAGTTGAAAGCAATAACTTGTATTGAAGTAGGCTAAGACAAGATCCATTACCCGGACCAGTCATAAGATCCAAAATGTGTACAACAAATTTTAAATTGTAGTTAAATTTGAAATGGTTGTAGCAAACGCATCATCAAATATGTTCATTACAGGAAAACTACATAAATAGCAAGCATTCAGCATGGCATTCACATTAAACGTGTTCGTATTGCTCATGAGATATACCTGGTAAGCCCAAGTGAAGGTTGAAGAGAGTTGCACGGCCAGCGACAGGGTCAGGGACAGTACATACAAGAAATTCAGAGGGAACACAGGATAGCCGAAATAGTGGTATTATTTGTGTGAAGCAACCTGCATCTCGGTCGATACTATCGACACTCTGTCGATAGTATCGAGATCTGTCCAGGTTCATGTTGAAGCCAGCTGCATCTCGGTCGATACTATCGACATGGTCGATACTATCGACATACATGTCGATAGTATCGAGATTGGTTCAGGCGCAAGAAAATACTCCGTCGATACCATCGACACAAGTCGATGGTATCGACACCGGCACAGTGGCGGAACGACAAACCGGCGGTTGACCTATTTTATTTATGAAATGTTGTTTTTATGCTTTTTCTCTCTTTGTACCTCATGTATTTACCCTAATATATAAATACAAGTGTGTAGGCTCAAGCCCTACTTACGTTTGCTGCACCTAGCAGCCGACATGTGATTGGTGTTCCCATCTTCTTCCTCCTTCATTTCTTCTTACATGGTATCAGAGCAGAGATCGATCTAGGGTTTCTCCTCTCTCTCTCTCCGGAGGATCTCTCCAGGTCTCTCCTTCCTTGACGGCCGACTGCTCCCCACCCGTCTCCTTGGCGTAATCCACCTGCTGCAAAGGACCACCGTTGGATACTCTGGGTCTGCGGTAGATATCTAACTCTGCCGTAGCCACTATCACAGAGCAGTTGAGGATCTCCAGGTGATCCAACGATCATCTAAAAACACCGTCGGAGGACTAGTTTCATCTCAATCATCATCCTAGTCACACCTCCTCCATGTGTGATTAGGAATATTCTTTGGAGGCTGTGAATGCGTCAGTAACGCATTTTTTCTTTCTTTTCGTCTGTGTGTGACGTGTATCTCTCCGTCACCACATCTTCTTTGACGTGTATCAATCCGTCATATATTTCGTTCTACAATGGAGGATATCAAGACACCTATGATCTACAATGAGGTGTCACCTATCGCCTCCATCAAGCTCAACGAGAAAAATTATCTTCTATGGATGAACGCCATCCACACCGTCTTGGAGGCTCGTGACAGAGCAAGGCATGTTGACTCGGGTCCCAAGGCATCTACTGACGAAGGGTATGCTGAATGAAAGCGACATGGTAGTCTTGTGAAGACTTGGCTGTGGAATAGTATGGAATCTGCAATCGCCGCAAGGTTCATGTTCTACTCTACGGCCAAGGAAATATGGGACGCCGTGAAGCAACATTACTCTCAAGAGAAGAATGCTCTCCGTCAGTTTATGATTTATGATCGTTTGTTTGCTGAAAAACAGGGTGACCGATCTCTTGAGGAGTATTTTGGGGCTATTCAGGCTCTTTCTCAAGAGCTAAGTTATTATCATCCTGTGACTGTTGCAGAACAGATAAAGGACATAGATGATCTTGTTACGGCCAAATTCTTATCTGGGCTTAACTCGACTTGTAGCTCCGCTCGGAGTGTTATCTTGGCTAATGATAAACTACCTAGTCTTGTGGAGGCTTATTCAAGAATCCATCAATCACTGTTTGAGTCTGCTTCCTTTGTGCCTGATATACCTTCTGGAGAATCTCATGCTTCTGTTGCCACTGCCGCTGCAGTACGAGGAGGACGCCTTGGTATGGGTAGAGGGCGTGGGACACGTCCGAAATGTACCTTTTGTGATAGAGCAGGACATACAATGGAGAGGTGTTGGAAGAAACATGGAAGACCTGCTGCACCACCTGTGGGGGCAGCACATTGTGCCACCACTACAAGATCCTCATCCTCTACAGCTGTGGGTACATCTTCTGGCACCGACATCACTCTCACTCAAGAAGAATATGATCGGTTCATTCAGGCGACACATCATATGAGTATGGGTTCATCATCATCTTCTTCATCGGCAAATTTGGCATCTACAGCTGGTAATCAGGCTACATCTTTCATAGCATCTGGCTCATCCTCATCTTGGGTGGTTGACTCTGGCGCCTCACAGCATATGACTGGTATGAGGAGATTGCTCCACACTATTGACTCATCAATTCCTCACCAATCTGTTACATTGGCAGATGGTTCAGTGAAAAGAGTTTTAGCTAGTGGATCTGTCTCCCTAACACCCAAGATTGATCTTAAATCAGTTCACTTTGTGCCTGAATTTCCTTTTAATCTTCTTTCGGTTGCAAAACTGATTGACACTTTAAAATGTTGGGTAATATTTGGACCTTCTTGTTTTATGTTACAGGATCTCAAGAGTATGAAGACGATTAGTGGGGGGCCTAGGAAGGGTGATCTCTACCTTTTCAACGGTGACAGTCTACCTCGCCAAATGCCTGCTCCTGCTCCATCCATCCTGTTGAGTGGTTCCCCCTTACTATGGCATTGCAGATATGGACATCCTTCTTTGGAGAACCTGCGGAAGTTGGAACCAGAGTTATCCCAATTATCCTCCTTAGAGTGTCAGTCATGTCAACTGGGAAAGCACCATAGGTTATCCTATCCCAGTCGGGTCAATAAGCGGGCTTCTTGTCCCTTTGAGTTAGTGCATACTGATGTGTGGGGTCCTGTAAAAGACCAAAGTTATAATGGTTTTCGTTATTTTATATCTTTTGTTGATGATTTCTCACGCATGACATGGATCTACCTTCTTAAAAGTAGAGAGTCCGTGTTGTCCATTGTGAAACATTTTCATACTGAAATTAAAGTCTAGTTTGATTGCAATATAAAAATTCTTCAGTCTGATAATGCCTTGGAGTATGTTCAAAAGGCTATGTCTGATTTTTGTAGCTCGGTTGGTATGATTCACCGCACTTCTTGTCCTCACACCCCTCAGCAAAATGGGGTGGCAGAGAGGAAGAATCGCCATCTTCTTGATATTGCTCGATCTATTATGTTTCAATCTAATGTGCCCAAGAAGTTTTGGTCTGAAGCTCTTTTAACTGCTTGTTTCTTGATCAATAGACAACCTTCCTCTGTTCTTCAAGGACAGACTCCCTTTTCTGTTTTGCGTCCCAAGGACTCTCCCTATCCTATTCCTCTTAGAGTGTTTGGTTGCACTTCCTTTGTCCATAACTTTGACCCTAAAACCGACAAGCTGTCTCCTAGGTCCATTAAAACACTGTTCCTAGGTTACTCTACTACGAGCAAAGGATACAAGTGTTACTGTCCTAGTCTTCGCCGCATGTTTGTGTCTAGGGATGTCACTTTCCATGAGACCACTCCATATTTCTCCAATGCTATTAGCAAGGGGAGCAATTGAGAGAGGGAGAGCCACCAAAAATACAAAATGAGAGACTGCCACCATCAGTGCAGAGTGAGGGAGTGCCACCTATCATTCCGGATTTTACTTCTATTTCGGATGAACAAGCAGGAGATAGACCTACCATTGAGCATTACGCACATGTATATCATAGGCGAGGCAGGCAGGATCCAGAAGAAGTAGCGGCACCAGTCCCTGAGCCCTCATCATCACCTTCTACTCAAGAGAATCCTACAGAGACATCTGATCTCAACCTTCCTATTGCTGTTCGGAAAGGTACTAGGTCCTGTACTATTAAACACCCTATTACAAATGTATGTTGCCTGTCTCATCTGTCTAAGCAGGCCCGTGCATTCGCTATTGGGATTGATTCTGTGTCTATACCAAGAAACCATTTTGATGCAATGAAGAACAGTGGCTGGACACAGGCAATGCAACTTGAAATGTCCGCTCTCTTGAATAATGGTACTTGGGATCTGGTTGATCTTCCTGCAGGAAAGAAAGTAGTAGGCTGTAGATGGGTTTTCACTATTAAACACAATCCGGATGGATCAGTTGAAAGGTTGAAAGCCCGATTGGTTGCAAAGGGCTACACCCAAACCTATGGTGTTGACTTCTTTGAAACATTTTCTCCTGTTGCTCGCCTGAATTCTGTGCGGATCATTATTTCTCTTGCTACTACCTTTGATTGGCCATTATTTCAGCTGGATGTAAAGAATGCATTTCTCCATGGTGATCTACAGGAAGAAGTATATATGGAGCAACCTCCTGGGTTTGTTGCTCAGGGGGAGTGTCAGAAAGTATGCAAATTAAAAAAGGCTATTTATGGGCTGAAACAGTCACCTAGAGCTTGGTTTGACAAGTTCAGTGAAGTTATTCTTCAGATGGGTTTTTCTCGCTCCAAGACTGATCATTCCTTATTTTACTCCAGCTCTTCCCGTGGATCCATTATTCTTCTGGTATACGTTGATGACATAGTGATTACTGGCAGTGACACCATGGGAATTTCTCATGTCAAAGAGGGTTTGCAAAAACATTTCCATACAAAGGATCTGGGAAAACTAAGATACTTTCTAGGCATTGAAGTGCTTAGATCTCATGCAGGTGTCAATTTATCTCAGAGAAAGTATGTGCTTGATTTGTTACAGGAGACAGGCATGGCTGAATCTAAACCGGTAAATACTCCAATGGATTATCACATCAAAGAGGTGGTTGATGATGTTGAGTATCCAGATCCAGAATATTATAGGAAAATAGTGGGTAAGTTGATATATCTAACTGTCACCCGACCGGATATTTCATTTGCTGTGGGTGTAGTAAGCCAATATATGCATTCTCCGCGAAAATCACACTGGATAGTCTGCAGAATTCTGAGGTATCTAAAAAGTGCTCCCGGTAAAGGTATCACATATTCTAGACCAAAGGCACCTCCATCTACTCTGTCTCTTACAGGATATTCAGATGCTGACTGGGCTGGTGATCATACTGATAGGAGATCTACATCAGGCTATTGTACCTTTCTAGGTGATCATCTTATCACATGGAAAAGTAAAAAGCAACATGTGGTTGCTAGATCTAGCACTGAAGCTGAGTATCATGCTATGGCCCATGCATGCTGTGAATTAAAATGGGTCAAATCTGTTTTATCTGAATTACAAATTTCTCTTCTACCTTCTATGGAGCTCAAGTGTGACAATCAATCTGCCATGCACATCGCCAGGAATCCTATCTTTCATGAACGTACAAAACACATAGAGGTTGATTGCCATTTTATTCGTGATCAAATAAAAGACGACACTATTGTGACTCCATATGTTAGGTCTGAAGATCAACTAGCAGATATTCTGACCAAGCCCTTGGGTTCAGCAATTTTTCAGAAACTCTGTGGCAAGCTGGGCGTCCACGATGTGTACTCTCCAGCTTGAGGGGGAGTGTGAAGCAACCTGCATCTCGGTCGATACTATCGACACTCTGTCGATAGTATCGAGATCTGTCCAGGTTCATGTTGAAGCCAGCTGCATCTCGGTCGATACTATCGACATACATGTCGATAGTATCGAGATTGATTCAGGCGCAAGAAAATACTCCGTCGATACCATCGACACAAGTCGATGGTATCGACACCGGCACAGTGGCGGAACGGCAAACCGGCGGCTGACCTATTTTATTTATGAAATGTTGTTTTTATGCTTTTTCTCTCTTTGTACCTCATGTATTTACCCTAATATATAAATACAAGTGTGTAGGCTCAAGCCCTACTTACGTTTGCTGCACCTAGCAGCCGACATGTGATTGGTGTTCCCATCTTCTTCCTCCTTCATTTCTTCTTACAATTTGCAATATAATCAGCAGAATACTAACAGGTGTACATTTTGGTCTACATGAAAAATAAAATCATTCATTCAAGCTAACATTAAAATCATTCATTCAAGCTAACATATATCACAAAGCATAATTGTTTCACAACAGAACTGCCATTTGAAGTATATATCCCTATATATCACAAAATTCCTATACTAACTGGTAAAAAATTACTAACCTCACAACACAACTGAATTTGAAGTATATATCCGTATACTAACTATATATCCCTATACTAACATATATCCCTACACTAACATATATCACAAAATTACCCATACTAACTATAATTTCAGGTGTATATATATTTTTATTATAAAGATGATCATGATTTTTTCTTGGAAATAAAGATGATACGATTCATGACATAACCTCATAAATTTGACCCAAACTGCATGAATGAAGTCTGTGCAATTGACCACAAGTCCATCTTTCACAAAGTAAAATATTTACAGGTACAATTACAGCTAAGAATTATAAAATATTTATATATGTCTGCTATATCAATAGTGTGTACAATTTACACATTGTAAAAATATTGATATATGTCTGCTATATCAATAGTGTGTACAATAGTAACATTGTAAAAATATTGGTATATGTCTGATGTATCACAACCCTAGCACAACAACCACAATTTGCACAATTGCCGCCATATAGTTTTCTTTTCATGGCTAAGGTTATTATGATGTAATGGACAGTAGGGTTCTCATATAAGTTGACAATATAAATAAGCCTGTTAAAATATAAGATTGCTTGAATATGAATAGATTGTGATAGATACAAAGACTGGACACCCCTGTCCTATATATAGGAGCAAGGGAGAAACCCTGAGACTTGTGTCCCAAGTAATCTAAACTAGACGGGCCGGAATATAAAGGCCCACTAAACTAATTAGCCTATTTAACTAATAGACTAATATAGACACTTTAACACCCCCTCAAGCTGGAGCATGGGTGAAACACATGTCCAAGCTTGGAGAGTTACAAGACTCGATAAAAAGAAATGATAAATGAAAGATGAAGATAAATATCACTCCCATACAAAATATGTTACTCCCCCTTAATCAATACTCCCCCTGAATCAAATAGTAATGATGACTCTGCAGGCTGAAGATACTCGAGCTTTGAAGGTCTTCCTTGAAGTGCATCTGAAATGAAGACATCTGAAGATACTCTGTAGGCTGAAGAATGCGCCACTGGAATACGTGTTGAACGCGGCACGAACGCGGATATAGTGTGGACGAATGGACCTGATACTACAGCAAGTCGCCACTGGAATACGTGCTTAACGCGGCACGAACGCGGATGGACGATCTGCTGCTTGATACGATGCAGGAACCATGGGGGCTTGACAGGAACGTAGATATCATCCATCAAGGAAAGTCCCAAGAGGATCAGCTACAGGCGATGTCGATACAACAGATGCGGCTCGGAGAAGACATGATGAAGCAGCTCGGTGAAGATAAAATTCTGAGCTTCTGAAGAAGCACCCATCTGTCTCATGTGAATGCAGCTGAAGGAATACACCATCAACACCTGACGTACATAACGCGGTACGAACGCGGATACGGTGTCGACGCTGGATCTTCAATGCTGGCTGAAGTAGAGAACCGGTGTGCTGAACAATGTGAAGTTGCATGAAGATAGCCTGGAATATATCTATAATCTGAGTATCATCTCATCTCATACTCTCTCTCTCTTCTCATCTCTTTCTCTCCTCTCTATCCCCCCGCACACCAAATACGACAAGAGTGAGTGTTTGGTGTGGAGAACTGGATATATGAAAAAGAGAGGAAAATGTGAAATGGATATGGATAATATGTGGAGAATGAAACCGATAGCCAAAGAGAGTATACTAAATGGGTCAACATGAGATCCGAGTAGAAAAATAAATGGATCTAGTCCCGACCCGAAAAGGGGGTTTGTTGGCCCGTTAGGGTCAAAATAGAGACAGGGATAATGCATATGGGGATAGTAAACATGGTTGTTTGGTAGCGGTGGAGAGTGATGGGTGATCGCCTACTGTAGATGGCAGCAGTAGCATGATGACGCACAACGCAGCAGCAGCTTGCGGATGAAGATCGGATATGACGTTCGGCTGATGTAGCATTTGTCGCACCATAGGAGATGACAAAGGGTCTCCTGCGTGACTCCGAAGATATTGCACGCCAAGAGGATGCATGCGGAGCCAAGGCGGAGCCTCTCCACGAGCGACGACGAAGGCTGATCTGAAGACGTCATGGATGGAATGTCGGTTGAAGTGCGATCGTCGGCTGGGGATACGGTTGCTGGATGCAGCAACTCTGCAGCACACACGGGACGGCGATAGTGATGCGGATGACGATGGCGCTGCTCTTTGCGGATGGACGGCGATTTTGGAGGCCGGCGGCTGGCTGTTGATGATAGCGGCAGCTGCGATAGCTGTTGCTGCTTGCTGATAGGCGGCAGAAGACGGCCGACGGAGATGGCTGCGGCACCTGCCCACGACGGCGGCTGCTGCGGCAGATGGTGGTGGCGCTGGCGTAGGGTCGGCGCTGTTGGCGACGGCAGCGACTGCTGCTGATGGAGGCGGCGGCTGGTGCTGCTGGTTTCGGATGGCGGATGGAGATTACCGCCGTATATGGCTGCTAGAGAGAAAGGGAAGAAAGAGCCATGTAGGCTGGATTTGCCTAGCGGGCAGCCGACCTAGGCCATGGAGATGGCGGCTGCGGTCGCCCGCAGGCGGGCGCTCGCCCTTTGCTGCTCTCTCGAAGAGGCGGCGGCCGGCGGCTAGGGTAGTTTCGTGCGCCGAAGAGGAGAGAGGGAACCGGGCGGCGCTAGGGTTCTCTCAGGACAGAACCCGCTCTGATACCATGTTAAAATATAAGATTGCTTGAATATGAATAGATTGTGATAGATACAAAGACTGGACACCCCTGTCCTATATATAGGAGCAAGGGAGAAACCCTGAGACTTGTGTCCCAAGTAATCTAAACTAGACGGGCCGGAATATAAAGGCCCACTAAACTAATTAGCCTATTTAACTAATAGACTAATATAGACACTTTAACAAAGCCTATACTAGAATTCTTTAAAACTCAACACTTCTACAAGCATTCACAACAATCCAATTTGAACATAAGATTCGAGTAAAAGATTGAGCAGTTCTGCTCATACAGTGCAAACAGATCACTAATTAGCTAATCAGGATCATGTGTCCTGATATATAGAAGGTAATATACAGAGAAGCTAAACAATGCACTATAAGGAGCTAAGGGCATATTTGGCAGCATACTTCCATAATCCCAGAAAATTAAACATGGGAAGGATTTTAAGCAGTATAACAATTATAGCTGATATGTGCATGATTGAAATCGAGATTCTGGACTGTCGAGTATGCTCCAGTGTGTAAAATAAAGATATGATACTCATTCATATTATTTTTTAAACAAATAGTATTAATGTTACATGTCTTTTCTCCATCCAAGGCAGTATCTTGTGTGCATTTGTTTTGATCACAGCTATAAATGTCAAAGTGAGGGCCATGTCGAGTATGCTCCAGTGTGTAAAATAAAGAACCAAAAAATAGGATTCTTCACCATGAAGAGAAAGTGATCTTACAAAAAAATGAAACCACAATGTGTTTGTGAATGAGAATGCATTCAACTTCTATTGAGAAACCCATAGCATTTTGAGAAAAGTCAAACAAAATTTGTTTGCTATGATTTTAGTCATGTATATAGTTTTCTTCATTTTTTTTCACTCTGTTTATTCTTACTCTTGTGTAATTAGATATGTGAAACAAGATGGGCCTACAATGATACAACCATATATAGAAGGAAAAGAAAAACCAAAAATGTTACTTTTGATAGTTGGAATAGTATCAATCTCTACACAGGCAAACT
Organism: Alisma plantago-aquatica; assembly: GCA_963693085.1. Taxonomy (NCBI): domain Eukaryota; kingdom Viridiplantae; phylum Streptophyta; class Magnoliopsida; order Alismatales; family Alismataceae; genus Alisma; species Alisma plantago-aquatica. The sequence goes on from OY856409.1 coordinate 1,007,786,825, forward strand.
ATATCACATGATACACTATCATGATTCAAGGAGATCCCAATTTAGTGAGTGATGATAGTAATCACTAGGTGGGTGTACAAACCAAGCTTAAAACTACACTAATTCTAGTGGTTGAGTGTTTTCCTAACCGAACATGTTGCTGACAAGTTGCAGGTGAACAAAAAAGTGTTGCCAAATTCGGTCCAAAGTAAGAAACTACTTGCATATTAAAAAGTAAGTCAATTTTTATAATGGTATTAGCCTGAGTTTGAGGACAATATTGATGATATTTAATTAAAATAACTAATATAGTTTGACAATAAAATATTATTTGCATATACACTAAATGGACAATCTTATTATTTGAACAAAAAGAAACATGTTTTGAATAAGATACAGTTGTATACAAAATAGAATCATAGTTAAGATGTACACAGTATGTTAAAAGCATGTTTACTAACAATCCAGACACTGATTAAAATCTCTGGTTGATCTAAGAATTTTTAGATCACTAATTAGCTAATCAGGAGCATGTGTCCTGATATATAGAAGGTAATATACAGAGAAGCTAAACAATGCACTATAAGGAGCTAAGGGCATATTTGGCAGCATACTTCTATAATCCAAGAAAATTAAACATGGGAAGGATTATTAAGTAGTATAGCAATTATAGCTGATGTGTGCATGATTGAAATCGAGATTCTGGACTGGAATAATTTTTGAGTTCATTCATACAGGTCCTAAGGTATTTTCTATCATCATCACCACGCTCAAGAATTACATTAATTTTTGAATCCCGCGAGATTAGAAACGCGCACAGTAGCTTTGAGGCTCACGTTTTTTCAGTTCATCATTCAAACTGGCTCCTTGCAGCCTTTTTGACAATGGAAGTTGAAGATACCATTTTGTCCCAGAAATTAGTGTAATTACGAGGTACTCTAAAGTAGTCTATCATCATCACCACACTCAAGAATTTCAAAGTACCAAATCAAAATCTGTTAGAAGCACAATTCATCAATCAAATGCAGTAACAAACATGAGGGGAGAAATCATACTAATAGGATAGTAAATACATCTCTCCTTCTTTATTGACTGAGATAAGACAATTACTGCATTGGTACTTTGAAAGCAGGTCGGCGGAGACAAACCTTGCAATGTTACTGAAAAGGGGCGGCGGAGACAAACCTTGCAAGCAGGTCGGCGAGACATATACCAATTTTACAATGTTACTGAAAAGGGGCGGCAGATACCTACCTTGCAAGCAGGTCGGCGACTTCCCACAACAGGGGCTCGGCAGCGGCGGCGGAACAGAAGACTGTGTGGAGGGTTCGAAGGTGAAAAGCGACGAGATCGCTGATGAAGTGCAGAACTATATAGCAGGCGCGATAGTGGTTGCCCTTCCTAGGGTTTACTGCACGGCTTGTACACGGTGAAATGGGGCGCTTTGATGCGAGTTGACAACTCGGGAGGGTTCCTTGTCCGCGTGTAGACTGCTGGAGTAGCTCGACGCTTGCAGACGAGCCACCACACCCATACATCCGCTTGATTGACCTGGTATTCCGCCTACTCCACTGGGCAGGGTTTGGCGTACGCCAGTCGCCTGACATGGCTTTGCCGCTGGAAACGACCGCTGGAAACGATGGGTCATCTTTATTAATGGCGATAATAGTAATGGCGAGGTCGTCTCGAGGTCTCGGGAGAGGAGGTCTCGGGAGAGAAGAGAGCATAGACCACAGAGCAGAAGATAGAGCATGTAGAGGGGAAAGGCGAAGAATGTCGGGATGGGTGTGGGGCGAGGAGAGGATCAGATCGCCAAAACCGGTTTGTGAACCGGAATCCCGCCCCTCGTAGGACTGGGACAACCCGGGTTGGGGGGTTCCGTTATCCCATAACGGAGGATTTTCAGGGTTGCGAACCAAACACGAATCAGCCTCAAACCGGCAGTTGTTTGGCAGGGTTGGCACTAAAAGACAACACGAAACCGGGTTTCGGTCCCGTGCCAAACGCAGGCTCAGGGGTTGACAGAGATAATGTACTTGGTGTGTCGCCTGTCCTCTGGGTTGCTGGATTTTACATTTTCAATTTGAAGTACCGTCACTTTTCCATTTCTCGACCAGTAAACAGAAGTGGGAGGTGGTTATATTTACACACAACGAACCACTTTCTTCACGTCTGATGCTGAGTGCGTAGTGGGAGGCAAAATGCTTCCACGTTGTTCCGAGTGGCATGAAGGAAAAGACAATCAGGTAATCTTTTCTTGTTGCCACTTGGTTATAACTATCAAAAATCTGTAGAGATAGTGGTTGTCAAAGATAACATAATCAAATGATTTGTAAGCGGCTTTGGTTATTACTCTACAGCTGAAAATAGACTAAGAATAATTTCTATTCTTCATAATCAAATAATTTATATTCGTCATTTTTAGAGCATTCTTAATAGCCATTTACTTTAACACTGGAACACTAAACATATTTGATCGTTCTTTTGAATAACAACATTGATCAAGACTAAACTGGAGTGGGAAGCCCACGATTTTATCCAATACCCACATCCTATTTGTAGTGGAGTAGTTGTGTAGTGAATTTCAAATATGTTGCTTTTAATTAACTACTCTTTTTTTGTAGAAAAATGAGAGAAAAGTAGCAAAACATTGTGAGAAGAGAGATAAACAATGAGCTTGCATGAATTTGAAATTCTGAGAATGTTTTAAACAAAAAGAAAATGGCACATTTATAATCAGGAGAACAAACTCGCTCTTTTTATAGTAGCATAGATGTAGATTTATGTATATTGACCATATGAATGTAATCATGTTCGCATATACATATATCTATATATTCATCATTCACATAATGTCAAACTCTTTGATTACAGATGGCAAATTCCCTCAATGTACCCATACCCACCTAACCAAAAGAGTTCGGACCCAACACACAATTGGTCTAACGGGTCACATTCATTTGGTGGGTCTTAAGGCTCTAGGTTCTTTTTTTGCATATCCCCATTGGGATCCATTAATGCCCACTCGTCTCGAAGGGTATAAGCACCCCAACTCTGACTCAACAAGTCTCCGACTCTATCCCTCCATCTTGAACGACGGCTCCATCCTAGTCTCCTGATTCCCACTCCTCCGATCTCTCTTGAATCATGTCCTAGAAGGTGCCATGAAGGAGGGGCTGGAACACATAGGAGGAGCTTCACACCTTGAAGGTGCTATCACAGCGCACATCTTGAAGGAAGACTTGTCATGCCACGCCGTGCAGCTTGAAGGAGCTAGCTCGACGACTGCGAGTTACATTGGTATTGTTCACTTGCCACATGACTGTAAACCTCTCATGTAAGATTGACTGTTGGTGCTATAACTTCGACTAGTAACCTGAACCCTCTGTAAGAAAGTTGAGGTGTCACAATAGGGACACCTCTAATATGGGCGTTCTCCCCTCATGAGCATTACTGGCATGGTGAAGTAGCAGTAGGATCGATAGTTGAGGAATGCGGCCAGGGGTAGCTCTGGAAAATCGACTTTGTCTTGTACATGTGCACATGGAGCTTCTAGGGGAACCTCCACACACCAGCGGCCGTCGGCTGGTGAATTTATTCATAACCGAGCACATGTTGTTGATTACTCTGGTCGCTCACTCCAAGTGACACCCTGTGCTTGTTCTAACACTAGCTTCACCCAGACGAAGGACTGAACCACTCAAGTCTTTCAGAACCTAACACTATGTCTTTACCATCATGACTGCCACACCTCCAACTTCGGCATGCATGTCAGCCTTGAGAAGATTCGTCACCCTCATGCTGTCACTGTCGCCGCTGACGCGGGGGACGCACAAATTGTGTGCGACACTAGAAGCACAAGGGGCGTCTCAGTCTCAGTTGCATAATCTGAGATGTTCTCCCTGTTAATTATGTGTTCACTTGATAATGATAGATCTTTATAAAAAATATATGCTTACTTAAAAATTTGACAGCTAGTGGTTTGATGGACCCATGCCCGTACCCGATATGTTGGTTTACAATGTAATATAAACAATTACATAATTATATATTTCTCTAATTTTTTTTATAAGATTTGTAACGACAAAGAGTATGTGGTTGTATTATATTCAAAAAACCAAAGAAGCAATCCATTTTTTTTCAAAGTTTTGGTATATACACGTTGCTTGGAGTATAATTACTATTTGCACTTGCAATTTCTATGTTTTTGCCACTATCCATGTTGTGACGTGTACTGGGTCCAATTTATGTTGTCAGATGTTAATTTTTCCCTCCAAATCTGCAGTGGCATGCTAAACTACTTCACGCAACAGAACCTCTGTTGTCTTTTTGTTCCGAAATGTTTTGATCTCTGATTATCTTTAGCAATCTACTTCATATACCATAAGAGCTCGTTGCACTTGATAGTTGAGGGGCATTTGGAGTGCTTACCGTAACCATATGCTAAATTAAAATTAATTCAATCATGTCTCCTATTCCCGAGTAGAACGGGCATGAGTTTTAAATCAGTGTATCCCACTTCTGCTCCCATATTACTCTGAGGTCCATGTCCAGTGAGCATGAGACTAAAGAGTGTTAGATAAGTGTGCCCTTGGTTATTTGGTTCCAAACGTGACCTTGAAATGATGTATGGTTTTGGAGATTCTACAGTGATGTCTATTGCTTGACATGAGGTTGTGATCCTGGAAAGTAGGAAACATTCAATAAATTCACACGTGGTACAAGACCTTGTGCGACTTAAAGCTTGTGGCACTTCTTATTTCTTGAAATACATCTGTGTTGTCTTGCACAAGTTTTTCTTTTATAGCTTTCTGAAATTTGAGGAAATAATTCTTTGAGAACAAAAATTTCTAGTCCTTATTTCTTGCTGAATTTACTTTCTGCTGTGAACTTTTTTTCAGCTGATGAAGCCAGATATGCTTGACGTCATTTGAAAAACACAATATGTATGATTCTATCCAGGAGGACCAGGACAAGGTAATTCCTGCATTCAATCACTACTAAAGCTTCATATTTTCCCTGATGCATTTTAGCAACAATTGACGTTTCGGCTGTGTTAACTTATTCAATTTGTGGCTAAAATTGCATAAAATTTGTACCTCAACTTTAGGATTGTTTTGATCTGTATTATTGACTATATCATGCTGTTCTAGTTTAAACTTATTTGCCGTAGATTTTTGTTTGTGTTTTTCTTGGTGTTTATCTAAGAATATGACTGCTGCTTGACATATAAGATATTGCAGTGTCCTATTATACTTGGCACATAAGCTGCTGGAGCATCCTACATTATACTTATGTTCCTATTGGTCGTACATTAATTGTTTTGTAGTAAGCCAAAATCTATGTTGATTAGCAACTTGTGCTTGTACATTTACAACATTAGCATATACACGGTGGAGTCATTCAGATTGTGAAAATTAACAAATCATGCTTCTTCTAATTGAATTGTACAATTGATATGCACTTGATCTAAGTGCTGGGAAACTGTGGGAGGGTGGCCGCAGGCTGGCATCGACAGTGTAGGGGTGGAGCAGTAGGGAGTTTGGAATAGGGGTTCTTTAGTTCTATTCCTGACTTGCTGTTTAGTGGAGTTTTGTGGGGCAAATAAGAGAAAAGTAGCAAAAAATTGTGAGAAGAAAGATAAACAATGGGGTTGCATGAAATTGAAATGCCTAGAATGTTTTAGACAAAAAAATAAAACCGCACAATTGTATTTAGGAGAACAAACTCGCTCTTTTTATAGTACTATAGATGTCGATATATGTATATGTGGCCATTTGAATGTAATCATGTTCACATATGTATATATCTACATATTCATCATTCACATAACGTCAAACCTTGAATTTAGGGATGGCAAATCTCCCCAATGTACCCATACCCACCTAACCAAAAGAGTTTGGACCCAACTTACAATTGGTTTGACGGGTCACATTCATTTGGTGGGTCTTAAACATGGACACCATCTCTAGGTTCCTTTTTGTGCTTATCCCCATTGAGACCCATTAATTCCAATTCGTCTCAAAGGATATAAGTGCCCTCACTTTGACTCATCAAGTCTGTGATTCTGTCCCTCCATCCAAAACGACCGCTCCGTCCTAGTCTCCTTATCCCAACTCCTCCGATCTCTCTTGAATCCTGTCCTTGAAGGTGCCATGAAGGAGAGTCTGCAACACATAGGAGGAGCCTTCACACCTTGACGGAGCTGTCAGACTGCACATCTTGAATTAAGAGTTGTCACGCCATGCTGTGTAGCTTGAAGGAGCTAGCTCGATGACCATGAGTTGCATTGTTATTGTTCACTGGCCACATGACTGCAAATCTCTCATGCAAGATTGACTGTCGGTACTATTAATCTGACTAGAAACTAGACCTCTATGTGAAAAAAGACGAGGTGTTGCATAGGAACCCCTGTAACACTGGCGTTCTCCCATCATGAGCATTACTGGCACGGTGAAGTAGCAGTACGTTTGGGAGTTAAGGAATGCGGGAAGGGGTAGCTCCAGAAAATCGACTTTGTCTTATATATGTGCACATGGAGCTTCTATGAGAACCTCCGCCCACTAGCGTCCGCCAGCCAGTGACTCTATTCCTAATCGAGTGTGTGTTTATGATGACTCTGGTCCCTCACTCTCCAAGTGACACCCTATGCTCTACACCAACTTCATCCAGACAGAGGACCAAACTACTCAAGTCTTTCAGTTTCTAAAACCATGTCTTTACCGTCATGACTGCCACAACTCCAACTTCGTCATGCCCGTCAGCCTTGAGAAGATTTGTCACCTTAATGTCGCCACTGCCGCTGCCACTGCCACTGACGTGTGTGTCACACAAACTGTGCGACACCAGAAGCACAAGGGGTGTCTCAGTCTCAGTTCCATAATCATCTTCATCTTATTGTTCCTCTTCTTCTTCTTCTTTGTCTCCCACTAACTTCTCCTGTAACTCCTCATCTTCTTCTTATTCCTTTATTCTTCTTCATCATTATAATTAGTGACATCATCATCATCATCGTAGTCATTGTTGTCGTCATTGTCATCATGATCATTGTCAATATCTTCCTTATCCTTGTAGTTGTCATCATCCAATCCTTGTTGTCATCATCATCATCGTCATCATTGTCATCGTCATTGTCCTCGTCCTCCTTGTCATTATTGTCATCATCGTCTTCTTCTTCTTCTTCTTCTTCTTCTCCTTCTCTTTCTTATTCTAGGTATTCTCGTTCCTCCTATTCTTTTTGTCCGTCTTCTTCTTCCTAATCGTCTTCATCTTCTTCTTCCTTACATTTTTCTTACTATTGCTACTCTTCTTTCTTTTCTCTTCCTCCTCCTCCTCCTTCGTTGTCATCATTGTCTTTTTCATCTTCTTCCTCGTCTTTGTCTTTTTCTTATCCTTCATCTTCTTCAACTTACTTCGTCAACTTCTTCCTTATCTTCTTCTTCTTCTTTGTTGCCCACCAACCCCTCCAACTTCTCATCTTCTTCTTATTCTTTTTATTCTTCATCATCGTAGTTGGTGACTTCATCATCATCGTAGCCATTGTCGTCATTGTCATCGTGATCGTCGTCAATATCTTCCTTTTCATTGTAGTTGTCTACGTCCAATCCTTGTTATGTCATTGTCATCGTAATCATCAATGTCATCGTCATCGTCCTCCTTGCCATTATTGGCATCATTGTCTTTTTCTTATTCTTCTTTTATCATTCTTATTTTAGGTATTCTTGTTCCTCCTCTTCTTTTTATCTTTCTTCTTCTTGTTCCTAATAGTCTTCTTTGCCTTCCTCTTACTTACATTTTTCTTACTATTGCTACTCTTCTTTCTTTTCTTGTCCTCCTCTTCCCCTCTTCCTTCTTCCTTGTCATGATTGTTTTCATTGTCTTCTTCCTCGTCTGTCTTTTTCTTATCCTTCTTCTTCTTCCTTCTCTTCTTCTTCATCATCTTTTTCATCTTATTGTTCCTCGGGTTCCTCTTCTTCTTCTTCTTCTTCTTCTTGTTTTTCTTCTTCATCTTTGTTGCCCATTAACTACTACAACTCTTATTCCTTTTGTTCTTCTTCATCATCATAATTGGTGACATCATCATCATCGTAATCATTGTCGTCGTCATTGTCATCGTGATCGTCGTCAATATCTTCCTTATCCTTGTAGTTTGTCTTTGTCCAATCCTTGTTGTTGTCATCGTCATCATCAATGTCGTCATCATCGTCATCATCAATGTCATCGTCCTCCTTGTCATTATTGTCATCGTTGTCTTCTTCTTCTTCTTCATCATAATTGGTGACATCATCATCATCATAGTCATTGTCATCGTGATTTTCGTAAATATCTTCCTTATCCTTGTAGTCGTCGTCGTTCAATCCTTGTCATCGTCATCGTCATCGTCATCATCAATGTCGTCAACATCGTCATCGTCAGTGTCATCGTCATCATCCTTGTCCTCCTTGTCATTATTTTCATCGTTGTCTTTTCTTATTCTTCTTCTCCTTCTCTTTCTTATTCTAGGTATTCTTGTTCCTCCTCTTCTTTTTATCCTTCTTCTTATTCTTAATCCTCTTCTTCTTCTTCTTCTTCTTCTTCTTCCTTATGTTTTTCTTACTATTGCTACTCTTCTTTCTTTTCTTCATCTCCTTCTCTCCTCCACCACCTCCTTGCTCGTCATAATTGTGTTAGTTGTCTTCTTCTTCCTCATCTTTGCCTTTTTCTTGTCCTTCATCTTCTTCTTCATTCTCTTCTTCATCTTTTTCTTCCTTCATCTTATTGTTCCTCTTCTTCCTCTTCTTCTTCTTCTTCTTCTTCTTCTTCTTCTTCTTCTTCTTCTTCTTCTTCTTCTTCTTCTTCTTCTTCTTCTTCTTTTTCTTCTTCTTTGTTGCCCACCAATTTTTCCTCTAGCTCCTCATCTTCTTCTTATTCCTTTAATTCTTCATCATCATAATTGGTGATGTCGTCTTCATCATAGTCATTTTCGCCGTCATTGTCATCATGATCATCATCAATATCTTCCTTGTCCTTATAGTTGTCTTCGTCCAAACCTTAGGTCTCGTCATCATTCTCATCATCAATGTCTCATCATCGTCCTCGTCCTCCTTGTCATTATTGTAATCACTGTCTTCTTATTCTTCTTCTTCTCCTTCTTCTTTCTTATTGTTGGTATTCTTGTTCCTATTCTTTTTATCCTTCTTCTTCCTAATCGTCTTCTTCTTATTCTTCCTCCTTACTTTTTTCTTACTATACTGCTCGTTATTCTTTTTTTCTACTACTACTCCTCCCTCATCATCATTGTTTTCGTCGTCTTATTCTTCCCAATTTTTGTCTTTTCTTATCCTTCATCTTCTTCTTCATTTTCTTCTTCATCTTCTTCTTCGTTATCTTCTTCATCTTATTGGTCTTCTTGTTTCTCTTCTTCTTCTTCTTCTTCTTTGTTGCCCACCAACTCCTTCTCCAACTCCCCATCTTTTTCTTATTCTTTTTATTCTTCATCATCATAGTTGGTGACTTCATCATCATCGTAGCCATTGTCATCATTGTCATCGTGACCGTCGTCAATATCTTCCTTTTCATTGTAGTTGTCTACGTCCAATCCTTGTTATGTCATTGTCATCATAATCATTAATGTCGTCGTCATCGTCCTCGTCCTCCTTGCCATTATTGGCATCGTTGTCTTTTTCTTATTCTTCTTATTCTCCTTATCATTCTTATTTTAGGTATTCTTGTTCCTCCTCTTCTTTTTATCTTTCTTCTTCTTGTTCCTAATCGAATTCTTCGCCTTCTTCTTACTTACATTTTTGTTACTATTGCTACTCTTCTTTCTTTTCTTGTCCTCCTCCTCCTCCCCCTCTTCCTCCTTCCTTGTCATGATTGTTTTCATCGTCTTCTTCCTCATCTGTCTTTTTCTTATCCTTCTTTGCCTTCCTTCTCTTCTTCTTCATCATCTTTTTCATCTTATTGTTCCTAAGGTTCCTCTTCTTCTTCTTCTTCTTCTTCTTCTTCTTCATCTTTGTTGCCCATTAACTACACCAACTTCTCATCTTCTTCTTATTCCTTTTGTTCTTCTTCATCATCATAATTGGTGACATCATCATGATCGTAGTCATTGTCATTGTGATCGTCGTCAATATCTTCCTTATCCTTGTAGTTGTCTTTGTCCAATCCTTGTTGTCATCGTCATCATCATCATCATCGTCATCGTCAGTGTCATCGTCCTCGTCATTATTGTCATCGTTGTCTTATTCTTCTTCTTCATCATCATAAATTGGTGACATCATCATCATCATAGTCATTGTCATCGTGATCGTCGTCAATATCTTCCTTATCCTTGTAATCGTCATCGTTCATCCTTGTTGTTGCCATCATCATCGTCATCATCAATGTCGTCATCATCGTCATCGCGTTGTCTTCGTCTTATACTTCTTCTCCTTCTTCTCTTTCTTATTCTAGGTATTCTTGTTCCTCTTCATTTTATCTTTCTTATTCTTCTTCTTCTTCTTCTTCCTAATTATATTCTTTGTCTACTTCTTCTTTACATTTTTCTTACTATTGCTACTCTTCTTTATTTTCTTCTCCTCCTACACCTCCTCCTAGCCCCGTCATCATTGTGTTCATCGTCTTCTTCTTCCTCATCTTTGTCTTTTTCTTATCCTTCATCTTCTTCTGCATCTTCTTCTTCCTTATCTTCTTCGTGTTATTGTTCTTCTTGTTCATTTTCTTCTTATTCTTCTTCTTTTTCTTCTTCTTCTTCTTCTTCTTCTTCTTCTTTGTTTCCCACCAACTTCTCCTCCAACTCGTCATCTTCTTCTTATTCCTTTTATTCTTCTTCATCATCATAATTGGTGACATCATCTTCATCTTAGTCATTATCGTCGTCATTATCATCTTGATAGCCATCAATATCTTCCTTATCCTTATTGTCATCATCATCGTCACCATCAATGTCATCATCATCGTCATCATCCTCGTCCTCCTTGTCATTATTGTCATCATTGTCTTCTTATTCTTCATCTCCTTCTCTTTGTTATGCTGGGTATACTTGTTCTTGCTCTTCTTTTTATCCTTCTTCTTCCTAATGGTCTTCTTGTTCTTTTTCTTCATTCCTCCTTACATTTTTCTTACTATTGCCACTCTTCTTTCTTTTCTCCTCCTTCTTTGTCATCATTGTCTTCATTGTCTTCTTCCTCGTCTTTGTCTTTTTCTTATCCTTCATCTTCTTCTTCCTTCACTTGTTCTTCATTATCTTCTTCATCTTATTGTTCCGCCTCTTCTTCTTCTTTTTTGCTCGCCAACTCCTCCAACTCCTCATCTTCTTCTTATTCCTTTAATTCTTCTTCATCATCATAATTGGTGACATCCTCATCGTCGTAGTCATTTTTGTTGTCATTTTCATTGTGATCATCGTCGATATCTTCCTTATCCTTGTAGTTGTCGTCGCCGAATCCTTGTTGTCATCATCATCATCATCGTCATCATCAATGTTGTCATCATCGTCATCATCAGTGTCATCGTCCTTGTCCACATCCTTTTCATTATTGTCATCATTATCTTCTTATTCTTCTTCTCCTTCTTTTTCTTATTCTAGGTATTCTTGTTCCTCCTCTTCTTTTTATCCTCCTTAATCGTCTTCTCTTCTTCTTCTTCTTATTCTTTCTTATGTTTTTCTTAGTATCGCTACTCTTCTTTCTTTTCTCCTCCTCCCCTGCAATCATTGTCTTCGTTAACTTCTTCTTCCTCATCTTTGTCTTTTTCTTATCCTTCATCTTCTTCTTCCTTATCTTCTTAATCATCTTTTTCTTACTTATCTTCTCTTTCTTATTGTTCCTCTTCTTCTTCTTTTTCTTATTCTTCTTTGTTGCCAACCAACTCCTTCAACTTCTCATCTTCTTCTTATTCATTTTATTCTTCATCATAATAATTGATGACTTCATCATCATCATCATCATCATCATAGTCATTGTCGTCGTGATCGTCATCAATATCTTCCTAATCCTTGTAGTTGTTATCCAATCCTTGTTGTCATCGTCATCGCCAATGTCATCGTTACTATCATCACCATCGTCCTCTTTGTCATTATTGTCAACATTTTCTTCTTTTTATTCTTCTTCTCCTTCTCTTTCTTATTCGAGGTATTCTTGGTCCTCCTCTTCTTTTTATCCTTCTTCTTTGTCTTCTTCTTCTTCCTTACATTTTTCTTAGTATTGCTACTCTTTTTGCTTTTCTTCTTCTCCTCCTACACCTCCTCCTTCCTCGTTATCATTGTGTTTCTCGTCTTCTTATTCCTACTCTATCTTTTTCTTATCCTTCATCTTCTTCTTCATTCTCTCCTTGTTCATCTTTTTCTTCCTTATCTTCTTCATCTTATTGTTCCTCTTGTTTCTTTTCTTCTTCTTCTTCTTCTTTGTTGCCCATCAACTCCTCCTCCAACTCCTCATCTTCTTATTCCTTTTATTCTTCTTCATCATCATAATTGGTGACATGATCATCATCGTAGTCATTGCCGTCATCATTATCATCGTGATCGTCGTCACTATATTCTTATCCTTGTAGTTGTCTTCGTCCAATCCTTCTTGTTGTCATCATCAATGTCGTCATCATCATCATCGTTAGTGTCATCTTCATCGTCCTCGTCCTCGTCCTCTTTGTCATTGTTGGCATCATCATCTTCTTCTTAGTCTTCTACTTCTCTTTCTTATTCTAGGTTTTCTTGTTCCTCCTCTTCTTTTATTTTTCTTCTTCTTGTTCCTAATCGTCTTCTTCTTACTTACATTTTTCTTACTCTTGCTGCTCTTCTTTCTTTTCTTCTCCTCCTACTCCTTGTCATTATTGCCTTCACCATCTTCTTCTTCCTCATCTTTGTCTTTTTCTTATCCTTCATCTTCTTCTTCATTTTCTTCTTCTTCATCTTCTTGTTCCTTATCTTCGTCATCTTATTGTTCCTCTTGTTCCTCTTCTTCTTATTCTTCTTTATTGTCGACCAACTCCTACAACTCCTCATCTTCTTTGTATTCCTTTTATTTTTATTCATCATCATAATTGGTGATATCATCATCATTGTAATCATCATTGTTGTCATTGTCGTTGTGATCACGTCAACATCATCCTTATCCTTGTAGTTGTCGTTGTCCAATCCTTGTCTTCGTCATTGTCATCATAATGTCTCCATCATCGTCAGTGTCATCGTCTTTGTCCTAGTCCTCCTTGTCATTGTTGTGGTCATTGTCTTTTTCTTGTTCTTCTTCTCCTCTTCTTTCTTATTATTGGTATTCTTGTTCCTCCTCTCCTTTTTATACTTCTTCGTAATTGTCTTCATCTTCCTCATGTTTTTCTTACTATTGCTACTCTTCTTCTTGTTGCACACCAACTCCTCCTCCAACTCCTTATGTTCTTCTTATTTCTTTTATTCTTCTTCTTCATCATAATTGGTGACATCATCATCATTGTAGTCATTGCCTTCGTCATTGTCATCGTGATTGTCGTCAATATCTTCCTTATCGTTGTAGTTGTCGTTGTCCAATCCATGATGTTGTCAGTGTCTTCATCATCAATATCGTCATCATCGCCATCGTCGGTGTCATCGTCATTGTGCTCTTCCTCCTTGTCATTATTGTCATCATTGTCTTCATCTTATTCTTCTTCTCCTCCCTCTCTTTCTTATTCTAGGTATTCTTGTTCCTCTTCTTTTTATCATTTTTCTTCCTAATCATCTTCTTCGTCTTCTCCTTCCTCCTTACTTTTTTCTTATTATTGCTACTCTTCTTTCTTTTCTTTTCTTCTTTTTCTCCTCCTCCTCCTTCCTCATCATCATTGTCTTTGTGTCTTCTTGTTCCCCGTCTTTGCCTTTTTCTTATCCTTAATCTTCTTCATTCTTTTCTTCTTTATCTTCTTCATCTTATTGTCCTCTTGTTCCTATTCTTCTTCTTCTTCTTCTTATTCTTATTTGTTACCCACCTACTTGTAACGACCCCGTCTCCCGGTAACCCCCACTTAAGGGAGACCAAGAGATCAGAGCCGTTATCTAATAACCCAGATCAAATGTTCGACAAATAATCAATAATAATTATGAAATTCTACTAACTAAACTGAAATTTGGTAGAAAATTAAAACTTTGCTTACCTTTTAAAAGTTGGGATTTCTAAACTTCTATCCATGAAGATACTAATCTAACTAATCCTCCTGTGTACGTTATTTCTCATTTAGTTCCACACATGCCACTTTACTGTTTGTTCTTTTCATTTGTACCTAAAACGCCGACAAACAAAACGTCAGTCAGCAAGAAACTGGTATGTGGGGGAAACAATAATTGTGCAACTATGTTAACAATGTAGTCAACCAAATATTATTTAACATCTAAGATTACGTTTTAAGCAATACTACTCAATCCTTGCCTATCCCCTATCTCTGTACCGTGCCTGCAGTGGACATGGATACTACCTCTCTCATATGGTAGATCCTTACCCCCATGGTCCTACCACACAGGTAGCCAATTCCTAGGGTTATGGAGTCACATGGTCCTACCCAATGGTAGCCCAATCCCTGACTCATGATGACTTGATGGTCCTACCCCGTTGGTAGCCATGTATTAAGTCATTCAATGACCTGATGGGCCTACCCCATTGGTAGCCATGTACTAGGTCAATCCATTAGGCTACAGAGGGGACTAGGATCTGAGCTAGTAGGCACATCTCTTATGTGATAGTCATATTCACATTATAATTTGCATAAATTAAATGCAACCAACAGTTTAATTCAAGTCGTCGATAAAATCTCAAAAATCCTCGAGAAACTAATTCGGGATATTCATAGGCGTAACCACATACCTGTCAATTTGATGTGAGACAGAAATAATCCAATCAACCAATAGGCAAGCAAGCATTCAATAAGATCCTGAAACAATTATACAATTTCCTTTTATTACTCATGTCATTAAGATCTATCAAATCTAGCCCGCTTCCTAGGGTTTCTAGTCCACTTTTAGGGTTTCCATTGCAATTAGGGTTTCCCTTCATCTTTTACCATCTTAAACCACAATTTAACGCAATTGTTCACAAACCCTGATTATTTCAACATCTAATCCTCAGTTTCGGATGACCGCAGTTCAACATTGAGCAACATTGATTATTTAATGCATTGGACAGAAATGCCCTTCTGCGGGCTAAATTGCGGATTAGATGATTAATTATGCCCGCAGAAGGGCATTTCTGTCCAATGCATATCCTTGCTTCTTCAACCTTGAGCAACCCGACGGCTGCCGCCCTAGCCGCCGAGCGCAGCCCTAGGGGCTGTTCTTGCTCCTCGTTTCGGACCCGAACTCCATGGCCGATCCTTCCCCGACCTCTGTAGGCCCTTTGCGCCCCTCTGGGCGTCTTCAGCGTGTGCCATGGCGGCCGGTTCGGCGTGAGCGGGCCTGCAAGGTGCGGCCGTCCAAGCAGCCTTCCTGCTGCTGCGTCGTTCAAGCAAGGGAGAAGGGAAGTCCAACAAGTTTCCCCTACCTCCGATGTGCCTCTGTGCACGTGAGGACGCCACTGGGCTGTGGCCAAGTTGGCCAAGACTGGCTGGGAAGACCTACCACCACAGCTAGTGCTGCATACTATTTCCTTTTTAACAATACCACACAATCCATTAATAATGTATTCACATTATATCCTTATTTTTTATTAATGATATTTTTATTTTTCATTTCTTCATTGGGACTTCTTGGATCCCAAGAAACTCTATTATTTCAAAATCCTTTTTATTGGATACTCATTATCCTTCTAGATGTATCTAAATGCATTATTTCACATTATCTTGTTTATTTCTCATTAAAATATCTCTTTTTGAGGATTTCTCTTTATTTCTCTTTTATTTTCCTCATTGGTATGCCTTTTATCATTAGGAATCCTTGGGATACGAAAATCCACCAAGGATAACTCAATTATACCTCTTTTCACATATTTTCCACATTTCATCATTATTTTCAATTTCTTTCTTAACAAGAAAATACTTAATTGGTCATTTCTTTTCTTATTGCATTCTCTATGCAACTTTGGACTCCTTGGGATCCAAGGAACCCAAGAGGCACGAAATCCAACTTTGGATTATATTATTTTGCCTTCTGGAGGTTTCCACACCTTTCTTTTCTCAAAAACTTAATTATTCATTTACTAATTGAATTTCCTTGTTATTGGGCCCAATAGCCAATAAAGCCCACAAAACAATCATCAAGGCTATTGTAACGAAATTCATGCATCAATCAAAAGACATCATTATTTGTTCATTTATCTTTAATATGAGAAATTACATTTCTCAGCAAATGAACCCAAAATTTGGGGTTGTAACATCCTTCCCCTCTTATAAGAATTTTGTCCTCAAAATTCCAACAAGCAAACAAACAATTCGTGATAAGCCTTTCTTATGTCCATCAGGGCTCTCGTGTGGCTTCACCCTTTCCATGGTGCTTCCCAAGAACCTTCATCATCTCATATTCTTCCATCTGAGTTCTTTCTTACCTTGGTATATCATACCCTCATAGGTGGCTCAGGACGTTTCAGCTTCTCAAAAGTTAAATAGGTTCAGGGCTCAGCACATGGCTTGGGTACCTCACATAGTGCTCTAGATCGGACTCATGGAACACATTACACATCATGTTAACCTGAGAGGCAAGGCTAAACACAACCATCTCCACCAATCCATCAAATGGACCCATATATCGGGGACTTAGCTTTCTCAGCTGTAGCTTAGAGGGGTCAAATTTTCACATTACATATTCTCCCACAGTGAACTGCATGTCGGTCTGCTTTGCATCAGCTCACGACTCATGTCGTCTCTGGGCTCTCTCTCTCAGCCATTGCACGATCAAAGCGACTTCATCTGCACCCACTGTGGTTCTTTTCTAACCTTCGTGAGGCCTCCTTCACCAACATCATCTTAATGAAGTGGTGACCGGCACAACCTTCTTCTTGCATCCCGATAAAGGCTATGGTGGTTAACATCACATCTTATGAACTGTCTCTTTGTATCACCCTGAACAAGCACACTTGCTTTCATCAGATCGTCTAGTCTGGATCAAACTAATCATTAGTTAGAGGTGATAAACCGTACTATCATCGAGTTCTTTATATATCTACTCCCACCTCATGGAAGTGAACCTTTAGGTCATACTCAAGAACTTTTGAACTTGCATCATGGTGTAGTTGAACCATCTTTCTCTCTTAAGTAGTTCAACCGAATCTGCCCCTTGACAACATTCTTTCTATCTCATGGCATCTAGGTAAGGCGATCTACCATAACCCATATTGCATCTTGACCTTCTTTGGTCTAGGGAAGACTTACCACCACATCTGTAGTGATGAATTCCCATTCCCTCTCGGAGATTCTTTATAAGTCAAAGCACTGGGTTACTGGTGTTCGTCCTTCACCTCCTGGCTTGCATGGCCACATGCACCATGTATCAGGCATCCAAAGCTCTACCATCACTTACTATCTTTGTAGTTTCATGGTGTATGGTGATCATGCTTTCCTGTATGTCATGATTCCTCAAGGTCGATTCCTCGGAAGCCCTAAACCACTCTCATCATGGTTTTATTACCTTCCTATCTAAAGAAGTGTATCCAATTAGATTGAGTATCATATACATAATGATAAGAGTAGTGATCCTTACTTTTAGATCCACTGTTGAAGCAACCGAAAGTTGGATAATTTGAAAAAAAGTTTTCTAGTTCATTTAAAAAAGAACTACAAATATCGATCTCCAACATCTGATTTTCAATATCAAAATATAAAGAATAACTATCACCATTACTATCTCTAACTAAAAAAGTCCCATCAGAGATCAAGCTCCAAATACCCTTAATATCAAATAAATGTTCAACATTACTAGAATGGCAACTCCCACTACGATTCCAACTAGAAATGTTTTTATCTATATCATTTATAATGGGGTTCTCATTTTCACTAGTATGTCCAATATGATCAAGACTAGACATTGATTTATTTAACTCACATATATGTTCTAATCCCATGTTAGAAGACATCGAATTTAACCACCATTTTTCCATAAATTCTGACTGTCCCTTAAGAATACAATAGATGAATAGTCATTCCATAAATAATTATTTTACGATTCGATTTCCTATCCTCATTAAGCATATAGATCCAATTAGTAGGATTGTTCACTAAAAATAGGATTGTTAACTAAAAAAGGGAATAAAAAAAGAATCCACATTGAAATAAAAGATTATCCTTATAGGAATCTGAGATGTTGCTTCAAGATTTGAATAGGGATTTCTTTAATTGATAGAATATTTTTCTCAGTATATTTATTAATATAAGATTAATATAAGGTTTCTCTCATGTCATGTATAAATTCTCGTAGAAAAGAAGAATATTTCTTTCTTATTATGAAGAATTCAATCTCATATAATTGAATAAAATAAAAAGTTTTTATTACAACACAAAAAGACAATATATAGGATGGATAAGTGACACATTTCCCCTGGCTTGATCTATGGTCTGAAACCATGGCATGAGATATAAAAGAATTCACCAATCGCAAAGACCCATAAGATTAAATATGGATCCGACAATAAACAATAAAAGTATTGAATTCTTTAGTCTTAGATCTTCTTGTTTGGATCTTGTATATATACACATGGGTTGGGTTGTTGGTAAAGTTTGTAAATTATGTACATGTTGAGTGATACAGTTTATTGCTATAAAACAAAAAACATTTCTCTTAATTTTTCCACTATAGTACCATTATGTCGTACAAAGTGTTGAATTATGCTAACTATTAAGGTATATATTGCATCTGATTGGGTTGGCCATTTCTAATTTTATTTGAGAACTATGCTCATTCCTTTTTGTAGCTTGAAATATTTCTTGTCTATGTATTTTAGTTAAATATATAATCCACCATCCTCTTAATTATCCAGTAAAGGATGAAGTTACCTTTTAATAAATTATAGTGTCAAGGCTACCATGTGCTCCACAAGCATTCACATAAATTAACATATGACAAAAAAAATTGCAATATTTGGTATTGTAAAATCCATCTAAGTTCTATTCTATAAGAGACTGGCCATCAAATTGACATAAAGTAAGATCAAGAGTTTCTTCAATTGAAGGTCTACTAGTGTTGGTCTAGAATACTATTTTTTTTTTTAAATTGGTAGGTTTTACCAAAGCTAACTTTAATTAGATGTAGCTTTTCAAATGTATTTTCAGATATCTCTCCTTCATTTGAGGATGATGAGTCTCCATGTATTGTGTTAATGGTTGTTTTTTTAATGTTTAGTTGAGTTCGTGTACTTGTGATTTCATGTGTCAATTCATCGAGTTGTTTATAAAAAATTAGTAGGTGCCCTTTTTGCTAATGTTATATTTCCATTTATTGGTTGAGGAACAATTTGTGACAAATTTTTGTTTCAACTTTCTTTTGATATATTGGTGTCATGCCAATTTGTTTAATATCAATAACCATTGTTTCTATCCTTTTAGTTTGTTTGCTTAGGGTTTGAAGATTTATATTTGTATAGTCATTGTATTCAATTATATGAGCTATATGGTGTGTTTTAATTGGTTCTTGATTGTATTCCATTATTTTTAATGGACTATCTTTGATGTCATTTTCTCCAAATTTTATAGCTCTAAAAGGTGGATAAATTGATTCAATCTCTTCATCCTTTGAAGCATATTTCCATGTTAAAGATATTCTTTCTAAAACCATAGCATGATCCTCACATGATAGAGTTAGTAATATTTCTTTAAGAGTTTCAAGATAACTAGTTTCATCCCAATCAAAGAAATATATACTCTTATTTAATTGTTAAATGTGGGAATATCATAGATCTTTTATAGCTGATCTTTCATATTTATCAAAGTTTGTAAAATAACCATTGTACTTTTGGCTTATTATTCTCGGATAAAAATTCTTCCCTTAGTAACTTTTTATCTATTTCAAAGTGGTTAGAGTTGTATTCATGAAGACATACAACTTTGAAATCTGATTTAGAAGTTCATACCATGTTCATATACTGGGTAAGATATTCCTATAGGTCTTCTATTCATTGTGTTAGACCTTTCAGGTTTATCGTGAGTTATTTGTAAATTTTAAGAAGTGCCAACATCAATGATGTTTTCTCCAAGATGAGATGGCCTTGATGAGGTATAATTTCTCCTCTCAGAAGGATAAAAACTTATTTCTATATCACCATTTTATATATTCAATAATGTTTTGTATTTTAGTATTTTCTCTAGGTGCAGACAGATTTTCTTGTGGCATGGTCCAATTTTCTGGGAGCTTAACCTCTTCAGATCGTAGGGCCTTAGAAATAATAGCTTTGTTTTTATGTTGATTAGAAAAAAGGGTTGTGAGACCCTGTTCTGAGCAAATCAAAGATTGAGGAGTTACTGTGTTCATGGCTTTGAAGAATACTCTATAACAGAGGACAATATTTTCAGAATTGAGATCCATGTAGAATCCTGATGTTTGTACATTTAGTGTTAAGACTTTTAAGAGGACTGGATCAGAAAGAGATACCGAGAAATTAGGAAATGCATTAAAGAAAGCATGTCCTTCATCTAGTGTTGATTCTACAAGTCCAAGAAGGGATTCTGGGAATTTTGGATGCCTATAGTCTCTAAGTCATAGAAGTACCAAACAATTTATACCTTTTCTAGTTAAGGATTTTGCAGATACTTGCACTAGACCTAAATGAAGAAAGTCATATCTTGGATTATTTTTTTATCATGTTTAAATCTCTTTTAGATAGAAGTTGTATGCATTCATGTGAAGGTGTAACTGATGTAGTTTTTTTCTATAGTCTTAATGTTATAATCAGATATCAAACGAAAACCACCTTTTGAGTAAATTGTCTTTTATGGGAACTTTTGGCATTCACCAACTTTGAATGGATTGTTCGATATATTCAAGATTATTTGTTCATAATTTTTTATTGAAATTGTTCAAACTACAAAATGGTCTGCATGTGAATTGGTAGAAAGTTTGGAAAGTATTCTTTCAATTTTTATTAGAAATGTTTGAAACTTTGATATTTTCTTGTGTTGAAGACTTGAGAGAGTGATAATCTTCCTATAAAGACACTAAGTGACTTGTCAACAACTGAACCTAGCCCTACAAAACCTTAAATGTCTATCATGGCCAAACCATGTGCAACGGGCTACTACTACAACAAGGAGGCCTCAAACCTTATAATTATCAAGAAAGAAGATCCTGAACCCTCACCCCTTCAAAAAGAGAGGCACAAATATATCTCAACCACCGCTAACTTGACTCTGATACCATTTGGAGGTGGAAGCTAGGATTTTGGTGGTTGTTCATTAGAGATTTGGTGGAGTGTGGTGTTGGAGTATTGGTGGAATTTTTGAATAATTGGTGGAGTAGGAAGGACTAATCTATGTTTGGATAACTGGGACAAATGGTGACGTAAGAAGGGATAATTTGTGTATGGATAATCAATAGAAGTGTGCGATTAAAGGTGGATTAGTGTTTGTGATTAAGGAATAATATGTGTATAATTTTCTTAGGATCAACGGAGAATGCTTGAGTAAATTAATTTAAATAAAAGTAAAGAACTTACATATGGCACTGATTAGTGGTGAAGAATGTGTCGTTGATCCCACCGAGGGAACGTTAGTACATCATCGAAGCAAACTGGTTTCCTTGCTATTAATCAAAACAATGATCTTTGATTATGATTCACAAAGGGAAGAACATGCACACACAATTGATCTTAACAAAATATAAATGCAAATTGTTATTGGATACTGGAAGGTTACACTTGAGATTATATGAGGAAACTAAAAACACATGATTATATGGACGAAGTTACAATATATGGAAGGTGGAGGAAGGATTATAACACTTAGAAATTCTCTAAGTAGAGAGAATTTTGAACTAGGGCTTCCCTTACTATAAGATTTAAGGATAATAATCCAAGGGAGCTCTTTGGTGGGAAGAGTGTGTAGCTATTTCACCTCTGCTCTCTCCTTCAAATTTTGTCTTTTATATGCATTTTAGAGGGAATGGACAAATTTCTTTAGTTTGCCACTTGATTTCTCCAAGTTGTACGTTTGACAAGTATTTTTTGTTGATGTAGTTGCCAAAATTGTTGTAGTTACCACTTGCTCTTTCAACTTTGGGTCTTTGACAGGTGTTTCATGCTTTGAGAAGTGTCTCTTGCATGGATGCATTGATAAAATATTCTTGTCTTCTTCTCCATTAGTCTTTTATAGATGCGTCACTTCCATGTTTGAGTGACTTCCTTTTTTTATATATGGAATCTTAAGTGAAATACGTTAACGATTTTAGTTTGACTTTTACCATATTGTTAATTCTATTTACTTTTATATGTTATTGGACTATTATTTTTTATTTACTTTTATTTTTACCACTACTTACCTTAAAATTTTTAATTTCCAATAACTATTTTTTCACTTTGATTTTCCTTTTCATATTCTTCAATTTCATGTTTCTTTGAAACCTCCGGACCATCATGATCCATAATTTTTGACATTTCCTCAAATACTAGTAATTGTAATTGATTATATGCAATATTGGGATTTTGGATGCAAATGTTTCTTGTATTGTTTCAGTTGACTAAATGAACATTTTATTTGTTTTAGTTTCTTGGTCTTGTTTGTAACTAGAAACTAACAATGGAATCAATTTTTCCTTTGGAATAGGGTTGGCATGGAATTTGTCCCACCATTTGACATATGTTTGTCTTTCTAGGATTGGTGGTAAATCAATGGTTTCTTTTTTCCATTTCCATTTTATAATCCATGGTATTCCACAGGATGAGATATATTTCATCATATTTAGATCTTCTTCTATGAGATCTTCATTGTTAATATTTTCCCTTAAGATTGAGGATAATATTTCTCTTACTGCTCTAAAGTTTTGCTAAAAATTTATAGAAAAGCCAATTTGGCAATTTTGTGTGTCGTGGCCATTTTATTGACCACTTGTGAATCATTAGCGTGTTTTGAACATCTAAAATATTTTCCCATTCACTTTGATAGTCCCAATAGTTATAATATTGGGGTTGATAGAAATTTTTATTTCATCTCAAAATATTAGTGTGACACCCACTTTAAGCATACATGTATCAACGGAAGCAACTTTCATGTTTTCCATAAAATGAGGGAGTTTAGTTGAAAGGGATGACACAAAAATAATTAACATTGCTAATAAAGTAAACAATCACTATGCATTAATATAGAAATTGATTCATACATTGTCGAAAAACAATCTAGTATAATTGAGTTCTTGCATACACAATCTAATCTCTAAACATGATTCATAAGATGAAAGAAACTCAAATCTAAATAATTGGGCCGACTAGGTAGATGTCACCCCACCAGGCAAGTCCTTGAGAAACTTTGAGCTATTCCTTAGGTTGATCTTCACATGGCTCTATCCTCAACATAGCTCCTTTCTTGTGGGTATCACACCCCCATCCATGCATAAAACAATTTGTAAGTGGAATTGAACATATTATACAACTGAAATAACATATAATTTGAAAAGAAAACATTTAACATCATGAAAATAAACTTTATATTTTATCATCATCTTTTATATGACTTATATAATAATCCTCAAATTTTGCACCAAGGTGCCTCTTCTCTTTGCTCCAAAGTGGCTCTTGAATTGCACCATAGTGCTTTATATGCTAGAAAAGTCATGATTTGTTTTGGAGTACATTATATGCTAGAAAATCTCATAATTTGTACTGAAGTACATTGTATGCTAGGAAAGTCCATGATGAGGATCTTATATAAGGTTCATTCATTATCTTTACTCTTTACTCTTGAATACTCTTTACTCTTTCTCTTAAACATGAATATGATGTGATATGATAATTCTTGAAAATAAATAGTAAAAAGGGTTTCATTTATCCATTAATTTTTAACTTTTTGATCAATAAATCTTAGCATAAATAATACGATCACTTAATAACATGTACATTGTACTCGATAGTATATAAACATCCAATAATTATGTTCAAAGTGCATGGAACACTTGCAGAGATTGGAGCAACTCTAATCCCCCCTTGAGGTCGACGAAACCTAATTACCCTATTCAATCAATAATTATTCATTAATAATTAATATGAACTTGATTTCTAGGATTCCCTTGTGTATATAATCTTATATTAACCTACTTATTGAGATAGGACAAAAAATATGCACTAAAATTAGGTTCATTAGCTTCTTCTTGTTCTACTGATCGATTTGCTATATAACTTTACAAAGATAAGATATTCCTAGCAAATTCTAGGGGTCGTTCGGCCCCCAACTTCGCAACTATCGATGTTTATATATAATTGGGTTGTTAATTTGTATATCATAATTTTTTCCGGCATTTGACTCAGTATTTGCCTATACGAATCGTCCACATTTCAAAACCCGACATGTACGGAGGCAGTGAACAAGCACGCGTCTAGTGCGGTACCATATCCACATCATCAGTTTAACGTGCTCTGTTGCATGTATCTTCTCAATGCTCACACACAGCAATGCTCTTGAATCAAAAGCCGAGCATGCATGAAACTACAGAACTTGTGAAGTCAGGGGCCAAACGCCCCCCAGGGTTTTTGAAAGATTGATGACATAACATGATTATACCTCGAATTCCTAGGCTTGGTGGCCGCCCTATTGGGCCGCACCACTAAGGCCCACAGTCACAGGGATCCTAGGAGCGGGCTTCCCTGCGGACCTGCTACGAGCGCTGAACGTGCTCTGTTGCATGTATCGTCTCAATGCTCCCTCCAGCCATCAAGCATGAAGGCGTCTCGCTCTCATAAAGCTCGCACACCCTGTTCCCGCTCAAGAATAATGTCGCCTACCTGGAGGTGTCTGGCGACTAGACATGGAGAAGTGTGGCAGGGGAAGACGCCATCTAGGCTTATAAACAAGGTACTGCCATCCCTTACTCGCCCTTGCGGCTGCCTCTAGACGGTGGAGGATGGTGGCAGAGAAGGGGATGAATACGATGAGGGATTTGGGTAACAGGGGTAGTTTTGGATGGTTTACTATTGTGTCTGTTGTGGGGAAACCTTGGAACCCATATAGGCACATGAGGTGGGGATATCGACTGAATTTGCTTCACGAGAATGCAGAAAAGACATGAGTGTGTTCGAAATCCTTTTTCGAATTTAATGGTCAAGTTTCCATGTTTTATAGATCTCTAAAGGAAGATAGAGGTGTTGAGGGGTTCCACGTTTCTGTAGTATTGGGACTGGTTTCGTGGTCGGACGGGGAGGACAACCTCCGTGTCCTAGCGGGCACATGATATGACTCAGATCAAGCACTGCCCCCTCCATATCATTTTTTACTTTCAATAAAACCCCTATATAAGAAAGTAATTATATGCATCATGTTATAATGAATTTTTCCTCTAAATTTTGGAAGAATATTTCTTTTTTCTGATATTCACTTACGACTGATATTAGGTTCAAACTAATACTTTAAGGACATAAACTTGGCTTCAACAAAAGAATAGATAAATATTTTGAATAATTATCAAGATTACAAAACAACTTAGAATTTTCTAAACTTTCTTACATGACCTGATATTTCTTTTATGTTGTTATAAAAATTATATTTTTATATTTACTATGTGTACTAGTTTCTTAAATTCAAAATTACATGCCAAGGGCCTATTTGTAAATTAAATAATAGTGTAAAGGGTTTAAATTGGGTTAGATGGACCGTGAATCCAACCTAGGCCGTTGAATGGGTCTAAGGTCTTCATTATGTTCTTAATTACTCCATTGAGACTTAAACACCATAATCTCTTAACTGATGTCTAATATTTGAAATTTATTGGCGGAGAAAAATTCTTTTAAGACCCTACCTTTATTTTACTCAAAATAATGTTACAATTAAGGTTTTCTTCTTTCTTCCATTCAGATAAAGTGATTATTTTTTGAATTTTTAATTGAGAAAATTACAAGATTTATTTTGTGGATCCTCTATGATTGTGGAATACTTTTGCACTTCCTGTAACTAAAAATATTTTCTCATAGTACATGTGATTTTTCCCGGGTAGAGTAGGGATGTGGTTGTATCCTCTGGGAAAATACTTATGGAGTATATTCTTTATAGAGGTCATCGTTTTCAAGAATAAGTACCTCTTCATATTCCTTTTAGATGAAATCAGATTTAGTTAATGATGATCAACTTCCATTTTCTCAATATTCTCCTTCTCCTTCTCCTATATCATTGGGGGAGGATTGTGCTTAGAGGCGAGTAATGAGGTTGTCATGATAGTCTTATTAATGACTATTTTGCTACAAAAATTCTCTAGATAAGAAATCTGACTTAGAAATTATTTTCTCCTTTTATAAACTCTGTGTCAAAATTAAATATTGCTAGTATTGCTTGCCATCTAGTAAATATTCATTTTGAGACAAGATTTATAACATCTTTTTCTAAAACAAAATTTACTGATTTACAATCTACTCTTAATAAAAATTTATGATTTAAATGTTCACCTTGAAATTTTGTAATAGTAAGCACTATAGCTAAGATTTTTTTTTGATAGTAGAATAATTCTTTCTGGTTTCCTTCCAGACTACTGAGGTGTATCATACTAGTTGTTTTTTATTTCAATTTTTTACTTAAGGATTCATCCATATCTTATACCTGATGTGCTTGTTTCTACTACTTTATAGGCCTCTATGGGTCAAAGATGTTTAAGCATGGTAATTTTTGAACTTTTGATTTTATTCTTTGAACAAGCTTGGTGTGATCTATTGTCCAATTTGGTGGAACTTTTTTAAGTGTATCTGTAAGGAGCTTTCTATCTAGTGCAAAGATTTAATAGAAATCCTATATATGATTTTAAGCATCCTAAAAATTTTTGAAGTTGTTTTTTGTCTAATTTTTCATCTGGGAATTTATTGGCAAAATCTATAGTTCTTATTGTAGGTGATATAATTTTTTTTTCTATCTTGTACCCTAGCAATTGAATACTTGTTTTAAATAGTTTCATCTTCTTAGAATAAACTACCAACCCATTATGTTTTACTATTTGAAAGAATATGTTTAGGTGTTTCCAGTGTTGGTCACAATCTTTAGAGAAAATAAGTATATAATCAAAATAGACAATGTTAAAATATGTATGCGGATTAAATATCTCATTCACTATTTTTTGAAATTTTGATGGAGCATTTTTTATCTCAAAAGGCATAACATTCCATTCATAGTGACCAAAGAGTATTGTGAAAGCAATTTTATGTTGGTCCTCTTCATTTATTTGTATTTTCCAGAATTTAGATTGCATATCAAATTTTGAGAAGATGTTAGCACCATGTATTTTTTTATTAGGTCATGTTTAATAGGAATATGATATCTAGTCTATTAGAGTACTTTATTCATAGGTTTATAATTGATGACAAGCTTAGGAGCTCCTCTCTTGATTTCAAATGCATTTTTAACATAGAAGGCAGCACAACTCCATGTAGAAGACCTAGGTCTAATTAATTTCTTTGTCTCAAGTTCTTTATTTTATTTTTATATATCTCTAAGAGTCTTTGGTTCATCTGAATAGGTCTGGCTTTTTGTTGGTATTTTATTTTCATCAAAGTTACTAATGTACGGTATAATCACTTCATGTTTCTTTCTATACCAGAACGCTGAAGGTAGAGTAAAGCGGGTTTCCTTTTTAATTGTTTTCTTAGAATTCCTTTATTAGTTTTTGAAAACTACAAGTTTGAATGTTATCATCAGTTCTTGTATTTTCTATTTATGTGTTAAGTTTATTAATGAAGTTTTCTTTGTGCTTGATTGAAGTATTGATTTGTTGTATAAATGATATTTCAGGTTCTTTTTTGAATTTAAAGGTAATGATTTTTCCATTTAGATTAGCATGTACTCCCCTTTTCACTTACTATAATAGGTAATGTTTTATTCAATAATGGTGGCCTATGATTATATCCTCAATTTTGTTTTTAGCGAGCATGAAAGTTGTTTTAATACATGTGGCTTTGACACAAACATGTACGCATGAATTAACATTGTGTGTCATTTTTTTCAAAATATGTGTTTGGTATTAGACATTCTCTTATGCAGTATATGTCT
The DNA here is from genome assembly GCA_963693085.1 of Alisma plantago-aquatica. Lineage (NCBI taxonomy): Eukaryota > Viridiplantae > Streptophyta > Magnoliopsida > Alismatales > Alismataceae > Alisma > Alisma plantago-aquatica. The sequence continues at coordinate 1,007,814,881 of OY856409.1, forward strand.
ACTCCATAATCAAATATTTTTTGATAGTGAAACCAGGGTTGATTTTAATTACAACATCTCCTTTCTATTTCCTTTTTATGTATTCTTGGATGTTGTTTAGAGATTTGTTTTCAGATTTATCGTGAGAGATATTATCTTACTAGATTTTCATAAATCTTTTTAGTTTCTTTTACATTTATTATTTCTCTTTTAATAAAAATTTTATTCTCTTTTAAAGTCTATTAGAGTAGGTTATTTTTCAGTTTTAGTAGTATCATATGAACTATTTTTGTTTGGACTTCCTATAGATTTGAAATGCTTTTTATTTCTTTAGATATATTTTGAAAATAATTTTACTTTTTCTTGATCATTTCTTATGGAGTTAATAGTTTCAAGAATAAAGTATTGTTCTCTACTTAAAACATTTACAAAGTGCTTTTCGCTTTCTTTAGATTTAGCTTCAAGGGGATTATTTACTTTATCAAGCATGCCTTTATTATTGTAAGAGTGAGTAATTTTATCCTTTATTAGTGAATTAGTCCTATCAATATTAATTTGGACTGATAGGTTCTCAGGGGAATATTCGGCAAGCAATGATCTTATTTTATTATTAGACTTATTAGACTTATACCATGGTGGAACAAGTCCACATATTTTTCTTCAAGTTGTTTTATATAATAATGTTCATACCATTCAAAGAAATATATATTTTCTCTGTGTTGCTACATTTGTGAATACCATTTTCCCTTTATCCATGCTCTTCCTATTTTTTCAAAGTTTTTACAAAATTATTTTACTTTGAATTGATTTTTATCTGATTGAAAATATCCTCTTAGTTGTTCTTTGTCAATGATGAAGTTGATTTTATTTTCTATTGATTGACTTTCTTTTGTAAGTGTATCAATATTTTTAATGACAAAATTATTTCACTTTCTTAAACGAGTTTCACTATCTCAAGTGAATACTTGTTTGCAATAGTTTCTACTTTTTAGCAGAAACTAATAACCCATGATGTATGCATATTCATCAAAGTTCAGTCACCATGTTTGGCCCAATTTTGATTGCATTCTCGCGCTTATTGACCATATCTTCTAACATTTGATTTATTTTGGTTTAATCGGATTTATCCCTATTTTTATTGAATTTTTGCACCTTTGTCCAGGTCATTTTGGACATGTGGGCCTTGTCTTCTCGGCCCATCTCACCAGATCGTGTTCTCTTTCCTTCCTATTCCTTTGCTAACTCCTGCTTCTCCTCCAACAGAGTGCGGTTTTCTCCCAGCTTACGCTAAACCACGACCGCGGTTTCCAACAACCGTGACCGCTGTTCCATCCACCGCGACCATGCATCCTCCATTAAGTAATCGCGACCTCCCGTAATCGCGACCGGTGTTCCAACAGCAGGAACCATGACCAAGCCAAGAGCAACATCGCGACCTGGCCTTGCATTAACCGCGATCGTGGTTTGTTGTCCGCGATCAACCGCCAGAGGGAAACTGCAGTCATCTGCTCCAATAACTGCGACCCAGCAGTCACCCTCCGCGCCTGCGGTTGAGAGAATTCCCACCTCGACCCACACTCCCTAGCAGCATCGCGATCATCGCCAACACTACTGCGGTCTCTTTCCTCTCACGATCGTGATCAGTCTGTCATCAACTGCGACCTCACGCCTGCCTTCCACCACTCGCGACCTGCTCCACCCTACTGCGATTGCGGTCTGTGATCTCTACTGCCTCCTCACCTCTCCGCTTCATCCCACCTTCATCTCTCTTACTGCAACCCTACCATCATTTGCTGCCCTCTCGCCAACGCCGCGCTCGAGGTCATAGCAGCAACGATGCCACCACATCTCCTCTCTTCCCGCCATCTACACCTGCATGAGAGCACCGTGGACACCTGTCCGCGATTCCAACAGACTGCGGCCCGTATGACACAAAGAAACTGCAACCTCAGCAACGAGCAACCACGACCATCCCAGAATCGTGACCTCCCCATGGACCCACGATGGTCTCCAACCACCTACATCACGGTCGTTTCCCTCCACCGCGGCTGCCAACAGCAAGGGACCTCGCCTGTGGTTCTACTCTACATTAGTCGCGACCTCCCTCTCAGTTAACCGCGATCGCGGTTTTCTCAAACAAATTGCAACCGCTTCCTCCCACTTCCAAGACCGCAATCACTCCTCCAGAATCGCGACCATGCCCCAGCCAACACCGCGACCGCGGTTTGCATGATCGCGACCGCGGTCATTTTCAAGCTCGTCCGCGACAACACCCTACCCTCTTCCGCCTCCGTGCCTTTACTAACCCTAGCAGCAGCATCGTCCCTTCACCTCCACAGCAGATCAAGCCCCGTTGTCACGCTGCAACCCACAGATCGTCAGCCACCAACCCAACAATAGTGTTGCCTATGTGCATGTTTAACAGAGAAGAATCACGACCTACAATCACGACCAAAGAACCGCAACCTACTGCAAATCACTGAGGTCGCGAAAGTAAGTCGGTGCCAGCCTGCCTATAAATAGAACGTGACCCCCAGCCATTGGGGGGGCATCTACAGACGTCGTTAGGTTGCAAGTCTGCCCTTAGCCTAGGGAGACGATCTCCACAGCCAAGATCCTGCCTCTGTGGTGGTCTTGCGCCCCCGTTCATCCAGATCTGAGGTGGAAACCCAGATCTACAAGCCACTCCATCTAGATCTAGATCCGGATCTAGATCTGTTGCGCCTACGCCGCCATCACGACCACGAGTTGCTCCTCGTACTACGAGCAAGGATGACAAGAAGAAAGAGAAGGTGGAGAGAGAAAATATGCCTCATATGTCGTGGTGTTCTTCCCTCCTCGCCCAGATCTGCCCCAACGTTGTGTAGAAGACCGTTTCTCCACCGAGTTGTGATCGTCTTCTTCACCATGCTCATGGCGGAATTTTCTCTCTCTCTTGTTATTCTTGTTTCTCGCATCATGAGTGAGTAGTTTTCTTTCACTAGGGTGCGGGGACTAGCCCCGCTGCCCATACTTACATGTTCATTAATAAACATTCCATGACATGTATATAACTTTTCATTTTGTTGTTAATCGACGATGTGTGCTTGTGGATTGATCACCTGTTTGCATTTATCTTGTTCATTTCCTATGTTGCGAGAACTTCAATATGTAGGGTTTGAATGTCGATTAACGCGGTTGACTCCCTGATGGGAAATCAGATGGGATTCCCTGAAGTAGTAAGTGTGTGATCCGTGAGGTGACGAGACATTTAGCCCACAGTGACGCTTCTGTGTGCCTGACGCCCACATGGGGGGGGCGCAACTTTAGTTGGATATCTGTATCTTCATAGCAGTAAGTATGTGATCTGGATGGTGACGAGACATCTGATACCTAAGGTTATGCTTACACGAACCTGACGTTCGTATGGGGGGTTTTGCAGCAGCTCTATTTGGATAGTTATATCTTGATTGGATGTTTGTGATTGGATGTGTTTGCATGTGTAGTGGCGGTGAAACCCGGGACCATCCCAGTGATTCCCATCATTAATCTTTAATCAACTTTTAATCTCGCTCTCTACTTTCCTTGCATTTAGTTTAATTAAACTCAAATTAACCAACCTTGTTCTAAATATTAGTCTTGATTCAACTAGATTCGACTAGTAAAAGATTCTTAAAAATGTTGTCCTTTGGGATTCAATCCTCAACTATACTGCGGTAAGATCCGTCCGCTTGCGGGTGGTATTATTGCACAAAGTTTTGGTTAAAAATTCAGAAATTTCAGCCCTGGGTGAGTTTGTTGGTGTGATAATAAACAACGTCAACCCATTATGTTTTACTACTTGATAGAATATGTTTAGGTGTTTCCAATGTGTGTCACGATCTTTATAGAAAATAAGTACATAATTAATATAGACAACGCTAAAAGATGAATGCGAATTAAATATCTTGTTCATTATTTTTTGAAATTCTTATGGAGCAGTTTTTAGCCCAAAAAGCATAACATTCCATTCATAATGACTAAAGGGTATTGTCAAAGTAGTTTTATATCGATCCTCTTCATTTATTTGTATTTGCTAGAATCCAGATTTCATATCAAATTTATAGAAGATGTTAGCACCATGTATTCTTTTTATTAGGTCATGTTTATTACGAACAAGATATCTAATCCATTGGAATACTTTATTGAGAGACTTGTAATTGATGACAAGCCTAGGAGTCCCTTTTTGGATTTCAGATGCATTCTCAAAATAGAAGTCAGCACAACTCCATAGAGAAGAGCTAGGTCTAAATAATTTCTTTATCTCAAGTTCTTTGATTTCATTTTTACATGTCTCTAAGAGTCTTTAGTTCATCTAAATAGGTCTGTCTTTTGTTGGTATTTTACTTTGATCAAAGTTACTAATATACGGTAAATTCTCTTCATCTTTCTTTCTATGCCAGAACGTCGAAGGTAGAGTGGAGCAGATTTCCTTTTCATTTTTTTCTTGAAATTCATTTATTGGTTTTTGACAACTATAAGTTTAGATTTTATCATCAACTCTTTTATTTTCTAATTTTGTGTTAACTTCATTAATGAAGTTTTCTTTGTACTTGATTGAGGTATTGATTTATTTTATAAATGATATTTTAGGTTCTTTTTTGAACTTAAAGGTAATGATTTTTCCATTTAGATTATCATGTACTCCCTTTTCACTTACTAGAATAGGTAATGTTTTATTCAAGAATGGTGTCCCTAATATTAGATCCTCAGTTATGCTTTTGGTGAGCATGAAAGTTGTTTTAATACATGTGTCTTTGACACAAACATGTACTTCATGGATTTTATAGTTGATTTATAATTTGTCATTTTTGCATGAAGTAACATTGTGTCATTTTTTTAAAATATTTGATTGGTATGAGACCTTCTCTTATGCAGTTTATGTCAGCTCCATAATCAAATAATGTTATTTTCTTGATAGTGAAATCAGGGGTAATTTTAATAACCTTGTGAAGATACTTTTATATAAAAAGGGATATAACGATTATATCACATTATAAGAACAATGTGGCTTGACATAAATAAGGATTTTATATAAATATTGTATTCTTTGTTCAGTAAGATGATTCCTAGTGGACTGGCAATAGTACTACGACAAGGAGTCTTCAGGCCTAGGTATATCTTAAATAAGAAAGAATATGATAAACTCAAAAAAGTTACTGATGAGACACGTGAATCTTCAACCGAGGTATTTCTAAGTGGCCAGTCAAAAGTTAAACCTATCCATAAAAAATCCTAAATGCCTACCACGGCTAGAGTGGGTGCAACAGGCTACTACTTCGACAAGGAGGCCTTGGACCTTAGAATTTCCAAGAACGAAGATCTTGAACCCTCACCCCTTTATAAAGAGAGAGACACACATATATCCCAACCGCCCCTAACTTGGTTCTGATACCATTTGAAAGAATATCTTTAACATGAAAATATGCTTTAAAAGATGAAGAAATTGAATCAATTCATACACCTTTTCGAGCTATAAAATTAGGAGAAAATGACATCAAAGCTAGTCCATAAAACTAGTGGAAAATAGCCAAGAACCAGTTAAAACACACCATATGGATATTGAACAAAATAACTATACCCGTATAAATCTTCAAACCCTAATCAAACAAATTGAAAGGATAGAAACAATGCTTATTGATATTAAATAAATTGGCATGATACCAGTATATCAAAAGAAATTTGAAACAATTTTTTCCCATTAATTGTTCCTCAACCTATAAATGGAAATATAACGTTAAGAAAAAGGGCACCCATTTGATAAACAACTCGATGAATTGACACATGAAATCACAAGTAGACTAAATCAACTAAACAATAAAAAACCAACCGTTACCACAATATGTGAAGACTCGTCATCCTCAAATGAAGAAGAGATATCTAAAAATACATTTGAAAAGCTACATCTAAATAAAGTTAGATTTGGTAAAATCGAACAATTTTTAAAACAAAAAATTACTATTCTAGACCAACATCAAAAGACCTTCAAATTGGAGAAACCCCTGATCTTACTTTATGTCAATTTGATGGTCAATTTCTTATAGAATGGAACTTAGATGGGTTTTCAGAATACCAAAGATTGCAAGTTTGCCATCAAATGTCAATTTATGTGAATGCTTTGTCGAGCGCATGGTAGCCCTAAAACTATAATTGTTCAAATGATAACTTCATCCTTTACTAGAAAATTAAGAGGATGACAGATTAATTATCTAACTATAATACATAGACAAGAAATACTTCAAGCTACAAAAAGGAATTAGCATGGTTCTCAAATAAAACTAGAGAATGGACAACCCAATCAGATTCATTATATACCTTAATAGTCAATATAATTCAACAACATGAAGCACATAATGGTACTATAGTGGAAAAGTTAAGAGAACAACTAATGAGCTTAAGATGTAAAAGCCTGAGTGATTTTTGTTGAAACATGAACTTGAGATATTAGAAAAAATAAGGTTTGCATTAGATTACAAGGTTCATTTTATTAATATGCTTGAAAAAAGCCACAACAAAAACAAGTCATTTTAATAATTAATTTTGTTTGCAAATTTGACTAAAACAATAACTACTTATACTTCATCACATAAATATGTTTAGATCAAAATCAGAGGTCTATATCCCAGAGATATGTTCAAAATCAAGTATTTCCAATAAATAAGGTAACAATGAAATGAAAGTTTATTTCCCAAACAAAAATATATCAAAATTTGTATTCAAAACATTAATACATGTGATAAATTTAGAAAATGAGGACTTATCTACAAGAAGTTTACTACAAATTGCCTTCCCGATAAATATAATTGTATACCAACTATGTTTGGAAAGAATCACTACTATTACAAAAAAAATCTCATAGAAACAGGTTGTACAAAAATATTTCATAATTTTGAAGGCAAATCGACAAAGAAAGAGATATCTTTTTCTCAGTTAAAAATTCAAAAAGTTATCACTCTTTCAAAATGGGACAATGAAGGAAATCCTAATATTCTAAGAAGATTTAAAGATAAACATCAACTCCAATACTACAAATACTAAGACTATCAAGATGCTTGGAAAAATATTTTACGTATTCAAAATAGTCAAATGTGTCATTCCTGGTTCATTAAATGGTCTTATATGACAAACCTACCAAATTGGTTCTTCAACATATTTTGGAAAAATGCTATAGATTTTTCCAATAAATTTCCAGATGAAATTTAGACAAAAAGTAACTTCAAAGATTTTTTGGATGCTTAAACTATATATCTAATTTTTATGAAAACCTTGCCCAAGATAGAAAGCTCCTTATAGATAGACTTAAAAAAGTTCCACCAAGTTGGACAATAGATCACACCAAGGTTGTTCAAAGAATAAAATCAAAAGTTTAAAAGTTGCCATGCTTAAACATCCTTGACCCAGAGGCCAATAAAAATAGTAGAAACAGACGCATCAGATATAGGATATGGAGGAATCCTTAAGCAAAAAATTGATAATAAAGAACACTAGTATGATACACCTCAGGAGTCTGGAATGAAGCCAAAAATAATTATTCTAATATCATATGTAAATATGTGTGTATGTACACACACACACACACATATATATATATGTATGTATGTATAACTCCAACAATGTTTTTGTGCATTCTATGTTATGCAAATGTAGTCGGTCCCAAACCCAAGTGAATGAGGAAGGTTGGCGGCAAGTTGACAACCAGACATAAAACTTTGTCACTCTTTTTATGACATAGATCATTATAAAAATTTCATTGGAGCGTCCCTATCTAGCAACATGCTACATTGGCACCTGGGTGTAGTGACACCCTATTGTATTGAAGGAAAAGTAAGGTTTCCCACTCCTTGGGAAGGTGTGGGATCTAGTCATGCTGCATCACTACACAAATGTAGTGAAAATGGTGCAAGGGCAATCTTTTTGAAGGAGACATGTGTAAAAGCAAGTTCGATAAAAATAGATCAGAGTGGTATCTTGGAATCTTGGCTCTTTAATAGGAAAGTCTTCAGGGATAGTTAATACCATGATTATAAAAAAAGTACCATTATTTTCTTGTAGGAAACCAAGTGGACATCAGAACAACACAAAGAGATTGGATACACATGGTATAAAATTTGGTATACAAGTATTGACAAACATAGAAATGGCTTTGAAATTATCATTGATAAGATGGTCAAGATTAGATGTATGAGGGACAAAATCATAGCTATCAAGGTTGTTCTTAGGGGAAATATTTTCAATATTATTATTGCTTATTTCCCCCAAGTTTTGGCCTTAGTGAGGAGGCAAAGAAAGATTTCTGGGATAACATGGATGAGTTAATGAAAGAAATATTGACAGAGGAGAAGATCATTATCAGGAGTGACTTAAATGGCCATGTGGAAAGTAATAATGTTGGATATGTGAGAGTTCATGGAGGTTTTAGATATGGTAGCATATATGAATATGGAGAGAGGATTTTAGATTTTGTAGTGTCTTATGATATGCTATTGTTAAATATACACTTCAAGAAAAGAGATATGCATATTATTACTTTCATGTGTGAGTGCAACTATAGACAAATTGAATACTTCCTTACAAGACAAATGGATAGAAAAGTATGCAAGGATTGTAAAGCGACCCCTAGGGAAGAACTCACCACCCAATATAGGTTGGTGGTTTTGGATGTGAACACGAAGATCAACAAACCTAAGAATGATAGAAGCCAAGATAAAAGGATCAAGTGGAGGAACTATAAAGGACAAAAGAAATTGAAATTTTCTGATAAACTTATCAAGGAGAGAACTTAAACTTTGACTCCAATGTTAACTCTATGTGGAAAAGTATGAGCACATGCATGACAAAAATTGCCAGAGAGGTTTTAGGAGAGTCCAAAGGGTGTGGGCCTTCACATAAAGAGACTTGATGGTAGAATGATGAAGAAAAAAAGGCTATTAAACTAGAAAAGGAGATCTATAGGAGCTTTCCTAGCTCCAAAGATGATGCAACTTTTCAGAGATAAAAACAAGCAAAGAAAGATGCTAAGAAGGTAGTTCAAGAGGCAAGGTCTAGACACTTTGATGAGATATATAAGAAGTTGGATACTAGAAAAGGGGGAAAAGATATTTATAAAATGGCCCATATAAGAGAAAGGAAAGGAATAGACTTGAGTCAAGTAAAATGCATCAAGAATGAAGACGACAAAGTGTTGGTGAATGATGATGATATAAATAACCAATGGGGATACAACTTTCATAAACTTTTCAATGAAGATATTGTGGACAATGTAAGAGACTCATGTGACATGAATGCAAGAAATATCACTTACACGTGATGTATTTTACTATTTGAGGTCAAGAAATCTTTGAAAAAGATGAAAGTGAAAAAGGCATGTAGTCCAGACAGTCTTACCATTGATGTATGGAAGAGTATGGGGGATCAAGCAGCTATGTGGTTAACAAATTTCTTTATCAAGATTATGAAGACAAAGAAGATGCTAGATGAATGTAGAAATAGTACTATAGTCCCAATCTACAAGAAAAAAGGAGATATTCAGAGTTTCATAAACTATAGAGATATCAAGTAGATGAGTCACACTATGAAGCTTTGGAAGAGGATTATTAAGCACATGCCAAGATTGATTATAAGATGTCAGACAACCAGATTGGTCTTATGCTGGGAATATCCAGAAACGATGATATTGTTATGATAAGGAGGCTTAGGGAGAAGTACAAAGAAAACAAAAGAGATTTTCATATGGTGTTTATTGATTTGAAAAAGGTCTATTGATGAAGTACCTAGGAAAGTGTTATGAAGGGTTTTGCATAAAAAAGTTGTGTATATCCAATACATTGACCTAACTAAAGTTATGTATGATGGTTCAACTATAAGTGTTAGGACTCCTAGAGTAGAGACAAAACCTTTCCCGTCACCGTTGGGTTACATCAAGGATCGACACTCAAACCCTATCTATTTGTTCTTGTTATGGATGAGTTGACAAATCATGTTCAAGATTATATCGGGGTGATGCGTGCTATTTTCTAATGCTATTGTGCTGATTGATGAAAGAAAAGATATATTGAATGATAAAGATGAACTTTGAAGAAATACATTGGAATCCAATGGATTTATGTTTAGTAAAAAAATGAATATATGCATTGTATTTTAGCCAATCTAGAATTATGAATGGTGGGTTCAAGTTGGATGGAATGGATGTACCGATATGTTAAAAGTTTTGCTACTTGGGTTTTATTATTAAAAGGAGGGTGACGTTCAAGATGATGTTTGTCACAGGATCACAGCAGGATGGTAGAAGTGGAGTGAAACTGGAGTAGTATGTGTCTAGAAGATCCTTCTCAGATTAAAAGCCAAGTTCTACATGATATCTATACATCCATCCATTCTATGTGGGAGTGAATGTTGAGCAGTGAATAAACAAAGTCTCAACAAGTTGAATGTTGATGAAATGCGTATGCTGAGATGGATATGCGAGAAAATGAGAAAATATTGTTTGAGGAATGACTATATTACAAATAAGTGGGGTGGTGAGCATCAAGTACAAGGGCATGACGGCTGTCTAAGATGGTATTGGCATGTACAACTTAGGCTGACAAATGCACCAATTTGAAACAAGATTATTCAGTCAAACACAACTAAAATAAATAGAGGCCAGCCTAAATTAACTTGGGAAGTTCTTATAAAGAGAGATTTTGAATTTTTATATCTGGATCAGAGTATGACCCATAATAGAGCTAATTGGAGAAGAAGCATCCATGTAACTGAACTTGACATTGTTGGTATTGAGGCATTAATGATATATATATATATGCATCTATTTTATAAATATGTTTATATATTTAAATATACATATATATATATATTTGCATATATATAGACACATATTTTTATACATATATATATGTATATATATACATCTGTGTATGTGTACTTGTGTGTGTTTTATTTTATATATATATATATATATATATATATATATATATATATATATATATATATATATATATATACGTATACACACTCAGATATATATACATACATAAATATACATATATATGTATATATACAATATATATACGTATATGTATATATAAATACATAAATATACATACACAACACAGACTATAATAAATAGAGGAATTTTTAACGAATTACAAAACAATGCCACTAGCTAATTAGGATACAAAGTTTCAAAGTCATGTTCTCTCCTTAACTCATACTCTTCTCTCCTTATTTTGAGAATTTATTACCTTTTATTAGTATTGTCCCCAGCAAAACAACTGACCCATGTCACCCATGTCCACCCACTCTCTCCATCTTAACTCTCACAATATCTGAGTTTTGCTCACCACGCCATCCCATTCAAAATGGTTCAACAACTCTCTCCCTATATCTATCCCACTTTTAATTCCTCTCTTCTTGTAATCCCACCATCCCATGTCATCTGTTCGGTTCCTAACAAACCACACACAATGTCTCTTTATATTCCTGAATGTAGAAAAGGTATCTCTAATAGAAGATAATCCATACCACTTTGTGTGATAAAGTGGATTTTCACCCATTAATCTCTCAATAACCACACCTTATCATCAAATAAGTATTGGATACTCATTTTGGAGGAATTTTGGATAATAGTGTGATTTGAGGATATTGGTGACACTTAATTGAAAATGCATACATGGAACACATAAATTTTCACTTATTTTGGACTTGCTAATCTTTTATATCATTCTAGTATCTATCTTTATCATTTGGATTTCAAATTTTTTATAAATATTTTAGGCCACATTGCAAGCATTGTTTCCAAATTTCAGATCAAATGGAGCTTCCTATCTTCGTTTAGAAAATTTTGAAAATCACTTCTTAAACACCTCTTTTTACCCTCTTTTTCTCACATTTGGGGCGTTTTGCCTTAATGGGCCATGAACAGCAACAACCCACCCAGGTAGGGGAGACTTGGCCGGTTTGTGGGTGACGGTCATCCCCAACCTTGGGTTGGGTGGGTAGCAGTCGTCAGGCAGGGAAAACCCAAATCTGAATCTCATTCTCTAGTACACCATTTTACACGTTCTTGGATGTGTTGGATTCATATAAAAAACCTCGCCAAATGCATGTCTTTTCCTTTCAAAATATCAAATCTTTAGGAAGCTCATGGGCTCCAAAACCTAGGGCCACCGTGGAGTTTCATCTCCTTAATACACCCTAACCCTAGACCCTCACAACTATATATGACTCCTTTTGGATCGTTTTCTTCCCCACGAACACATTGATATTTTTGGATTTTGCTTCCGTGGCCTATAGCAAGCTTCTCCATCTTTGTCGAATGTGTGCAACTACAGAAATCACTATGTCAACTCCATTTCCATGATCTTTCTCTCTCTTTGGGTATGATTCTCTCTCTAGAATGGTATTATGTTCATATCTTCTACATCTGATATTGAAAATAGGTGAATATATAGTCTGTTTCGATTGCAAGAAAGAGATAGATACAATGGAAATACTTTCAACACATGATTCCTAATCTTCTTACAAATTATATTTATCTAATGATCTTTGATGGTGACTTGCAAAATAAGTTGAAAACCATCTAAATATTGACTTGATATCATTAAATCTTATAAAATTAGTCTTGGATCCATTACCCAAATCTCAACAATGAACTTTTTGAACCTATACTTTTGTGGAAATCCATATCTTAGTCTTGATCTAGAAAATGACTAGTGACCATAATTTTTAGGTAAAGTTCTATTATGAACTAATTATGGATCATACCCGGTCAGCGTTAGCTCAGCTGGTAAGGCACGGTGTCCCCCTCCGGGGGAGCCGGGTTCGAGCCACGCTGTGGAGCGCTGGATTTATCACCCGCCAGTTATCCGGGCTATGGCTGGAAAAAGGATGCAGGCTCTGCCTAAGGCAGTGAAAAAATCCTTTTTTTTAATTATGGATCATGATACTAACCTTTATGGATATGAAAACCTGATCTTGATGAATATTAGACCTAAAGTTCACTAATAATACATAAAAGTCCTACATGATCATTGTGACCCCTTTATGGTGAAATCCCTATTTTGATGCATGTGCCCTTATTTACATGCCATGATTTATCAATCTTGACTTAAGTTACTCAATATCTTACTTCAATCTTTGGTGAAAGATACATGTACTCTACTCTCTTGAAATTGGATGCTGTGATGTAAGGTATAAATATATACCTAAGGATACAAAACACTTGGCTACATAAATGGTTGAGCACCTCGTTCCCTATGATTAGAGTTTCAAATTTATATATGTATTTTGATTGTCTCTTGCTCATTTATTGAACTTGCAAATATATTCCTCACTATTATTTCCTCTCATGCCTTTCCCCTTTTTTGTAGATAGGGGTCAAGTGGAAACCTTTTGCCTTTATCTTAGGGTCAAGTGGTTGTGGCCTTTCCCTTAGGGTTGAGTGGCATCTCATCAGTCTTTTCACCCACTCGTGTTATGTGAGGTGATTGACTCTAGTTATGGAGTATATTGTGTTTAATTTTATATTTGGAAACTTTTTCTTGTTGATAATTTGAAAGTTGGTTCTTATTAATTATTGTTTATTAGAGATATGCCAAGTGGTTATTTTCTTTCAAATATACATATCTTGTTCTTGTTTCTCCATAACCATATTGAATGCTTTAACATTGACTTTGTCTCATGTTTTACGGTTTAGGAAATCAAAATGGATCATTATGAGGAATTTACGAAGTCGCTTCCTCTCTTGACAAACCCTGATGATATGGGAAAATCTACAAAATCATAATCAGGTAGGTTAATTCTTTAAATCTTTTATTTTATGAGTTGTTATTTCTTATTGTATATGCCAACGTGTGAGATCTATTTGGAAAACCTAGGTAAGGACGCTCCAATCCCTTTACGACATGTTTGGCTTGCAGTATTACCCATAGAATAGGATCATAACCCAATTGGTATTTCCAATCCTTTGTCTATTTGGGTAAAAATGACATAAGGAGATTAATCCCTCTGGAACTAGAATCCCATTCCAATAGGACTTTGGAGTTCCACAACCCCCTAGGTATTAGATGGTATAAAATATCTTCTCACCTTGACTCATTAAATTCATTTGTGATTGCACCTCCAACCCTCCATGAAGGCAACTCACTGCCGATGACTCCTGACAGCCGACGGCTATAGTGCTATCTTCCTCGATAGAACTGGAACATTTTCTGGAATTTTCCTCATCATAACCAACAAGCTTCCGACTCTCTTCTCATCACGACAGACACTCCTCTTGCGGTCTTCTTTGTCACAAGAACATATCACATATGTTTAGAAGGTTATAACTAGAGCTTTCATCAATTGCGTCAGTTGATCCAAGCCCACACGACTGTCTCTCTCCATGATTTGAATTTACACTTACGACTACTTTTCTCCACAATGGTGAGTGCTTTTAGAAGAAATTCACTATCATCCAATTGAACTTACACACCAGCGCTATGTGCATAACTAGTTGAATAAATAAACATCTAGTTCTTTGTTTTTCTTCCTCCATGGCTGCGACATCACCAAGTATATAAAGATATTATTTTTCTATTTTATTTTGAAGGAGAAGCTAGACAATGTTAATTAATGATAAACATGTTTAGTGTTGTCATATATCATTCAAACCAGTCATATTCTATTTTTCAACAAACATTCACATGCATAAATTGGTATTCCATGAAACATAGAGACCTAAACAGTCTTGAATGTTTATTGGTTGAAGATTGTGATTCAAATTTTGTCCCCAATTTTTTAACCAGAAGATAGAAAATTGTAAGTTTAACGTACTGAGTTCTATTTCTATAATACCCACATACCTCGATGAACATCAAAACATATTACACCATTAGAGGAACAATTAGAAATGAATAACATGATGATATCACTACTCATATCATTCATAGCATCCAAACATAGGATACGATTACTGGATCTCCTATCCTTTACCTATGCCTTCCCATCCTATCTTTTTACATATCCCTTCTTAATCCTTTCCAGCAAACCAAACGTGACGTTACCACTATCTAGGCAGCAGAATTGAGCTCTAATGTCACTTTTTATGACGTCAGTTTCACAAAAAAACATACCCTAGATACCATACAATGTCAGTTCTCTAGCACAAACATCACCATCGCTCAAGTCCTGGCAATTAAGAAAAGACACATGTATCACTTTTTCATTACCGTCGGTTGGCTATCCAAATAATGGATGTGAAATATAATTTTTAGGAGAAATATTTGCCTCCAAAAAATTTAAAATAAAAACCGACAACACACATTATCGCACAAAATGAATTTTACCTCCAAAACACTTGAGGCATCAATTTTGTATCCAAAAAATCGGCATTGATTCACAGGAAAAATCATGAAAAACATCACAATATGTGTCGCTTTCTCCTCCAGAAACTGACATTGTAGTGTTCGCATCACGTCCCCATGAAAAATTATTCTCCATAGAATTATACTCTAGTGTCAATTTTTTATCCATAAACCAACAACTCAGTCCATATTGTGGCCAATTTTTTATTTATTCGGATAACTGCGTCTAGCATCTATTTTTCAGCGTAGACGTCCAAGTGAGTAGGTTAGGTGTCAATTTTGTCTAGCAATTGACGACTACGGTCATTACTCTGAGCTTTTTCTTGGTTAAGTAACTAGGTTAGGTGTTGTTTCTTATAAAAATTGTTGTCTAACTACTTAGGTTAGGTGTTAGTATTGTCCAGCAACCAACGACTATGGTCATTACTCATGACATTCTTTTGGTTAAGTAACTAGGTTAGGTGTCGTTTCTTTGATAGGAACTAATGTCTAACTACTTCGTTGTTGGTTTATTTAGACAAGTGACAATTATGTCCCACTTAATACCAATCCGTTATATTTCTTTCCTCCATTCTCTATTTCATTGCCCTAAGTGCATTCTGCCCCAGAGATCATCGTCGTTGCTATGCTACTGTGATGTCATCATCTTTGTTGTGCTAATCTCCGCCACCACCGGTTTGCTCACTGCCGTCGTCGTCCCTAGTTTGCTCCCTGGCTTGCTGCTCTGCCATCATTGGACCTTGTCATCACTGAGCTCGATGCCGCCATAATTGGAGCTTGTTGCCGCTGCCTCCTAAGGAGCTAGTCGACGATGTTGGTCATGCCTGCACTCTGTACCACTGTTGTAGCTGTCAATTGTCACCAACATACCAAGGCAATTTGTCAAATTTTTATTTAAATGATAATAGTTCCCATTTCTTGCATCCTAAATGTTAAAAAAAGTAGGATTCCTAAATGATAAACTAAAAATCTAGGGTTTCTATGGGAATTTTTTTTTATGATGATCAAATTGAGTTATGCTTTCTATTAAGTTGAATAACTAGTATGAAATTGAGTGTCCAATTATCTTATGTTATTTCTAATAGTGTGTACCTTATTGATTGTTGTTTACATACAATGTTGCATGATTAATGTTTGGGTTATTAATAACTCGAATCTTAATACAACCATGTTATCTAATGAGAAACATGAATACTTGATGAGAGAAGATAACCTAAGATTGATAATCCATAGGAGAAATATTATAATGTTTATGCGGAAAGGAAAAATGTATTTCTAAAGTATGTAATGAATGATATGGTAAATGTGAATTATGAATTTATGGGTTTGCATTGACACGGAATTGATATGAATCGTAAACGTTAATTTTGGACATATATATCTATTGGCCTTGAAACTCATCCAAGATTTACTCATTAGGAGTAAATCTTGGATAGTCCCTAGTTTGAGACTATTCTTGAACACTTCATCTCACTTAGGATGTAAGTGTATAATGTATATTCAATTTTTAAGATATTTCATCAGCACTTCTCCATTTATTCTCTAAGTACATATGTTAATGGACATTTGCCCATCTACATCTGTGTACTTGGAGAACTGTGGGAAATGTTGACAAAATTTTCTTGAAAACTGAATACACATTATACACTTACAAGTGAGATTAGGTGTTTAAGAGTAGGACATATGGTACACACATTCATTACTAAACTCAAAACCCTAATCTATAAACCCTTCTCCCTAAATCCTAAATAAGAAACCCTAACTTGTAACCCCTAAATCCAAATTATGTAAATCCTAAACCCTAATACTTATTTTCTCTTTGATCATAGAATGAATAGATCATGGATGTCCATTCCAAATCATTGCACCCTGAATTTTATTACTAGTCTCGATCAGTTTATAATATTTGTAGAGGAAAATAGGAAACAACCTGGAGATAGGTTCTATTATCCATGTAGGCATTGCAGTAACAACTTGAAATTCAACATTGTTGATGAAATCAAAAGTCATGTCATGTGCAACGGGATTGTATAAGTCTATATAGAATGGTATCGACATGGAACTGTGAGATTGGTAGATGTCAGTAGCAATACGTGTGTTGAAGAAGAAATTGCCACAGATGATGTCAATATGAACAAATTGATTATGATAGACATGGTTGATGTGATGCTAGATAGTTGTGGGATCGAGCACACTGATCCACCTTCCTTATTTAGAAACCTTGTGCATGATGCTGAAAGACCATTACACATAGGTTGTACTAAGTTTACGAAGTTGAGCGTTGTGTTGAGATTGTATACTCTAAAGTCTAACAATAGATGGAGCAAAAAAAGCTTCACGTCATTGTTGTCTTTGTTGAAAGAAATTCTTTCTGAAGGCAATGAACTTCAAATCTCAACATACAAATTAAAGAGAGTGTTATGCCCAATAGGAATGAAGGCTAAGAAGATACATGCTTGCCTGAATGAATGTGTGTTATTTCAAAAGGAATATGTCGATTTAAAAGATTTCTAAAATATAGGACGCCAAGGTATAAAATGACGACTTTGGAGAAGTCCAAAACTAACTCTCCTACCAAGGTGATGTGTTATCTACCTATAATAATATGATTTCAATGCTTGTTTTTCAATCCCATAGATGTGGAGAATTTAAGATGACATGTAGAGGTAGAGAAAAATAATGATGGGATCTAACGACATACATCTGATTCCCCACAGTGGAAGAAGATTAATTCATTGTACCCTAAATTTGGTGGTGAAGTCAAGAATCTAAGATTTGGGTTTTTACAGATGGGATGAATCCATACGACACATTGAGCAGTGAACATAGCACTTGGCCTGTTATGAATGTTATATACAATCTATCTCCCTAGTTGTGTATGAATAATAAGTATGTTATGTTGTCTTTGTTGATATTGGGCCCTAAAAAACCTAGAAATGATATTAATGTTTATCTTGAACCTCTAATTGATAACTTTAAGAAACTCTTAAGAGAATGTGTGATGACCTATGATGTTTCATGTAGAGAGACATTTTGTTTTCATGTTAGGTTGTTTTGCACTATTAATGACTTTCAAGCATATGGAAATCTGTCCGGATACAATATAAAAAGATCCAATTCATGCCTTATATGTGAATAGAACACTGATTCAATATGACTAAAATATGATGTCCAGACTGTATAACTTGGTCAGTGAAGGTTTCTTCTAAAAGTACATCCTTATCCTAGGTTGTGTAAAGCATTCAATGGATCAAATTGGAAACTGAGTGCCCCTAAACCGATATTAGTTGTTTATGAAAGAGTAAAATACTTTGTCAATGCATTCAGTAAGAGATCACAATGTACCATTCTCACACAAAGTGACAAATCTTTATATAAGAAGAGGTCAATATTATGGGATCTTCCTTATTGGAGTTGTTTGGCAGTTAGGTATTGTACGATGTAATACATGTTGAGAAAAATATCTATGATAATGTCATTGGTGCTCCTTTGAATATACCAGGTAAGACTAAAGATGACACTCAAATCCAGAATGGACCTACGTGAGACGGAAATAAGGTAAAAATAATAAAAGTAATTAGTAGTGATCGAAAAATATATTTACCTCCTTGTTACACATTATCTAGAAAGGAGACAAACACTTTTTGCGAGTGCTTGATTAATGTTAAGATACCACAGAGATACGCTTCCAATCTCTATAGATTGGTATCAATGAAGGATATAAAGCTGATAGGTCTTAAATCTTATGATTGCCACACTCTAATGCAACACATATTTCCCGTGGCAATTCAATCTATATTGTTGAAGTATGTAAGGTTTGCAATCACAAGGCTTTGTTTCTTCTTCAACAGTCTATGCAGCAAAGTTATTGATCCTGAGACTCAATAGGTTGCAAAGAGAAGTGGTTGTTATCCTATGTCAACTTGAGATGTATTTTCCTCCTTCATTCTTTGATATTATGGTACATCTTGTTGTCCATCTGACTAGGGAAGTGAAAATGTTGGGACCAATTTTCTTGAATTAGATGTATCTTTTTGAACGATACATGAGTGTTTTTAAAGGTGATGTTCGAAACCTTTATCAGCCTGAAGGGAGTATTATTGAGGGTTATGTGTCAAGGGAGGTTACAGACTTTTGCAATGACTTTCTAAAAGGAATTGAAAATCTTGTAAATGAAAAGAATATTGAGGACTATTCTGGTAGAGGGACTTTAAGAGAACGGGTGAAACTAATCAGTCCTGGGTTGTGGGAACAAGGACACTTGTATATTTTACACAACGTCAATGAAGTGAGTAGTTATATCACCGACCATACCAATTTCATCATGAAACAATGTCCTCAAGCCAATTCAATGTGGCTTGCTAGAGAGCCTAACATACATTTATTAGGTGGTTTGAAGATACTGTTTTACATTGTAATATATAAAATCCTCAATGTTTCTCTTTGTACTCTTTTTCAATAAGATTTGTTCTTCATTTTCGTCCCATACGTCTTTGGAGTTGAATTAGTGGAATTATGATGATTATTAGATAAATATTTCCCATATATTCTTAATAAAGGATTTTATGCACAAATACCTCAATAGAAATCTATGTAATGGGTGTGATGAGAAAATGTCCCTTAAGTAATAAAAATAATGATGGAATTCGTGCTAGAACTTTCTAGGACTTTTTAGAATAGGGAAAACAAAAGAAATTCCAAAAATATCAATTAAGTAAACCCATGAGATAATTTGATACACAAATTCATTTTCTTGAACTCAAAGTTACTTAAGGGCCAAGTATCACCCAATTTGGAGAATATACATATATAAAAGCATTTATTAAACGAAAATAAGAAATAAGCTAAGAATGAGAAATAAACCATCTAATGTTCTCAAATTGGTAAACTAACTCCAAATGCATAATCTAGGAATAAAAGTAAGCCTTTGGGCAAGTTTTCAACTAATTTGGATGATCTTTGGATAATGTGAAAAGTAGGAGAGAGAGTGTGTAGAACCTTCATTTTGGGAATTAATTGAATAAATGGCACAAACATGACCAAATAATAGCAAAATCGAATCCAAGACATTAATTGTGACATATGGGTGAAATTTGGTCATATTTGGATAATCATATAGTCATAAATGAAGGAGGAAAGAGAAAATGAATTTTGAATTATTTAACCCACTAAAAGTCCTCAAAAGGCAAAACTAATTCCATATTCGGATTCTACACCTCAATATTAGTTGGGGTGTCAATTTTTATTAAATTAGGAGATTGTTTGAGCCCTCAGAAGAAGAAAGAGAAATTCATTAAATAATGTATATATCACTTTATTCGATTTATAATGCAATTGGAATATATGTGTCACACACCTATAAGGACTAATGCACATGATCCAACAGCTCAGAGAGATCCATGGATCGATCGGACGGTAGAGAGCTTGTCTCCTACCTTGGTCTGGATTGGGAAACAGGGAGAGAGTTTTTGTTTTTTTGTTTTGCGATTTCTCTCTCCACACTCAAACAAATCTAGTATTTTTTGGTGCTCTAGATTCCTCTCGAGATTTCACTTCTATTTATCCCAAACTTTTCATGATATGGTGAAGATTTGAGAAGCCCCAATTTGGGTGAAGCACTACTCTCACCTCAGGTACCAAAACCCTAACACATACCTCCTTGCCTATAAATACTTACACCCCTAGCATCCCCAGCGCCTTTGCAACTCAACACACTAGTCAATTTGACTTTTCATCATTATTTTGACCCTCGATGAGCCGTGAAAGACACATGGCTTGTGGCGCTCCTCTCTCCCTCATCACTTTGTCTCCAGACCAATTAAAGGTACTATTAGATTTGGATTTCTCTTCTCTTTCTTTTGCATGTTTACACTTTGAGTTTGGTCGAGTATAGAAGATTTTCCCAATTTTCCTGAGCTTCAACTGAGCTGCTTCATTGCTAGGTCACACATGCAAGGAAGGAAGAATGACCGTGTGTGTAATCCCTATTTTGCTCTCATCTCACCCTTCTTTCCTCTCTGTTCTCGCGTAGGGGTGTCATGGTGTTTTTGGTTTTGTTTTGATTGTGGGTTGCTATCCCTGACCGACACCACTTTGGCAACCAATGGGCGTGGTCCGCTGACTTAGCCTAAGGTGATTATACCAAGCAGCGGGCCCGGACCCCTCTCTCACTCGCTCTCTGCTATGCGATCGATTTTCTCTTTTTCCATTTTTTTGATTGGTTAGCATCAAATAATTCATAGAAACTAATTCATTGGTCGAAAATTATAAGGGGTGTTTTGATATCAGAAAAAAATTCTCTATCTATTAAAAATAATTTCGACATTTGACTTTGATGTTTTTGAAAAAAAATTGGGGATGATTTGTTTAACTAAAAATCATTAAAAATAACCCTAAAAGTCAATATCTTCAAAATACATAATATTATATGTTAGTTGATCAGAAAACTCTAACTAAGACAATGATAATGCTTTCAGGACCTAAATATGTGGTTTGTAGAAAAAGTTGATAACTTTAGGGTTTTAAGATCTTAATGAATGCATATAATGCTAATACATGAACATGGTTATGATAATAGGACAAGTGGACCCTAATCTTGCTTAGGATTTTAGAAAGTG
This sequence comes from Alisma plantago-aquatica, assembly GCA_963693085.1. NCBI lineage: Eukaryota > Viridiplantae > Streptophyta > Magnoliopsida > Alismatales > Alismataceae > Alisma > Alisma plantago-aquatica. The sequence goes on from OY856409.1 coordinate 1,007,836,836, forward strand.
GTTTCTAGGACTCTAAGGAAGAGTAATACACTTTAGTTGGGAAATTTTATTCCTTAATATATTCTTTCCTAATGAGGCGTAATTTGACCAAATCTTCTATTCTTGAAACCCTAATTTGCTTATGCCTCAAATCAGTTAAGATATTATCTTGTTTGGGTTTTAAACCCCACTGCCATGCTTGTTAATTCATATGATTATTCTTTCCATAACTACTTTTCTGGCATGTAGATTTATGTTCTATTTAATTTAAAGTAGTGATACTTATGTACAACCACCCACAGAGGACATGTATTTATTCGCCCTGGGGAATGTTTTATTCTCCTCATATTATTATAGGTGATTGGGAATGTCTTATTCTCCCCTCACCTAAGGTTAGAGGTCTGGTAGGTACCTCAACCCTACTCAGTTAGGTAGACATAATTATCTTACATGCAAAACCCCCTTTTAATATAATTGTTAATGGCAAGTTTCTTTTGATATAGCCTCATACTCTTGTTATCTTCATCTTATGATGAACCCTAGTCTATTTTTACTTGATTTACTTATCTTGTTATCCTAGACCATTTTTTAACACATACTTTTTCTTCTTTTTCCCTCTTGTTGGGTGCTTTCCTAACCACCCAGGTGTTGGTGCTGAGCAAGGAGAAGAACAAGCTTGAAGGAAGTTTTCTCAGGAGTAGATGTCCAAATTTTAGAAAGGATGACTAGGATGCTATAGCTAGATATTGTTTCTCTTATCTTTTTCTTTTGGAAACAATCATGTAGTGAACAATGAAAATCATGTAAAGGCTTACTATTTTTATTTCCACTGCTATTTATATTTTATAATGTATATGGAATCATGCTTATTTATTTGGAATATCATACAAGCATCCCAAATTCTCTATTTTTATTAAATGTGTGGATGTTTTTTATTTTCTTTAAATTTGAATAAGGAGGTGATCTTGCCTCTTTACAGCATGGTATTAGAGCCTTTAGGTAATTATTAGGGAATGAAGTTGAAACAAGGGTGTCTAGAAAGGATCAGGGTTTTAGGGGCTGGCAATATTTTTCTCCACACCACTAGCTTGGTTTATGAGGACTCCCGTTCCCATACGATACTGGCCTGGCCTGAGCTGATACAAATTTTCTAAAATAGTATGATTTTAGAAAATAGCAATTCTAGATATCCTTTTCTCATCTCTACTTCTATTCTTTTCTCATATATGATTCTATACTCCTGGGAACCTAATATGATAACCCTACCTTTCAGGGGAGGTGACTTGTTTGACAACATGAACCAGGAGAAGGTGTCGAACCCTAATTACCCTAACACTCATGTGACTCCTGCAGTCAACCAAACTACTCCGAGTACCCCCGCCATCACACCGGAGCAAGAGTTGGCAATGCTACGCCATGTGTTGTCTACCACTCTGATGCGGCAACTCATCTCAATGGCTGCCAACGTCAAGAAGACAAGGGAGTTCACCCTCACCAACTTCATAAAGATGCAACCACCCTACTTCAAGGGTGAGAGTGAACCCAACATGGTGGACAAAGCCGACGACTGGGTGTTGATTTTGGATTGGGCCTTCGAGGGCATGGTGTGCCCTCCTCACCAGAAGGATCGATTCGCAACTTATGTGCCGTATGGACCGACACACATATGGTGGAGTGGTGTCATTCGCACTCGGGACACCTCTACCATGGAGTGGGACCAGTTTCTAAAACTCTTCAGCGAGAAGTACATCTGCCCCGTTTTCTTAAGAAAGAAGGAGGCCGAGTTCTACAGCCTCAGACAAGGAAGCATGAGTGTGGTCGACTACGTTCAATGATTCCTACTGTTGGAGCATTATGCCACCGACCTTGGAGATGATAGAAGGGCAACTTTGTTCTTGGAGGGCATGAACTACCAGGTGGGCCGAAGCCTCATCCTGCAGCTTCCACTTACTTTTCAACAGACGGTGGATAAGGTCCTGGACATCGAGTCCTATCCAGGATTCCAAGCTTCTGGACACGGTAACAACTACAAGAAGAAGAAGAAGAAGAAGAAGAACCAGAATGTGAACTATGGACGTGACAAGTGCAACAAATTCTCTTGCAACCATCCTCCAAGGAGATGCCCTACGGGTAATGCACCTGCTTAGAAAGACAACCGGCCTCCACGGACCTGCCATGAGTGTGGCCAAGTTGGGCACATCTGACTGTTCTACCCTTGCTTCCAGCAGGGATAGAATAATGATTAGTAGAACAAGGCCCATCAGCCGCAATAGCCAAGGCAGAATTTGCCTCTGCAGAACAACAAAAATAACAACAACCAGAACCCAAGGCGACTGCCAGTGGAGAGGCAAAATGGGAGAGTATTTTCTCTCAATGTGGAGGAAGAAGGTGAAGATAATGAAGTGATTGAAGGTACCTTACACCTTAATATGCATCCTTTAAAGACACTATTTGATTCTGGCTCATCTAATACCTTCATATCCTGTCAGTTTGCTTCTATGTTAGAAATATAATCTGAGTTTATGGATCATGTATTAGACGTAAAACCCCTAGTTGTAAGATCTGCTCTTCGTACCTCCAAACTCTGACCATGGACCTCTGTATATCTAGAATAATATTTCCCACAGATTTTGTCCTACTTGATATGATCGCCTTTGACATCATCCTAGGAATGGATTGGTTGAAGAGGTACAAAGTGATTTTGTACTGTGAGGAATCCAAGGCTAGATTGTTTCATCTTGTTGAGGGAAGAATGTGTGTGAAGGGTAGGAAGCGAGAGGAGAGACAATTTGTTATATCCGCCATCAAAGCTGAAAAGCTTGTCTCGCAAGGGTGTAGAGCTTTCCTAGCTTCAATAGTTCTTGATGCTACACCTCCAGCTCTCGACCACATTGATGTGATGAAGGACTTCCTGGACGTCTTTCTCGAGGTGTTGCTCAGGTTGCCACCAACTCGTGAGGTGGAATTCTCCATTGATCTAGTACCCAGAACTTCACCAATATCGAAACCGCCTTACCGCTTGGCCCCTGCCGAGCTGGACGAACTGAAGAAGTAGCTTGAAGAGCTTCTTGACATGGTCTTCATCCGCCCCAACATTTCACCATGGAGAGTCACAGTCTTGTTCGTGAAGAAGAAGGATGGATTGATGCAGATGTGTATGGACTACCACATGCTTAACCAAGTGACGGTGAAGAACCGTTATCCTGTGCCTCACATAATGACTTGTTCGAACTGTTGAAGTCAGCCATTGTATTCTCCAAGATGGATCTGTGGAGTGGCAACTACCATATGCACGTGAAGGATGACGATGTCCTGAATTCGGCGTTCAGAACTTGCTACGGGCATTACGAATTCATGGTCATGCCTTTTGGTTTGACGAATGCCCCTTCTACCTTCATGGACCTGATGAACTAAGTATTCCACCCATACCATGACAAGTTCATAGTGGTGTTTATCAGCAATGTTTTGGTTTATTCTGAGACGTTAGAGAAACATCGTGAGCATATGTGGATTGTACTCAACACACTGCTAGAAAATTAATTGTATGCCAAATTCTCAAAGTGTGAGTTCTGGATGAAGGAATTTATGTTTTTGGGTCACATGATTTCTTCTGGACATATAGTTGTTGATCATGTAAAGGTAGAAGTTGTGACAAAGTGGAAGGCTCTAAAGAACCCATCTAAAATATGTAGTTTCCTTGATTTATCCGGTTACTATCAGAGGTTCATCAAGAGATTCTATGAATTGGCCTTGCCTTTGACCAAGCTGACACAAAAGGAGGTCAAGTTCTCATGGACACCTGAGTGTGAGGACAATTTTCAGAAACTAAAGGAGTATTTGATTTCTGCTCCCATACTTTCTTTGCCTATTGAGGGCATACCCTATGTCATCTACATTGATGCATCCAAATAAGGCTTAGGGTGTGTCTTAATGAAAGATGGAAAGGTGATCGCCTATGCTTCTCTCCAATTGAAACCTAATGAAACTAATTGGCCTACACATGATTTGGAGCTTGCTGCTATATAGTTCATGCTCTGAAAATATGGCAACACTATCTTTATGGAGAAAAGTTTGAAGTCTTCTCTGACCACAAGAGTCTGAGATACCTACTGACCTAGAAGGATCTGAATCTGCAACAATGTAGGTGGATGGAATACCTCAAAGATTTTGACTTCACCATCACCTATCATCCCGGTAAAGAGAACATTGTAGCTGATGTTTTAAGTCGCAAGAAGGATGGTATTTGTGCTGCTCTAAGATGTTCAGTATGGGAAACCTCAAACACGTAACTAGTTAGCGACCTCAGCCTGTCGATTCAGTGGATAAAGACAAGTTGTGTATTCATATGTCTAGTTTGACTATTACGCCAACCTGGATCTTAGAAGTCATTATTGCACAGTTGGAAAGTTCTGAGATGGAAGAGATGAAGGCATTGACTGAGAAACCACAATTTGACTTCTCTTTCGGAGTGGATGGTGTTGTCTGCTTCAGACAAAGGTTGTGGGTTCCCGACATAGGTGACCTGAGATAGAAGATTCTAAGTGAAGCTCATGGGTCCAAGTACACTATTCATCCTAGCACAACAAAAATGTATAAGGTCTTACAACGAAGTGTATGGTGGAAGAACATGAAGAATGATATAGCTTTGTGCGTCGCAAAGTGCTTGACATGTCAACAAGTCAAGATCGAACATCAACAACCTAGTGGTCTTCTTCATCCTCTTAAAATTCTAGAATGGAAATGGGAGAAGATCACAATGGACTTTGTTACTGGTTTCCCTAAGTCCAAGAAAGGCTATGATGTTGTTTAGCTGGTTATTGATCGTCTTACAAAATTTGCTAATTTCTTACCTTTCAAAACCACATATAAAGTTCCTGAGATGGCTCAGTTAGATTTGGATTGGATATAGTTCGTCTGCATGGTGTGCCTACTATGATAGTTTATGATCGAGATCCAAAATTCACTTCTCATCTATGGGGTCAGATTCAGGAAGAGATGGGTACTGATATGCATTTTAGTAATGCTTACCACCCGCAAACCGATGGTTAGTCTGAGAGAACAGTTGATATTCTGGAGGACTTGCTATGTGCTTATGTGATGGATTGGGGTGGTGTATGGGATCAATATCTACCATTAGTGGAGTTTGCTTACATCAACAACTACCAAGCCAGTATTGGTATAATGCCACCTTTTGAAGCACTCTATGATAGACCTTGTCGTTCACCTGTGCATTGGGATGATGTAGGCGAACGATCCCTGGTGAAGAAATATGATATGTAGATGATGCTCGAGAAGGTACAGTTGATAAAGAAATGGATGAAAGCTGCTCAAGACTGACAGAATATGTATGTCGATAAAAGAGGTATGATGTTAGCTTCTTAGTGGGAGACTGTGCATTTATGAAGATCAGGCATATAGGTTCTATTGTGAGATATAACGTAAAAGGCAAGTTGAGTCCCCGCTATGTTGGACCATTTGAAATCTTAGATAAAGTTGGAGATTGTGCATACCACTTAGCCATACCTCCTGCTTATGATAAGATTCATAATGTGTTCCATGTCTCTGTGTTGAGGAAGTATGTGAAAGATCCTTCTCATATGATCACAATTGAGCATGTGGAAATTCATGAGAATCTGACCTATAAAGAGTTACCTGTGAAGATCCTTGACTCCTGAGTAAAGAAGCTGAAGAACAAGGAGATAGAGCTGGTGAAGGTTTTGTGGAGATATCATGGCTTGGAAGAAACCACTTGGGAGTTGAGAGATGAGATGTTACGTACTCACCCTTCCCTTTTTGTATGAGATTTCGGGGATGAAATCCTTTATAAGGGGTGGAGTGATGTAGCATACTGAAATCCACTATGTATCTCTTTATACTTTTTTTCAATAAGATTTGTTCTTCATTTTTGTCCTATATGTCTTTGGAGTTGAATTAGTGGAACTATGATGGTTATTGGATAAATATTTCCCATATATTCTTAATAATAGGTTTTATACACAAATACCTCAATAGAAATCTATGTAATGGGTCTGATGTGCAAATGTCCACTTAAATAATAAAAATAATGATGGAATTCATTTTAGAACTTTCTAGGACTTTTTAGAATAGGGAAAAGAAAAGAAATTCCAAAATATACATAAAGGAGATTATGAATGTTATAAATAGGATAAAAGGAGATAATGTTGAATATATTTCCAAAAATCTCAATTACGTAAACCCACAAGATAATTTGATACACAAATTCATTTTCTTGAACTCAAAGTTACTTAGGGGCCAAGTATCACCCAATTTGGAGAATATATATATAAGCCTTTATTAAAGGAAAATCGGAAATAAGACAAGAAAGAGAAATAAAATATATAATGTTCCCAAATTTGTAAATTAACTCCAAATTCATAATCTAGGAATAAAAATAAGCCTTTTGGCAAGTTTTCAACTAATTTGGATGATCTTTGGATAATGTGAAAAGTAGGAGAGTGGAAGTGTGTAGAACCTTCATTTTGGGAATTATAAATAAATGGCACAAACATGACCAAATAATAGAAAAATCATATCCAAGACATTAATTGGGACACATGGGTGAAATTTGGTCATATTTGGATAATCATATAGTCATAAATGAAGGAGGAAAGAGAAAATGAGTTTTGAATTACTTAACCTATTAAAAGTCCTCAAAAGGCAAAACTAATTCTATATTCGGATTCTACACCTCAAAATCAGTCAGCGTGTCAATTTATATTAAATTTGGAGATTGTCTGATCCCTTAAAAGAAGAAAGAGAAATTCATTAAATAATGTATATATCACTTTATTTGATTTATAATGCAATTGGAATATATGTGTCACACGCCTATTAGGACTAATGTATGTGATCCAATGGATTAAAGAGCTCTGTGGATCGATAGGATGGTAGAGAGCTTGTCTCCTACCTCGGTCCGGATTGGGAAATAGGGAGATAGTTTTTTATTTTTCGTTTTGCGATATCTCTCTCTACACTCAACCAACTCGAGTAATTTTTGATGCTCTAGATTCCTCTTGAGATTCCACTTTTAATTATCCCAAATTTTTTTGTGATTTGGTGAATATTCAAGAAATCCCTAATTTGTTCAAAGCACTCCTCTCACCTCAGGTACCAAAACCCTAACCCATACCCCCTTGCCTATAAAATACTTACATCCCTAGCATCCCCATCACCATTGCAACTCAACACACTAGTCAATTTGACTTTTCATCACTATTTTGACCCTTGATGAGCCACCTAAGACACAGGGCTTGTGGCACTCCTCTCTTCCTCCTCACTTTGTCTCCGGACCAATTGAAGGTACTATTAGATTTAGATTTCTCTTCTCTTTCTTTTGCATATTTGCACTTTGAGTTTGGTCTATAGAAGATTTGTGCATTTTTCTTGAGCTTTGACTGAGCTACTTCACAGCCAGGTCGCGCATGCAAGGAAGGAAGATTGCTATGTGTGTAATCCCTATTTTTCCCTCGCCTCGCCCTTCTTTCCTCTTTGTGCTCGCGCAGGGGCGTCATGGTCTTTTTAGTTTTGTTTTGTTCGCGGGTTGCCATCTGTGACCGGTGCCACTTTGGCAGCCAGCGGCCGTAGTCCACTGACTTGGACTAAGGTGATTGGTCCAAGCAGCGGGCCCGGCCCCCTCTCTCATTCGCTCTCTGCTATGCGATCGATTTTCTATTTTTTAGATTTTCTGATTGGTCATGATCAAATAATTCATAGAAACTAATTTGTTGATCGAAAAATAAAAGTAAGGGGTGTTTTGAAATCAGAAAAAATATACTCTATCTATTAAAAATAATGTTGACGTTTGACTCTGATGTTTTAAAAAAAAAATTGGGGATGATTTAATTAACTAAAAATCACTAAAAATAAACCTAAAAGTCTATATCTTCAAAATACATAATTTTATATGTTATTTTGATCAGAAAATCCTATCTAAGATAGTGGTGATGTTTTCAGGACCTCAATCGGTGGTTTGTAGAAAAAGTTGATAACTTTAGGGTTTTAAGTTCTTAATGAATGTATGTAATGCTAATACATGAACATGGTTATGATACTAGGACAAGTGGACCCTGATCTTGCTTAGGATTTTGGAAAGTGGTTTCTAGGGCTCTTTGGAAGAGGTATGTGCATCTAACACAGTTCACCTGGGAAATTTTATTCCTTAACCTATTATTTCCTAACGAGGCTTAATTTGACCTAATCTTCTATTATTAAAACCCTAATTTGCTTATGCCTCAAATTAGTTAAGATGTTATCTTGTTTGGGTTTTAAACCCCACTTCCATGCTTGTTGGTTCATATGATTATTCTTTCCATAACTACTTTTCTAGCATATATATTTATATTCTATTTAATTTAAAGTAGCGGTACTTATGTACAACTACCCACAGAGGACATGTATTTATTCATCCTGGGGAATGTTTTATCCTCCCCATACTATTATAGGTGACTGGGAATATCTTATTCTTCCCTCACCTAAGGTTAGAGGTCCGGTAGGTGTCTCAACCCTACTTAGTTAGGTAGACATAATTATCTAACATGCAAAAACCCCTTTTAATATAATTGTTAATGGCAAGTTTCTTTTCATATAGCCTCATACTCTTGTTATCGTCATCTTATGAAGAACCCTAGCCTATTTTTACTTGATTGACTTATCTTGTTGTCCTAGACCAATTTTGTAACACATACTTTTTCTTCTTTTTCCCTCTTGCTGGGTGCTTTCCCAACCACCCAAGTGTTGGCGTTGAGTAAGGAGAAGAACAAGCTTGAAGGAAGTTTTCTCAGGAGTAGATCTCCAGCTTTTGGAAAGGATGACTAAGTTGCTATAGCTAGATCTTATTTCTCTTATCTTTTTCTTTTGGAAACAATCATGTAGTGAACAATGAAAGCCATGTAAAGGCTTAGTATTTTTATATCCGATGTTATTGACATTTTATAATGTATCTAGAATCATGCTTATTTATTTGGAATGTTATGCAAGCATCCCAAATTCTCTATTTTTATGAAATGTGTGGATGTTTTGTATTTCCTTTAAATTTTAGTAAGGAGATGATCTCGCCTCTTTACATACATCAACTATCTCAAACACCAGATAATGTTGCTGAAAATATCAAATTGATCACCTTAAAATAAAAAAAAATGAATGTTACTTATGAAGGGTTTGACATAAATGGATTTTGGTATTACACAAAGCGTCAAAATGATAAGAGTGTCATCTAAAATAGTTGTGTCACCTTTCAAGCATCTTCGTTGTAATTTTCTAGTGCAAAGGAGAAGAGTCTGCATGAAGCTAAAGTGTCATATTACGATGTCATTGAAGATATTTGGGAGTTTGACTACATAGATTTCAGAGTTTTGATCTTTAGGTGTAATTGATTTGATAACATCAAAGGAGTTGTAGTGGATCAGTTAGGTTTCACATTAGTTGATTTTGAAAAGATTAGCGAGCAGGGTGAACCATTCATAATGGCATCACAAGAGAAGCAAGTATTTTATATCGATGATCCTGCATATAAAAAAATAGTCGATTGTTCTTCATTTTAAAAGTTAGTTCATTGTAGATCTTAGAGATGAAGAAGAATATTATGAAAAGTATGATGACTCCACTCCATTCTCAGTTGGCTTGCCAACACCAAATATTGAAGCTACCACTGACTTATATATGCATGCAGATCACATCGATGGAATGTTAATAAACACAAGCTTGCTTTATTTTTTTGAATGTTCAATAAACATTTTACATTATTTATCACTTATATTTCATTGTTTGATTATTTTTTATATGAGATTATTTCAAATGTTGTCTGGTCATGGGTTTGATGATCATGATGATGGTTACTGTGAGCATGAGCAACCTGTTAATGTGTGCCATGAGGATGAGCACCCTGGCACTACTATAAGTTGTATTGTTTTATTACAAAGATGTGCATTTTACAATGTCTATCTTGTTGTATTATTTTATCAAATTTAAAAGTTATATCTTTTTATGACTTATGTGTGCTTTTTGTCAATTTTAGCATGAGGATGTGTGCCCTGAGGATCTTGCTGAGCTTGATGTGCAACATCATAAGAGTGTAACAATACAAGGCATCACCATGATGAACAAGTTATTAGAGAAAAAGTATAGAGGGATGAAGTTGGTCATTGAGTTTGATAACAACTAAATTATATTGGAAAAACCCACTGTTCTTTTATGTCATATCTAGGAGTTCTGACTCGTAGCAGGGTGGATGTAAATGTAGGATCTTGGTATAAAGTTGATCCAAACAAGAAAGATTGTATATGGAAGGAACTATGTATGAGATACTATCATTTACAATTCAATTTTTAAAGCTATTGATAATTATGTCTTTAAGAATATTTCATTTAGTGTACGGTGTCTTTTGTAGAGCATATTTGAATTGGATGAAAAAATGCATCATAAAAAGGTGATGCAACACTGTGGCAGGGTACTAAGGAATTATAGGACAACTCTGACAAGAGAATACATACAAAAAGTTGAGAACAAGAGGAAGTCATCCACTGAGAAATGAAATTATCTTGACTCAAAGGTGTGAGAGGCGTTTGTTTCTAAGAGACAAACAGACGAATTCAAGGTATCAAGCCTTGATCCTCATATTGAATTCATTGTATCACATATGTAACATATGGTTTGGACTAACCAGGCTATAAGCAATGATTAAAGAGAAAGGTGTGCATAGAATGTGTACAACCACATGATGGGTCTAGTTGGCTATGTACATTCCTCACCAAAAGCTACTGCAGGCATCTTCTTCTCAACAACCTACTCCTGGGACTGTTGAGTCCTCTACTAATGTTGAACCTCTACTTTGCAATGATCTATGGATAGATGGGAGGCAAACTAAATATGGAGATATACCCAACTCCACAAATATTGAGGCAGCTAATGGTAAAGGTCAAATCTTAGAGAAATTAGTATTGATGATTGTTATGTTTTACTTACCAATTACTAATGATGATGATGATTAGCTGGAGCTCCAAGAGAAAAGGGAACAAGGCAAGTTCACCCTTCAGGGCACAAGGAATGAATGGACAGTTTCTCTAGGTAACTCAAACCATCCTGGGCGTGTTAATACTACTGTCATTGATATCGGTATAAGAGCCTTCTTTGGCCCATTACAACATAAGCGCAAAGGGGGACTTAAAAAAAGGTACAAGATATAGGAATCAATGAGAACGTATCATTATTCTTAGACAGTACCTATAGCACCCCACTCTTCATACGAGGCGGACCCTCCTATGACAGAGGTGGTCGGGAGTAATGCCATTGACCCACCACCTAACACGTCTGGTGTAAGTATTTTTATGACATAACAATCTTTCATAATAATTTGTATAATATGTTTGAGTTTTGATATATATATATATATATATATATATATATATATATATATATATATATATATATATATATATAAGTCTACATAATTTTGTAGAGGTTGAGATCATGTCATCTTAAATTACAATAATATGTCGTTGCACTATGCGAGGCTTACCAATGCCTTGAAGGTGACATGATTAATGGTGCATTGTTGCCCGCTGATGCGGTTCACATGACGTCGAGGGTTGTCTACAATGCTTGGAAGCAGACTGCACTGCCATATGCCCACCCTGAGCACAAGACGATACGTGATGCAGAAGGTGGTGTGATTGCATGCCCCAAAGTTGTTGTCTATACTTATGTATGGTAAATTTGCATTGTGTTTGTATCTTCATATACATGAGACCAACTGATATGAGATTATATATATGCAGGACATAGTGCCTAAGAAACCCCTTACAACTCATCCTCCACCTCCACCTCCTGAATTTCTAGGTAGGCTTACAAAGGACCTATTCAACTCAATAGATCCTTAGTGCAAGGGTATGAAAAAATGGATAGGAAAACATGAAGAAGGACCGTCTATGATGGTCTGTCTTAAGGAGGACATTGTAGGTCAACCTCATAGTACTAGTATTTTTCTACAAGATGTTTTGGGGATGTTTAATTATGCTTAGTCGAATACATCTATGATAGAACTTTAGATATGGTGAAATATTATATAGCTATATATATATATATATATATATATATATATATATAGTCAAGCTAGAATACACTCGAGTGTACGAATCGCACGAATACACTCGTGTGTTTGCATATCAAGACTATTTTTTTACAAAATGTAAACTGTTGATCTTCGTTGTCATACTATAACTAGGCTACATACAAATTTTTAGCCCATTTGGATGAGTGTAAGTCACTCATCCAAGGGCAACAAAATCGACGCACAAAACTAATTTGAAATGTATAATTTTTGTGGTCTTCATAACATGAGCTATACATATCCAAATGGGCTCAAATTTTATATATGAGTTGTTCACAAGATGTTTAAGAAGATCAATGGATTAGATTTTCAAAAAAAAATTATATCATGAAAAACTACTTGAGTGTATTCTGCTCCGGATACACTCGAGTGTATTCTAGCCTGACTATATATATATATATATATATATATATATATATATATATATATATATATATATATATATATATATACACATATAGGGCTTATCTTTAATACCCGGCGGGTAACTAACGGGTAGCTACCCAGCAACACTTCATGATTTTTTTTTTCACACTTCCTGATATTTTTTTTTTATTTTTTTTTCATAATTGTAGAGGAACATTTTATCTAGCTCTCCAAAAAATTTGATCAAAAAATAATATCATTTTCCCCCCAAAATAAAAAAATCCATCCATATATATTACTGACTGTATATATGTATACACACACACACACACACACACACACACACACACACACACATATATATATATATATATATATATATATATATATATATTTCACACTTCTTGATATTTTTTTTTAAAAAAATTTCGCAATTGTAGAGGATAATTTTGTCTAGCTCTCCAAAAAATTTGATCAAAAAATAATATCATTTGCTCCCCCAAAATCAAAAAACCCGTCCATATATATTACTGACTGTATATTTTCTGCGCAGTTACTCTTTTGCACTCAGAGTTACTCCATCATACCATATAGTTACTCTTGCTATTCAGACGGGTTACTCCAACATACCATATAGTTACTCTTTTGACCCGAGTTACTCCAGCGGGTAGCGAAAATTCTGGCTACCCGCCGGGAAACGAATGGACAACCATATATATATATATATTCTTATATATTAATGCATACATGATATATATTTGCAGCCAGATACATAGGGTCTGTACAAGTTTTACACTGTCCCATGTGGCATTTCTAGTTCCATCATTGATTAATCATGTAATTAAAGACCCTGCATATGTCTCCCAATAATTCTCTACCACATTTAAATATTTTGATCAAAAGAAAAATAAAATTGATGTTAGCTACATATAATGTTACGTATTCTTACTTTGCTTATAATTTTAACTTAAAAATTATATTTCATTTTTTATTTTGAGTTTTATTTTGTTTATCTTACTTTTCCTTAGGAATAACAATTAGTTGTTATTGGTTATTGTCCCCATGATGCTAGTTGTGTATTATCTAGATCCTAAGGGTGACGAAGTAGATAATGGGAGACACAAATTGAAAAGGGAATTATTCATGCGAGTAAATTAATATATTTATATCCATTAACATATATTATTACATGATTATGTACTAATGTAATTTAATGTGTTACATCGACGTATAGGGCTATAAAAGATTTCAAAAAGGCAGGAGGAACGGTAGACAAAAAAAGAAAGTGATAGTTTGGAATAATGTTCATGTAGTTTTCTGACACAAATGCATATTTTTGCCAACTACTTACTTTTACTTGTTAACGATTTGTATGTTGAAATTTATAGTGTCATATACAAGACAATGGTTGGGCATGCAGATACTACATGATGTGGTATATGGACATGATTGTCAAATATGGGACAGATGACATCAACTACATAGAAAATGTAATATATATATATGTATATATATATATGTATATATATATATATATATATAGTCTTGATCATCATAAGCATATATATTTCATTTGATAATATGAAAATATCAAAATTTTGAATTATATACATCATAATCTTGGAGGTGTTCAAAACAAACTCCTACATGATGGAAAAACTAGATGACATACAAAATCCCTATACGAAAGAAAAACTAGATGAGATACGAGAACAATGGATAGAAACCTTCATTAGGGATGTCAACTTTCAATTTGATTGGGACTCAAGAATTACTTTTCTAAACTTTGATGTCATTATTTCTATGTACATGTTCTTATCACTTCTTGCAACTTTAAATTTGATGCTAGTAAATTATTGGTGCATATGTATGAATATATAATGTGTGTGAATGTGAAGATGAATGAATATATATAATGAGAATATGTTTCTTCATGTCATGAGAATGGGTTGGTGCATATGTAAATGAAGTATCATGTGTGTGAATGAATGTTGAAATGAATGAATACAATTATGTTTGAACATTTGATGAGAATTGATATTGAATGTTTTTGTAAGTTTTTTGTTGGCCTGATGTTTAGTTGAACCCACAGATGTTGTTAACCTATAACTAGAGGTTCTACATCTTGTTGACCAGCTGGCCAACAGGTCTGCATACCGCTATTAAAAAAAAGTTAGTTGTTGGTTGTTCAAAAAAAATTGATAGAAAAGGACTTCAACGTAGGTTTGGCACGAAAAACTGACATTATTAGACTAACGAGAATGGTCGTTCCAGGCAGTACGACCATTCTGGACCACACGATCATAGTCATGGGTTTCTATCAAAAAATCATCAATATATATATATTAATCGCAAATGTATTTATAAGTAACCAACAATTATATCATATGAAATGTGTAGGTTTATTTTGTACCTGACAACAAAGAGACATTTTCCATTTACAGTTGTGACTTGGTATAGATAAATGACGTCAGGGTCTTTTGTACAACTGATGGTTATGATACTTGATGTGTTGGTTTTTTTATCATAACAATCGAGGTTTAATATCTTGATCGTCAGTTTGGGCATCCCTAAGGAACCGATGACTTAGTCTTATAACTCTAGTGTCACCCACTTATGTGCCATTTTTTATCTGACGTTGTAGGTATGTTTTAAGCGATGCTAAAGGTAGTTTCTCTACTAGTGGAGATTGGGGTAAGAATGGTTCCGTGATATATGGTACAAAGCATACACACGATCATACACATTAAGTAAATAATTTCTCAAGAGAGTCATCCTGACTCTCATCTTTCCTTTAAGAACTACCCCCAGCCACCTATTTGAAAATAGTAGGATGACTTCTCATCTTTTCATCTCCGATAGGGTATCTTGACTTGACATGTACTCTCCTTATTTTTGAGTGGCATGGGGTAACAATTAAAATATAACAATTAATGGATCAATATCATGCCATGATCTGATCTTGAATTGAAATCCCTAATTGATACATGAAAGTACTCTTAAACATAATGTACTCATATGTAAACTGTATCCAATAACACCAAATCAGATACAAGTTCTTTCCATGTTTGAAGCAATTTGTGATATGGTGAAATAAGATGGATGTTATATTTTACACCTCATGGTTGACATGGTCCCTATTGATTGAACCAATGTTGCCCCTATTTTTGACCAAGCCTCAAACATGATTCAACACATATTTATATGTTTATATGTTTAATGTCCCATACCTTGATATGACTATTGCTTTGGACCCCTGGATATTGATGTGAATATTTATTACAAGAAGAAACTTTCCTATTGACTATTATGCCTCTTTATAAGATTCAATATGAAGCATTGACCATACATGAATATGCCTAAATTCTTGAGTTCCCAATTTGACTTCTCTATTTCTAAAAGACAAGCTTTCCTTGATCTATGAAAGTAAGAGAGCTATATTATAATCCTAAGTTTGCGAAACTTGAATTAGAGTTTCTCTACTATGATCTTGATATTTGATCCCATAATTGATACTCCTCCTATTTTTGTTATGATCAATGTTTGATGATGATGAGTACATATACATTATATTAGGGTGGTATTTGACTTATGGCTCCCCTAATCCTGGTCACATCCCTATTTATGACTATCTCTAAATTGTCATCTTGTTGATTATTTAAATTTTAGAAAGGTAACACTTCCATCCGATTTTGATTCCTTGACTTAAGTGTCAAATATGTTAGTTCTATGAAAATACTAATACTCCATCTTGAATGTTGATTTAAATATGTTGACTCTGGCTTGTGGATTCCTTGATCTATGAAAGTAAGAGAGCTATATTATAATCCTAAGTTTGCAAAACTTGAATTAGAGTTTCTCTACTATGACCTTGATATTTGATCCCATAATTGATACTCCTCCTATTTTTGTTATGATCAATGTTTGATGATGATGAGTACATATACATTATATTAGGGTGGTATTTGACTTATGGCTCCCATAATCCTGGTCACATCCCTATTTATGACTATCTCTAAATTGTCATCTTGTTGATTATTTAAAGTTTAGAAAGGTAACACTTCCATCCGATTTTGATTCCTTGACCTAAGTCTCAAATATGTCAGTTCTATGAAAATACTAATACTCAATCTTGAATGTTGATTTAAATATGTTGACTCTAGCTTGTGGATAAATTCCTAGAAATACCTAGGTATAGATCATTCATTAAACCTCAATGCCATGTAATAAAATTGGTGATTGATATCACAACGGTTGCTAGAATATCACTCGATTGTTGCTCGATTATTGAATATGGATGAATGATCCCCCCTAAGGTCTAAATGGGAATTTAAACCCTAGCTTTTAAATATTTGTACATGTGATCTTACTTTTGACTATCAATATTGATGTATGAAATCTTGAAACATTATTATGGATGTTGATATTGATGTGACTCGTATAATTACCCATGTGGATCTTGTGATCATCCTCAATATATGTGTAGGAAAATTAGGGCGATAGATAAGGCAACAGTAGAAAAAAAATTGTATCTCGATTCCCCCAGACATCAAGATTGCGTCAAAAACAATGTACCTAGCAAGGAAGGTTTGCAAGGTTATACCTGGTCCTCGAGCAAGTTCAACGACATTATCCTTGCAATAGCAACAACTTCTTCAGGAAGCATCACACTCCTTTAACAGAAGCACTCGAACAATTGTCATGAATGGATTCCTCCATGGACGTTGGTTGACAATGTCCTCCTAGATGAAGACGATGGCCTCCCACCTCTAAGGTAGTCCACGCATACCATCGGGAAATTCACATTATGTTACTAGAGCCAATAGGAAGGAGTTGTTCCCTATTGTCGATGTACTAGTCACTGACATGCTCTCCCACAACAACACATCTCAGTTGTTCTCTCCCTGACTCTCCCTCCCTTTGATGGGTAGGACTTGCTTGGGCTCTCTATTGGTAACCACAACCAGAGAGGACAACAATTTTCAGAGCATCTGATTCTCAATTGTGTGTGTGGGAAATCCCCTAGTACCTCTCTATTTATAGTAGAAGTCAGGGTCAGGGTTCCCAATCAGTGTGGGAGTAGAAGGGTTAAGAATTATGAATGTTCTAGAACTTACACAACATGAAATGGTCATTTCACACACCCAAACAATCATCTCATGAGTGAAACAATCTTCTCATTCAGTGAAACAATCATTTGGTGAGTGATACAGTCGTCTCGCTTAGCAAAACAATTGTCTCACCAGTTTTGTGTTCTGAATCAAATTGGTATTCAATGCCCAATTTAATTCTCATTCCAATCTAATTGGCAACTAAATCGGGTGACCTGGGAAATGAAATGGTCATCTCATATAATGAAACAATCATTAATTTCACAAGTGAGATAGTCATTTCACTTGTACAGTTCAGGAAAAGTTCAACCAATATTGATTCCAATTTACCTGACACTCGAATTGATTGTCTCAACACTTGAACCAATTAGTTCAGAGTCTAGTCAGTCATTTTTAAACCTCACTTGTTTAATCGAATACCTAAACACCTTTAGTAATCAATCTAAACATCATTCATGAATAAATGCCTTTGATCCAAGTGTATCCTATGTGTGTGACCCATAGGTCCATAATTACATTAGTAGTGAATGTCCATAACCAATTATGACATCACAATAAAAAAGCAGAGCCTGGTCACACATCATTGCTACCCAAGTAATTCATAAATTTGGAGAACAACTTGAACCTACAATACGTGATTAGTGTTACAGTGATCATATAGTTCTTTTGTTTCTAATATACGGATTGAACTCGAGGCATGGAATCATCATCCTCTCAACATTCAATCCATGTTCTTTGAACTATAGCAGACTATATGAGATGTGTATGAGTTCACATATCATATATTGAATCACATAAGTACGGTCGTAAATTTCTCAGTCTTGCTTATCAAGGAGCCTTGGATATCAAGCTCATGTAGGAGGGACAAATCCCATGTACATCACTCACACTCAAATCCCCATGTGTCAAAGCTACCCAATCATCACCTTTATTGCAACCTATATTTCTGGATTATGTTTGATGATGTCAAAGTATACCCAACAACATGTGATGAATGTAGTGACTTCTGTCAAAGAACTACAATCACCACTATCACTGTGAGAGTTGATTCTAACTACCATTCCATGGTCTCCATGTATCAGTCTCATGGTGGGTCTGTCTGATACACTATTATCTAACATGTACTTGTGTGCTTGACTTGATATCACGTATCATGACTAATGAGACTCTATCATCAGTCAACACACACTCTAGTCTTATGTATTATTGTTTTCTATTTGCTTCCACAATAATATCTAACTAAGGTCATGACAAGAATGCATGTACTCTTATCATACATATAATCTCATTGTTCATGTCCTCAACCTGAAGACATATGTCATTGGGGAACATCATTCTTTGGACATATACTTATGTATGTTTCATCATCTCATGACTGAGACAAACATAATAAATGGAATTACCTTTGTCATTATAAAATGAGGTATGTAATGCCACATTGCAATCATCATAGGATTGGCTATCTGGGCATATATACCAATAGACCCCCACTTGCATTTAGATCCAATCACCCATGAATCTTATTCCAAGTGATCTTAATATGTCCATCATGTTTCTGCTACACAAGCACTTTTATAACAGTTTTAACAACATTTTCTTCAAGTCGATATATTGCAAGTTTCACATCTCTTCATTGTATGATTACTCATATGAGATGGAAGTTTCGTAGTATGCTATATGAGATTCCGAGCCTAACTAGTAACTCCACTGGTGTCATCAGTATTTCTACTGTGTCATCAATAGTTGGAACCTCACACAAGTTTAACCATATGAACTTTTTGATCCATACAATATCCTCTATTATTCTCATAACCCATAGATATCAAGCTTCTTATGTAGATATAAACAATTGTTATTAGCTTGGAACCCTTTCCAACTTACAATTCTCATTCAAGGTCAAACATAAACATAGATTGTGATCATTATGTCAGTTTGGAAGCTTGCATCGGTGTAACCCTTTACATCCAACTCTTCCTTATTACCATAACCAAGGAACCAATCCTATTTGTGCTTCTCAAGAGATTAAGTATGTTCTTTATGGTAGTCCAGTGATTCTCACTAGCATTTGACATATATCCTCTTGTCATGGCCAATACATACGAGATTTCTAAGTAGGTATATATATGTCTTCTCATCATGTACAATACATCTAAGTTGACTCTGTATCCTCTCATCATGTCCAATACATATGAGATAAATTGATACCTTCTCATCATGTCCAATACATACAAGATAATAGGATAAGTACATAACATTGCATTAATAAATCCAATTGTGAATGAGTATGACATATATCCATGTATTCCTATTCTTCACAAGAATTAGAATACTAGACTCCTGAGAGACTAACTCCATCGAACATGGACAAGTTCTCTCTCATTGAGTCATGCATGTTGAACCCTTCAACATCTTGCCAATGTATGTTATCTTTCTTAGCTCAAGAAACTTTCCATATCTATCTCTATAGATCTAATTCCTATCACATAGGATGCTTCACCTAATCCCTTCATACAGAAGGTACTTTCCTTGCCAGGTTTTAACATTTTTAGGATAATGATGTTCTTACCCATCATCATGTGGACTAAAAATATACTCCCACTAAATCTTTTGTAGTCACATATCCAAACTTCATTTTGCTTCAAGCCAGACCCTTTGACTATCTTGTAAAATAGAAGATTCCATCTCTGAGATGCTTGCTTCAATCCTAAGATTGACCTTTGTAGCTTATAGATTTTATTTGCATTAATAGATTTACAAAACCATTACATTGTGTCACGTACACATTCTATACAATTATTCCAGTCACGGAATGTGGTTTTAACTTCCATATGTCAAATCTCACAGTCTAACATAGTTGCAATTGCAAGCATGATCCCTATGGATTTAACCATGGTAATTGGTGAAAGACTTCATCATGTTCAACACCTTGAACTTGTTTGAATCTCAATACAACCAATTTACCCTTTCATGTTGGTCTTCTTCTCGAAGACCCAAATGCACCCTATGGGTTTTACCACTTCATGTGGATCCACCAAGGTCATACCTTGTTGGTTTACATGGAGGCCATCTTTGATCTTCTGACTTCAAGTCATGTCTTAGACTTTGGTCCCTTAATAGTTTCTAGTTAGTTTGTTGACTCATCTCTATGATCAACTCACCACCTTCTTGATTTATAAGATGTCATAATATCTCAAACTCAAGGCATATTTTACTAGAACTATAAGGTTTTTTTGTGTTATATAAGGAACTCAATATTCCACAACATTTTGTGTTTCTCATTGTTTCCATTGTACCTCTTTTAGGTTCAATGTTTTCTTGTTTGTCTTGAACATTTCGAGTTCTACTTTCACTCCATTGATTCCTTTGGAACTAAGTTCCTCATCAGGAATACAACCATCCCAATCAACGAACAACTTGGTTGTGAGATTGGGATAAGAGTAGTATTTAACAAAATAATATTTATGTGATTTGTGGACAAAGCCTTTTAAGAAACAATTTTCTTATATAAGTTGTCAATCCTAATCACTATAAAATACACATCGGGAAACCTCTCATGCCATATCTCATATGGTGCCTTTTGAACCATTTTAGACGGTACATTATTTAGTGTTTAAAAAGGAAATTGAAAGATCAACTATATTTTATTTGATAATCACACCATGAATTAACAAATTGTGATACCTTCTTTCTAACACATCATTATGTTTCGAGTGGAGTTTGTTATGAAACCACTATCATAATCTCTCCATAAGGTCCTCAAACTCTTGGTTCAAAGTATTTCCACATTGATCATATCAAAGATCTTAATACTTTTACCAAGTTAGTTACATCATTCACAATATCCTTGAACACTTTAAGAGATTTAGACTTGTATTTCATTAAATAAAAACTTCCATATCTATTATAACATCAGTAAATATATAATGAAGTACTTGCAACTACCTTTAGCATTTATTCTAAAAGGACTTATGTACATCAATATGTATTATCTCTAATAGAATAGTCTCTCTCGCACGACATCTAGTGAATATGGTTTTGTCATATTGCACAATAAATAAGACTTGCATGTCCCTGTCGGTTCAATAACCAAAAGAGTCTACATAACCATCATATGGATTCCGGAAATGCATTTCTCATTTATGCGATCTACACGACAATTCTATAGGCATTCGTTGTTTGAGTCATCAAGTCATTCAATATATCTGTCACACACATATTTGTCTTTAGAACTATTAGGTATAGTTTGTGAGACATAGGGCATTTCCATGGAACATCAATTCTTGTCCACACAAGATACATGATGTTTCTCATCAATGGCAAGTACATAATAGCAATTTACTAATTCTATTACATGCCCATGAATGATAACCTTCAAACGTAGTGTTAGCAAATCTTTCTCTGTACAGTTGCTAGCTTACTTCTTCTCAAGTCCTGAAGTAGAGATCTCTATCTCTATATTCTTCCTAAGATCCTCTATAAAGAGGATAGTTCCTTTCCAATGTCCAGACAAATGACAATGGTGGAATTTTCCTTCCTTAATCATTTAAGTGAAAAAGACAGATTCCTTTTACAATTACCTCTCCCCTTATTTTAAATGCAGAAGACTTGGACTTAATATTAGCCTAAGATCTCCTCTTGGTTGTGCCTTTGCCCTTGGACTCACTTCCACTGATCAACATCATAGATTTGTCCTTCTTCAATCTTGCTTTGGCATCAACATTCGAAGAAACGCAGACATATTTGTTTGGCCATAGTACTCAAGTGATAGCACTTGATAAATTAGTTATATATTAACACAATGATTGTAGAATCATTTACATGGTCAACTCTTGACCTAAAAGAAATCCCATTCACTCCACATGCCCAATCATATTGAGCACATGGGGATCTACTAGATCTCTCTTTGTCACGTTGCACTCAAATAGCACTTTGAAGACATCATATCTTTCTTGATTTACATGATTCTTAAGATGTGTTATCATCTTGAGAATGTCCATGTTTTCATGCTATTTATTCAACTCATAGTTCATACAACATAGCATAAGGTATTCAATATCTATGGCATCATTGGCATTCTTCCAGTAAGCATCCATTTCAGCCTTAGGCACATTTGGAGCAGGTTCCTATGGCTCTATTTTATCAAGGACATAGAGATTTTACTCATTTATGAGAGCACTTCTCAAAGTCCTAAACCAGATGTGAAAGAAAATCCCATTTGGTTTGTCCTTCTCAAGGACTGATTGCATTGATAGTGTATTTGTGTTTTCCATTACATTCTACAAATGAAATTTTGTAACTTTTCAAAATATTTTTTATTTGTTTGATTTGGTAAGTTTGAGTTTTTCAATTAAATATCACTCCCACTATTTCGTTCAAATTGATAACTCTCATGTATCAATTCATAAGATTGCAGCGTACAATCTTCTAATGAGCCAAGATCCCAATTTCATCAAAACCATGACCTATCTAGGGCTATAACCCACAACTTGATTCTATCATGTAGGAAACTTTTGCCAATTGCATCATATGCAACTCTTGATAGATTGTATGCACAAATTTTTGTCGTTGATCATTAGTATGCTTCTAGGTGCTTAATACAATTAAGGTGACCTAGTTAAGCCTAACCCAAAAGCCAACACGATAAAATATGTACCCTGCTAGAGCGGAGCCACATATCTACCATCACACTTCCATGATATAGACGGTGCACCACACTAGGGCGTGTCCACGCTTGGTCGATCAAGATTTTCATGTGTGCTTCTTATGGAAAGAATATAAGACTTATATTTAGATTGAGAGATTATATATATATAAATACGTATAGATATACATTCACCACATACTTAGTATGTATCATATACATGCTATAATCACAAATGAGAACATGCAATAATAAAACACACAAGCGATAGTCATGGACATACTAATGTAATTTCTTGGATCCAGAAGGAATTACTACCACCTAAGCTTCAGATCATATGCAACCTATTGTTGGTGAATATCCATGCTCGAACCAATCTAGGTTGATCCATTCAACTTTTGAACCGGTCAGCTCACCTCCTGGTCGCTCGGTTGGGCTCTTAAAATGGTCATCTGGTTCTCAAGTACAAGAGGCGACTGGACACCTCCATTCGATCGGTTGGACCACCATTCACTCAGTTCGTCCTCCTTGGTCCTCTAGTCGATCAGGTCATCTAATGAGTCGATCATTTTGCCTTGTCCAAAACGTCTTCTCACGAAGATGCATAAATTAAAACTATCATATTTCTTATTAAATTGTATAAGGGAAAACATCAAATTATATTTGAGAGGAAATAGGAAGAAGAGAATTAATTTACATTTGGAAAGAACAGAGAGGCTCACTTGATAGACTGATTAACAATAGGAATAAATAACCACAACCATGCACATAGATCTAGGGTTTTAGCCATAACCATGCTTTAAATCCATCATAAAAACTGATTTTAGGGCGATGTGTGTAAATTGCATATTTATCATGTATATATATATATATATATATATATATAGTTTGTGAAGTCATATATGGAATTTAACCAAATATGCACAATAATTTTTTTGATATTCACATTGTATGAAATCAAAGAATGAAAACTAAATCTGATCACATTGATTTAGATCCTAGATACAACATAAATTGATGGGGCTCTGATACCAGTGTAGGGAAATCGGGGCGACAAGTAAGGTAACAGAAACAAAAATTTAAATCTTGATTCCGCTGGACAACAAGATCGCGTCAACAACAATGTATCTAGGAAGGAAGGTTTGCAAGGTTATACCTAGTCATGGAGCAAGTCCAGTGACATTAGCCTTACAGCATCAACAACTTCTTCTTCAGGCAGCAACACACTCCTTTAGGAGCAACAACACTCGAATAATCATCACAAATGGCCTCCTTCAAGGACAACGATTGGCGATGTACTCCTAGTAGTAGACGATGGCCTCCAGCCTCAAGAGTAGTCAAAGCGGACCATTGGGAACTCCACATTGCTCTACTAGAGCCAACAGAGGAGTTGTCCCCTACTGTTGACATACTAGTCACTGACATGCTCTCCCACAACAATTGATCTCTGTTGTTCTCTCCCTCATTGTCCCTCCCTTTGATGGGTAGGACTTTCTTGGGCTCTTTATTGGTTACCACAATCAGAGAGGACAACATTTATCAGAGCAAATGATTCTCAATTTTGTGTATTGGGAAGCCCCCAATACCCCTCTATTTATAGTAGAGGCCAAGGTCAGGGTTCCAGATTAGTGTGGGAGTAGAAGGTCCATAATCATGAATGTTCTAGAACTTGTGCAATGCCAAAACTGTCATTTCACATACACAAACGGTCTTCTTATGAGTGAGACGGTTGTATCTCTTAGTGAAGTGGCCATTCGGTGAGTGAGACAATCGTCTTGCAAGTTTGCTCTTTAGAATCAAATTGGTATAAATGCCCAATTTAATGCCAAACATGACATTAACATAGTCCATGTTCCAATCAAATTGGCAACTGAATCGGATGACCTCAGAAACAAATTGGTCATCTCACGTAGTAGAAAAGTCATTTCACATTGTGAGACATTCATTTCACTTGTCCAATTCAGGAAAAATTTGACCAATATTGATTCCAATTGACATGACACTCCAACCGATCATCTCAACCCTTAAACTGATCAGTTTAGAGTCTATCAGTTAATTTTGAACCTCACTTGTATAATTGAATACCCAAACACCTTTAAGTAGTCAATCTAAACATCATTCATGAATAAAATCCTTTAATCCAAGTTTACCCTATGCATGTGACCCTATAGGTCCAGAATTACGTTGGCAGTGAATGTACATAACCAATTATGACATCGCAAGCAAAGAATGTGCATAGTCACACATCATTTCTACCCAAGTAATTCAAAAAGTAGGAGAACAATTTCAACCTACAATCTATGATTAGTGTTATCGTGATTATATAGTTCCTTTGTCTCTGCTATTTGCATTGAACTCAATGCATGGAATCGTCATCCTCTCAACGTTCAATCCATGTTTCTTGAACTAGAGCAGACTGTTTGAGATGTGTGTGTTCACATATCATATATTGAATCACATGAGTATGGTTGCACATTTCTCAGTTTATCAAGAGGCCTTGGATATCAAACTCATGTAGGAGGGACAAATCCCATCTACATCACTCACACTCAAATCCCCATGTATCAAAGCTACCCAATCATCACCTTTATGGCAACCAATATTTCATGAGTACGTTTGATGATGTCAAAGTATTTAGGTCTAAGAACCATAATCACCATTATCACCATCCCATGGTCTCCATGTATCACTCTCATGGTGGGTCTATATGATATACTATTCTCTAATATGTACATGTGTGGTTGACTTGATATCACATATCATGATGACTAATGAGACTTTATCATCAGTCAACACACGCTCTAGTCTTATATATTATTTTTTTCTATTTTGCTTCCATGGTAATATCTGACTAGGGACATAACAAAAATGCATGCACTCTTATCATACATATGATCTCATTGTTCATGTCCTCAACCTGAAGACATATGTCATCGAGTAACATCATTCTTTAGACATCTACTTATGTCTATGTCATCATCTCATTACTAAGACAAACATAATAGACGGAGTTACCTTTATTATTGTCAAATCAATTATCTAAATGCCACATTGAAATCATCATATGATTGGCTCTCTGAGCATATATACCAACAATATGGTTAGTGAATTTTATATTCCCAAATCTCACAATGTTTGAAAAAATGACTATGTGGTTTCACTTGATTTATGTATTAGGGTGTAACTCATGTGTACTAGGTGGAGCCTTACATTGGTTTTGAACATGAAATTATGATATTGAAATATGTTGATTGGTTTTGAATTGCTGAAATATGGAATCTCTATCATGGATGTATAACCCCACCTAGAACATGCAGAAGCTAGGAACCTACATTGAGGTGAATGACAGTTATATTGTATTATTGAACCAAGAACTCTTTTCATTTGACTTAAAATAATGATCATCCAAATTTTTAACCTTGGACCCAAAACTCAGGTTTTAAAGATGTTGACATAGTAATAATTTTGAGGATGGTTTTGTTGAATATATGCATGGGGTTAATTTCCTCAAAATGACCTAGGTCTGGATTATTCCCCCGCCTCAAATATACTTGATGAAGAAATTGATGTTGAAATCTCAAAATATTTCTAGATTATTGTTATCGATGAATGACCACACTAGTGGTCTGGATAGGAACTAAAACCCTAGACTTGCACATTTTGAACCCAAAATTTGGATATTTGAATCTTGACTCTTGAATCACGATCTTGTTAGTACATGACCCAATTTGATCAATGTTGTATAGTCTTGATTCTCACTCAATATGGAGACATGACTTGAAAGTAAACTTGATCAATGAACTATGATCTTTTGACCTCTAGTCGATAAATACAAGTTTATAAGAAACTTTTTATTTCAATGTGTTTAAGGATAGAACTTTGATTAAATATTCCCAATTTTTAGGAGGTTACATGGATTCAATAGTCCCAGTCTTTGAGGATATTTTTGAATTTTGGGGACAAAATTCCCTTTAAGGAGGGAAGGATGTGATGAAGTGGATCTTTGCCCATTAATTTCTCAATAACCACACCTTATCATCAAATAAGTATTGGATACTCATTTTGGAGGAATTTTGGATATTATTGTGATTTGAGGATATTGATGACACTTAGTTGCAAATTTTTATACCATTGTATACATGGAACGTCCTCCTTTATATATATATATATATAATTAGGTATTTCATTGTATAATATCTCACCATATCTAAAGTTCTATCATAGATGTATTTGGCCAAGCATAATTAAACATATCCAAAACATGTTGCAGAAAAATACTAGTATTATGAGGTTGACTGTAACATCCCAATTTCAGAGTAGACTCAAACCTTAATGTGATTCTCTTGATAAGAGTCCACTAAGGGACCAAATAAACCTAAGCATGGTTTAATATATAAATGAGCTCAGAAAAGATGTATATGTCACCTTCCTCACCAATGCACACATAATCTCTTAAATATGTAAAGTTAGTAATAGGATGCATATGAATATGAATGATTATTTCATATGGACAATAATAGACATAGTGTGATAATAATTGGATGTTTGACACGTGTGAAGATAATTGATGTGCTTTATGTAAGTTCATATCGAATTGATCGACATAATGAGTAAAATATCATAAATGATATAGAATACTGTTATGCAGATTTTTTGAAAGTAAAGTGATGCTAATTAGACTAAGAATCCTAAATATTGATAATTAGTGCAATGTACAGGTCTCAATTAGCTTGCTATGAATTTTGAGATTTTTTGGATAATCCTAGATAACACATCATTATTGGAGAAGATGATGTCTAGGTATTATGTTATTTATGAAATGTATAAGATATGGTGTTGTCTTGGTGAAGTTTAGAGGTGATTGATAATTCAATTTGTTGATCTAGATAATGGGATGTGAAATCTCACACACTATAATGGTGTAGTCTAGTTAGTGAATTAGGTTGTGATAATTTTGTACAAGAAGATTATAGTTATATGAGGTGTTGATCAAATTTTGGGACCAATCGGATTAAAGAGTACCATATAGAAACTACAGAAGAAATCTAGAATTAAATGGTTAACCAAGCATGAACCATTGGTGCATATACAACCCTTTTGTTCAAATGATCCGAGTCAATTATTCAAAGAATTTTGGAATATGAGAAAGATTCACGACCCTCTATTTATCCGAAATAAGGAGACTATCAGAGTCTAGTTTGAGTCCAATCTCTTTGGGTCATTGCGAGATCATAAAGACAACACCTATAAAAGCATTAGCAGTCTGGTATCGTGAAGTCAGAAGTCCCTTAGGGTTTTCAACGAGAAACAGATAGAGAAGAAAGGGAGGAAGAGGAGAGTTGCAGTAGCTGATGCCCCAACCCTCTCCAGCTCTACGCTCTCCTCAGGAAGCAAGAGGAGAAAATCTTGAACATTGAGGTGGTGGACACCATGATCCGAGGCACCAAGGAGCTTACCAATCGGTGTGGAACTCACATATAGGAGAATCGAGAAAGACCTTGGCGGTCTGCCCTATTCTTGCCACGAAAATAGGGGAGTTGAGGATAGGGTGTGTGGGTGAGGTTGCAACTGAGTCCAGTATGGGACTACCTCTGTCCATGTCACATCATTGGGGTGGAAGCTCGGTGGTAGCATGACCCAAGAAGGCCACTTGATCAATCCCAGATGGCCAAGCTTTGCTGGAGAGGAGATCGGGAGGCGGCGCCCTATTTCTGTAGAAGAACAGAGGAAGTGCGACCCCTGAATCATGTCGCTACGAGCGAAGAGGGTGAGTCCCTCCTTGATGGGCCGTCGGGTCATGAGGCCCAATTAGGCTTGAAGGTCCAGGAAAATAAGGTAATGGGAATAATTAGATTTTAATTTGTTATAAACTTTGAAGATTCATAGAGGTTGATCTGATTGTCAGAATAGGGTGTGTAAGGGCTCTTTAGAAAGATTGATAGATGAAGAACATCTTGAAGCAGATTCTAGGCTCTCAAATGATGTAGATAAGGTAATTTAATTTGAGGAAATGTTGGATAGGTTTATCATGCACACATATCTTTAGACCTTATTAAATTGATATCGTAGGTGTGAGCCTCATCATGGAAATTCAAGGAAGTGTTACACCATGACTTCTAAAGGATTTAGACCTGACTGGAGGATCCAAAATGAAGATATTATTCTCTCTAACATAGGTAAGTGGTCCATGCCCATGAGTACTCATGTTTTAAGTTCAGTATGTCTACATGTCTCCTGATAAGACTTTCATAATTTATATGGTTCAATGTTCTAAGATTTTAATGAAAATAAGGATATTCTCATATCTCTATCATTATGTAAGTTTAGATACCCAAAATATCAAATAGAGACATGTTGCTCAAAATAGTTGTGATCCATGGACCAAGTCCATGAGAAAGTTAAAGAATCATGTTCCTACAAGATTTCTTAGAAATGTTTGAAATTAATGAATAAGATTGTAAGATAAGATATGCAAATAATGTAGCCATACTTAGTTGGTGATTTGGGATAGCTTTGTATTTAGAATTTAAGTACACATATATTATCAGGATTTCTCATATTTATAAGCATAACTATGTATTATGATTTCAAGTACAAACATGCCATTAAGATTTCATACATATGCATAGATATAACAATTAAATTCCCTTAGAATGAATAATATCCAGAAGTCAAGTATAATGTAAGAATATGAATTTGTAAATATTAATACATGGTCCATTTTGCTAAATATGTACTTTTGGGATCTGAATGTATTGTAAATTGAGTTATGATGATAATATGAATTATGATGTATTAAGTTATGATTATGTTTGAAGATAAGATTTTATAAGATTACTATCTTAAGGTTTAAGTCGAAAAAGGTAAGCTCATATGTAAATATTAAGATTCATGGTAAGATCATAATTAATAAGATCTTATAAAGGTTAAATTATCTTTTCAGAATTCATATTTTTATATACTTTATATTTAAGCTACTTTCATAAGCTTGACTTAAGATGCTTTGTATACTTAGTATTTATATATTCAATTTAGATTCTTTCTCTTAAGTCTTTGAACTCATTTATCACATATTTATTGTCAAAAAGTAAGTAAGGCATTATATTCAATAAGAGTTTCAAAGTAAAGTTTATCTAGATAATAAGAATATCTAATCAAGATTCAGACTTAGACTACTCATTGTGTGAGTAGCTAGATATTGAATAAAAATATATGAGAAGGGTTTTAGACCTAAACTCAATTATGTAGTAATT
This sequence comes from Alisma plantago-aquatica, assembly GCA_963693085.1. Lineage (NCBI taxonomy): Eukaryota > Viridiplantae > Streptophyta > Magnoliopsida > Alismatales > Alismataceae > Alisma > Alisma plantago-aquatica. Next base: position 1,007,867,310 of record OY856409.1, read on the forward strand.
GAGGTGCATATTCATACTCATATGTAGATTCAATTCACAATTTAAGAATATGAGATTCAAAAATTCAGATTTAGAGTTCAGTACATGCTCACTCAGTAATCAGTTTCAGATAAGTTCAGTTATGAGTATTCAATTTTAAGATAAGATAAGTTCAGATTCAATATTCAGTAAAGCTATCAATATTTAGTTTCAGATTAGATTAAGAATTAAGTAAGTTTAGACTTAAGATAAATAAGTCAGAACCTTCACATAAGACATTATATGATAAGTCCTCATTCCATTAGTCCCGAGACGATTCAGAAGCATATTTTGCCAATTCAGAGGGGCGTTTACTCCAATTCAGAGGTGTTGCGGCACCAATTTAGGGTGTATCCACGCCAATTCAGAGACACCTCGGTGTCATTCAGAGGCATGTAGTGCCATTCAGGGTGCTTCGGTACCAATTCAGGGTATAGATATGCCAATTCAGGAGGACTTATTGTATAATGGTGGCCACAAATATATAAAAATCATTAGTAAAAGATATTTTAGATTAGAGCATGTATGTAATCTCATCCATGAGTATGATGAGAGAGAATTAAATAAGATAAGTATGACCTTGACACTTCGGTGTAGGTCACGAGACTCATGTACCAAGATACATATCTCCAGAATAAGATAAGGTAGAAATACAAGAATTGAGATTTAGAAATAAGGAACAATATTGTTCGGATTTTACTCAGAGTTTCATGTTAGTTTCATGTTTATAATTCTCAATTTTAGTTCTTTAGTAATGTATATTTTAGAATACCCATGCCACTTACTCTAACGACTATTTTTCTTAATGCATGGTTGGGGACGCGATGTCCGTAGGTTTTTGGAGCAATTGAAGAACAAAAGGACAAGAAAAGGCCTAAGAGATTTTCAAGCTTGCCTAGTGGGGTGCCATTTACAAATTCGATCCAAACTTTAGACTTATTTTATTTTCTTAGTTATGCTACCAAATAGATTAGCTCTTATGGCTAGAAGATGATGTAGTTTTCTGTTGACAAGAACTGTGTATGAGTTTGTTTTACAGTTATGCAAAGTGTTTCATTTACTATCATTGCAATGGTAATCATGTTTTTGACACTCTCAGATGAAGGAAATATATATATATAGCTTCCGCTCATGTGTTATAAAATCTGGGTGTCACATTTACCTACAATGTCCTCCTTAAGACGGACCATCATAGGTGACCCTTCTTCATGTTTTCCTATCCATTTTTTCATACCCCTGCACTAAGGATCTATTGAGTTGAATAGGTCCTTTGTAAGCCTACCTAAAAATTCAGGAGGAGGTGGAGGTGGAGGATGAGTTGTAAGGAGTTTCTTAGGCACTATGTCATGCATATATATAATCTCATATCAATTAGTATCATGTATATAAAGATACAAACACAATGTAAATTTACCATACATAAGTATAGACAACAACTTTGGGCCATGCGACCACACCACCTTCTGCATCACCTATCGTCTTGTGCTCAGGGTGGGCACATGGCAGTGCAGTCTGCTTCCAAGCATTGTACACAACCCTCAACGTCATGTGAATTGCATCAGTGGGCAACAATGCACCATTAATCATGTCACCTTCAAGGCATGGGTAAGCCTCTCCTAGTGCAACGATATATTCTTGTAATTTAAGATGGCATGGCCTCAACCCCTACAAAATTATGTAGACTTTTATATATATGTGTATCTAAACTCAAATATAGTATAAAAATTATTTTGAAAGAATGTTATGTCATAAAAATACTTACATCAGACGTGCTAGGTGGTGGGTCAATGGGATTACTCCTGACCATATTATGATGATTGGTTTTTGAGGCAATTAACATGGCAGTGCAGTCTGCTTTCAAAACATCGATTGGGTAGGGAAAACCCTAAGGTGGGGGAATGATCCAGGCTTAGGTCATTTTGAGGCAATTAACCCTATGCATATGTTCAACATTACCATCCTCAAAATTATTACTATGTCAACATCTTCAAAACCTGAGTTTTGGGTCAAAGGTTAAAATTTTGGATGATTGTTATTTTAAGTGAAATGAAAAGAGTTCTTGGTTCAATAATACAATATAACTTTCATCCCCCTCAATGTAGGGTCCTAGATTCTACATGTTCTAGGTGGGGTTATACATCCATGATAGAGATTCCATATTTCAACAATTCAAAACCAATCATCATAATATGGTCAGGAGTAATCCCATTGACCCACCACCTAGATATAAATCATATATATCTAGCTATTTAAATGTCTCTCATGCTCTCGCCGTAACATGTTTCTCACTAGATTGCTATCCTATATATGCTATTTTATTACACGTGCAATACACATGCTTTTAGCATGTTGAATTTAAATTTTATAGATGCACATATTTCATTTCTTTATCAAAACAATATAGATCTACATTTGAATTAGATGTAGTTTTCAAGCATCTAAGTTACGTCGGTGAGTATGCATATGAAATATTAAACATTTTGGGCATATATCATCAAGAATTTCTTTCTAAACGATTATGAATGATCATCTTGATCGACTAAGATGGTATTGGCATATTGAGAATTATAATAAGAATCCAAGATAGAGAAGAAAATATTACCAAATACTTAACGAAGGTATAGAATATTTTGATATAGTATTTTGCATTACGAATATTCTTGTCATAATTGGGTATCATCACATCATCGTCATCTTCATCATCATCATCATCATCATATTTGTACGTAATATGAAAAAATTTAGATAACATGGAATCCATATCATGATTTATTGATTATGCTTAAGAGTAGTACTTAATAGTATATTTAAATATAATATCACGTAAAGTGAGAGAGAAATCTAGTGTTCATTGATGGTTAAGAAGTTGAGTGACGTTGGTGGGTAGCACTAAAGTAAGAATTTAGAAAAATAATAGAATTGTAACATAGAAATTACATTGATATGAAAGATTTTTTTTCAATGAAAAATTAATGTAAATGATAGAGGGGTAATTTTTGGATCATTTAAGGAAGAATTTAACTAAAATCTTGATCATTCATGATCTACATAATATATTGCAACATATTTGTTTTGCATCATTTAACTAATTTTTTTTACAGAGTCCTACTATTCCAGCTACACAACACTCTTAAAAAACCTTTTTGGGGAAATTTAGGTTATGTTATCTTTCTCTACCCATGAATCTAATTTGTACCAGATCGGCTAATGCTCCCAGGCTAATGCAATGTATTCCACCAGTTGACTGAAAACTTGAAAGATCACATGGTACTTTCCTTTGGCAAAGTAGGACAATGCAATATAAAACATTCTTGGTCTAGGGATGTCAAGCACATTGAAGTGGGTCATATGATTTATGAATATGTCATAATCTAATGCATCATCTTGGATAATGACAAGCTATGATCTAGAGATCACTCATGATTATATTATATAATATCTATAATAACATGTATTTGTAAGAATCTTGAAAAATATAATAATTTTTTGGAACATGTTCACCTATCCTAGGATCATACATTCACATTGGTGATTAAGTTGACTAATACTTTGTATTTACTTATATCACAAAAAGCATTTGACCATGGAGAAACACATAAATATATAGGCGATGTTTTCTTAACACCATCGCACAATTAAAATTTTATCTAGAATTTTAGTGTCACAATCATTTTTCTATAGTTATGCCAACAAAAATTTGAATTATATTATCCCTATAGAAGTTAGTTGCTTAATTGGATCATTGACCCATATCTTGTAAGATATTGACAAGTAATATTGTGCACCATGCACCATTTTTTTTATTACCCTTCTTGTGGTGAGCATGTACTCAACTTACTTAAATTACATGGAATCATCAGAACTACCATAGACTTTGGAGTCTTCCCTAGTCATAATAATATAAACAAATTTATAAGAAAAAAACACTTAAAATATAACTTTTAGTGATAATAACCTTATAAATTTTACAATTTTTTGATAAATACAAAATTCTAACCTTATAAAAATACATTGCGTGATTAATGATATACCTAGAAATTGTTATTATCAACTTTTATCATCATATAACTCAATAAGGTAAAGTAATAGACACTTGGTGATGTTTCCTTAATTTAAAACCAAAGCAAAAACATACAGTCAAAATATATTTTTCTTTCAAAAAAGAACTATTTTGATTATTAAAAAGGAGTTATTTTGTATTATATGAAGTATTGTCTATGATATATATGTTAATTGAAATTATATCATGTCTCATATCATAGAAAATTGTACATTCCAACCAATATGATGGATTCGATGAAGTCCTCCCATCTTTTGTGACAAAACATTTTTGTCAAATTAATGCATTTACTTATTAATATTTAGAAATGAAATTTTGATATTATATGGTATTGATTAGTTTAGTTTCTTTTTTAGTAACATGATGATTGTGATTATTAATGATAATAAATCAAATTGGAACACATGTAGTAGTTATAGAACCAAATCAATGGTAATATGTACATCTCAAGCCCAATATTGATGCTTATTAATTCGTGACAACAACTTATCGCTGACATCCATCTTCTTCTTTGGGATAAGGAAAATATCTATCGTACATACTTACACAATCTTCTCCAATTATTTTGTCATCTCAAATGCACGTCTTATCAAATTAGGAACAATACATAGCTAGTGTGCATGAATGTTTGGTTCATACAAATGCCTTGATGTGTGCAAATATCCATACAAATCTAGAAGTTTTAGATCATTTAGAATATCTGCTTCCTCCTCATGTTGATCCCGATCCTTGTGTACTATATATTTCTGAGAGTTGTTTGGATCAAGGCATTTAAAGTCCCAATAGATTCAATGTAAATCAATGTTCAAAATAGCTGGCTAATTAATGCACTGGTGCTTCATCTACCTTTTTCTGAATAGATAATCATTACTTTCAAACCATGCCTTATTTAGAGGGATTAGAAATGCAAATGTTGCATGTGAATCCAGCTTCCAACATGCCCATTTGCCATGGCGAATAGCTGGATTATTCCCCCTCATAACTTAGAGTTCTTAAAGTAACGTACTACTCACATATATAATTAAGAGCTAAGGAACATTTATGCCCTAGCATCCAAGGTGGATCCAGAAAATGTTAGTAAGGGGGCTGAGTTGGTGGGAGTTTGTTTTAATTGTAACAAGTTGAGTTAGATATGATCGAAAAATATGCTTTGAGTGCGATTCAAACCTAGGAAAATGACCTATATATATATATATATATATATATATATATATATATATATATATATATATATATATATATATATATATATATATATATATATATATATATATATATATATATATATATATATATAGGAGGGGGGCTTCAGCCCCAGTTGCCCCCCAGATCCACCTCTACTAGCATCTACTCCTATTGGATGTTCTTTTTTATCATGAATAGCTGCATGATTTATTGAGTAATACAACTTGCATAAAATAAAATAAAATATACGATAATTTAATATAAATATTTGAACAAAAATATACATTGAGTTCTTGTGGGATAACAAAATAGAGAACAAAGAGAATGATTACACAATGAAGGAACAAGGATTTGTGTGGTTCGGTCAGAGAGACCTACTCCATGGGTGGGAGTGAGATTTCTACTATTTCAGAGAAGAGATTACAAAGAGGAGCGCTCTCAAAGAAGATAAAGCACATGCTGGAGTATAACAACTATCATCTTGTAAATATAGTACAAGATGAACATAAAATCCTAACCAGGGAGCATATATGTATACATGTAGAACTGTAACTGGATTCCTATTTGGATTTGGAAATTTGACAATACCATACAGTGGGGCCTGAAGCCCACACAATGCCCGTTAATTTGGTTGAAAAAATTCCATTCAATTTTGGATTGGATCTACAATTAGATCATCATAATTCTTCGAGGCATGCAAAAGTCTCCACATTGACTTGAAGTCTGTAGCTCTCTAAAAAACAATAATAGTATATCATCTCTCCTCCACCAGCCCCTAAGGGTGTCATTGCAGACTGTGTAGACTATTCAAGTCCATACAATGTCTGAACTTGGAAACTTGTAACGGCTTTGTCATCATATTAGTAGGATTTTATTTAATACCAATCTTCTTCACTATAATGCATCCTTCCTCTATCATTTCTCTGGTAAAGTGATATCTGACGTCAATGTGTTTTGTTCTCTCATAAAACATCTAATTTTTTGTGAGGTGAATTGCACTTTGACTTTCATAGTAGATGGTCATTGCATTTTCAAGAATACATAGTTCTACAAATAGTCCTCTAAGCCATATAACTTCTTTGATTGCCTCTGTCAATGCATATACTTAGCCTCAGTGGTGGACAAAGCAATAGTGGGTTGTAATGTAGCTTTCAAGCTTACAACACAACCAAAAATTGTAAACAAGTAACCTGTAACAGAACGTCTTTTATCACAGTCATTTGCAAAATCAGAATCAATGTACCTATCGTGGAACCGTTTGTTACCCAAATCCTAACTCTAAATGACTATAAAGTCAATGACGATAGTGTTGACCTAGAGGTTAAACATTGTCCATATTTTGATAAAGACTTAACCATTCCATTCATATGTATCTAATATGTGTATTCAAGATTGATTTCAGGTATTAGGTACATGAAAAGGATCAAAATTCACAAGCCCTAGCTTGTCAAAGTTCAAGTCAAAAGCAGTGCAAGTGTGCTAATTAGGAAATCCATATAAATGACCTTAGAAGATTTTTGTAATCACTTGTATTGATGATATGACTTGTAACTAAGATGAGAAAAATTATTGGGACACTTTATACCAAGTTTTAATCACTTTTCAAGCACTTTAGAAAATCGATCACATGATATTGATTGGTCGAGTTACAATCTCAACCGGTCCACTGGATCCATTTTTTGGAGAGTGCATCGGTCCAGTTGTACATACACAGAACTTGATCGATCGAGTTACTGACCAATTCAACATTCATTGGTCGGTCGAGTTTCCCCAGGACAAACTCGAGCGATGCTTTGAATATTTTGTTTGTCTTTTAGCCGATTGATTGAGTTACCTTTATTGAAACTCAACCGCTTGCACTGTATGGAAATTACAGAAAAAATGATTATAATCATTGGTGACTTATTTGATCAAAATTCCAAGGTTTCTCATTCACTACATGCTTGGTCCTAGCTTAGTTGAGAGTGATGCACACCATTGAGCCCCTTTATCTCTCTAGTTTCAACTCAAATCCGAAAATATGAGTGAGTTAGGATCCCTTGTATGAGAGATATTCCTTGTACTCATGTAAAGCTCTCCACCTCCATCTTCCTACCCCCTTTCCTCTTTGAAAAAAAGGCTTGAGGATCTTCTCCAAGTGAAGGAGAGAAGGAGTTGTTGTTCTTCAAGGTTGAAGAAATCATGATGTCAAGATATCTGAGTGAAAGAGATAGGCAAGATGGACGTTCAAGAAGGATAGGTAATCCCTGGAAGGCCAAAGACTTGAAGGTGGAGTGGGAAGTCCTTGCTGAAGGCTAAAGACTCCTTGCTCAAGTGGGTAAGCTCCTCTGATAGGTTGAAGATCCTTTCTTGAGGTATTAAGTCCTTAGATGAATGTGGTTTTGTCTTGTAATCTTATGATGGAATATAAGAGTACCAAGATTGCAAAGTCCTAGAGACTAACCACCTCTAGGTAGTGGATTAACATTGCTCCTATTTAGGAGATGGAACCACTCTAAACCACTTTGTCCAAGTGTATGATATCCTTGTCTCTCTTCCTTGTTGTGCATGTTAATTAGGACTTCAAATTGGTTGTTTGCTTTAGCTTTTGCACTTAATATAATTTGAAGGTCTAATTCATTTTTTAAGATTTGTGAAGCTCTATTTACCACCCCCCTCTAGATCCCTTGATCCAACAAGTGGTATCAGAGCATGTCTTCTTCAAACTACTTCCACAAGTAGGAGAAGATGGGTGATTTAGCACTTGGATCTTTCAACTTAGAGGGAAGCTTCTCCATGCGACCTCCGGTCTTCGACGACACCAACTTCCTCTATTAGAAGAGAAGAATACAGTTATACCTTCAAGGAGTAAGATACGAGATGTGTAAGGTGGTGCATCTAAAGTATAAAGATCCAAAGGGGGAAATCTCCACATGGACAGAAGCCCAAATGAAGCAAGCTTAGCTCAATGCCAAAGTCGTGAACATTATCTATGTAGCCCTCACCCCATCCGAGTTCAACCGGATCTCCTCATGGGACACCATACATGAGATTTGAAACAAGCTATGTGTTACCTATGAGGGAACGGAACAAGTGAAGGAAGCAAAGATCTACATTCTTGGTGGTCTCCTTGAGAACTTTAAGATGGGTAAGAATGAAAGAGTGACAAACATGTACACAAGGCTTAATGCCATTATCAATGGATCGGCAGCTCTTGGTAGTGTGATGGATAATGGCACAATCAACTCAAAGATCTTGATATCTCTACCAAAGAGATGGGAGCCCAAGGTGGCCTCTATTGAATAAGTGTACAAGGTTAGTGAATTGTCAACCGAGGAGCTGGTTGGCAACCTTCAAGCTCATGAGCCAAGGCTTGACAAGCAAGAAGAAGAAGAAAAGAGAGAAGAGAAGGGGTCTAAGAAGATCAAGGACACATCCTTCAAAGCTCAAATTGAAGAGATGGTTCGACAGAAACAACTTTCTATCAAGTCCCCTACTCCTTCCTCAAGTGAAGATGAAGGCCCAAGTGAGCATGAAGCTAACTACTCCAATGGAAAGCACTTCAAAGAAAAGTCTTCTTCATCAACTAGATGCTATGAATGTGGCCAAAAAGGTGATTACAAGAGTGACATCCCCAAGGCCAAGAAGAGCCACCACAAGAGCAGCCACAAGAAGGACAAGGAGTATAAGAAGGAAGACAAATACAAGAGAAAGGAGAAGAAAGAAGGAAGAAGCAAAGATGCAGCTCATGCAACTTGGGAGGAGTCTTCCTCAAGTTCTTCTAGCTCTGAAGATGGAGATGCCACCTTGCTCTCATGGCCTCTACAAGTGATGATGTAGGTGAGGTAAGTGAGGTAAGTGAGGTAAGTGAAGTCAACTTGCATGAGTTGTCTAAAGAAACTCTTATTTATATGCTTAATGCTTGTCAGTTATCTTTTACAGAATGCAAATCTAAAAAGAAAAGGCTAGGAAATATTATAGCTGATCTTTATGCTAAAATTGAGATTCTTGATCAAAATAAAAAGTTACATATTGATAATATTGATTGCTTACAAGGGAAATTTCTTGATCTTGAGGTCTAATACAATGGATTTAAAGTTGAGAATGGTGTCTACCTTAAGAACATTACTACTCTTAAGGAAGAGAACCAAAAATGACAAGATGAGATTGATGTTCTTAAAACTAAAAATGTAGAACTTAAGCTCATTGATGAAGCTAGGAGAAATAAAATTTATACTTATCAAAGAGAAATTATTTTTCTTAAAACTAAAAATGCTAAGTTGCTTACTCAAGTTAATGATCTATCTTATAGACCTATCTTGCCAAGTAATGAGGTGGCTAGAACTACTCTAGAATGTGATTCTTTTCATACTAAAGCCCTCTATTTAGAGGTCGGCCTGTTACATGCTAGAGATGATCTTGCTAGCTTATCTTCTACTGTCATTAGTCTTAGTGATGATAATGAAAATTTAAGAGCTTCTTTGCAAAAGTTTCTTACGGGAAAGAAATCCCTTAATGCAGTCCTAGAACACTCTACCAAACAAATTATTACTTGTGGTTTAGGATATGATGGGACTACTCCTAAGGGTAAGAACAAGAACAAGAGTAAGGGTAGGAAGAAGAGTGTGGAACCTCCTTTCTTCCATGGAGAGACTTCTGGCTCTAAGAACCCAATGGTATGTGTTCATTGTAAATGTGATGATCATTATTCTACTTATTGTCCTTACAAGCCAAAGTGGACCAACGCAAAGATGAAATGGGTCCCCAAGCTAACCCCGGATCCCAAAGTTTGGGTTGGGCACTGACATCCTTCTTTCATGTAGGTCAAAAGAAGGTGGATTGTTGATAGTGGCTGCTCAAAGCATATGACAGGTGAAATCAACCATTTCAACAAATTCATAAAGAAGAAAGGAGGATTGGTGACCTTTGGGGACAACAAAAAGGGTAAGGTAATAGGTGATGGTGATGTAGGCAATGAGCTATGTATTAAAAATGTTTTTCTTATTGATGGTCTACATCACAACTTGATAAGTGTAAGGCAACTTTGTGATAATGGACATCTCGTTCTATTTACTTCATTAGAATGTTTGCTTCTAGATTCCCTCACTTACAATGTTATATATAAGGGAACTAGAAATGGTAATTTATATGTTATTGTTCTTGATGCTCTAAAGCTTGTACTTGATAGATGCTTAGTTGTTGATAAAAATGTCATATCTCTTTGGAATCGCTGGTTGGGTCATGTGAATATGCATCAAATGAAGATATTGAGCAAAAAGGAATTGGTTAGGAGACTTTCCAAATTAGATTTTGAAAAGGATGAGGAATGACAACCTTGTACACATGGAAAGAAAACCAGGTCCTCCTTCAAATTCAAAGGAGTCCTTAGTACCAAAAGAGCTCTTGAGCTTCTTCATATTGATCTATTCAGAAACGCTTCGTGGTTCTAAGTATTGTCTTGTGATTATCGATGATTTCTCTCGCTATACTTGGACATTCTTTCTCATTTCTAAAAGTGATACTCTAGATATTTCCTTGATCTTTTGTAAATGAGTTGAAAATGAAGCTTCTTGTCGGATTATTTCTATCCGTAGTGACCATGGGGGAAAGTTTGAAAATGATCTTTTTGAGCATTTTTGTGAAAAAATCTGGTTACTTGCACAATTTTTCTTCTCCTCGTACACCTCAACAAAATGGGATAGTAGAGAGAAAGAATAGGTCACTGCAAGATATGGCTAGGACCATGCTTCTAGAGTATGACACTCCAAAGAAGGTTTGGGCTGAAGCTGTTAGCACCTCATGCTTTGTGCATAATTGAATTTTTACACATCCATCTTTGAAGAAAACCCCCTATGAGTTATGGCACGGTGGAAAGCCATCCATCAATTTCTTTCATGTTTTCAGATATCCTTGTTTTGTTTTGAAAATGAAGGATTCTCTCGACAAGTTTGATTCAAAATCGTACAAGGCTTTCTTCTGAGGCTATAGCACTACAAGCAAGGCTTATAGAGTTTTCAATATTGAACTATCTAAAATTGAAGAATCTATTAATGTCAAATTTATTAAATCTAACCCTACCATTAGAAAGAATGTTGTTGATAATGATATTGTAGATGACTTAATTCCAATCTTAAAAGACCTCAACATCGACAACAAAGGTAAGTAGGTGGTTGAAGTAGAAAATAAAGAGAAGAAAGATCCCACTCCTCGCTTCGCAAAGAATCATCCAAAAGAGCTGATCATTGGTGATCCATTCGAGAGAGTGAAGACACGAGCTATCTATAATAAAGAACACGCAGACAGTGCCTTCATCTCACAGCTGGAGCCAAAGAACATCAAGGAGGCTCTTGGAGATGACGCGTAGATCCTAACCATACAGGAGGAACTAGAGTAGTTTGAGAAGAACCGAGTGTGGACTCTAGTGCCAAGACCAAGTGATAGAAAAATCATTGGAACCAAGTGGGTCTACTGCAACAACCTTGACGAAAATGGTAAGGTGGTAAGAAACAAAGCAAGGTTAGTGGCTCAAGGCTACAATTAGTAGGAAGGTATTGATTTTGATAAAACTTATGCTCTTGTTTCTAGACTTGAATCTATTAGAATGATACTTGCTTTTACTAGTTATAAAATTTCGTGCTATATCAAATGGATGTTAAAAGTGTGTTTTTAAATGGTACAATCGAGGAAGTATTTGTTGCTCAACCTCCGGGCTTTAAAAATGACAAGCTACCTAACCATGTTTATTTGCTACAAAAAGCTCTCTATGGACTCAAACAAGCACCTCGAGCTTGGTAGGAGAAATTAAAGAACTTTTTGTTAGACAATGGATATGTCATGGGCAAAGTTGATTCTACTCTATTTCTAAAACACACTTCTAACAATTTTCTTATAATTCAAATTTATGTTGATGATATCATATTTGGCGGAACTGGTCTTGATATTTGCAAGGATTTTAGTTCTCTTATGCAGAGTGAGTTCAAGATGAGCATGATGAGAGAGCTTACTTTCTTCCTCGGCTTCCAAATCAAGCAAACCAAAGATGGAAACTTCATCAGCCAAGGCAAGTACACCAATGAACTACTCAAACACTTTGGAATGAAGAACATGAAGCTGATGGACACACCCATGTCCAACACCACTAAACTTGATAGATATGAAGAAGGTGACAAGGTAGATGAGAAGCTCTATAGAGGTATGATTGGAAGTTTACTTTACTTAACTACATTTAGACCTGATAATATGTTTAGTGTTGGCTTGTTTGCTCGCTTTCAATCAAATCCTAAGAAATCTCATCTTATAGATGTTAAGAGGATTTTAAGGTACCTAGCCAAAACTCAAAACTTTGGACTATGGTACCCAAGTCAAGAGACTTTACTCTTACTGCCTATAGTGATGTTGATTATGCAGGTTGTTTGATTGATAGAAAGTACATAAGTGGCACTTGTTTCCTCATAGGACCATGCCTAGTATCTTGGTTCTCTAAGAAATAGAGCATAGTGGCATTATCAACCATCGAGGTTGAATACATTGTAGTCGGGAGTTGTTGTGCCCAGGTCCTATGGATGAAGCAAATGTTCCAAAATTTTAACATACATTTTGATGCTTCTCTTATCTATTGTGATAATACTAGTGCAATCAATCTATCTTATAATCTTATATTTCATAGTATAGCTAAACATATAGAGGTTTGCCATCACTTCCTTCGTGATCACATTGCCAAAAAGGATATTTATATCACACATGGGACACAGAAAATCAGTTTGCAAACATTTTCACTAAACCTCTAGCTAGAGAGAAATTTAACTCTATTAGATCAAAATTGCTCATAACTACTTTGGATGAAACTGACATGCCTTCTAGATAGTAGTCTTTTATCCTATATGTTTTGCATCTATCTTGGTTATCTTTGAATGCTTATATGCTTAAAATTGCTTTTTCATGTTCATTTTTGCCTTGTTTTCTCTTGTTTTTGGGTATTTTTTGCAAATGGTTATTTTATCTCAAAATAGTACCCAATGGTGAGTGATATGTTCCTATGTATGTTAAATATATATAATGGACTTGAAAAATAAATTTAATCAACATTCCAATGGCTAGAAGTTGAGTTTGATGGTTTTAGGTCAGGTTAACCATCGGTCAAGTTTCCCCTTGGACAAACTCAATCGATCTGTGGCCGAGAGCTATTCTAAAATGGACCAATCGGTCGAGTTTCCAACTCTGAGAACTTGATCGATCAGCAGGCTGAAGCCAACTTAAGTTGGGTTTGGCTGACTATTCTCCCTCTCAACTAGAGAATAGCCGACCAATTCCCCTTCTTCTAGCCCTAATCTCTCAACCCATACCCTAACCTTAACTATCCTAGCCCTTTTCCGACCTAGATAGGCTACCCTAGACCTCCCCCCTTGCTCTTCCTTGGTTGGTGAATGTTTTTGGTGGATTGTTTTGTGCGTTTGATCTCTTCTCCTCTTTCTTTTCACCTCCATGGATTCTCATAGGAGAAAGAGACCCACCCCTAGAAATGCTCCACCATGTTCTTCCTCTTCTCACTTGGTTCCCTTTGATGACACCTTGTTTGTCTCAATAGAAATTGTAAATTAGTATAAAGACCTTCTTCCTAGGAGTCGTTTTCCATTTAGAGCTCTTTTTGAGCCTAGCCTTAGGGATCATGATGTCATAGACCAAGTGGTGAGGTTGTTAGCTGTTCATCACCTATCTGTCCTGGCTGTCGAACGTGACTGTTTTCATAATTCTATGACAAGCACAAAAGTAGTTCACAAATTCTACGCTAACCTGCATTAAAATTATGACACTCTTTTACCCCCGTTGAATACTCAAGTAATCCTCATCCATGATCGTCAGTAAGAAATTTCAAATCTTAGAGTATATTCTAAATGTCTTCTTTTCTGGAGATGATGAAAATGATACATGACGCAAGGATTACGGTGAGTACTTCGACCTTTTGAATCCTGAGGGTTTCTACAAGCAGAATGAGATCACTCTTCCTAATATTCATCGCTACTTGAAGAAACATGATGTTCCTTACAAGAAGAATAGCACCCTACGCTCATCCTCCCTTGATCTTAGAAAGTGTATATTAGCCTTAGTGATCAACTGCAACATCCATCCTAAGAAAAATCAAACAAATATTGCAAAGAACACTGCAGTCCTAATGTACTGCATTCTTGAGAATATCAGAGTCAAATAGTCAAGATCTATTCTCCACCATATGACCTGTTTTGACACTGGTAAGAACACCCGAGGCACCCATCCCCCTATCCAGCCCTGATTTATGGTTTATTCCAGTTTGCCATTAAGGATTCACTCTTTTCTGACTTCCATTACAAGCTTGCCAGAAAGGGAGTGTGTATCAGTGAGACTACAATTCATAAATCCATGCCTATTTTTGCCTCCACCGCCCTGGTGCTTCACCCTCATCCTCTTCCTCTGCAGCCCTTGCTTCTACTTCTACTCGAGCTCCACCTCCTCAGTCACCTCGAATTAAGCCGTGCCTCATTTCGTGTATCCAATGAAACCTTATGGGATACATGATGCACCAACAGGAATACAACCTCCAGGTCCAAGAGCACTTGCACCAAGATTTATGTTCAATCATGGCAAACATGAACTTATCCTGTACACACCTTACCTCACCCACCAGCCATACCCCGATAGTGATTATGCTTCTTATGCATATCATCATTACTACCCTACCCTCGAGCCTTCCTCTGCTGCTCCCACACCCTCTAATGCTGGTGGTCCTGCTCCTGTCTACCTCCCGTTGCCTATTGGCCCCTTGGCCACCCTGCTCTCCAGTCTTGGCGATTCTACTCCTTCCTTCCCTTAGGCTTATGAGCTCTATGCTCTTGGTATGACTTGGGATGAGCAAAATTCTCATTGGCCCAGATGTGGTTTTGGTCCCTCCGTGGATGAGGAGATGCCTGACCAGACTGATGTTGAGGCTGTCGTTGCTGATGATAATGATGGTGATGGTAAGGATGCTTCTGATGATGGTGATGGCTCTAGTGTTGATTCTGGTGATCAAGGCACTACTACTACACCTTCAGATGGAGACGAGGACTACAAGCCTAGAGTTGATGATGATGATGTTATGGACATAGATAGTCTAGATGTCTAGTTGTTTCTTAGTTTTTAGTCTAGTTTGCTGATCATATATATCTTTCTAGGCTATTTTGTATTAGAAACATCTGGGCACATTGCCTGAGATGTACTATTCTATCTTCAATTTTCATCATCTCTCGATTGTAGCTGCTTTTATGAGCACATGCTTCCGAGTTGTAATCTATATTGTGTGCACTCGTACTCTTTGATCTGTTATATCCTATAAATTGGTGCCCTATTTCACCACATTTTGATTATGACTTAGCTTGTATGTTTCTTTCGTATATGGTGAATGTATGATATGAGATTGTATGTTTGAATGTATGTTTGCTTGTGTTTTGGAGAAGACCTAATTATATGCTCTTCTACCCCCTCACTTTTTGATAATGTCAAAAGGGAGAGAGAACTTTCAATGTCTTGAAACTCAATCATATTGATATATTTTGTCATAATGTTGCTTATTGCTTATGAGATCATTTTCTTGTTCATTATATGCTTTATCATGTGACTTGCAAAGGACCATATAGTACATGTATGTTGCAATTGCTTTGTGTACATAGACTAACTATGCAGGTTAAAGTAAGTATAGATTGAGGGAAAGCAATTCACACTGTTCAAATCTTAAATCCCCAAAAATTCACAAGGCAAATGTATAATTTCTATATCCTTTTCAATGTTTGAAGAATGGTGTGTCATTGTCAAAAAGGGGGAGAATGTTGACCTAGAGGTTATACATTGTCCATATTTTGATAATGACTTAACCATTCCATTCATATGTATCTAATATGTGTATTCAAGATTGATTTCAGGTGTTAGGTACATGAAAAGGATCAAAATTCACAAGCCCTAGCTTGTCAAAGTTCAAGTCAAAAGCAATGCAAGTGTACTAATTAGGAAATCCATATAAATGACCTTAGAAGATTTTTGTAATCACTTGTATTGATGATATGACTTGTAACTAAGATGAGAAAAGTTATTGGGACACTTAATACCAAGTTTTAATCACTTTTTAAAAACTTTAGAAAATCGATCACATGCTGTTGATCGGTCGAGTTACAATCTCGATTGATCTACTGGATCCATTTTTTGGAGAGTGCATCGGTTGAGTTGTGCATACACAGAACTCGACCGATCGGGTTGCTGACCAATTCAAAATTCATTGGTCGGTCAAGTTTCCCCAGGACAAACTCAACCAATGGTTTGAATACTAGGTTTATCTTTCAGTCGATCGTTCGAGTTACCTTTATTGAATCTTGACCGATTGCACTGTACGGAAATTGCAGAAAAAGTGATTCTAACTGTTGGTGACTTATTTGATCGAAAATAGATTTGTTGCCTTGGGCAAAAATGGCTATATTTCGGTCCTAAGTGTCCCCCAACTCAAAGGGGCACCCCTACCTATAAATAGGACCTCTTAGAGTTCATTCTAAGGTTGCTCATTTACTACATGCTTGATCCTAGCTTAGTTTAGAGTGTTGCACACCTTTGAGCTTCTTTCTCTCTCTAGTTTCAACTCAAATATGAAAATATGAGTGAGTTAGGATCCCTTGTTTGAGAGCTATTCCCTGTACTCATTTAAATCTCTCCACCTCCATCTTCCTACCCCCTTTCCTCTTTGAAGAAAAGGCTTGAAGATCTTCTCCAAGTGAAGGAGAAGGAGTTGATGTTCTTTAAGGTTGAAGAAAGCATGATGATCAAGATCTCTGAGTGAAGGAGATAGGCAAGGCATACGTTCAAGAAAGATCAGTAATCCCTGGAAGGACAAAGACTTGAAGGTGGAGTGGGTAAGTCCTTATTGAAGGCTGAAGACTCCTTGCTCAAGTGGGTAAGCTCCTTCGGTAGGTTGAAGATCCTTGCTTGAGGTATTAAGCCCTTAGATGAATGTGGTTTTGTCTTGTAATCTTATGATGGAATATAAGAGTACTAAGATTGCCAAGTCCTAGAGACTAACCACCTCTAGGTAGTGGATTGACATTGCTCCTATTTAGGACATGGAACCACTCTAAACCACTTTGTCCAAGTATATGCTATCCTTGTCTCTCTTCCTTGTTGTGCATGTTAATTAGGACTTCAGATTGGCTGTTTGCTTTAGCTTTTTCACTTAATATAATTTGAAGGTCTAATTCGTTTTGTGAGATTTGTGAATCTCTATTCACCCCCCCCCCTCTAGAGCCCTTGATCCAACAGATAGGACCTAGGCATCCATCCCTAGCATGGTATTAATAAAATGTGAATGCACAAGCATAAAGCTTATCATACATGGACAAATAACAAGATAAAAGCACAAACATAGTCTCAACATTCAGTAATATATTAAGCAACACTATTTTATTATAAGATTTCATATACATGTTCAAGAGTACATTTTTACAAGTCTGCTCATGTATACTAGGGATCTTACAACAACTAAACCTGACATATCTCACCAATCCCATCAATTTCTAGCCATCTCTGAACCTATAAAATATGTGAAACAACGCGGGCCAAGCATACGAGGTGCTCAATACAGGGATGAAAGATACATATATATAAGCTTTGCATAATTTAGAAAGATTTGCAAAAGTAACGAATAAGAAGTAAACAAGTTAAGTATTTAGCAAAATGAGAGCCTATGTTTTATGTCATTTCACTCCAATTATACCATCATTTCATGCATTTATCAATATCATGTATTCATAAGGCCTTTTATGCACAACTTCTCACTAGAAGAGTCTATGAGGGTGCTCAAGATTAGCTAACCCTTTTATCAATGATCTACCCTATCTTGATAACTCAAGTAGGGCATCCATCCTCATGTCCTTACCCCTAAACTTCAGGCAGGTATAGGAGGAATGTATGATGGAGTTTCTATATTACCATAAGGAAGATAGACACCAACATGAACCCCATAGTAACCACGGAAATGAAAGTATCTTCATTCAGGTTTGGAATATGGATTGGCCAGTTGTCATATCATTAGAATTCACTACATGGCAATATTTGAGCAAGTAAACAAGCATACATATGTATTAGATTTCAAGCAAGAAAGCCATAGTCATATAATTATTAAAGCTCATACCTGATTTTAGAGATTTCATAACCTAGCAAGTTCTTGACCATCTAACCACAAGCAACACTTGATCAAGCACAAGATTTACATACATGTATTAGATTCTCATCTTCAACCCTAACTAGATTCATTTCAGGATTTTTAGCCAAGTTAGGATTTGGGTAAAAAGTAGTTTCGTGACAGATGGTATTAGAGCATGAACAATAACTGCACTAAACATTACTGACATGAAACACAAACTAAACTCACCTTACACCTCAACCCTAGGAAAATAATAAGATGTCCTTTATGGATTACATTGACTTAGCCTCAAGTTTAGAACCTAGATGTTCTAGAACTAGGTGTAGACTTGTGTAATCCCTAGAACCCTTTCTTTTCTCCTCCTTTTGTCATGTAGTATGGGTTGTCAATTTAGGAGGGTGAGAAAAAGGGAGATCTTACTACAACCCTAGACATATGTTCACGACATGTGCTTAGGGTAGTTATACATATGTACACCATGTTCTTACTGGTTCTCTAGGTTTCATGATACTAGACGATCTAATGAGTGTGGTAACTCATTTTTTTATTTTATTCGAATGGACTGTGGTGGTTTTCATCGCCTATTTCAATGTTGGAGAAAAACCTATTTCAAGTATTAGTATATGTACATATGAAAAATGTTACCACACACAGAAAGGTAGTGAGTATCCATGTAACCTACAAGAAAGAGATGTAACATCAAGTCTAGATGAGAGAGTTTAGATGATAGTTGTAGTCTCTAGAGTTATCTAGATTCATGAGAAAGGTTAGGCTAGTAAGTAGGCCAGATGACCTACGTTGTTGTTGCTGTTGTTGAGGACGACGACGACGATGATGATGATAATATGACCCGAGTTTGTTTTGAGAGGGTCAAGTATGTTTGACGATATGAGATGAGTTTGACTATGCAACCCTAGATAATATAGCACTATGTTTGATGTTTATGACTTGGTTGATGTTCTAAACTTATCTCATGGGTTGGGATGCTTGCTTGTGCCTAGTATTGTATATGTTGAGATACGATATGTAACATATGGTTTGAGACCAACACGGGCCTCAATATCTTTACAAAGGAGGACCTCTAGCATGGGACATATGAAAGAGGTTGACCTCTTGATATGAGTCGACCTGCCACGGGAGAAGGTCAGAGTACCTAAACTCCAAAATATATGAAATGTTGGAAAATATGCATGATGAAATTCATGATGAGGAGTCCCTAGCTAGACTACTTCTAAGTATGTGAGTTGAGTCACCTAGTGTGTGGTTTCATTGATAATGTTGAACCCTGGATTTCCTATGAAAAGATATAACCCTAGATATAGAGGCAATTGGGTATATAATGTTTGCTATATAGGTGAGGGAAATGTCCGAAGACCCTAAGATGATGTACATGACATGTGATCTTCATGACGAGTCTCATACTCAAGTTAGTGGTCATGTGTAAAGGAATCTAGTGGTTTCCCATGTTTTTGATAGTTGGGTAGAAATTTTTTATGGGTAGAAGGTTGTGATTAGCATGTCTTGTTGGACATAGTTAGGGCATAGCTTTAGTGGCTTGAGCTTGTGGAGCTCATTTGAGTACAAGTGAGATATGTACAAAACTTGATGTTGATGATAATGTAGTCCCTCAGATAATGAACGATACATGAAATAATCTCGCTTATATTAAACTTGATATATGTACGATAAGTCACTCCCATAAGCTAGATATAATACAAAACTAACCCATATATGGAAGATGTAGCTTTGAAATCATGAACTTGTATATGATGATGCCTAGAGATCTTAGCTTGGCGAATCAGGGGTAACATGCCTAATATCATACAAATGAAAATTGACTCACTCGATATGACAATGCTCTTGGGGCCATAACTCAAATAAGGATGATGAATCCATTGCTTAATTTTAGATCAAAATGAGAAATAATGAACATAATTGGGGATAATTGGTAGAATTTGGGGGGACTAAACATGCATGAAACCCGGTATAATGATGAAATACACACTTTCAACATTGATATTATCTGGAAGTCATGATTGTGAACATGTTCTCTTGAGAAATTGATAATGTACAAGTTGATAATACACTTTGGGTTGTATGAGTACATGAAGAAAACCCCTCTTGTAATCAGGATAAGACTTTGGAATCCTGATGTCAATATATCATAATATGATAAAATACCAAGTATTGATACCTTAGTTGGGTTGCCTGATCACGATGAAAACATCAAATTTGACTCTTGTCTATGATCTTGGACAAATTTCGAGGATGAAATTTTCTCTTAAGGAGGGAAGGATGTGACAACCTAATTTTTCTCTATCCTATCTTGTTCTCTCTCTCTCATAAAGTGGTCTAGTAATCAATTTGATGTTAATTTTATAATATGAGTTGTTGTGATATTCCAATATTGCCATTACAATGATCAATTTCACAATGTATGACTATTTTTTTCACTTTTGAGCTGATAATCATTCCTTAACATGTCACCATTTTTCAATGAAATTTGAATCTCATCTCTACAGTCCTTTGATTCCCTAATATGAACCATGTTGTAGATCTCTCAATTAGCTTTCTAATAGCACCAAAATCGCCTCAATCGGAGCTACGAGTCCAAAGTTATGGACTTTCAATGTTGACTTCTTCTCACTTGATTTTAATCACTTTACACGATTTTGTGTTATTTTGGGCCTAATTTTACCCGGAGCCCATCGTATCATCTAGCAAGGGTAGGTGGGCGCAACACCACACAGCCCTCAGATCTCTAATGGACCACGATGATCCTTCCATCCAACGACATCCCTTCGTCTTCTTCGTTGGTCCGTACTGTAGCACCGCTACAGCAGGCCTCCTTTTGCAACCACCAATAGCCTTCCATCTCGACATCTTTGAGTAATTGAAACTTGTTTTGAATCCGCCCCAACTTCCCCTTGCTTTCAACCCCTTGGGTGCCCTAGAGAGCCGCTACCCACCCATCTTTTTTGTCTATGTTTCCACGACAGTTTGAGGTGCCACGTTTGGGCATTTTCGCCACAGGGAGCCTCAGCCCCGGGGAAGACCCCCATCAGCTCCGCCACGACCTTCCTGACTTGAACGGCCAGGTCCTCAACCTCGAAGAGCCCTCCCCCTCCTTGGCTTCCTCGTTCCCTTCCAGGTAAGGGATGCGCCGCCTTGGGGCAGCTCGGGCTCCCGGCCATCGCGGGGGAGGCTGACCCCACTAGGGTCTTCACGGAGACAAGCGGAGGACCCTCGGCCGGTTCCCCTGCCACGATAGGGCCTCCTGTGCCCTTTCCCACCACCTCCGGGGACCTTGTGCTGTAGTTACAGCAGCTGGCGTGTGGAGCAGGGTTGCGGAAGCAGCCTCTGAACCGACGGTTCGGCGGGTCCAAGCCGTGCAGCCGACCAGCTCAAGGCTCCCACCAGTGGTCCATCCCCATCCAGGTCAGCGTCGACCGGCCTCTGGCATGACGCCACGTCATCCTGGGCCCACACGTCCCAAGAAGAAGGCATGACAGTGACACACAGTCGCTCCTTGGCGGTGACAAGCAGCCTGCGGCGACCTGGAGCATCTACCAGCCTATGTGTGCGGGAACGGTTGGGTGCGTCTCCCTCTCGAGCGTTGGATCCAAGATCCACGGCCCTAAGTGGCCACATGATAATTGGTAACCCCTCCTCTTGTTCTGTATAGTTTCAAATCAAAATCTTCCAAAAATCATAACTTCATCATCATTCGTCCAAAACATATGAAATTATATACCAAGATTTGGGCATAGTTTCAGATCCCAAATCTTCATACTTTGTTCTTATTTTGACAAATATGTGATCTTTGACTATGTTGACCATATTAAGTGCACTATTATGGTAAATATTGAATCTTTGATGCCCAATTTACTTCCTACACCTAATCAATAACTTTTATGAAAATAGAACAACATGAAAGATGTAATCAACATTCTTAATCCTTAATTGATTTTGACGCACTAATGTGACATCACTAGTACATAACCGACCTTTAGTGTCGGTTATTTAAGGCCTTTAGTACCGGTTTCTAAGCGACACCTATGCAGGCGACGCTAAAAGCACAGCCGTTACGCGTCGGTTCAAAAACCGACGCCATAACCCTTCGCGCGCCACCGAAAACGCGCCAACAGGGCACTATAGGCGTCAGTTATTAGATAAGAAACCGACGCCATATACCTTCGCGCCACAGAAAGGGCGCCATCTTAGGCACTATCATCGTCGGTTATTAGATAAGAAACCGACGCCATATGCCTTCGCGCCACAGAAGGGCGCCATCTTGGGCACTATCAATGTCGATTATTAGATAAGAAACCGACGCCATATGCCTTCGCGCCACAGGAAATAGACGCCGGTTATTTATATAAAACCGACACTGTAACTATGTGTGTCGGTTTTATACAAATAACCGACGCCTAATTTTTGTTTTTTTTTCTGTCAGTCTGCAGACCTGCTGTATGGCTGGTCGTAGGATGAGAAACCTG
Source organism: Alisma plantago-aquatica (assembly GCA_963693085.1). Classification (NCBI taxonomy): domain Eukaryota; kingdom Viridiplantae; phylum Streptophyta; class Magnoliopsida; order Alismatales; family Alismataceae; genus Alisma; species Alisma plantago-aquatica. Next base: position 1,007,890,240 of record OY856409.1, read on the forward strand.
CATTTCAGTTATTAACTGCAGATTTTACGACATCCATTGATATCAGCCAACAACAAGCCACAAACCTGTAAAATTAACAACAAAAATATTCACACATTTAGCAATGCAACCTGCAGTTCCATTTGATTTTCACACATTTAGAAACATTCATGTAGCTAGCAATCTGTAGTTCCATTCATTTTCACATTCATACATATAGAAACATTCATATAGCAACCAACAGTTTCATTCATTTTCACTCAGACACATGTAGAAACATCCAGACATGTAGAAACATTCACATATATTATAATTCAGAAATTCATTTACAAAATATCATTCTTTAGTCATTATTCGCTATCAACATCCCAATTATATCCTAAATCCCCCACTACTTGTATGACTGTTGCCCATTCTTCTCTTACTTCATTTAATTCTCCCGTCATATAGGGAGCATGTATATCTGGTAAGGCCGTTCCTGTAGTGTGGTCAGTTTTAAACACCTGTAAAGATAATGATGTATATATATAATTAATGAGCTATAAATAAGATTGATATATTTCATATTATATATCTAATGAGACTATATAATACCTCATCAATACAATCGATGTCCATTACGGCATATTTGATAATCATGTGCATAAATCGCATCACATAGTATCCACATGCCCATCCATTGTCTTGTGTAGAACACTATAAATTCAAACATATAAAATATTAAAAAATACAACTAATTAAGCACTGTTCACATAAATAATATATACATATATTACAGTCGGGAACTTACTTTCACGTTCTTCCAAATTATTGGCTGGTTCTTTTTCGTGGGGACCTTTCCTCCAGCCTTTTTGAACTCATCAAAACCCCTACATGTTAATGTAACACAGTACATTGCATAATTAAATAGTAATGTAATAACATATGTTAACGGATATGAAAATGAAATATTTCTCACCGGAATAATGTCATTTTCATTATGTGTCCATATTTTGTATTCAATTTACTCCCCTTAGGATCTAGATAATAGACAGTGAATGTCTCGGGGACAATAACCAGTAACTCCCAATGCATACCACTAGAGGTAAAAAAGTTAAAAATTATTAACTCAAAATCCACAATAAAAATGTAATTTTCTTATGTCCAAATTATAATAAGCAAAGTAAACTTACTCTACATTGAATGGAGCCATTATCATCGTCTTCTTTTTTTGAACAAAAATTGAAAAAGCCTCACAACAGTATTGTTGAACTGACGGAGGGTCTTTAGCTACTAGACTAATCAAAGATGGAATCAAAAATCCTACATGTTCGAATGCAAAATCTGCACATATCTTGTCTAAGTAGCTGCAAAACATGTATCACGTATGCATTAATAAATAAGAAACCAGATCACCAGATCCTACACAAGGTATATAGATGTATAAAGAAGATCTCACCTTATCCATAGCTCTATCACAGATGTATTCAGCCAATCATATCGAAACAACTCCAAAATATCTTGTATAAATAGTTTACTTTCGTATTATTGACCTGCAACATCTGCATCTATAGAAACAGTTATAGGGCAATTTATATCATGTTCACCTAATCATATTGCCATACCCCTACAGTTAGGACCTAACGGGACAGTTAGGTCCTGTGGAATCCAACTGGGTAATGTAGGAGGTGGAAGTGGAGGCCTAGATGTTGTGGGTGTCTTCTTTTTAACCTGTATATATATATATAATAATTTCAGATCAACTGACATCATATACACACACTAACAATTTAACGTAATGTAAATTTACCATACTATTTCAGTAAAGAGGACATCCGCTTTTAGCCACAATATCACTCCGCCTTCTGCCTCACCAAGCATTTCACAATCTGGGTGGGCATATGGCAATGGAAGATCCATCCACTTGGGGAATATATGTACCAGGCTCACACGAATCCAACCAGCTGGTAATGGAGACCCATGAAACTTTTTCCCTGGTAGGGATGGGTAAGACGACGCCTCTGTAACGACATATTCATTAACTTTTAGACGGCATGGCTTCAACCCCTACAAATTTTTGTGTAAGGAATGTTATATACATATATACATATCATCTTGAAAACATATCATCTTGAATTAAAAAACTAGTTACTATGTCATAAAAATACTTACAGCGGATGTGCTAGGTGGTGGGTCTACATGATTACTCCCAACCTCTGCAGTACGAGTAGTGCGAGACGCCATAGGTACTGTCTGGTAAGTGGCAGTCTGAGATGCCTGCCACTTTTTCATTGCTTCTTCTACTTTCCTATCAACTAGCTTATCTACCTATACATGGATAAAAGAAACGTTAGCTTCTAATTATTGAATTCTCTTTTACAGTAACATTATAAAAAAAGAATATGTTACATCCTCTTGTGAAAGTCCCGCTTTTGGGACATGTTTGTGCTGAGATGGCCCAAAAAAAGCTTTGATGCCCACACCAGCACCTGCAGCCCTAACACGTCCAGGATGCTCTGGGTTACCCAGAGCAACTGTCAATTCATCCATTGTGTCCTCAGGGATGAACTTGCCTTGTTTCCTCAGCTCGTGCAGCTCCCGCTAATCGCCAAAACAAAAATTTATAATTAAGTAAATACCACAAATAATCAATATTCGAACGATTGCTGTAAGAGTTGTATTTTACCATTTTTGCAGCCGCCTCAGCAGTTGCAGGCTTCCTTATTTCTCCCTTCTTATTTTGCCTCCCAGCTATCCAGACATCATGGCGAGGCAGATGTGTGCTACCTATAGTGGAGGACTCCTGAGTAGCAGCAGACTGAGCAGTAGCCTCAGACTGTAGTCTTTGGTGAATGGATGCATACCCCTTTGGACCCATTGTGTGGTCATGCACATTCAGTGCACGCCTTGATCTTTGTGCCTCACTGAGGGCCTAGTAAGTATGCACATTAATGATTTGGTTAGTAACAATAAATGTTAATCTTGAATAAGTGAATACAACATATATTAATGAGATTGGGACTGACGCCTAATACCTTGAATTCATCAGTTGTCTTGAAGCAACAAACGCGTCCCATTCTTCTTTATCCAGGAAGTTCCACTGTTCAGTGGCTGTCTTCTTCCTCTTGTCAGCTTCTTTTATGTATTCTCGGGTGATATTTGTCCTATAGTTCCTTAGGACTCTCCCATAGCGTTGCATCACGCATTTACGATGCAACTTTTCATCCAATTCAAATATACTCTGCAAAATAGAATTCCTATTAACTAGTATCCAAAAAATTAGTAATCTACAAAATAGAATTGCAAATTAATAATAACTCACGCATAAATCCTTCCATATTATGTCTTTCTTCTCCTTAGAAATCTATGCCAAGAATCTATCTTACAACCGTAATGGCTACGAGTAACATACCCAAGATATGAAACAAATGAATTGCGATTCACACCATATGCATTTCCTGCATTATCAAAACCCACAACAAGTTTGGGTCCGTTGCCCTTTTGCGCTATTAACTTCTTCATCATAGTGATGCCCCTTCTCTTGTCAACTTTTTGGTGTTGCTGATCAAGTGCCTCAAGTGCTTCAGATAGTACATGTGCATCATCAACCTAAAATTTGACAAAATAAACACATTTACAAGATATAACTATAAATGGACATATAGATATAAATATATGATATATTTTTAAAACTTACATCGTAAGGCGGCGCATTGATGTCCTCACCCTCACGGTAATCATCATCACAGTCATCAGGAGAATGCTCAGCCATCTGAAAATTCACATTCACATTGTAAAGTTCACATTGTAAAGTAATTCAAATTGTAAAGCTCACATTGTAAAGTTCACATTCACATTGTAAAGTAATTCTGTATAGCCTTGTATAATCCCGTTGCACATGACATGACTTTTGATTTCGTCACCAGTGTTGACTTTCAAGTTGTTACCGCAATGCCTACATGGACAGTAGAACCTATCTCCAGGTTGTTTCCTATGTTCCTCGACAAATCTAATAAACTGGTCAAGACCAGAAATAAACTCTGGGGTGCATCGATTGCGAATGGACATCCATGATCTATCCATTCTATGATCAAAGAGAAAACAAGTATATATTACAACAAGATTAGGGTCTAGGGTTAACAAATACATGTGATGTCATTATTATATATAATAAATGTGTACCACCTATCCCATTCTTGAACACCTAATCTCACTAGTAAGTGTATAATGTGTATTGGGTTTTCAAGAAAATTTCGACAGCATTTCCCCGTTTGTTCTCTAAGTACATAGGTTTTCAAAAAAATTCGGCAGAATTTCCCCACTGTTCTCCAAGTACATATGTACTTAGAGAACAAACGGGGAAATGCTGTCGAAATTTTCTTGAAAACCCAATACACATTATACACTTACATCCTAAGCGAGATTAGGTGTTCAAGAACAGTCCCAAACCGGGGACTATCCAAGATTTACTCCTAATGAGTAAATCTTGGATGGGTTTCTAGGCCAACAAATAATGTGTTGTCATTCATATATCTAAAATCCTAGTTCTTCAAGTTAGGGTGATTATTGATGTCTTTAAAAGAATGATTGGCAATTTAGGGAAAAGTTCACCATTTACATTCAAAGCATGTCACATGTGTGCATTACAGTTCATCATTAAGCAAGAAGGGTGATTAGGATTCTCACCAAGAACGGGTTTTGATTTTCTATACAATTTTATAAAAAAATGCACATGTATGCATATATATACTATACTTTTTGGAACCTTTATACATATCTGAACACCCTAAATAACCATACTAAACACCCAAATACTTTATAACACAACTATAAAATAATGATTATAGCTAAACTATTAAACAATAGACTTATCACACATAAAACACCCTATACAACTATAAAACAAAAAAGTATTAAGATATGCATGATACAATAACTATTTTGCATCACATTACATCAGACTTATCATTGATACCTTACTAACTTATTGTTACATTTACATATCATCACTTGATCAAAAATTACAGCAGTACATTTAACCAAAGTATGCATTCTAAAATCTATGTCATGATTAGTTACATGTAATTTACTTGGATATACAGCAGTACCCGATTACTATGTCTTACATACAAAGTATGCATATTAAATTAACTAAGGCTTATCATAGAACATGTATTGTATATAAGTTCAATATATTACAGTCAATAATTATTTTACTTTCAAAAATTACTTAATGTTACAGGCTTGCAGCTCTAATATAAAGAGTGATCAACTAAGGAATTGCCATAGATCAGTGTATATGAGTTATTTATCAAGTTACCAATAAGTAAATAACTTAAAAAAATGCCCAGCAGCAGCCTGGGCGTGCATTGGCACCGCCCAAGCAGCTGCCTAGGCAGAGGAAGGAAGGAGGAAGAAGGCAGTACCTGGCCTGGAGCACGGAGGGCCGACGAGCACGGAGCGCCAGTGACCAGAGACCAGAGAGGGAGAGGGAGAGGGCCTTCCGACGAGCACGACCGTCGGTGAGCACAGAGGGCCGATGAGAAGAGAGGATAAGCGCCGGTGAGCACGGAGGGCAGGGAGCGGCGTGCCGGCGGAGCACGGAGCAGCGGCGGAAGAGCACGAAGCAGCGGAGGGCGCGAGCACGGAGCAGCGGTGGGCGGCAGAGCACGGAGCAGCGGCGCCGGGCAGCAAATCGCCAGACCTATTTTTGCGGGGGCGATGAAACAGAGAAAGGGGAACAGTCGGCTTCACACAGGGCTATTAGCTGTACCATAGGCGTCAGTTCTTCAATACAAACCGACACATAAAAATAAGGTGTCAGTTCCCACAAAAACCGACACCTATTCTGACCATAGTCGTCGGTGTCTTCCTTAAACCGACGATTAAAGGGTGTGAAAAATTCCCCACGGGCAGCGCGGGAAAACTCATAAGCGTCGGTCAATGTAAAAAAACCGACGACCAAAAGGTAATTTTTCGCTGGAAATTTTGGATTTGGCGGTTAATTTTAGGTGTCGGTTTTTAAATAAGTAACCGACACTTAATAAAAGTGGTACCAGTGTCTGGTCTCCCTTCATAGATTGGATGTCGGTTTATGTTATCAACCGACACTGTAGAGTTTAGGTGTCGGTTTATTTATACAACCGACACCTTGAAAAGTGACTTTATAAGCCATTTCTGTAGTAGTGTATGTATGTAAACTTAAACCCTCGAACTCTAATCTTTTGATAATCTTGCTCTGTTGAGATATGAAACTCATTATAATATCAATATTCAGTAACCTTATGCTTCATATGATGCTAACATCAACCCTAAACTCCTTGTGCCCATGTAGCCCGAAATGCACATATATACCCCTAATATGTGAATGTTGGTTATGCCTTGAAGAAAATGATGTGTTTAACATACATTGTGCATTAAATACCTTTCTATTCTTGAAATCAGTAATTCCATGATGTTTACAGATCTTGATGCCCAATATCCACACTATGTATTGATATGATGATGTATGTGAATCTTTTCATCCTAGAATGCTTAATGGGACCTATACTGAATGGTGTCCTTATTCTCTATAATCATTACAAATCCTTTCTTATGACCTCCCCTCTCAGATTAGGGATACACCAAATCTTTGTGGCTCTTTGGGATATGGATGACTCACCTAAGTCACATGTTGAACCTCGTTGACATATGAATTATGTTGATGATTGCACAATTGTTGAGGTGTCCATACCAAGCTTGTACAACAATGCCTAAATTCTAAGGGGCATCCACCCAACTTTGAATATGTTATTATATGTCCCATCTTGATGATCTAGTCTCATATCTTGTCTAAATCCTACTACTTGTTGAATCATTGTCTTATTTCCCCTATTATGAGTCCTTTGACCCTAATATGCAAGTAAGTGATTTAAACCGTGAAATGGTCCTATGAGATGAATGGAACATCGAGATGACATGGGACTTGAACCCCACCTTCATGATGACCTCTAAATAAATAAAGGATCATTAAATGTACTAATAAGCAACCTTGAATCCTAACTTGGCCAAAAACCCTAAATGAATCTAGTTAGGGTTAATGATGAGAATCTAATACATGTATGTAAATCTTATGCTTGATCAGGTGTTGCTTGTGGCTAGATGGTCAAGGACTTGTTAGGTTACGAAATCTCTAAGATCATGTACATGCTTTAATAATTATATGACTATGACTTTCTTGATTGAAATGTGATACATATGTATGCTTGTTTACTTGCTCAAATATTACCATGTAGTACTCCAGTATTGTACTCAATGCTCATCTCGTACCGTGTTTTATAACATGAATAAATAATATAGAAACTCCATTATAAAAACCTCCTACACCTGTCTAAACTTTTGGGGTAAGGACATGAGGATGGGCATCCTACTTGAGTTATCAAGATTGAGCACCCTCATAGACTCTTCCAGTGAGAAGTTGTCCATAAAAGGTCTTACGAATACATGATATTTATAAATGTACGAAATAATGGTATAATTGGAGTGAATGATATAAAACACAGTCTCTCATTTTGCTAAATACTTAACTTGTTTACTTCTTGTTTGTTAATTCTGTAAATCTTTTTAAATTATGCAAAACTTATATATATGTATCTTTCATCCCTGTACTCAACACCTCATGTGCTTGACCCACCTTGTTTCATGTATTTTATAAGTTCAGAGATGGCTAGAAATTGATGGGATTGGTGAGCTATGTCAGATTTAGTTATTGTAAGATCCCTAGTATACATGAGCAGACTTGTAAAAATGTACTCTTGAACATGTATATGAAATCTTATATTCAAATTATGTTGTTTAATATACGAATGTTGAGACTATGTTGGTGTTGTTACTTATTATTTGTTCATGTATGCTAAGATTTACGCTTCCGCATTCACGCTTTGTTAATACCATGTTAAGGACGGACACCTAGGTCCTACCGTCATTGACTTTGTAGTCATTTGGAGTTAGGATTTGGGTAACAAATGGTTCCATGACTGTACCCAACAAGTGTCTTTGTGTTCTTGCCTAATCCAAGGCATATTGAAGATGTACCCTTTATGTACCTAAGAATGGACTTGACTTCCTGCCAGTGAAGCCTTCTTGGATTTGACATGTATTTGCTTACCTCATTAACAGCCTGAGCAATATCTAGATGTGTGTCATTCATGGCATACATGATGCTACCAACTGTACCAGAATAAGGAACACGATATTATCGTCCTCTTCAAATTGTGGAGACTCACCAGACCAAAGATTCTTGAATTGTTTATCTAAAGGAATAGATACAAAGGATGCATCGGACATAGAAAACCTTTGTTGAACTTTCTTCACATATTTTTCTTGAATGAGAAATAACTTTCCACTTTTGTAGGTTCTAACAATTTCCATCCCCAAAATTTTCTTTGTTGCTCCAAAATCCTTCATATCAAACTCACCACTGGGTAAGTGCTTTAGCGTGCCAGATTTTAGAAATACCACTTGTTGCAATCAACATGTCATCAATATAAATCAAAGGTAAACAAGAGACTCATCAGGAAGTTTCTTCAAATAGACACAAGGATCATATATGATCCTGGAATATCCATGCTTGATCATGAAAGAATCAAATCTATAATACCATTGACGTGGAGATTGCTTCAATCCATAAAAAGACTTCTTTAATAAGAACACATGATCCTTCTTTTCAATAGAAACATAACCTTCAGGTTGTTGCATGTGGGTTTGTTCCTCTAACTCACCATGGAGGAATGCAGTCTAATATGAAAGGCTCATTGAGATCTGGATGATATGGGTTGTTTCTCTTTATCACTCCATTTATGGACTTCCTTTTGGGAGGCATGGTCCTGTATTTGTAGAAAAATTTGTAAAACGTCTACCATGATAGAACATAATTTATGACAATATAAAAAACATGAATTATAGATAGGCATGAAAACCATTACCAAGGAGCCTTTTTGTTTCCTTGTAGATATTACTTCTTGGATTTCACTATCATCAAATTCATCTAGTGATGTGTTTATCAATGTTTGGCCTAACTCAACAAATCATAGGTTCCACTACAATGTCATCATTTTTTCTATTAGTCTTATTAGGCACACAATGAACATGAATATTATATGTATAACCGGAGACCATAGGCACACCACATTGCAATTTTGGTCTTCATGAGATAAACAGTATAATATGTGCATTGCTTTTTTAGGAAAGATGAATGGCTAATCATAAAAAACACATTCTATTGTATCTAATGAGGTCAAATATTTCACACCCCTCATATATTGTCTTACTAGTTTCTTTTAAATAGACTTCATTTTTAGCTTCATATTGATGATGATGTGTTGTGTTGTTGGCTAGGTCATCATTGACATCACAATTTGGGGTGTGTAACACTACATCATTAATCTCATTCATATTATTAGAAAACAATGGATTGATTTGCAACAAGTGTTGAATCAAATTGATGTAGCTCACCATGATAAGTCTATTTGGCTATCTAGGAAAACATCCATAGTTTATTATGTTTTGTTCTATCATTGTTGAATCCCAACTCAGTTTTCTCTCACACTTAACACACAGGAAGCACATCTCCATCAAATTAATATTGTTTGATGCAAAGTAAAAAAGTAAGCCATTCCCATGTGAAAATCTTTATCTTGATAATGTTCACACTCCAACTTTGGCTTGTACATCCAACCTTTGTCTATTATGTATTGAAGATCATCCGTATATAACTAACATAGATAAAAACATGCATCAACTACCAATACATCCAATTTGAACATGAATGAATGGACAACAAATTTGTTTGGGAAAATCACATTAGGATGTATAATTTGAGCACAATAAAATTCTAGAATTTTGAATGATCAAATTAGCTGATCTTGTATGACAATGTTGAGGATCTAGTATTTTTTATTGATGTCCCAAATTGGGAGAGGGGTGTGGTGAGGGTATGACCTAGTGATGTCACTCCTTGTTGAAATGAGATGAAAATTGAGTGTCCATCATAATTACTTTAAGGTTGGGTAACGAATATTCAAACTTGATGATGGTTCATATTTAAATAGAAAATTATGTATATACTCCCTAAAAGGAAAACTAAATAGATTGCCATGGACTCATAATATGATCAAAAGTTGTTATTTTATTTATTAAAAAAACTTAGCATATATTCATTTTGATAGCATAGCTATAAGGTTGGAAAAAATGCAGAGACAGGTGATTAAAATGTATACAAGGTTAAAGCAATGCATTGTGTACTTTCTTCTTTATATATAAATGTATAACATAGTTACAATATTGGCTCAATTGCATAGTTAATGACTATGGGTGTTATCTAATTTGGATGGCTCTTACATCAGAATATAGGATATGTATAAGTAGTACATTTGAGCCAATGTTACTTTGCAATTTTTTTCATAGAAATATTATTCAAAATATAAATAGTAGTTTAATTAAGAATCCATTTGTTGGGAAGGATAACAATGATGCAAAGTTGTAAAGAGAAAGTCAATATCATATATACCAAAAAGTGAAGCCCAAATTAGGGGCTGAGCCTGCCAGATCTTGAAGGGGACATAATTACATATAAAATTAGTCATTAACTAAAATTTAAAAAAAGACATCTGACATCTAAAACACAATCAAACTATAATATTTATATGTTATAATACATTCCATTATAAAAATATAATTTCCTTTCTAACAATTTAAATTGAGTTCTGATTCTTTTTATACTACTACTTTATTATAATTGTGTCAAATATTTCTTTCTCAATATATGCAACCATTGAGTCATTGAGTCACATATCATTCATTTGATTGCGTTGATGATTTTTATTAACATTCATGATAGAGAATGATATTTTCGTTGTTCATGTTTGCAATAGTAATATCAATCCTAATTTTATTAATTGATGTACATATGTATGTACTTTGCACTTTTTATATGAAACATGGACATCAAACAACATCTTGAGAAACACTAGACTCTATCTATGTTGTGAATTCAGAAAATCACACTCTGTTAAATCTTCACAATTTATTACCAATCATATTTTGAGGGGACTTGTGATTATATAGTTGAAATGACCCTTTTTTTAGATAAATCTTTAAATTTCATCTCTTTTATTTACTGGATAGTCATATAATCTAGGTTGTAGTTTGGGATCTCTTTCAATCTCCTCCAAGCTAATTTATACTATACTCCTTTTTTATGATAAGCTAACATCATCATTGCTACCCGCGTTAACATGTACTAATGGTTATTTAACGTCAGGAGTAGTAATATATAGTAAAGAGCCAGATGTTGATCCTTGTTTGGATAATGTATGAAAATATCTCTTTATATCTCATAGTCGTAGGATTGTATTGATCTAATTAAATAAAGTGAATAACAAAAATACACACAATTCATATTAAATATAATGAGAGATTTATATTAAATACACACAATTCTATTTCCGAATTGCATAATGACACGGTAAAATTTTGAATTACTTTATTTGATTCAATTGTTTTAAGACTATTTTGATGAAAAATATGCATTAAATTTACTTTCTCATTAATGTTTATTGAAACTTAACATCCGCAATTATTTTACTGAACATAATTTAATTTTGTAGGATGAAAGCATATTTGGAATGAGTTTTTAAGTTATATTTCTTCAGTCAATTGTTTAGAGAATATTTTTGGTCAAAGTTATTATTAAACCATTTTTTATAGAATCAAGATGAGTCATTACTACTATTACTTAAACTATTTCCATATTTGAAGGGGGGCATATACTACCACTATTTAAAAAAATTATATAGTTAAAGGATATTTACTACTACTATTTAGAATTTTTTCTAGAGTTGAGGGGGGGCACTTGCCCCTTTGGGACCTCCCTCCCTCCGCCAATAGCCCAATGATCCATTGCTTACCTTCTGCTAGATGGGACATGTTCTGATTATCCATGTTCCGAAAAGCTATGTTCAAATAATAAATACCATCTTTATTCTAGGCTATCGTCCAATTTCTAGGATGGAGTGGCCAGTAACGTTGATGCTTTGTTAAAGAGAGAAAGATACGTTCTCGCATCAAGTCAGATTTGTACATAATGTTGATTTTGTTTGTGTTTGTGTTGGGGGGGATTTTTTCTGAATAGACTGATTCTCCTGTCGAGAGTTTCTTGGTCAGGGATACAGGAACAGACATAGTCCGCAAGGGTGTGCCCCGTAATAGCGTTGGAGGGAGCATCTCCCATGCTGGATCGTCAGGAAATTCGTGAAAATGCCCAAGAGAGAGGGTGTCGTCCTTGTGCTAGGACAGGCCAGAGGAGGAAGGAGTTGGAGGAGCATGGCGTGGATAGGATCAGCGGTATTCCTGCGTAGGTTCAGACTGGACTATGAAATCACCTCGCGCTCATTTTGGATGCCTCAACCTGCGATTTACTAGGTCATCAGCGATCAGAGGGATCGATTTCTGCTTCTTTCTATTTCATCTTCATCCTCCTCTTCATAACTTCATGCCGCGACTCCCAAAGGAAAAGGAAGCCTGTGGAGATTAAAGTTAGGCGCTTTTTGATGAAATGCTCTATTGTTTAACTGAGAACATTGTGCAGTTGTGTTGTGATATCTTCGTGGGAACGAGCTTGAGCGGAATACTCCACATGCTAGATCAGACACTCGAAAGTTTTGACGGGAGGAACAGAGCGCACGACGAAAGTATCAGAAAAGGGCAAAAGCCGTGTGCGGAAGGAAAGCTGTTAGAATTGAGTTCAGATTTGCAGTTCCTCTTTCTACGAGGAGTAGGCTGCTCCTTCCACTATCAATTTACACGTGTCTCTGCCCATCGATTTATAGGGTCCGGATTTTGTTGACAGTACAGATGGTGCAATCTAACACAAGGTGTAGCCTGCTCCTTGCTAAACAAGGAACAGCAAATCCTGAGGGGTTAGAATTAGGTCGGAGAGATATTACTGGGAAAATTGCACTCTTAAATTTTTAGGCGTGCTAGGCTGGCTGGTAGACAATTGGATACTGAGTTATGCCTCTTTACAACAATAGCCCATAATTTATAAGGTTGGTAGTTAATAGAAACATCGGTAGTCAAAGTAGGAATTTGTTCTAGTGATTAACACATTGCTTTTCACCCTGTTTTGGCAACTCGACGTTCGGCCCTCAAGATCATCAATGGTCAGTAGCACAGCTTCGTTTCTTGAAGTAGACCCAAAACTGTTCACCCTTTGCTTTAGTTTTTATTCAATCTTCAATAACAATTTTCTAGTACGCCTGAAGGAGGTACAGCCGCCTCATGACATATTGGGATGAGTCCATGGGTCGTGATGTTTAATAGTGTATCCTCTTTAAGCACAATCATTCTCAGCGTCTTTTTCATATTTCTTGGTTATAGTCATCTGTATTTTTCTTTTGATTGTTTGCAACATTAGATTTACCCACAGAAGCATTTTTCAGACTAATGTCTATACAGTCATAAGTGTGATAAGCAACCAGCAGTGTCGTTCTGTAAGAAGGAATGCTATCTTGCATGCAGTAGGGATCTGTTTCATGTTTCCCTCTTTACTGCTGTGCGGACTCCGTTAAAATTAAGGCCCCGTTTGGCTTACAGGAAAGGATTACGACGGGATGCAGCACGGCATAGGAAGGCACAGTACATATATGGGATATAAATTTTTATTTGTCATCCTATGTTTGGAAAACAATGAGAAAGGATTCTTAATTCGCCTTCATTGTTGCTGCACCATATGTAGCTCACACTTCATCAGCTTCACCATGTATTTCTTTATAGTCGTATTGTCTTTGTAGTCATTGAAGAACAACATTAATTTTATAAAACTTGCGCCTCATCTATTATTCGCAAGCAGGTGTATTAATTTTCTTTGAAAATTATACCCGACGCAATTCGGAAGAGCCAAAAACGATCTGTAGCCAAAAACAATATAATTCGCAAGCAGCAGCTCTGGTTTAGCTGTGGCTGAAGCCTTTTAGCAGCGGCTGTCCGCAGGGATGTGAAGAAAAAATAGATGGATCGAGTCGTTTCTGGAAAAACTGGAGGCAATTTTGGAAGAAAGCAGGTTTATGTTACACAGATGTGAAAAGACGAGGACGAGTCTCGACCATTGTTGACTAAAGAGTGGACCTGTAAATCCTGGTGGCATATTTATGACGGGAGGGTTGGAGGATGTAGTAGGTGGAGGATGAAGGTCAGCGGAGAAACCTTGTACGCAGGGACCGGAGGAGGAAACCAGACGCTCGAAGCGGCATCTGGGGCAGGGTACGGAGAACGGAAGCCTGACCGTGCGACTTGCGAGCGACGTCACTGCGTCGGCCCTTAGGTAGTCAAGTGCTTGCGTGGGAGTGAAGGCAGAGCGCGGCCGTCGGGTGTTTGCGCGAGAGTGAAAACGGGGTGGGGTTGCGTACACTATGCAAATACCACAGGGGGGAGCGCCAAACTAGAAATCCCAATGAATAGGACTTCGATTACCGTCAAAGTCCTATCCTTATTTCTATTTTTGTACAAATAAATGTAGGATGGTCATCAATAGTAGGATTCCAGTCCTATCCTATTCGGAATCTTGTGAACCAAACGAGGCCTAAATGGATAGGAAGAGACTTGTGGAACCCCTATACTTCTGCGATGGTTGTGTTATGAATCTTGTAGGTGTTGCGAGATGGTTTAGAATGTTTTGTTATTAATGCTTTTCATTTATTATGGTTGTACCTTCAAGTACATATTTCCAGTATTCTCACTGGCACTTATGTTCGGTCGTTTGTAGGTTGTTGTTCAATTAGTATCTATACTTGTATTCCTTCTTTGTGTACTCTCCCTATCAGTCAAGTGTTGTACAAATATTTTAAAATTAAACAGTTGTATTAAAATTTTTATAGAAGAAATCTTTAGGACTTATTTTTATGTAAACCTGACGATGCATTTTGCATAGTTTAGTTTATGTGTTATGTGCCTCAAAAAATTATGTTGATCCGATTGTAGATCCAGTTTAAAAATTAAATGCATTTCTGTGACTCAATTAATGGTATGATACAGTCTAATTTCTAGATCCGAATAGGTATCCGATTACTCTTCTATATTTATAAGTATATGCGCCCTGGTTAGGATTTTTAACTTCATCCTGTATTCTATTTACAAGATGGCAGCCGTCATACTTCAGGGTGTATTCTGCCTCCTTTGAGAACACTCCTCTTTGTAATCTCTTCTCTGAAATAGTAGAAATTTTGCCCCCACCCTGGAGTAGGTCTCTTTGACCGAATCACGTAAATTTGTATTCCTTAGTTGTAAGATCATTCTCTTTGTTTTTGGTTTTGTTATTCCGCAGGAACTCAACGTATACTTTCATTCAAATACTTAACAGATTGGTATCTGAGCCTCATGTTCAAGATCAGAACGATGTTAAGTTTATATAAGATCGAGAAGTTTGATCGCTCAATCAACTTTAGGCTATGACAAATCAAGATGTGTGGTGTGCTTGTGCATCAAGGAGTCACTAAGGCTCTGGACGGGATCGAGAAGATGTCAACCACTATGAAGGATGAAGAAAAGAATGAGACGGACTAGAAGGCTCTTACCGTCATCCAATTATCCTTGTCTTACATATTTTTGATGAAGTTGTTGAGGAGACTACTACTGTAGGAATTTGGAAGAAACTCAAAGATATCTACATGACGAAGTCTCTCCAAACAAAACTCTATGATAAGCAGCGTCTCTACCTACTACACATAGTGAAAGATAGTTATGTTCGTGATTACATTGACGAGTTTACTTCTATTATTATGGACGTTGAAAATATAGATATTAAACTCAAAGAATGAATATAAAGTCCTTATGTAACGACCCCACCTCCCAGTAACCCCCAATTAAGTGAGACCAAGAGGTCAGAGCCGTTATCCCAATTTCCAGATCAAAGGTTCGACAAATAATCAATAATAATTAACAAATTCTACCAAACTAAACTGAAAGGCTGTAAAAAATTAAACTTTTCATACCTTTTTCAAAAACATGGATATCTACTTCTATCCACATGGAGACTATTCTAACTAATCATCCTTTGAACTTTAATTCATATTTAAGTCCACATATTCCACTTTACTGTTTGTTCTCACTACTACAGAAATGGCTTATAAAGCCACTTTTCAAGGTGTCGGTTTTATACAAAAACCGACACCTAAAGTCTACAATGTCAGTTGATAACATAAACCGACATCCAATCTACGAAGGTCGACCAGACACGGGTACCGCTTTTATTAAGTGTCGGTTAATTAATAAACAACCGACACCTAAACTCAATCGCCAAACCCAAAATTCCAGCGAAAAAATTGGCTCCAAAATTTTACATATGGCGTCGGTCATAACTAAATAACCGACGACTAAAGCGAACAGGAATAGTTGTCGGTTGTATTTTACTTAAAAACCGACGACTATAATGTAGTATAGGTGTCGGTTTTTTGTAAAGAACTGACATTGTAGGTTTAGTTGTCGGTTTTTTTAAATAACTGATACTTATTGTCAACTTAATAGCTGACCAGCCCGACCGATTCTTCCCCTTTCCCTATTTCATTCCCGATTTCCCTAGCTTCGGCGATTTCCAGTGCTCCCTTCTCCGCTGCCGTGCTCCTACTGCCGTGCTCCTGCTTACTGGCTCACCGGCGGCCGTGCTCACCGGAGGCCGTGCTCCTGCTCACCGGCGGCCGTCCGTCCCCTAGCTACTGCTACGTCCGCCGCTGCTCCTCCGGCTCCACGCTGCTTCGTTCTTCTTCCTTCTTCTTTCTCCGGTAGGCCCTCCGTTCTTCTTCTTCTTCCTTCTCCTACTCTTCTTCTTCCTTCTCCCTCTCCTTACCAATAGCAACCACGGCCGTGTGGGCTGGCACGGTCGTGGCTGTGTTGGCCGACCACATGGCCGTACCCAGCACGGCCATGTGGTTGGCCAACACAGCCACGGCCGTGCCAGCCCACACGACCGTGGTTGCTGTTGGTAAGGAGGGAGAAGGAAGAACAAGAATATATATATACTAAAATGAAATCAATTATGAGTTTGTGATTAAATTAATTATATGATGAAATCCCTATTGCATGATGAAACCCTAACATCTGGCCGAGTTGCATGATGAAACCCTAACATCTACATGAATCCCTGTTGCATAATGAAACCCTAACATCTACATACTCTATATGATACCTAAAATTGTGATGAAACCCTAACATCAATTGTGATGAAAGTTGGATTGTAGGTATTGGAATGACAATATACATGTATAGGGACTGTTATTGAACACCTAATCTGACTTAGGATATTTTGTTTGATTTAAACATGATTGGGCATTATTGCATGTTTGAAACTATTGAATTCTTGATTTATTATATAATAATGCTCTAATTGTGAGTGATGCAATGTAAGTGAGAAAATACATGTAGTGGATATGTACTCATTAGCCTAGAACCCCGTCCAAGATTTACTCATTAGGAGTAAATCTTGGATAGTCCCCAGTTTGGGACTATTCTTGAACACCTAATCTCACTTAGGATGTAAGTGTATAATGTGTATTGGGTTTTTAAGAAAATTTCGGTAGCATTTCCCCGTTTGTTCTCTAAGTACATATGTACTTGGAGAACAGCAGGGAAATGTTGCCGAAATTTTCTCGAAAACCCAATACACATTATACACTTACTAGTGAGATTAGGTGTTCAAGAATGGGATAGGTGGTACACATTTATTATATATAAGAATGACATCACATGTATTTCTTGGCCTAAAGTTTTAACCATGCAAAAACTCTAATCTGTTAACCCTAGACCCTAATCTTGTCCTAATATATACTTATTTTCTCTTTGATCATAGAATGGATAGATCATGGATGTCCATTCACAATCGCTGCACCTCAGAGTTTATTTCTGGTCTTGACCAGTTTATTAGATTTGCCGAGGAACATAGGAAACAACCTGGGGATAGGTTCTACTGTCCATGTAGGCATTACGGTAACAACTTGAAAGTCAACACTGGTGACGAAATCAAAACTCATGGCATGTGCAACGAGATTATACAAGGCTATACAGAATGGCACTGGCATGGAGAGATTTCAAACCTGAAACCAGTGGATGTCGATAGCAGTGCTTGTGTGGAAGAAGAAATTGCCTACGATGACGTAGATGTGAATGAACCAGTTCCAGTAGACATCGTTGATGCGATGCTGGATAGTTGTGGGGTAGAGCACACCGATTCACCTCCCATTTTTAGAAACATTGTGCATGATGCTGAGATGTCGTTATACACAGGTTGTACTAAGTTTACGAAGCTTAGCGCTGTGTTGAGATTGTATAAGTTAAAAGCTAACAATAGATGGAGCGACAAAAGCTTCACGTCATTGATGTCTTTGTTGAAAGAAATGCTTCCTGAAGGAAACAAGCTTCCAATATCAACATACCAGGTAAAGAAATTGTTGTGCCCAATGGGAATGGATGCCAAGAAGATACACGCATGCCTGAATGATTGTGTATTATTTCAAAAGGACTATGCGGATTTGAAAGATTGTCCAAAATGTGGTGCGTCACGGTATAAATTGACGACTTCGGGGGAGTCCAAAACTGGTTCTCCTGCCAAGGTGATGTGGTATCTACCTATAATATCACAGTTTCAACGCTTGTTTGCCAATCCGATAGATGCGAAGAATTTGAGGTGGCATGCAGATGTTAAGAAAAATAATGATGGAATCCTACGACATGCGTCTGATTCCCCACAGTGGAAGAAGATTGATCTATTGTACCCTGAATTTGGTGAAGAAGTCAGGAATCTAAGACTTGGGCTTTGTACAGACGGGATGAATCCGTACGAGACATTGAGAAGCCAACATAGCACTTGGCCAGTCATGCTTGTTATATACAATCTTCCTCCCTGGATGTGTATGAAAAATAAGTATGTAATGCTGTCGTTGTTGATATCGATCCCTAAACAACTTGAAAATGACATCGATGTTTATCTTGAACCTCTGATTGATGACTTAAAGAAACTCTGGGGTGAAGGTGTGATGACCTATGATGCTTCACGAAGAGAGACATTTCATTTGCATGCTATGTTGTTTTGCACTATTAATGACTTTCCAGCATATGGGAATTTGTCTGGATATAGTGTCAAAGGAGCTAAAGCGTGTCCTATATGTGAAGAGAACACCGATTCAACAAGACTAAAACATGGCGGTAAGAATGTATATCTCAGTCATTGAAGGTTTCTTCCAAAATTCCATCCGTATCGTAGGAAGCGCAAAGCATTCAATGGATTGAATGAGGAACGGAGTGCACCTAAACCTATACCAGGGGAGGTTGTTTATGAAAGAGTAAAAGACATTGTCAATGAATTTGGTAAAAGATCACAATGTACTACACGGAGTGACAATTCTTCATTCAAGAAGAAGTCAATATTTTGGGATCTTCCTTATTGGAGTTCTTTGACAGTCAGACATTGTATCGATGTAATGCACGTTGAGAAAAATGTTTGTGATAGCATCATTGGTACTCTGTTAAATATACCAGGTAAGACTAAAGATGGGATAAAATCCAGACTGGACCTACGTGAAATGGGAATAAGGTCAGAATTAACAGAATTTCATGAAATGGGTAATAAAAGAACATACTTACCTCCCGCTTGTTACACGTTGTCTAGAAAGGAGAAGAAAGCTTTTTGTCAATGCTTGGTAAATGTTAAGGTGCCACATGGTTACTCATCCAACATCCGTAGTTTGGTATCAATGAAAGATTTGAAGTTGATAGGTCTTAAATCTCATGATTGTCACACTCTAATGCAACAAATATTGCCCGTGGTAATTCGATCTATATTGCTGAAGCATGTAAGGTTTGCAATCACCAGACTTTGTTTCTTTTTCAACAGTCTCTACAGCAAAGTTATTGACCCTGAGACTCTCAATAATTTACAAAGAGAAGTGGTTGTTACCCTATGTCAGCTTGAGATGTATTTCCCTCCTTCGTTCTTTGATATCATGGTACATCTTGTTGTCCACTTGACTAGGGAAGTGAAAATCTTGGGACCGGTTTTCTTGCATTGGATGTATCCCTTTGAATGATACATGAGCGTTTTTAAAGGTGATGTTTGAAACCGTTATCGACCTGAAGGGAGTATAATTGAAGGTTATGTGGCAAGAGAGGTTATGGATTTCTGCAATGACTTTCTCAGTGGTAATGACACTCTTGATAATGACAAGAATATTGACGAGCTATTTGGCAAAGGAATTTTGGGTTCACGTGTGAAAGTAATCAGCCGTGAGCAGTTGGAACAAGGTCATTTGTATATTTTACACCACATGGATGAAGTGAATGTTTATATCGAGGAACATACCAATTTCATCAAAAGACAATATCCTCGAGCGAATACAATGTGGCTTGCTAGAGAGCATAACAAGACTTTTATTAAGTGATTTGAAGATAAAGTCTTACATCAACTATCTCAAACACCAGATGATATTATTGAAACTATCAAATGCCTCGCCTTTAAACCAAAGTTGACTGTTATGTCTTATGAAGGGTATGACATTAATGGATTCACATATTACACAAAGTGCCAAGATGATAAGAGTGTCGTCCAAAACAGTGGGGTCACCCTTCAAGCATCGACTATGTTTTTTGCAAGTGCAAAGGATAAGAGTCCACGTGAAGCTAAAATGTCATATTACGGTGTCATTGAAGACATATGGGAATTTGACTACATAGATTTCAGAATTCCGCTCTTCAAATGTAATTGGGTTGATAACACCAAAGGAGTTATAGTGGATGAATTGGGTTTCACTTTAGTGAACTTTGAAAAGATTGGCGAGAAGGTTGAACCATTCATATTGGCATCACAGGCGAAACAAGTATTTTATATCGATGATCCTGCAAATGATAAATGGTCGGTTGTTCTTCATGGTAAAAGACAGTTCGTTGAAGATCCTATAGATGAAGAACAGTACTATGATAAGTATGATGACTCCAGTCCATTCTCAGTTGGGTTGCCAACACCAACAAATATTGAAGCTAATGATGACTTGTATGTGCGTGGAGATCACAATGAAGGATTGTTAATTGATAAAATGTGAACTTTACAATGTGAATGTGAACTTTACAATGTGAGATTTAGAATTTGAATTACTTTACAATGTGAACTTTTCAATTTGAATTACTTTACAATGTGAGCTTTACAATTTGAATTACTTTACAATGTAAGCTTTATAATTTGAATTACTTTACAATGTGAGCTTTACACTTTGAATTACTACTTTACAATGTGAACTTTACAATTTGAATGTGAATTTGCAGATGTCTGACCATTCTCCTGATGACCGTGCTGATGACTACCGTGAGGGTGAGGACATCAATGCGCCGCCTCACAATGTAAGTTTTAAAAATATATCATATATTTATATCTATATGTCCATTTATAGTTATATCTTGTAAATGTGAATTATTTTGTCAAATTTTAGGTTGATGATGCACAGGTACCATCTGAAGCACTTGAGGCACTTGATCAACAACACCAAAAAGTTGACAAGAGAAGGGGCATCACTATGATGAAGAAGTTAATTGCGCAAAAGGGCAATGGACCCAAACTTGTTGTGGATTTCGATAATGCAGGAAATGCATGTGGTGTGAATCGCAATTCATTTATTTCATATCTTGGGTTTGTTACTCGTAGCCATTGCGGTTGTCGCTTAGATTCTTGGCATAAAGTTTCTAAGGAGAAGAAAGATTTAATATGGAGGGATTAATGCGTGAGTTATTATTAATTTGCAATTCTATTTTGTAGATTACTAAATTTTTGGATACTAGTTAATAGCAATTCTATTTTGCAGAGTATATTTGAATTGGATGAAAAGCTGCATCGTAAATGCATGATGCAACGCTGTGGGAGAGTCCTAAGGAACTATAGGACAAATCTCACCAGAGAATACATAAAAGAAGCCGACAAGAGGAAGAAGACATCCATTGAACAGTGGAACTTCCTGGACAAAGAAGAATGGGACGCGTTTGTTGCTTCAAGACAAACTGATGAATTCAAGGTATTAGGCGTCAGTCTCAATCTCATTAATTAATATATGTTGTATTCACTTATTCAAGATTAACATTTAATGTTACTAACCAAATCATTAATTTGCATACTAACTAGGCCCTCAGTGAGGCACATAGATCAAGGCGTGCACTGAATGTGCATGACCACACAATGGGTCCAAAGGGGTATGCAGGCGTTCGCCAAAGACTACAGGATGAGGCTACTGCTACTCAGTTTGCTGCTACTCAGGAGTCCTCTACCATAGGTAGCACACCTCTGCCTTGCCATGATGTCTGGATAGCTGGGAGGCAAAATAAGAAGGGAGAAATAACTAAGGCCGCAACTGCTGAGGCGGCTGCAAAAATAGTAAAATACAACTCTTACAGCAATCATTCGAATATTGATTATTTGTGTTGTTTACTTAAGTACAAATTTTTGTTTTGGTGATTAGCGGGAGCTGCACGAGCTGAGGAAACAAGGAAAGTTCATCCCTGAGGGAACAAAGGATGAATTGACAGTTGCTCTGGGTAACCCAGAGCATCATGGACGTGTTAGGGCTGCAGGCGCTGGTGTGGGTATCAAATCTTTTTTTGGGTCATCCCAGCACAAACATGTCCCAAAAGCGGGACTTTCACAAGAAGAGGTAACATATTCTTTCTTTATAATGTTATTGTAAAAGAGAATTCAAAAATTAGAATTTGACGTTTCTTTTATCCATGTATAGGTGGATAAGCTATTTGACAGGAAACTTGAAGAAGCAATGAAAAAGTGGCAGGCATCTCAGACTGCCACTTACCAGACAATACCTACTGCAGACTCTACTCCTACTCCTACTGCAGAGGTTGGGAGTAATCCTGTAGAACCACCACCTAGCACATCCACTGTAAGTATTTTTATGACATAGTAACTAGTTTTTTAATTCAAGATGATACGTATATATGAAATTGTAGTCGTTTCAAAAAAAGATGATATGTATATATGTATATAACATTCTTTACACAAAAATTTGTAGGGGTTGAAGCCATACCGTCTAAAAAGTAAAGAATATGTCGTGGCAGAGGCGTCGGCTTATCCATCCCTACCAGGGGAAACGTGTCACGGGTCTCCAGTACTAGCTGGTTGGATTCGGGTGAGCCTGATACATATATTCTCCCAGTGGATGGATCTTCCACTGCCATATGCCCACCCAGATTGTGAAACGCTTGGTGAGGCAGTAGGCGGAGTGATATTGTGGCTAAAAGAGGATGTCTTCTTTACTGATAAGGTATGGTAAATTTACATTACGTTCAATTGTTAGTGTGTGTATATGCTGGCAGTTGATCTGAAATTATATATATATATACAGGTTAAAAAGAAGACACCCACAACATCTAGGCCTCCACTTCCACCTCCTGCATTACCTAGTTGGGTTCCACAGGACCTACCTGTCCCGTTAGGTCCTAACTTTAGGGGTATGGCAGTATGGTTAGGGGAACATGATATAAACTCCCCTATAACTGTTTCTTCTGATTCATATTCTATAGGTCAGTCATACGAAACAAAACTATTTATACAAGATATATTGGAGTTGTTTCGATATGATTGGCTAAATACATCTGTGATAGAGCTATGGATAAGGTGAGATATTCTTTATACATCCATATACCTTGTGTATGATCTGGTGATCTGGTTTCTTATTTATTAATGCATGCGTAATTAATACATATTTTACAGCTACTTAGACAACATATGTGCAGATTTTGGATTCGAACATGTAGGGTTTTTGATTCCATCCTTGATTAGTCTAGTAGCTAAAGACCCTACATCAGTTCAACAATACTGCTGTGAGTCTTTTTCAAATTTTGCTGTAAAAAAGAAGACGGTGATAATGGCTCCATTCAATGTAGAGTAAGTTTACTTTGCTTATTATAATTTGGACTTAAGAAAATTACATTTTATTGTGGATTTTGAGTTATTAATTTTTAACTTTTTTTCCTCTAGGGGTAGGCATTGGGAGTTATTGGTTATTGCCCCCGAGACGTTCACTGTGTATTATCTAGATCCTAAGGGGGGTAAATTGAATACAAGATTTGGACACATAATGAAAATGACAATATTTCGGTGAGAAATATTTCATTTTTCATATCCGTTAACATATGTTATTACATTACTATTTAATTGCAATGTTCTGTGTTACATTAACATGTAGGGGTTTTGAGGAGTACAAAAAGGCTGGAGGAAAGGTCCCCACGAAAAAGAACCAGCCAATAATTTGGAAGAACGTGAAAGTAAGTTCCCGACTGCAATATATGTATATATTATTTATGTGAACAATGCTTAATTAGTTGTATTTTTTAATATTTTGTATGTTTGAATTTATAGTGTGCTACACAAGATAACAGATGGGCATGTGGATACTATGTCATGCGATATATGCACATGATTATCAAACATGCCGTACTGGATATCGAATGTATTGCTCAGGTATTATATAGTCTCATTAGATAATATGATCGAAATATATCAATCTTATTTATAGCTCATTAATTATATATATACATCATTCTCTTTACAGGTGTTTAAAGCTGACCCCATTATAGGAAAGGACTTACCAAATGTTAATGCTCCCTATACAATGGGAGAATTAAATGAAGTAAGAGAAGAATGGGCAACAACCATACAATTAGTGGGGGCTTTAAAATATAATTGGGATCCTGATAGCGAATAATGACTAAACAATGATACTTTGTAAATGAATTTCTGAATTATAATATATGTGTGAATGTTTCTACATGTCTGGATGTTTCTACATGAGTCTGAGTGAAAATGAATGAAAGTGTTGGTTGCTATATGAATGTTTCTACATGTATGAATGTGAATGAATGGAACTACAGATTGCTAGCATGTGTGAATGTTTATAAATGTGTGAAAATAAAATGGAACTGCAGGTTGCATTGCTAAATGCATGTGCTACTTTTTTATTGTTAATTTTGCAGGTTTGTGGCCTGTTGTCGGCTGATATCAATGGATCTCGTAAAATCTGCAGTTCATAACTGAACTGAACAGGTTTCTCATCCTGCGACCAGCCACAGTAGGTCTGCAGACTGACAGGAAAAAAAAACCCAATAGGCGTCGATTATTTGTAAATAACCGACACATAATGATATAGTGTCAGTTTTCCTACAATAAACCGACGTCTATTTCCTTAACACCACGGCCGTGCTGGACAGCACGGCCGTGGGGCGAAGATATATGGTGTCGGTTTTTTACTTATAACCGACACTAATAGTGCCCAGGATGGCGCCCTTTCTGTGGCGCGAAGGGTTTGGGCGTCAGTTTTTAACTAATAACCGACACCTATAGTCCCATGATGGCGCGTTTTCGGCGACGCGCGAAGAGTTTGGGTGTCGATTTCTTATCTAATAACCGACGCCTATAGTCCCCTGATGGCGCGCTTTCGGTGGCGCGCGAAGAGTTTGGCATCTGTTTTGGAACCGACGCCTAATGGGTGGACTTTTAGTGTCGCCCACATAGGTGTCTCTTAGAAACCGACACTAAAGGCTTTAAATAACCGACACTAAAGGTAGGTTATGTAGTAGTGAATCCTATTGATGCAAGTAATTAATGTTTAACATTAATTGGAAACAAATTTCCACACAATGTGCGACTGGGAAACTAAAAAATGGTTGTCTCACTGAGAGAAATAATCAGCTCTCATGCCAACCGACCGGTTCGATGATCGTAGATTGTGAAAATTTAAGGTCTTCTGGTCCCTTTCTCTCCCACATAGATTGGAAACCCTGGCCCTAACCCCTCCTATAAATAGAGGGGTAATGGGGGCTTTCCAGAATACAACTCAACTTCCTCTGACAATTTTTGTCCTCTCTAGTTGTGGTAACCAATAGAGAGCCCAAGTAAGTCCTACCTGCTAAAGGAAGGGATAGAAAGGGAGAAATAATTGTGGGAGAGTAAGTTGGTGACTAATACACCAATAGGAGGGACAACTCCTTCCCATCCATTCTAGTAGGATGATAAGAGTTTTATACAGTCTATGTAGACTTCCATAGAGGTGTGGAGGTTGTGGTATGCCACTACGAGGACAAAATCAACCTATAGTCTGTGGTGCAGACTAGGAGGCACAATAGTCAGACGAGTCCCAGTGCAACTAGAAGACAGTTGTGCAGCTACAACAACAAGGAGGTGTCACTGGACTTGCTCTAGGAGTAGGTATATCCTCAAAACCATCCTTCCCATCTTATAGTTGTTCACACAATCCACTGGTTTATGAAGAATATGGTAGTTAAAATTTTTGTTTCCTCTGCCTTTTCTGTAGCCATATTTCCCTACAGTAATATGAGAACCACGCCAAACTACTATATTTTGGGATAGTCGATATGATCAAATTTTTTGTTTTATAGTTTAATTATTGCATGTGATGCAAATAATTTTGTCTAATAAAATACCACAATAAATCCCAGACTAATATATATATATATATATATATATATATATATATATATATATATATATATATATATATATATATATATATGCAGTTTACATGTGTAGCCCTAAAAGTGAGTTTTGATGGTGGATGTGTAGCACGATTATGGTCAATAACCCCTATTATTTGTGCATGGTTGTATGGTTGGTTAATCCTATTTTATCTTGATCTACATGTCGAGCCTCTTTCATATCTTTCCAATGTAAAGTTAATTCTTTCCTACCCTTGCTCCCCTCGAATGTAACAGAAGGTTTCTCTATTATCATGTAATAGTAAGATAGTTTACGTTCTTGTTATAATGAAAAAGAAATACATTTTGATGACGCCAGATGACCGTCTTGGAAATGAGTCGACCGAGTGGAGGACCGAGGAGAACCAGTGGATGAGACGAACTGATTGGCTAGAGGATCCAACAAATGCTAGACAGAAGGACCAGACAACCGGTGAGACAATCGAATGACTGACTAGGAGGTGAGTCGATCGGTTCAAGGGTTGACTGATCAACCTAGATTGGAAAGCATGGATCTTCATCAAAAAATAGATTTTTCTATGTGATGTGGACCCTAGGTTGTGGTAATTCCTTGTGGCTCCCAGAAATTACATTTATGTTGGCAATAACCATCACTTTTACTCATTACATGTTTTCGTTGTGAGATATACCATGTATATGATACATACTATATATGTGATGATTGGATAAAGTATATGAATCTGTAAATACAAACCCTTCAAATAAAATGTTAAGCCTTGGATTCTTTCCAAAAGTGGCACACATGAAATGTTTGATCGACAAAGTGTAGGTTACGCCCAAGCGTAGTGCGCCATCTATCTCATTGAAGTGTGATGGTAATAATGTAGGTTCTACCCAAGCAGGGTGCATTATTATCGTGTCAGCTTTTGAGTCAGGCTTAATTGTGTTGAATCAAGGTCAATTAGGTCAATGTTGACTCACGTCTAAATTGACTAAACCCGTGTTTTGATGATGACTAACCATTCAACATATTGGTGTCTAATGCTTCTAATTGAGTGTTTTCAGATTAGGTATAGACACACTCCAAATGCCCTAACTTACGCATACCAAATTGGAGAAAAGACAAGTCAAAGTCAATACAAGTGCACATTTTTGTAATATGATGTAAATCCATTAGAATCATGTTGTAAATCACTTGTAATGATTGTATGACTTGTAATTAAGCTTGGAAAAAATTAGGAGCACTTAGATCGAATGTTTAAGCACTCAAAAGCCATTTTCCAAAATTCACATCAGGTTGTTCATCGGTCGATTTCTGTGAGTTGTAAACTCGACCGATCCTGATTGGATCCTGAAAATGACTTTTGATCGGTTGAGTTTACACTTCACAGAACTTGACCGATGGAGTACCTAACTAATTCAATTTTCATTGGTCGGTCGAGTTTCCCTAGGACAAACTCGACTGATGGTCTGAATATCGGCTTTGTCTTTTACTCTATCGGTCGAGTTACCCTTATAGAAACTCGACCGATTGCACTATACGGAAAAGTGCAGAAAAGTGCTTCTAGCCGTTGTGGAGTTGCAACAAGTGAAAATATATCTGTTGCAAGCCACAAAATGGCTAGTTTTCATTCTCAAGTGTTCCCAAAGGCTAAGAGGCATCCCCAACTATAAATAGGACCCCTTGGGCTTCATTCCAAGGTTGAGCATTCAATGCAAAACTCTGTGTGAGGTTCCTATTCTATAGTTGAGTGCTTCCTACAGCCTCCTCTCTCTCTCTAAGCTTAATCACTTGCTACATTCGTTAGAGTGAGTAGGAAATCTATAAGAGAGCTAGTCCTACATGTATATCTTGTGAGGCTCTCACTTCCACCACCTCCCTATGTCTCTTTTCAACCATGAAGATGAAGGATCTCTCTCTTGGCTAAGAGAGGTAAAGAAGAACAAGGGAAGGCATCCCTTGGTGAAGATCAAGGCTGAAGACTTGGAGCAAGAGTGGGTAAGCCCTTGGTGAAGGTAGAAGACTCCTTGCTCAAATGGGTAAGTCCTTGGTGGAAGCTTCTCAGAGTGAAGGTGAAGTCAAAGGCAGAATATCCAAGAAGAGTGGGTAATTCCTTAAAGGCTGAAGACTTGTGCAAGAGTAGGTAAGTCCTTAGAAGAAGGCAGAAGACTCTTGTAAAGTGGTTAAGTCCTTGGTAAGGTTGAAGACTCTTTATATTGGATAGGTAAGTCCTTTGGTGGTCATATATTGTATCTCTTATAATGAATATAATGAAGATGCAAGGTTAAGAAATCCTAGAGGTTGACCTCTCTAGGTAGTGGATTGACTCACTTCTAGTTTGAAGTGTGGAACCACTCTAAATAGCTTGTCAATTGGTGTATGATCAATCTCTCTCTCCCTTTCTATGTATGTTTTAGTTGCACATAAATTTCCTATTTAGAAACCTTATCTTGTGATATATCTTGAAAGTCTAATGAATTTTGTTTAAGTGCAATTCATCTCTATTCACCCCCCTCTAGAGCATCTAATCACCCATCTAGGATCCAACAATTGGTATCAGAGCGGGCTTCTCCAAGCATACTTAAACAAGTAGAAGAAGATGGGTGACTACCAAGGAGGGAGATACTTGATCAGCTTTCCAATATTTGATGGGAGCAATTTTCTCTATTGGAGACGAAGGCTTCAATTCTACATCCAAGGATCAAGTCTTGAGATGTGGCAAATGGTGAACAACCCATACGAGCTACCAAAGACAAAGATTGAAGAATGGGATGATTCTACCTTGAAGAAAGCAACCTTGAATTTTAGAGCCATGCACATCCTCTATGCCTCCATGACCCCCACCGAGTTCAACCAGATTTCGTCATGTGAAACAACCTATGAGGTATGGAAAAAGCTATGCATCACCTATGAGGGGACAGATCAAGTGAAGGAAGGCAAAGTCTACATACTCAAAGGGCTGCTTGAGAACTTCAAGATGGGAAAGGAGGAGAGGATAGCCAACATGTACACAAGGCTCAACACCATTGTAAATGGTCTTGCTATTCTAGGACATCCTATGAGTAGAGGAGAGATCAACTCTAAGATCCTTAGAACTCTCCCCAAGAGGTGGGAACCCAAGGCGACTTCCATTGAAGAAGCAAGGTCCCTTAAGGATGTCCCTATCGAAGAGCTCATTGAAAATCTACAAGCACATGAAGCCACACTTGACAAGAGGGAGGAAGCAAAAAGACAAGAAGAGAAAGAACTCAAGAGAATGAAGAAGGCTGAAATGAAGGGTCAAATCAAGGCTATTGTTGATCAAGCCTCTTCATCCTCTCAAGTTGAAGAAGATGCCATGTACTCCAAGGGTAAACTCTACAAAGGCAAGTCCTCCTCCATCCAGTGCTTCAAATTTGGAAAGAAGGGTCACAACAAGGAAGATTGCCCACAAGGCAAAAAGACCCATCTTCAAAAGAGAAGAGAAGAGAAATACAAGAAGAAGGAGAAATGGCACTCAAGCTCGAGTGACTCCTCCAACTCAAGATCAAGTGAAGATTCAAGTGAAGGATCAAGCTCAAGCTCTAGTGATGAAGGAGAATGGCATTTTGCTCTTATGGCATCAACAAGTAAGGACTCAAGTGAGGTAAATCTAAACTCTTTAGATAAAGAATCTTTGATAGCTATTATTCATGATACTTGTGCCCCTCTTAAGTCTTATAAAAGGAAAAAGAAAAAGCTTGCTAGAATTGTTGATAATATGCGTGTAAAATTAGATGATCTTGAACATGCTAATTCTGCTTGCTTGATGATAAAAATGATTGTCTTAGTCAAGTAGATTATCTTAAACTTGAAAATGCTAGTTTGCTTAATAAGGTTAGATTTCTAGAAGCTCAACCTCTTATGCCTAGTTCTAATGAAGAGAAAACTCTAATTGTTGATTCTCTCATGCATGATATTGATGTTCTTAAATCTAAAAATAAGGACAAAGATTTTATTTTGCAAGGATTAGAATCTGAAAATGATGTTTATCTTTCTAAGATTGCTTTGCTTGAAACAAAAAATGCCTCCTTGCTTGCTAAAATCAATGTGCTTGAATCTTGTTCTAGTTCTACTAGTATAGAGAATGGTGTTGCTGCTCTTCATATTGATAGAGATTCTTATTTAACTAAAGCTCTTTGCTTAAAAAATGATCTTTTGCATGCTAGAGATAATTTCAATCATTTGTCTTCTACTATTACTTCTCTTATGCATGATAATGATGGTTTGAGATCTTCTTTGCAAAGATTCTTAGTTGGTAAGAAGAGCCTTAATGATATCCTATAGCATACGACCAAAAAAATTGGTAGACATGGTTTGGGGTATGATGGTAGTTAAAGGAACAACAAAGGTAAAGGACCTCCAATCTTCCATGGATAATCCTCTAGTTCCAAGACTATGGGCACATGCAACTATTGCAATAAAATTGGTCACTATTCTACTTGTTGTCCTTTTAGGAAAGCACCTAAGAGCACTAGGTCTTGGGTTGCTAAACTAACCCCTCTGGACCCAAAAACATGATTGGGGACCATTTCATCTTTCTTCTTGTAGTTACTTGCAAATAGATTTACTTAAGCTATTGAATTGCAAATTGACTTCTCAATCCACATGAAAGAAGAAAGGTGAGATGTGTAGAGGGTGACAACAAGTGAAAAAAGGAATGGTAAGAACAAATGTAATATTTTTCTTGCTTATAACCATATATAACTTGTTTTTTGTCAAGTTAGTGTGCACTATGCATGTGGTTTTTGAGTCAAAAGTGGTATTTTGGGATTCTCTTCACACTCTTGCTCAAAAACTATATCTAATGCTTCTATAGTGCATTACTAAGTTTCTTACACATGTTTGGATATGGCTTATATCTTTAGCATGCCTCTAAATATGTTTTTATGAAATATATGTGCTTTTTGACAGCAGCTCTGTCGGTCGAGTTTGTCCTGTTTGAAACTCGACCGATAGGCACCAATGGGTGTTTCCAACAACTGTCATCGGTCAAATTGTCAATACACAGAACTCGACCGATAACACTGTGCATAGAATATACATTTGGCTTATCAAATGAGAATTTCCCTCTCAATTAGATTTTCTCAACCAATAGCCTTATTCTTTGGAACTCTCATTTGGTATCTTTATATATGCATATTGCCATGTTCTAAATTTTCTATCTTTCTTACAACTCTATCTCTCTAATTGCTCTAAATTGGTATATCTATATCTTGCAATTACTTGCTTTGAGTTGTTTTGTAGGTTTTGATGATGAACTCTTTGGATCTCTTGGTTGTGTCTTAAATTGCTTCCGTTGTGCTCTAACTTGCTACATCTATATAGGTGTATATCTTGTGTTGATACAACCTTGAGGTTCTTAGTGGTAATCATCCTTTGGTAATGATGCATATTTGTATATGAGTTATATCTTTTCATGCTTTTAAAATTGCATATCTTTTTGTTTGGATATATCTCTACATTTACTCATAGCTTGATTTATCTTGTGTATCTTTTGGTATATCTTGCTATGACCGAGATCCTACTAGAAATCCTAACTTGTGATAACATCTACTAGTAGTTCATATACATGTAGTTCTAGCCTTGTTTATAATTGGCATCTTTTCTCATCTATATGCTATGCTTGTATCTTGTCTCATACATGCTCAAGCTTGTTCCTTGAATTGCATATCTACTATCTTGAGTTTTTTGCATACCATTGTGATGCAAGGTACATAGATCTACATTATATGTAGAAATTGGAGTATGTTTGAATTTTATGCAGATTTTCTCTAGTTTCAATTTTTGCTGCAAGAGTAGTGTTTTTTATGCAGAAATGACCTTCTGAGCAAGGCTCATTGCTATGCCATGAGCCCCAACACTTTTTGAGAAAATTCTATCATCTTAAGGGTCAAAATTGCACTTTATTATTTTTCTGTAGCTTTATCTTGCATTTTGGGTTGTTCAAGTGCATGCTTTAACTTGCTTTTCTTTCTATGCTTGGACAAGCCCCTATTTGTGCTCTTCTACTCTCCTTATATAGATTTTTGTTATCTCCTTTCTCTTAACAAGTGGTGTTTCTTATGTCTTCATACCTCCACTTTTTGAAATGACAAAGGGGGAGAAAGGTATGTCTTCTTTTGACAAAATAGGGAGAAGGCATGCCTTACAAGAAGAAGAGAAATTTGTTCATGTAAAGGGAGTAGGTAAAGGGGAGAATACATATATGTGTAGAACATATATGAGTAGAAGACTTAGTTTCTATAAATGTTATGAAAGATAACCATGCAAGAGAAATAACATCAATTGAGGGGGACTATGAGAACTCCATGCACATCAATTGAGGGGGAGCATATGAGATCAATCCTATTGAAACCCCTAGGTTTCTCCGAAGGTATGATTTTACTTAAAAGCTTTCAATACATTTATGGAATGGTTTGTCATCTTCAAAAAGGGGGAGAATGTTGACTCAAGGTCAATTAGGTCAATGTTGACTCACGTCTAAATTGACTAAACCCGTGTTTTGATGATGACTAACCATTCCACATATTGGTGTCTAATGCTTCTACTTGAGTGTTTTCAAATTAGGTATAGACACACTCCAAATGCCCTAACTTGCGCATACCAAATTGGAGAAAAGACAAGTCAAAGTCAATACAAGTGCACATTTTTGTAATATGATGTAAATCCATTAGAATCATGTTGTAAATCACTTGTAATGATTGTATGACTTGTAATTAGGCTTGGAAAAAATTAGGATCACTTAGATTGAATGTTTAAGTACTCAAAAGCCATTTTCCAAAATTCACATCAGGTTGTTCATCGGTCGAGTTCTGTGAGTTGCAAGCTCGACCGATCTTGATTGGATCTTGAAAATGACTTTTGATCGGTCAAGTTTACACTTCACAAAACTCGACCGATGGAGTACCTGACCAATTCGATTTTCATTGGTCAGTCGAGTTTCCCCAGGATAAACTCGACCGATGGTTTGAATATCGGCTTTTTCTTTTACTCTGTCAGTCGAGTTACGCTTATAGAAACTCGACCGATGGCACTGTATGGAAAAGTGAAAAAAAGTGCTTCTAGCCATTGTGGAGTTGCAACAAGTGAAAATATATCCGTTGCAAGTCACAAAATGGCTAGTTTTCATTCTCAAGTGTTCCCAAAGGCTAAGAGGCATCCCCAGCTATAAATAGGACCGGTTGGGCTTCATTCCAAGGTTGAGCATTCAATGCAAAACTCTATGTGAGGTTCATATTCTATAGTTGAGTGCTTCCTATAGCCTCCTCTCTCTCTCTAAGATTAATCACTTGCTACATTTGTTAGAGTGAGTAGGAAATGTATAAGAGAGCTAGTCCTACATGTATATCTTGTGAGGCTCTCACTTCCACCACCTCCATATCTGTCTTTTCAACCATGAAGATGAAGGATCTCTCTCTCTCTCTCTCTTAGCTAAGAGAGGTGAAGAAGAACAAGGGAAGGCATCCCTTGGTGAAGATCAAGGCTGAAGACTTGGGGCAAGAGTGGGTAAGCCCTTGGTGAAGGCAGAAGACTCCTTTCTCAAGTGGGTAAGTCCTTGGTGGAAGCTTCTCCGAGTGAAGGTGAAGTCAAAGGTGGAAGATCCAAGAAGAGTGGGTAATTTCTTGAAGGCCGAAGACTTGTGCAAGAGTAGGTAAGTCCTTGAATGAAGGCGGAAGACTCTTGCAAAGTGGATAAGTCCTTGGTAAGGTTGAAAACTATTTGTATTGGATAGGTAAGTCCTTTGGTGGTCATGTATTGTATCTCTTATAATGAATATAATGAAGATGCAAGGTTAAGAAATCCTAGAGATTGATCTCTCTAGGTAGTGGACTGACTCACTTCTAGTTTGAAATGTGGAACCACTCTAAATAGCTTGTCAAATGGTGTATGTTCAATCTCTCTCTCCCTTGCTATGCATGTTTTAGTTGTACACAAATTTCCTATTTAGCAACCTTATCTTGTGATATATCTTGAAGGTCTAATGAATTTTGTTTAAGTGTAATTCAGCTCTATTCACCCCCCTCTAGAGCATCTAATCACCCATCTAGGATCCAACAAACTGCTGATTCTTAGAGCGTCTAGGCCCAGAGACATGCATATGATTATGGCAAGGAGTTACACATATTATCTACCCATAATTGCATATGATGCAATTGGCAAAAGTTGCCTACCTTGATAATTAACTCTGTATTACGACATTGGTCGGGCCATAGTTGAATTATTTTAGATCTAGGATCACTAGAATATTGTACACTATAATATTTTGAATTTATATGTGAGGGCTATCAATTTGAATAAAATATTTGGTAGGTAATTAATTAAAGACCTAATTGTTATTGTCAAAACAAATCATAAGTTCTTGATAGATGTAAATTTTCTCTTGTAGAATCAAATGATGAACAAATCCATATCGCAATCAGTCCTTACGAAGGACAAACTTGATGGGACAAATTTCCATGAGTGGTTTTAGACTTTGATAAGGATTCTCAATGACGAGTTCAAGATCTACATCCTTGAAAAAATAGTGCCAGAAATACCTAGTCCTGATTCGCCTAGGACAAAGATGGATGCTTACTGGAAGCATGCCAATGATGCCTTGGAGATAAAATACCTTATTCTTAGCTGGATGAACTATGAGTTGCATGAGAAGTGCGAGGACATGGTGTTCTTGAAATGGTAACACGTCTTAAGAAAGTGAACATAGGCGTTGATAAAGGCGCTACTTGAGTCTAAACTGACAGAGGGAACCTTAGAAGAAGAATATGTGCTCAATATGATTGGACATGTGGATCATCTTGAAGAACTAGGATTCACTTTGAGCTAAGAGTTGGCCACAAATATTCTTCTAAAGACATTGCAAGAATCATATAGCCACTTTATTGCATGTTATCACATGAATAATATGGCCAGACTGATGTCAGATTTTCTTGGTATGTTGATACATGTTGAAGCAAGATTGAAGGACAAATCTGTGATGGTGATTAGTGGAGTTGATTCAAAGGATCAAAGTGAGTTCGAGAAGAGTTCTAAGGTCACGACCAAATCCAATCTTCAACACTTAAGATGAGGAGAAAGAGAAGTACAAGATAGACTTATCCTTTATACTTGAAGGCATTCAGGAAGAAGAAGATGGGGATGGTGATATTCACTTCAAGTGTATATGTTATTGAGATAAATCTATCTACTTTTTCATTATGGGTACTAGATACCAGATGTGGATCTCACATATGTTTGAATATGTAGGATCTGAAAAGATGTAAGCCTTTGGGAAAAGGCAAGATGGAACTGTGAGTTGCTAATGGCGCAAGAGTTGCAGCCAGCACAATTGGAACCTATAGTTTATCTCTACCCACATGGCTTGTAATAGAGTTAACACACTGCTATTATGTACCATCTATAAATATAAATATCATTTATGTATCTTTTATGGACAAGGATGCATTTGAATTCCATATTAAAAATGGTCGATGTTCTATTTTCAAAGATGAATCTTTTATGACAGTTCCCTAATGTCTTATGGTCTTTACTTGTTGGATATAAAGGCATATGTTTATAACGTTAATATCAAAAGACTAAAACTCAACAACTCAAACAAAACATGGCTTTGGCATTGTCATCTAGGACACATAAATGAGAATCACATATCTAGACTCCATAAAGATGGTTATCTAGACTCTTTTGAAGATTGGGATCAATAGAGACATGCAAATCTTTTTTGTTGGGCAAGATGTGTAAGACCCCATTCACTGGTAATAATGAGAGGGCTAGTGATCTATTAGGACTCATACATATTGATGTATGCGAACCTTTTAGAACAAATGCTATAGGTGGGTATCCATACTTCATTACCTTTACTGAATACTTCAGTAGGTATGGTTATGTTTATTTAATGAAACGTAAGTCAGAAATTCTTGACAGGTTCAAGGAGTTTATGAATGAAGTATAGAACCAACATGGAAAAAGTATTAAGGTGCTTCATTCAGATTGAGGTGGAGAATACTTAGATCAAGAGTTTAAGGACCTTCTTAGAGCCCATGTGATCATATCCCAACGGAATCCTCCTAGAACACCTCAGGACAATGGTGTATCAGAAAGAAGGAATCAAACATTATTAGATATGGTGCGAGATGATGAGTTTAGCTGAGCTTCCAACTACCTTATGGGGACATGCTCTAAAAACCACCACATTTACACGAAATCAGGTACCGTCTAAATCAGTTCAAAAGACACCATATGAGATATGGACTGGGAAGCGTCCCAATATTTCTTATATGAGGATTTTAGGAGGTGAAGCTTATGTTAATAGAATGTTTTACAAAAAATCTTGGCCCTAAATCTGATATATGTTATTTTATTGGATATCCTAAATAGATAAGAGGATATTACTTTTATTCCCTATCTGACAACAAAGTGTTTATTTCTAGGAATGTTGTAATCCTTGAGATGGATTTCATTTCCAAAGGAATCAGTGGGAGAAAAGTGGAACTCGAAGAGGTTCAAGACCAACAAGAAAACATTGAACCAATATATGAATAAGAGGGACAAAGAGAATCACAAGGTGTTGTGGAATCTCAAATTCCTCAAGTTACACAATTACCTTGTAGATATAATAGGACATGCCTTGAGCCTAATAGATTTGGATATCTTGTAACTCAGGAAGGTGATGGGTTGGTCATAGATGATGAGCCAACAACCTATGTAGAATCTATTGAGGGACCAGAGTCTAATAAATGGCTTGGGGCCATGAGATCCAAGATGGAATTCATGAACACCAACAAAGTATGGACTTTAGTGGATCCACCCAAAGGGATAAAACACATAGGGTGCAAGTCAGTCTTCGAGAAGAAAATCGACATGTATGGTAAAGTACAAACGTATACGAAAAATTGGTTTCAGAGGGTTTCAAGCAAGTTCAAGGTGTTGACTATGATGAAACATTTTCTCCAGTAGTCATGGTTGAGTCCATTAAGATCATGCTTGTTATTGCAACTTATCATGACTATGAGATTTAGCAGATGGATGTTAAAATTGCATTCCATAATGGGAATCTTCTTGAGGATGTGTACATGACACAACCTGAGGGTTTATAAATCCAAAGGATGCAAATAAATATGTAAGCT
This sequence comes from Alisma plantago-aquatica, assembly GCA_963693085.1. Classification (NCBI taxonomy): domain Eukaryota; kingdom Viridiplantae; phylum Streptophyta; class Magnoliopsida; order Alismatales; family Alismataceae; genus Alisma; species Alisma plantago-aquatica. The sequence goes on from OY856409.1 coordinate 1,007,927,860, forward strand.
ACAAAGTTCAATCTATGGGTTGAAGCAAGCAGCTCAGTTATGGAATCTTCATTTTGATGAGGTAGTCAAAGAGTTTGGCTTTATTCAAAATGAAGATGAACCTTGTGTGTATAAGAAGGTTAGTAGCATAGTGGCATTCCTCATCTTCTATGTAGATGACATACTATTGATGGGGAATGACATCCCTACTTTACAAAAGGTAAAGACATGGCTGGGAAATACATTTTCCATGAAAGACTTGGGATATGAGTCCTACATATTGGGGATAAAGATCCATAGAGATAAATACAAGAGGATTCTTGGACTAAGTCAAAGCACATACATTGACAAAGTGTTGAAGCGGTTCAGCATGGAGAACTCAAAGAGAGGAAACCTTCCCATGCTACATGGATTTTCCATCTCTAAAGTTCAAAGTCCCAATTCTTGTGAAGAAAGAGAACGCATGTGTTTTATTCCATATGCCTCAGCAATTGGATCAATCATGTATACAATGTTGTGTACCCATCCAGACGTGTTGTATGCCTTGAGTATGATGAGTATAGATATCAGTTAGATCCAGGTGATGCTCATTGGACAACCATGAAGAACATCCTCAAGTACTTGAGAAGGACTAAGGATTAGTTCGTGGTCTATGGAGGAGAGGAAGAGTCGGTGGTAAAAGGTTACACCGATGCAAGCTTCCAGACTGAAAAAGATGATTACAAAACACAATTAGGATTCATATTTGTTTAAACAACAGAGTTGTAAGCTAGAAGAGTTCCAAGAAAGAGATGATTGCCAATTCTACAATAGAGGTAGAGTGTATTTCTCCATTGAATGCAACAAAGGAGGTTGTATGGATCAGGAAGTTCATTATAGAACTTGGGGTCATTCCAAGCATCAGTGATGCAATTGAGCTATATTGTGACAACAATGGAGCTATTGCACAAGCTAAGGAATCCAGATCACATTAGCACTCAAAGAATATACAAAGGCGGTTCCATCTCATACGAGAGATCATGCAGTAAGGACATGTAAAGATTTGTAGAGTACCAACTGAGAACAATATTTTTTACCCCTTAATAAAGGCACTTTCATAGCAGAAGCATGATGGACATGTTAGATCACTTGGAATACAATTTGTGGGTGATTGCATCTAAGTGAAAGTGGTAGTATTTTGGTATGTATGCCCAGAGAGCCAATAATATGATGATTGTAATGGCATGATATGTAAATGACTTGATTAATAAGTAAAGGCAAGCTTCTAATTTATTTTATTTTATTCAGTTATGAGATAATGATGTAACCTTATAAATGTCTAGAGAATGATTTTTACTCAGTGACACATGTTTTTCAATACAAGACGTGAATGATGAGATCATACGAATGTTAAGACTATACATATGCATTCTCATTATGTCCTTGATCAGTTGTTATTGTGGAAGGTTGATAAAGAATAGTAACACATAAGATCAAAGTGTGAGTTGGTTTATGATAAAATCTCATTAGTCATGATATGGCAATATCAAACCAAGCACACAGATACATGTTAGAGAATAGTGTATCAGATAAACCCACCATGAGATTCACACATGGAAGCCATTACCATAGTAGTCATAGTCAGCTCTCAAAGTGATGGTGATGATTGTGGTTCTTAGACCTGAAGTCAATACACTCATCACATGTCATTTCGTATGCTTTGACATCATCAAATGTAATCCTGAAATAAGGGTTATCATAAAGGCGATGACTGGGTGACTGTGACACATGGGGATAGATTGTAAGTGATTTAGATGGGATTTGTCCCTTCTATAGGAGCATGATATCCTAGGCCTCTTTATTAGTGAGACTGAGAAATACATGGCCATGCACGTATGAATTAATATGTGATATTGAACTTACATATATCTCAGATAGCCTACTCTGGTTCAAGGAACAAGATTGAATGTTGAAGAGGATGACTACTCTATGCCTCAAGTTCAATCTATATATCAATGACGAAGGAACTATACAAACACTATAACACCATATACATATTATAGGTTGAAGTTGTTCTCCAACTTTCTATTTGCTTAGGCAACATTAATATGTGACTAGACACCTCTCATTGCTTGTGATGTCACAAGTTGTTATGGACATTCACTACCAACATAATATGGGACCTATAGGTTCACATTCATAGGTCTTGACCTAGAAGAAGAGTTTCATCTTGAATGATGATAGAATTGATTACTAAAGTGTTAGGTATTCAATTCATACAACAAATCAACTGAATGAACTCCCAACCGATCGACTCACCTAGTGAAATGATTGTTTGGTGTGTCAGGTTGATTGGAACTGAATTGGCTTGAGTTCTACATGAAACATGTACCAATTGATCGGCTCACTAGGTGAACCTATTGGGTCTAGTACAATGAGACAACTGGTTCACCTGGTGAACCGATCGACTTAGTTGGGTTGTAGGAAGGTTCTAGTAACTTTCTCAAATTTGTGAGGAAGTTTGATCATTTCGATTTCTCAGTCCTATTGATGCAAGGAATTAATGTCTAGCTTTAATTGGAAACGAATTGCCAAATTTATGTGTAATTGGGAAACTACAAAACAACCATATCACTTAGTGAAATGACTGGCTCGTGTTCTAGATGATCACCTCAGCTTCCTGCCGACTAGTTCGATGATTACAAGTTGCAAAAATTGATGATCTTTCGGTCCGTTCCACTCCCACGCAGATTGGAAACCCAGACCCTAACCCCTCCTATAAATAGAGGGGTACTGGGGGCTTCCCAGAACACAACTCAATTGCCTCTAACAATTGTTGTCCTCTCTGGCTGTGGTAACCAATAGAGAGCCCGAGCAAGTCCTACCTGCTAAAGGGAGGGATATCAAGGGAGAAACAATTATGAGAGAGAAAGTTGGTGACTAGAACACCAACGGGAGGGACAACTCCTTCTTCTCCATTGTAGTATCAAGATAGGAGTTCTAGGCAGATAGAGGCATGGAGGTTGTTGTCTGTCGCTAGGAGGAAAACATCAACCTACAATTTGTAGTGCAGACTAGGAGGTGCAACAATCAGACAACTCCCAATGCAACTAGAAGACAGTTACACATCTATAACGATGAGGAGATGTCGCTGGACTTGCTCCAGGACCATGTATATCATCAAAACCATCCTTCCCATCTTATAGGTGTTGGCGTGATCCACTGGTTTATAAAGAATATGATAGTTAAATTTTTTGTTTTTGCTACCTTTTCTATAGCCATATTTCCCTATAGGAAAGCCCTCCTCGTCCTCTACTCAAAGGTGCTATGAATGTGGCCAAAAAGGATAGTACAAGAATGATTGCTCCAATGTAAAGAAGTCCTACCACAAGACCAACTCTAAGAAGGAGGAGGACTATAAGAAAGATGGCAAGTACAAGAGAAAGGATAAGGAGAGAATAAGCAAAAATGCAACCCACACTGCTTGGAAGGAGTCTTCTTCTAGTGATTCCAGCTCCAATGAGAGAGAATGCTTCCTTGCTCTTATGGACTCAACTAGTGAAGACATAGGTGAGGTAAGTAAGGTAAGTGGGGTAAGCTTGAGTGATTTATCTAAAGAAGCCCTCATCAATATGATTAATGCTTCCCACTCTTCTTATTCTAAGTGTAAATCCAATAAGAAGAGGTTAGGGAAAATCATTGATGACTTGTATGCTAAAATTGATTTCCTTGAACAAAATGAAAAAGTTCATCTTGATAGTATTGATTCTTTACAAGAACAATTTCTTGAACTTGAGTTGCAATCCAATGCCATTGAGGTAGACAATGGTATTTATCTTAAGAACATGAATAGTCTTAAAGATGAAAACTAAATTCGCCAAGATGAGCTTGTTTTGATTAGAATTTAACGTGATAAACTTGTTCCCAATTTCAATGATCTTAGACATGCTTGTGATAATATTAAGGATGAAAATAGAATTTATCTTGATGAGCTTACTTTTCTTGGAACTTAAAATGCTGGATTGGTTGATAAAAGTAATGATCTTTCTTCTAGACCTTTATTGTCAAGTAATGATGTAGCTAGTATAACTCTTGATTATGATTCTTATCACACTAAAGCCCTTTATCTAGAGGTTGACCTGCTTCATGCTCAACATGATTTAGCTGGCCTTTCATCTACCGTTATTACTCTTAGTGATGATAACCATAAGCTTAGAGCCTCATTGCAAAAGTTCCTCGTAGGGAAAAAGTCCCTCAATGAATTTGTAGATCACTCTACCAAACAAAATAGTAAAAGTGGTTTGGGATACGAGGGAGCTCCCTAAATCAAGGGAAAGGGTAATAAAAAGAGCAAGGAACCTCCTATATTTTATGGAGAGTCATCCAGCTCTAAGAACCCTATGGTTTGCACATATTGCAAGAGTGATGATCATTATTCTACTTATTTTCCTAACAAGGAGAAGGGGACTAACCCAAAGATGAAATGGGTCCCCAAGCTAACTCTGGATCCCAAGGTTTGAATTGGGCACCATCATCTTCTTTTCTTGTTGATAAAAGGTAAATGTATTATTGATAGTGGTTGTTCCAAGCATATGACTGGTGAGATAAGCCACTTCAACAACTTCACACAGAAGAAAGAAGGATTAATGACTTTCGGTGATAACAACAAAGGTAAAGTGATAGGTGAGGGTGATGCAGGTGATTCACTATGCATCAATAATGTACTTCTTTTGGATGGCCTACATCACAATTTAGTTAGTGTTAGCCAATTATGTGATAATGGTTATCTTGTTCTTTTTACCTCACTTGAATGCTTTCTTCTAGATTCCCTCTTCTACAATGTCATATATAAGGGAACTAGAAATGGAAACATTTATGTTATTGTACTTGATTCTCTTAAACCTATGCTTGGTAAATGCCTTGCAGTTGATAAAAGTGATATAGGATTGGTGGTGTAAATATGCATCAGTTGAAGAAGTTGGGAAAAAAGGAGTTAGTCAAAGGACTTCCCAAATTGGACTATGAAAAGGATGAGCAATGCCAACCTTGCACACAAGGAAAGCAAACGAAATCCTCCTTTAAATCCAAAGGAGTCTTTAGTACCAAGAGAACTCTCGAACTTCTTTACATTGATCTATTTGGATCAATGAGAAATTAATTGCTACATGATAGCAAGTATTGCTCATGACTGTTGATGAATTTTCTTGCTTTATTTGGACTTTCTTCTTACTTTTAAAAGTTGATATTCTCGATGTATTCTCTACTTTTTGCAAATAAGTTGAAAATGAAGCTTCTTCTTGAATTGTCTCTATCCATAGGGAGCATGGGGGAGAATTGAAAATGATATGTTTGAATGTTTTTGTGAGGAATCCATCTATTTGCACAACTTTTCTTCCCCTCGTACACCTCAGCAAAATGGGGTTGTAGAGAGAATTAATATGTCTTTACAAGAAATGACTAAGATCATGCTTTTAGAGTATGGTATTCCAGAGAAGTTTTGGACTGAAGCCATTAGTACTTCATGTTTTGTGCAAAGCCAGGCTCTCACACATCACTCTTTAAAGACCCCCCCATGAGTTGTGGTGTGGTAGAAAGACCTCTATCAATTTCTTTTCATGTTTTCAATTGTCCTTGTTTTGTTTTAAACACAAAGGATTCTTTGGACAAGTTTGATGTGAAATCTTACAAGGCTTTCTTTCTTGGTTATAGCACCATTAGCAAAACATATAGAGTTTTTAACATTGAATTGTCTATAGTAGAAGAATTTATTAATGTTACATTTGTTGAAACTAACCCCTCTATTTTCAAGAATATTATAAATGATGATGTTGTAGATGAGATGATACCAATATTAAAATAGATGAATATCAATGACAAAGGAAAAGAGGTGATAGTAGATGAAGAAGAAAAAGAATAAGAAAAGAAGGATCCAACTCCTTGGTTTTCCAAAGACCAACCTAAAGAGATTATCATAGGGAATCCTTTTGAAAGGGCAAAGATGTGGGCTGCATTCAACAAGGAACAAGCTGACAATGCCTTTATCTCTCAACTTGTGCCAAAGAACGTCAAAGAAGCTTACAAGGATGATGAATGAATCCTAGCTATGCAAGAGGACCTAGAGCAGTTCAACAAGAACAAAGTGTGGACCTTAGTGCCAAGACCAAATGATATGAAGATTATTGGCACCAAAAGGGTGTACCGCAACAAGTTGGATGAAAGCGGAAAAGTGGTAAGGAACAAAGCAAGGTTAGTTTCTCAAGGTCACAATCAACAGGAAGGTATTGACTTTGATGAAACTTATGCACCTGTTGCTAGACTTGAATCTATTAGAATGTTACTTGCCTTTTATAGCTAGAAAAAATTCTCACTATACCAAATGGATGTTAAGTGTGTGTTTTTAAATGGTAGAATAGAGGATAAAGTATATGTGGCTCAACCTCCCGACTTCGAATATGACAAGCTCCCTAACCATATTTATTTGTTACAAAAAGCTCTCTGTGGACTCAAACAAGCCCCTAGAGCATGGTATGATAAATTAAAGAGCTCTTTGTTTGAAAATGGCTATGTCATGGGCAAAGTTCATTCTACCCTATTTCTTAAACACACTTCTAGAAACTTTCTGATCATTGAAATATATGTTGTTGATATCATATGTGGCATAACTGATCTTGATCTTTGCAAGGAGTTTGATTCTCTTATGCAGAGTGAGTTTGAGATGATATGATGGGGGAGATTACTTTCTTCCTTGGATTTAAATTCAAGAAAACAAAGGAACGATACTTCATCAACTAATGTAAGTATACAAGTGAACTGTAGAAGCACTTTGGGATGGAGAACACCAAGTTGATGGACACTCCCATGTGTAAGAAAGTAGATGAGAACCTTTATAGAGGTATCTTTTGTAGCTTGTTATATTTAACTGCCTCTAGACCTAATATTATGTTTAGTGTTGGCTTGTGTGCTAGATTTCAATCAAGCCCTAGAATATCCCATCATATAGAGGTTAAGAGGATTTTAAGGTACCTAGCCAAAATCCAACATTTTGGACTATAGAATCCCAAGTCAAGGGACTTTACTCTTACTGCTTATAGTGATGCAGATTATGTCGGGTGCTTACTTGATAGAAAGTGTAAAAGTGGCACTTGTTTCCTCCTAGGATCATGCTTAGTCTCTTGGTTCTCTAAGAAATAAAGCACAATGGCTCTTTGTAACGTCCCAGGATTTGAGGCCTCAGATAACATGATCTTAAAAGGAATTATTGGACTACTCATATCACCAAGGTGCACCTCCTTTTCAGGGAGCCCATCTCTAAAGAACTTCATAGTTAAGCGTGCTCATCTTGGAGTAATACTAGGATGGGTGACCAGTCGGGAAGTTGATACTGGCTTGCGTGTCAGTGTGGACAAAGTGCACAGTTAAGGCTAGTAGTGGTATGTGGGGCCAGTCGTCATTCCTGAAACTCTACTAGAGCCTTGGGAAGTGGGCCCGAGCATTACAAATGGTATCAGAGCCATAACCCTTCCAGTAGGTGGGGCTCACATGGGCATGTGGTATGCCAGTCTTGAGTCGTGCAGTCCAGGCATGTAGGAAAGGGTTGTCCATGGTTGACGTAGCCACCCTTGCACTGGTATTTCGTGATCAGGAGCTGGGTGTCCATGGGCCATTGTGGCTCTGCACTGAAATGGGGTCAGATTATGAGGCCATATAGTTGAACCTTGACGAGGACGTCAAGAGTCTAAGTGGGGGAGATTGTAATGTCCCAATATTTGAGGCCTCAGATAACATGATCTTAAAGGGAATGATTGGACTACCCATATCACCAAGGTGCACCTCCTTTTCAGGGAGCCCATCTCTGAAGAACTCCATAGTTAAGCGTGCTCAGCTTGGAGTAGTACTAGGATGGGTGACCAGTCGGGAATTTGATCCTGACTTGCGCGTTAGTGTGGACAAAGTGTGCAGTTAAGGCTAGTGGTGGTCTGTGGGGCCAGTCGTCATTCCTGAAACTCTACTAGAGCCTTGGGTAGTGGGCCCGAGCGTTACACTCTTTCAACTATCGACGCTAAATACATTGTAGCTGGGAGGAGTTGTGCCCAAGTCCTATGGATGAAGCAAATGCTCCAAGACTTTAATGTTTATTATGATGTTTATCCTATCTACTATGATAATACTAGTGCAATCAATCTTTGTTACAATCCTATTTTGCATAGTATAGCTAAACATATAGAGGTCCATCATCACTTCCTTCGTGACCACATTGCCAAAAAGGATATTTATATCACAAATGTGGACATTGAAATCAACTTGCGAACATTCTCACCAAACCTCTAGCTAGAGAGAAATTTACTTTCATTATATCAAAATTTATTATTACTGATGATACTGACATGCCTTCTAGCTACATACTCTCATACCTATATGTTCTTGATCATATATTGCTCATCTCATACTTGTTAGTGCTACATTTACTTAGTTTTTATGCCTCATTTTGCTTATTTTTGACTATTTTTAGCAAATGCATGTTTTACCACGAAAGAGTATCCAATGATGAGTGGAATTTGCCTCAATATGTTCAACATACATGATAGGCTAGAAAAAAAATTTATATAACACTCTAGTGGCCTAGAATTAAACTTCTTATCTTTTGGACATGTTGACCTGTTGGTCGAGTTTGTTCTGGGAGAAACTCGAATGACAACCAGACAAGGATTGAACAAAATTGTGACTTCGGCCGAGTTTCCCAAACCTCAAACTCGACTAACAACACTGTTGGGCAGAAAATATATAGGCGGTCGACCGACTTTCTCCTTCTTAACTAAAGAAAAGTCAATGGATAGCGCTTCTTTCTTGTTCGTCCTTAAACCCTAGGGTACCCAAACCATTCCCTTACCTTCTCTAGCCCCAAACACCCTTCCCTAGCCTTCTCTACCTCGACCTAGTTTCTTGGGGGGCTGCAACACCTGCCATCTTCTTTGATTTGTTTCCATTTCATCTCCATGGCCTTAAACCAACGAAAATAGACCGGGCCAGATAGAGTACATTTGTCCTCCACTGCTTCAAGGGCCGGTTTCTTTGATGGCACCACCTACATCTCCTCTCAAGTTGTTAATAAGTATACAAATCTTCTTCCTAGAAATCCTTTTACTATTTGTGCATTGCTTGACTCATGAAGTGAGTAGATGAATGAGGTTGTTGTTGTGTTTCATGAGCAACACCTTAGTGCACTTTGTTTAGAGTGATTGTGCTAAACCAATTCTCTTTCTAACACAAAATTTGTTCACAAATTCTATGCAAATCACATTGTGGAACTACACTTCTCTTGTGCCGCCCCTAACCAACAAGTGATCCTTACATCCATGATCATGGGTACCCAGTTTTCCAGCTCTGAGGATTCCTTGAATTCCTATTTCAATGGTACCTCTATCACATATACACGGTTGACCTCCTATCACCACCTCGAAAGTGGGACCCGCCACATAAGGTAAAATGCTATTAATTCCCAAAAAATGACCTTATCTTAGAAAATGGACTATAAATAGCTACCTTGGCCAATAATTACCCACAAAATATCTACAAATTCAAAAAATGCCCTCTTTATTATGAAACCACTAGATCAGACCTTTGGAATATCATTACTGATGAGTTTTATATACAAGATAATACTCCTATTTAGGGTTCATTAAATATAATAAACAATATCCAAACGAGACTAATTCTCAAAAAATTATATTTGAACCCCTGAATCATTTGGAAACCATATGTGGTCTTAGATCTAATTATAATATCAAAATGATAGGTTTTCCTCATTAACAACTAAACTAGTACTTTTAGGCTCCAATTAATTCTTGAAAATCAGAAAAGCCTCATAAAAATATGGAATTCGTGCTAAACTTTAGTATTGACATATAAATTAGATAAAAAATACTAGACACCATCCTAACATTAGTTTGACCTAGATTTGACCAAAACCCTATTTTGGACCCAAAATGTCAAGAATATATGAGCCATGTATTTATGATGATTAATTGTTATTAATCAGGTGATGACCAGAGTAGTAGATGAACTTGGATGTATAAAGATATGATGCATAAGACTAGTTAAGACTATAAATATACAAGGTACACACATTGTGCACCCTAACCCTTACAGACAAACCAAGATGGTACCAGAATAGGTTCTCTAACCACCACCACCCACCCTTGTACCGCCACCCCCTCTCCCCGCCGTCGTTGCCCCCACTAACTAGTCTTACATGACTCAGGTATGTGGGTTTTATTAAGTATAAGACTAGTTTTCATGGATGCATAATGATATGATGTACTTTGTATGCTTTTATTTGCATATAAATTCTTGGATGCATATTAGTATTATATGCTTCACCAAAACTTAAAGGAACATAAAAGAACTTTTGATGATTTGTAGATACTAAGGTAAGCACAAATGGGAAATGGCCCAGTATGGATGGATGACATATTTCCTAGTATGGATGTATGATGAATTGCCCATGCTAGATGTATGATAAAGTAATTTTCCCATACAGGATGTATGGCAAAGTGCTGATATAAATAGTAGTACAACTGCATCTACAGATATGCCCAAAAATATGTGTTTACCTGATTATTGCATTAAATAATGGTTTCTTTTACCTTTTCTTCTTTCTCAAAATTTTTAAGTATGCAACCACAATATATATGTATCTTTCACCCACGTACATAACACATTGTGTTGATTCACTGTTTCACCTATGTTTTAGGTTCAGAGCTAGCATGAAGAAATACAAGAAGTGAGTAGTGTTTAGGTTATACCTATTGTGTATATCTTGATTAGCATACATGTTCATAGACTTGTAAATCTTCTCTCAATATGTAATTGTAATTCGTGTTGTACTAAGTAATCTCGTAATTATTTAGATGTTGAATGTTGAGAAATGTTATGATGTATGTTATGGTTGTATGTTCATCTATGCACATATTTCTTATGCAATGCACTCTGATATGATTGGATAATGTTTTTGGATTTTGACCTCTCATCCCCATGGAGTTTGGAGAAGCCAAAATTTGGGGACGTTACAAAGTATTTTCATCCTACCTCCACGCCCACACCTGATGTTTTGATCTCCTTCAAGGATCCTCCACCTCCTCCTAGACCTGATTGTGCCTTGTTCTTGGTGTCAAATGAAACCTTGATGGGCTGCATGATACACCAACAAGCATACAACCTTCAAGTCCAGAAGCACCTCTATCAGGATTTAGTTTATATAATGTCAAATGTGAACTTGTCCTACACCCATCCTTACTCCATCTACCATCCCTACCCAGGAACTGACTATGCTTCCTATGCATATAGTCAGTTCTACCAGAATGATGACCCTACTACTTCTTCAGTACCCCCTACCTCTAATGGCATACCTACCCCAGCTACCTCTCATCCTCTTTCTCTTCAAGTTGTCCCTACTACCACATTTCTTGCTAAGTTCGATGGGATTTCTACATCCAACTTTGAGCAAGAAAATGCCCTAGCAGCATGCAGTATGTATTGGGCGAAGATACATGCCAAGTGACCTATCACTTGCTCTTTTGGACTTCCTGAGGATGAAGAGATGGCAGATGAGGATGTTTAAGTTGGGGATGTTGAGGATGAATGTGAATATGGTGATGCGGGCTTCAATGATGATCGAGATGATGATGATGGTACACCTACTACTCCTGATGCACCATCTAATGGAGATGAAGACTAACAACCTGATGATGATGAGTTTGTTGACATAGATGAACTAGATATTTAGTTCTTAGTTTATAGAATTTCTCATAATTATATCTTTTTGTAGATTTTCATGTACTGAACATTTGGGCACTGTATCTGAGGCGTACTATTTTCATATCTCATTGTTTTTTAATTTTTTGTGATCTAGAGAGGACACATTTTTTGTTGTAATATGAATTTATGTACCTTAACTATATGCTTGGTTATATCTTATGAGTTTTGCGTATGTGTCGTCATATTTTGATTATGACTCTAGTGTGTGTTTATTTTCTCTTATTTTTGGTTGGTGCTTGCTTATGGTGGTTGCTTGTGTCATTTGTGCCTATGGATAAGACATGTGTTTTTTTATCTCTTCTACCCCCTACCTTTTTGAAATGACTATGGGGGAGAAACAAGATCAAGTACTACAGTGAAGAAATGAGCTCAATACATATTGAATTGTGATCCTTTTCTAGTTAATTATATGAAATATCATATGGCTATGTAAGAGGACTCAATAGTATATATGTGCTATGGTTATGCTTTTTGGAGATATTAACCATACATGCAAAGGTAAGCATGAATTGAGGGGGAGCAATTGCCATTAGTTATTCATGTATCCCTCTTCAATTCACAAGGTAAATGTTTAAATTCTAAGTCCTTCTCAATATGCTGAGGAATGGTTTGTCATCTTCAAAAAGGGGGAGAATGTTGACCTAACAGTTATACATTGTCCATATTTTGATGATGACTTAACCATTCCATTCATATGTATCTAATATGTATGTTTGAAATTGATTTTAGGTATTAGGTACATGAAAAGGATCAATTCAATCAAGCCCTAGCTAGATCAAATACAAGCCAAAGTCAATGCAAATGCACTTATGTGGGAAATGTCTTAATAGATTTAAGATAGTTTTTGTAATCATTTGGATGTTATGACTTGTATTTAAGATGACAAAATACTAGGAACCCTTAAAATCAACATTTAAGAACTTTTATGACAAATTTCAAAATGCATCACATGCAGTCTATTTCGATGAGTTGCCCTCTTAGAAACTCGACCGACACCTAGGATGGGTCTTGGAAATTGCTAGGTTTGGCTGAGCTTGTCTCAGGTTAAGCTCGACCGACACCCTATACAGACAAAGTGATTTTAAGCCATCGTTCGAGTTTCATCCAGGATAAACTTGGTCGACAACTCAAAAGCATTTTGTCACATAGTGCTATCAGTTGAGCTACCTTCATGGAAACTCGACTGACTGTACTGTACATAATGTGTAGAAAAAGTGATTCTAACCATTGGAGTGTTGCAAAAATAAAAAATAGATCCGTTGCAACACCCTAAATGATTATAATTTGTTCCCAATTACTTCTAGTGTCTAGTGGACACCCCCAACTATAAATAGGAACCCTTGGGCTTCATCCCAAGTTTGCCTACCTTGCTCCTGGCTATAGTTGAGTGCATTTATCCACATAGAACCCCTTTTAGTCTCTTATTTACTAATCAAAGCTTCATTATGATATAGGCAATGTGTGAGAGAGCTACTCCATTGTACTCTTGTACATCTCTCAAATCTTCCTTTTCCCAATCCCTTTCTCAAGAGCAAAGTTGGTGAAAGATACTCCAAGGTGAAGGAGAAGATGAAGGTTGAAGATCCTTGAGAAGAGTAGGTAATTCCTTCAAGGTGGAAGACTTGTTGCAAGAAGGGGAGCTCCTTGGTGAAGGCATACAACTCCTTACAAAATTGGGTAATCCCTTCTAGAGGTTGAAGACCCTTTCTCAAAAGATAGGTAAGACCATGTAAGGTTTATTGGCTCCTTTTGGTCCTTAGAAAGGAAGGCTAGGTATCCTTTCCCTACAAAAGGAATGTCTTATTGTATCACCTATAATAGAATATAAGTATGCAATGGTTGCAAAATCCTAGATCTTGACCTCTCTAGGTAGTGGATTGACTCTCTCCTACTTTGGAGTTTGGAATCACTCTACATAGTTGTTCTTGATCTCATTCAATCTCTCTCATCCTTGTTATGTATGCTTAGTTTCACAACATATTCCATATTTGCAATCCCATTTCTTGAAGTAATTTTAAGGTCTAATGAATTTTATTTAAGTTCTTTTTAGCTATATTCACCCCCTCTAGAGCACTTTTGATCCAACAATCTATATACCCAAAGTATGTAAGGTTTGTAATCACCAACCTTTGTTTCTTCTTCAACATTTTATGCAACAAAGTTATTTATCTTGAGAATCTTGATGAGTTGCAAGGAGAAGTCATTGTTTCCTTGTGCTAGCTTGTAATGTATTTTCCTCCTTAATTGTTTGATATCATTGTACATATTGTTGTCCATTTGACTAGGGAAGCGAAAATCTTGGGTCTGATCTTATTAAATTGGTGTATCCTTTTGAGTGATACATGAGTGTTTCTAAAGGTGAAGTTTGAGACCATTATTTGCCTAAATGGTGTGTTATTGAGGGTTATTTGGCTAGGGTGTTTATGGAATTTTGTAGTGACTTTCTGAGTTGTAATGAAGCTCTTGCTAAAGAAAAGAATATTTATCCCTATTCTAACAAAGAGACTTTAGGAGCATGAGTGGAAGTAATTATTTGTGAGTTGTGGGAACAAGAATATTTGTATATTTTACACAACATCAACAAAGTGGGTATTTATATAACCAAACATACCAATTTTATCAAGACAAAATATCCTCAAGCCAATTCAATGTGGCTTTCTTGAGAGTGTTATAAGACATTTATTAGGTGGTTTGAAGATAAGTATTCTGTCAGCTATCTCAAACAAAAAATAATGTTGCTAATATTATCAAATGGATCACATGTAAACCAAAAATGGATGTTATGTCTTATGAAGGGTTTGGCGTAAAGGGATTTTCATGTTACACAAAACATAAAGATGATAACAATGTTGCCCAAAATAGTTGGATCACCCTTCAAGCATCTTCATTATATTTTTCTAGTGCAAATGATAAGAGTCCACATGAAGCTAAAATGTCTCATTATGTTGTCATCGATGGCATATGGGAGTTTAACTACACAGATTTTGAAGTTCCCTTCTTTAGGTTTAATTGGATTGGTAACAAAAAAGTAGTTGTAGTGGATTGATTGGGTTTTAGGTTAGTGAATTTTGAAAAGATTAGTGAGAAGGGGTGAACCATTCATAATGGCATCACAAGAAAAGCAAGTATTCTACATTGATGATCCTACACATGATAAATGTTCTATCATTCTTCATGGGAAAAGGTAGTTCACTACAAATCATGTAGATGAAGAGGAGTACTATGACAAGTATGATCACTCCAGTCCATTCTTAGTTGGCTTGCTAAGTGTAAATGTTGAAGTTAACACCAACTTATATATGCATGGAGATGACAAAGATGGAATATTAATTAATAAAAAAATTCAACCAATACTAGAGGCATCTATTTTACTTTTTTTAATACAAGCCAAGGGTTATTCTATTCACCCACACCCCTCTTGTGATCCATCAATGCAAAAATTACAACTCCTGCTTATAAGGGTGCGAGTAATCAACCCACCATAAATAATATCAAACCAAACTACTCATCAAGTCACCTAAGGTGTATATAAGGGTGCCCTATCTCTCATGGTTGAGATATGCCCAGAATCTCATAGGGAGAAGGGTCGTCTCCATGCAGACAAACACATCATGTAGCATCCTCCCCCAACATGCAAGTGCTCTTGGGGCCATATTAAGTGGTCTGGGTATGAAGTGTCAATGATGGCTTGTTCCTTTAGAATGCTATGAATCTCTCTTAAGAAAATAGAAGCTCTCCACAGCTCCTTTGATTTGCTGCAAAAAATGTTGTACACATATTGGTCTTCAACTTTAATCACAGAGATGTTGATATTCTTATCATCGACAATCTTCAAGGCTATGGTACAAGCATGTATATAAGAAATGATATAATTATCCTCATAAAGCCACACCTGAAGGGCCATTCGAAATGAGAACAAGAGTTACATACTATGCTGGAAGCCCATCTTCTTCTTCTTCTCCTAGTAGGGTCAACATCATGACCAATAGTGAAGTTCATATTCAAGTTTGCTATGTCTGGAGGGATCCACTGAACCAGGTGAACAAATCTCAATGCAATGTGTAGCTCATCAAACAGATTTTAATGAAGAGCAATGTAAAACTCCTAATCATCAACTATGTTGAAGGTCTTCCTAGATATGACACGGCTCAAGGCTATGACAATATATCTCCATAGTAGTATCCATTGTAACTCACCCTCTCCATACCTTGTTGCACATCGGGCCTGCCATATAATCCATATGATGTAGACACACAATTCACCTGCCATCCATGTTTTAGCAGATTGATAAGAGACTAAATCATCTCATTTCTAAAAAACATCATTAAGAGAGTTGGGCATCTCATAACCAGTGATCAAGGAAAATAAATTCCATAGATGTCGAGCTAGTTGACTGGTAAGGAACGAGTGATGCATGATCTCAATGCATGGAGAGTTATAAGATGAACATCAAGAGACAATGGGGATGAAGCATATAACAATATTATCATTCATCAGTATGGCTCTGTGGGCCACTTTCTATAGAAGTATGCACTAGCTCTAGTATTGTACATCATCCATATCTTGGTGAGGCAAGATCGGGGAGGATCATTCAGTAGGATTATCTTCTTCGTGAATATCATAGAAAAGACTCCATTGCCTTTAGGACTCCATGTCATATCATTATCTTGATCCAAGATAGCCGCTCTAGATGAGATTATGAGTCGGATGCCTTCCTCATTGATAATATGAGTAAGAGAGTTCCAATCCCAACCTGAATCACCAGCCAAAAAACTTTAACCTTAAAATCATGGTTACGATATGCTACTATAATGGATTGATATATCATTAATCCCTCACACCATCTAGAGTTCCAAAAAGAGATGTTACCAATACCAATGATCCATCTGCAAAGCGGTGTGATAAGTGGAAAAGCTCGCCAAATTTGTTTACAAAAAGGGGAGGCTGAAGCACCAAGTTTGAGGTTGGGGGATAGCATCCAGCCTACTTCTAAAGTCACTCACACATTTGGAATTGTAGAACCTCACCCAGAAGGAAGATCCAGTGAGGATCTCCCAACCTACCTTGTAAACATTGGCTCTAGCAGTGATTTGAAGGGAATCCAGGCAAAGCCCCCCTTGCGATGTCGGAGTGGCAACTCTGTTCCAAGAAACCCAATCATAATGTCTCTTTCTCTCGTGATCTGCCCATAAGAATCTAGACATGATTGCCTCTACACGATCACAAATTCCAGTAGGGCTGCCAACTGTGGCTGCAATGTATAGATAAATGGAAGACATGACATGTTTGATAAGAAGTCTTTAACCAATAGAGGGTAACAGTCTAGCTTTCTAAAAGGCAATCCTGAAGTTGATTCTCTCAATCAAGTATTCAAAGGAAGAGATCTTGGTTTTTCCATATACAATAGGAACACTAAGGTATTGGAAGGCGCCATCAACGAGCTGAACCTCAAGCAAGCACGTAATGTCCTGAGAAGTAGAGGGTGATGAGGCGCCTGTCATGCACACAGATTTATCTTTGTTAATGGATTGCCCTATTGCCAGTTCATAATCAGAGACTGTCTTCCTAACAACTTCAATCGGGGAGGGTGAAGCATTGAATAAGAAGACTATATTGTAGCATACAAGAGGATTGGGGGCACTTCACCTTGTCCTCTAGAATAAAATATGCAGATACCCCCATCATTAATGACCTGGTGCATCCTCCTAGCCAGGATTTCTTCAAAGATGACAAAGAGATAATGAGATATGGGATTTCCTTATTTAAGACCCCTGTGCATCTGAAAGAAACCAGCGATATGCTCCCCTAACCAGATGTTGGCCCAAGAATGAAGGAATGGTTTTAATCATATATCGATAGTGCTCTCAAAAAACCCAAATCACAAGAGAATTTGTCTGAGGACATTCCAATCGACACGATCATATGCTTTCTTCATATCGTATCTGATAATTATGTTAAAAAATGGACTGCCTCTCTTGAAATCATGGATAATCTCTTTAGTGAGTCTAATGTGATTGACAATATTTGTACCAGGGATTTAATCACCTTGCACATATGAGATCATATTCAAAATCACCTTTGTCATCCTACTGCTAAGTATAGTAGTGAGGATTTTGAGAGCTACATTTTCAATGCAGATGGGTCTAAAGTCATTGATCAAGTCATGTGGTTGCGTTATTTTGGGTAACAAAGAAATGCAAAAACACATCAAGCTTCTATGGCCTACTTGATATGAAAAGAAGGCTTTGGAAACCTACATGAAGTCCAATATGATGATATCCCATGCCACCAGAAGAATCTAATAGTAAACCCATCAAGCCTAGGAGTTGAGGATTGATTCATATCCTTCATGACATATCAAATCTCTGATTCAGAAGGAATTGTGGCTAGCACAATGTTTTCATCAGAGGTGAGCACAAGGGGGATGTCTTCTAGAAAATCATTCAACAAGTCATCATCTCTACTATGCAATCTGGAAAAGAAATCTTTAAAGTAATTGACGGCAGCTTGTGCCTTTATCAAAGGATCTTTGGTGATACTATCATCAGGTAATTTGAGTTGGGATATAATCCTACTCCTACATGTAGATTTCACCATGGCATGATAGAAGGCGATATTTTTGTCACCACCATCTAACCATAAAATGTTAGATTTCTCTCTCCAGATGGCAGCTTCTTGATCCAAAATGCTTTGTAGTTCCCCCTCTACCTTGCTGAGAAGAAGTCCATTTTTTAGAAATGAGTATTCATCAAAGTCAATTTGAGTGACATGAAAAATATCCTCAAGGTCCTTCTTTCGTTGTTGCACATGCCCAAAAGTGGACCAGTTCCATTTCTTGAGGGCATGTTTAACTCTATTAGCTTAGAAAAGAGGATGTAAGAAGGGTGGCGACTGATCGAGACATCCCATTCAGCCTTAATAATATCCAAGAAATCCGGGTGATCTAACCATATATACATGAAGGAGAATGGAGGTCACGATCTAGGCACGTGGCGATCCCCAACCCGAACCAACAAAAGGTAGTGGTCTAAGACCCTATATCTAGTCAGATGATGAACTATCATCC
Source organism: Alisma plantago-aquatica (assembly GCA_963693085.1). Classification (NCBI taxonomy): domain Eukaryota; kingdom Viridiplantae; phylum Streptophyta; class Magnoliopsida; order Alismatales; family Alismataceae; genus Alisma; species Alisma plantago-aquatica. The sequence continues at coordinate 1,007,946,698 of OY856409.1, forward strand.
ACGGTAGGTCTTGCGCCCACTTCGTATTGACTAAGGTTCAGTCAATCCTCGCCCACATGGTGGGAGTGTGCATCTGCTTATTAACCCACGTAAATCGACTTCCTTTAAAAGGAGTCTCAGTGACATCAACATCAACAATGTAACTATTGAAGTTCATCATAGCTTGAAAATACGGTTGAGAACCCCCTCTCCTTTCATCGGGCTTGTGAACAATGTTGAAATCTCCAATGATCATGCACCTATGATCATTGATGCTTTGGTCATGGAAATCAAGTAATTCCATAGATTTAATCACCTGTCACAAGATGGATAGATGCTAGTAACATAAAACACAACCCCCACGACATCAGTACACCGGATCATAATGTGTTGCTTATGAAGCAAGATCACACAAGGGTTAAGAGAAGAATCTGCATATAACCATATTTTTATGACCAGACTATGATTGTCACAAACCCAACCAAGGTTAATAATATCCATCAATTCATCAACGTGAAGGGAATGGATGAAAAGCTCAAACAGCCCAATGACCATCCGCTTGTGCTCCCTGCACAACTGACCTAGAACCCACCTTGTTCGATTATTATCAGCTCCCCTAATGTTCCAAAAGAACTATTTGAGTGAATTCATAATGAATAAAAACAATGGCACTTCATCATGGAACTCATCCCCATGTCTAGTGACTCCTCCTCAACAAGAAGTCATGATTGCAATCATAATACCTGTAAAAAAAGTCATCATCGTCGCCATCCGAGAAGAACTGAAAATGTTCCCTGCATTTCAACGATCATCTTTGAGAGGTGGATCAATGTCTTCGTAAGGGCATGTCTTCAAAAGAACTGGTTCTTTGGTCATGCCGACCCTGTCGGCATGATTTCTCTGCAAGAGGGCCACAGAACACATGGAAATCATCAAGACTGTGATGGGGAAGGATAGACATGACCCCATCCTCATTAATCACCATCCTTCTAGATGATGACCTCACATAATAACGTCTCATGTGATTGTCAGAGCAGTGCCTAGATGAGCCTGTGTGACCATTGTGACCAGACGCCTCTCTAGAAGCTAGTTTGACCTATTTAGTTCCAGGGAATCACTTAGGTGTATGAATGGACATAGCCTCTCTAGGAGTTCATCTCCTTTTTGGCTTCAGTAAAAATGAAGGAGTTGCTACGCACGGGTGCTCTAGAAATCATGTGCAACTTGATGTCTGGTCTATGATCATTGTAAGTGACAGAGACATATTGTGGTAGATCTTCTGAGAATGCTTCTGCGAGGATCATAATGCCTGATAAACCATCATCTCTGTTCTTCCATCCTGAGATAAAGATCAAGCTACCAAAGGGTTTAACAATAGCACAAATGGTGTTCTCATCTCTACACACAATAGGGAGGTCCATAATCCATATCCAAAATGCTTCCTTTCGACGATCATTGTCACTATCCATCATCATCTTTAAGGACAAAGGCAAGTCTTGGATTGTGATAATATCTCTGTGAACTTCCTCTCTATCCTTCTCACCATATGGAAAGAAGACAACATTCTTCTTAAAAGAGCACCGATAGATGTCAATGGCCTTGTTCCACATCTTCCTAAGAAAGAGACTGAGTGACTGCCATGGAAAATCCCTAGGCCATTTAACCTCAATGGTAGAATCCAGGGATTTGATCCTCCTAGTTCGGTCGATATCTGGGTCCAAGAAAATAGAGTAGCACTTGGGAGTATGACTCAGTGCACCCCTTGCAAGATTCCTACTGGAAGATCAGGAAAAATCCATCTTAAAGAAAGGTCTGGCAGTGTCGGTGGCGGTAGAACTGCAGCCCTACATCTTCTAGCCAAGTGGCCTAGTCTCCTGCAAATATAGCAAATCTTCAGTGTTGAGCATTGGGATTGCCAGTGCCCATGCCTCGTTCACCTGAAACAAGTGTCGTGGGGGACCCCATACAATAGAGTCCTACATTGCGGGTGTTGCTGTTGAATGTGATGTTGATTCTTAGGTAGAGGAGAGTCTGGTCAACCAGGAAAAGTCTATTGTTGGGGTTCCTCGCGTGTTTGAGTCGATTGTGCACGATTAGAAATCGACATGATGTCGTCTTCACTCATATTGGAGTGTGCATCGAATACAGTATGAACGTCTTCAAGATACTAGATGTGCATTTTTCATTCTTTATTACAGTTAGATATGTTTCATATGCTACATGTACATTTTACATTCTTTATCACTTATATTTCATTCTTTGACTATTTTTAATATGACATTTTAGATGTCCTCTAATAGTTAGTATGAGCCCGTGATGATGTGTACTATGAGGATGAGTCTGTTGTAAGTTGTATCATTTTATTACATAAATGTTAATTTTACATTATCTATTGTAGTTATATAAGTTTACATTTTTATCACGTATATGTGGTCCTTGACTATTTTAGGATGATAATCCTGAGGATGTGCACCTTGAGGATCTTATTGGGTCTTCTGAGGAGCAACATGATTGTGCATGTAAAAGTGGTATCACCTTGCTGAACAAGTTAAGAGGACAAAGGGGTAAAGGACCAAAGTTGTCCATTGACTTTGATTAAAAAATCATGTTGGGAAGAATCAGAATAATTTCACATGATATCTAGGGTATATTACTCATAGAAAAATAGATATAATAATATAATCTTGGCATACAATTGATACTTCTACAAAATAATACATATGGAAGGACCTAACTATTAGACATTCTAATTTTTAAAGATATTCATAATTATTATTTTTTTAAACATGCCATTAAGTATATGAAATTTCGTAGAGCACCTTTGACCTTGATGAAAAACTGCATCATAGAAGATGTTGCCACATTGTGGGAGGATATTAAAGAATTATAGGACACATCTGACAAGAGATTATATATTGAGCGACAGGAAGAAGAAGTCTGCCACTGAGCAATTGTCCTATCTTGATATGAATGGTTGGAAAGTGTATGTTGCTTCAAGACAAACTGATGAATTCAAGTTGTCAAGCCTCCTCCTTTAAAATACATCCTTATGATTATTCATATGTATTCAATTTATTTGAAATAAATATATTTTTTTGTGTAACCAAGCTTTACATGATGTTAATAAAGAAAGGAGTGTAAAGAATGTGCATGACTGCAAGTTGGGTCTAGGTGGCTACACAAGGTGTCACCAATAGACTCTGGAAGCATCTTCTTTTGAGCAATCTACTCCTAAGTCTATTGAGTCTTCTACTAATCTTGAACCTTGAATTTGCTAAGACGAGTGGATATGTGTGAGGACAAGCTGATCTAGAGAAATATCCAACCCACAACGGTAGAGGTGGCCAAAAAAAGTAAGATTTAACTCTTAGAGTGCATGTTCAATTTTGACCTTCATTGTTATGTTTTACTGACCAATTACTATCGTTGATGATTAGTGGGAGTTCTACAAGCAAAGAAAATAAGGCAAGTTCATCCCTGAGGGCCAAAGGAATTAATTGACGGTTGCTTTGGGTACTCCAAAGCATCCTGACCATGTTAGGACTATTGGGGAAGTGTCAGTATAAGATTCCTTTTTGGGTCATCAAAGCATAAGCATAAATCTGCAAGAAAGGAGGATTATCATAGGAGTATGTACAAGACATGACTGCAAAGGGAATAGAGGAAGAAGTGAGGCACTTTCAAGCTTCTTAGTCTCAGCCTCCTTGAAAATTACATGTGCCTCTCCGCTCTTCATATGAGGTGGACCCCCCTACAACAGATGTGGTTAGGGTTAATCCCATGGACCTGCCACCTGGCACAACTAGTGTAAGTTTTTTTGTGATATAATAGTCTTTTAGATGAATTTATAATATGATTATGTTTTGGTATATTTAACACTATGTACAAAATTGTAGGCATCGAGGCCATGCTATCTTGCATTACTAGAACTTGGCTTCTATGTTGTTGCACTGGGGAACACTTACCCACCCCTTCTGGGCTGACATGATTCACGGTATGCCAATGCATGCCGATGTGGTTTTTGTGTCAATTAGGTTTGTCTATGATGCTTGAAAATAGACATCGCTGCCATGTGGACACCCTGAGCATGAGACGGTAGGTGATGCAGAAGGTTGTTTGGTTGTTTAGACCAAATTTGAGGTTATCTATGAGAATTTATGCTAAATTTTAATTGCATTTGTATTTGTGATTCTTTTCTACTTGTGTATATAATTGGCAATTGATATGAGAATATATGCATATCATAGCACCTAAGAAATTCCCTACAGTTCATCCTCCAAATATTCAATTACCGGCTTGGATTGCAAGTGACCTGTACGACTTGCTAGGTCCTAATTATAGGAGGGTTGGGACTATGGTTACACAACCTAGAAGAAGGGTTCACCATGATGGTCCATATCTGAGGGGACACAACATGTCAAGATCGCAATTCTAGTGTATTCTTGGCAGATATTGTGGAGTTGTTTGCTTATGATTCTATAAAATAATTGTGATAAAACTTTGATTATGGTGAGATTTTATGGAAAAATACCTCATTCTATATATGTGAAAGTCTATTTTGATTTATTTTCTAATACATTAATGCACATATATATGGTTAATAGAAACTTATATAGGGTATGTGGATAGTTCACACTAATCAATATGGCATTTTTAGTTCCATAATTGATTGTATCTCCTTTCAATTTTAAGCAAGTTTCACACACTTTACTTATAATTTGGCTTATGAATTATATTTCATTATGGAATGTGAATATTCTTTTTTTGGCTTCTTTTCACTCAGTAATAAGCATTAGGAGTTGTGGGTACTTGTTCCCGAGACACTAACTATGTATTATCTAGATCTTTTAGGTGACAAAGTAGGGAGTGGGGGACACACAATGAAAATGGCATTAGTTGCATAAGTAAATTTCTATATATGTCAACATATATTAATGTCTACATGAATACATGACTATTTACTAATTCAATTAAATCTATTACTTTATCTTAAAGGGGTGTAAAAGCATTCAAAAAGGTCATAGGACAAATATGTAAAAAAATATTATTGAGTTGGAAGAATGTTGAGGTAGATTTTCTTACTCCAATGCATATATATGCCAACTATGCTTTTTTTTGACATTTCACATAACTATAAATATCTAGAGTTCCCTATACAAAATAATAATTGGCATGAGGATACTACCCCAAGTCGTAGATGGACCTAATTGACAAACATGCAACACTAGACATCCATTTTTTAGCAAAGGTAATCTCACTTGAATCATAAGTAAATAGTCTCATTTGATATTATAAAAAAACAAATCAAACTCTTGAATTATGTATTGTCTTTGCATCTATTTGACAAGATAGGGCCCTACACAAATGAAGAGATAGATGAGAGACGGGAAGAATGGGCACAATTCTTCATTAAGGGAGTCAACTTTGGATTTGATTGGGATAAAATATGAGTTTTTAAATCTTGATGTCATTATTTCTATGTACATGTGATGGTTATTATTTTTGGAACTTTAAATTTGATGCAAGTGAATTGTTGGTGCATATGTGAATAATGTGGTTATATATTCATGTGTATTAAAAAACACGAAGAGGGATGAATACAATGACAATTGCATTTGTACATGTCATGAGAATGGAATCATATGTGTCTTTTCTGAATTGTGTATGTCCATGAGTTTGAAGACAAACTGAATATGGAATCTAGAGATAATGATGTTGGAAGAAATATTATTAATATGGTTGGGGATCTAGATACAAATGTTTCCTATGCAATGTATTAATAAACGCTTGTTCTAGAACATTAGAGGTGTAGGTAACAATCAATGATGAAAATTTTGGGAAGACTGTGCAAAAAGAAACAACCCATAGCTGTGGCTATTTTTGAGCCCTTCATTACCGCGATCCGAGCTGAGGAACTCCTAGATATAGTGGGCCGGATTGGGTGAGTGACAACTCCAGTGTCAGTGGAAAACTATGGGAAGACACGAACAATGAACTTAAGACAAGGTCTTGTTATCATATCAACTACACACAATCCGGCTAGAAAATAGTACATGTTCTTTTTTTATTTGTCACTCTAGTCTACGCTATGTGTACCACTTCATCCAGAAGATATCTATGGAGATCTCTTGTCTATTTATCTAGTACCATTGGTGATAAAATGTGGGAAATTGTTGGGGATTTCATTATCATCAGATCATGTGATGAGAAGAGAGGCCAGGGGATATTTTTCTCAATGGGATAAAGGAGTTCAATGATACCATCATTGATCAGAACATTTTAAATATTCCTTTTGAAGGAAGTAAGCTTAAATGGGTTGACTAGCAGAAACTGATAACACCAAATTTTGTGATGTTTTTGGCCCTTATTTCGCTGTCAAATCTTCCCTTTTAAACTGTTTTCCTCTCCGTTTTGTCATGTTTTTGAATAAACAGGCCATGCTACGCTCTTAACTCAATTTTATCATCTTTTGTAGAGTTTTCCTCATTTTTCGACTCATTTATCAGCAAAACGGCTCGTCCCGGCCCATGAACGTGTTCTACCTGCATCGACCCTATGACCAGTCGGCCGACACACTCACTGCCTGACATATAGCAGCACGATACAGCTACCACGCGACACGGGCGTGCCGCGCAAGGAGGATCTGACGGGCGATGCGCCACTTACCCGACAGGGAGCTGTACTCGCTACGACTACTAAAGCGTGTCACGCGATACAAGCCACCCACCGGCAGGCGCCCACTCATCACGACACCCGACACGCTTACAGCCTGACACCCTCTGCGTCGGGCGACACACATATCAGACATCCCTGAAGCCGCAATAATAGAGCTGATGGAGGACACGTGGCGCCCGAAGAATCACAACTTCTCCCAATCGCTGCCTATAAATAGCAGCTACCAGACTCCGATGGGATGGGTCGGAATCTCGCGTAAGCTAACTTGGGAAAGCACCCGGAGCTAGCGTGTCGCGTCCCAGAGGTGCACCGGGCGATACTAGGTGAGCACTTGTCCGACTTGAGAGGGCGGGAATGGTTCACTTAGAATCTGCCCCAGTCGCCGCAACAGCCGATATCAACCAACGAGGATACCCGATATGAGTAACCCGATACCCTAAGCATTCTCTAGCCTGACACGATATCGAGCCCGATACGAATCACCCGTCACGGTGTGTCGCCCGAGAGGGTGGCATCCCGTCATGACCGTATCGGGCGAGAGCGCTTTGGTCAGTACGTTTTCCCGTCATGGCCTATCGCCCGATAGGGAGTGCCGCCCGACACATGTGTATCGGGCAGAGCTCCAAACCGGTATCGGGCTAGAGGAATCTTAGGGGTCTGCTGCTGCACGTAGCTCTTCTAAATCAAGGAGGCGATACTTATCTTTCTTTTTCAGTCATTTACTTTCTTTACTTACACAATGTAACCAAACCCTTTTACATAATGATTATGCTAGTGGAATCAGAGGAGGTTTAAATATCTATTGGCCTAATGTTTGGTTCCTTTTCGTTGGATGATTACTCTGTTTAGCATCTAAACTCTAGCTTGTATGCTTGGATCATGTTTTGATTAGCTATCAAACCATGTTTCCCGTTGCAGCAACCTCGAGAGAGGTGTTGTGGCTCTAGTATTTGGTCTGATACGGGAGTACGAGAGTACCCAGGATCGGAGTTGCTTTAGTGATCTTTCCACTCTAACCCAAGTCCAGCAACCTTGAGAGAGGTGTTGGTGCTTAGTTAGAGGTGCCCTCTTTGAGAGAAGCGGTACTGGATGATCCTGCTGCCGCTTGTTTTACCGAAGTTTTCCCCCTTTGTTCCTTACTAAAGAAATAGTGTTATCCTCTCTGGTTCCATTGTGCAAAATCCCTAAAAATCGATAAATGCTTAAAAACCTTAATTTTTCTTGTAGCTCCAGTTGGAGATAGTTTTCTTTTATTTTTTATCGATCTTCGCCTATTGTTCCCTTTGGGAACTTTATCCTCACCTTGCTTTTACCGGAGTGTAATGTGTTGATTTTGAGTTCTTAACACCACCACCCTTGTCCCTGTGGTTCGACCCTGATCGCTACTTCGGACCTCGTCATCGTTGTGGGGGCCTAAGAGTCAGGTAATTTAAAAGTTCAACTACTTCAAATCCGCTCCTTTTGGATGCGCGATTTAGGCCGGTCAACTTTTTGGTACTGTTGCTGGGGACAAGGCAAAATGGTACTGTTAACAAACCTGAATCCACTAACTACACTCTTGTGCCTCAAGCTTAGAAATGAGCTTGACAACACTTTCTTTTTTTTCCTTTTTGATCTTCTAACCTGAAACGAGTATAGAGTAGTTCGTTTTATTAATACAAGTTTTCTAAGTTGATTATACGTTCTATTCAGGTACTCAGGAAAGAAGCATTTTTCTCAGTAGAGCACCGACACTGCTAGTCATGCCACCTCGCGTTGAACCACCTCTTTCAGAGGGTGAGCAAAATGCTAGAGTTGGGCCTCACTCACCTCCGCGTGGGAATAATGACCGTTATAATGGCAATCAACAACAGGAAGAACCTGAAATAGAACAATTTTAGGATGATCACCGTCATGAGAGGCGTCGTCATCACCACAAACACCAAAGAAACCAACATAATCAGGAGCAGAACCAGGGAGACAGTGACAACAAAGATTTTAACGAAGAAGAAAAGACCCTCATGGAGTTAGCTGCCACAAAGGCCAATAATTCAAGATGTCTTGTTGTCATCCCAAGGTTCAACGCAACCAACTTTGAGCTAAAACCTTCTGTAATCTCTATGATCCAGAACAAGAGCTTTAGAGGGAATTCAAAGAATGATAACCCTTACCATCATCTAGACGCTTTTAAGAATATCTGTGATACCATTAAAATGCGGGGAGTTCCCCAAGAAGTCATACATTGCAAGGGTTTCATCTTTTCTTTAGAGGACAAGGCCCTATCTTGGTACCTCAGGCTGCCGCATCAAGCTCTGAATGGATGGAATGCGCTGGCAGATGCTTTTGTGAACAAGTTTTACCCTACGGAGAAAACCGTCAGGAGTAGACAGAGGATCACGTCTTTCATGCAAAAGCCGAATGAGAATCTACACGAAGCCTGGGAACGATATCAATAATATCAGAGGGACTGCCCCACCACAACTACAAGAAAGGTTTTCTGATAACCACCTTCTACAATGGTCTGACCCTTGAAGAAAGGGTTTTGCTGAATGCAGCTGCAGGCAGTGACTTTCTGGGGAAGAAGCCCAATAGATCCAAAAAAATCATCGAGAACATGGCCGAGTTACAAGCCGGCACCGACTAAGAAAGATCTGATAGAGGATATGCTATGTAGGGAGCAAGTGAAGGACCTTCGGTCGAATCCAAAGCTCTTGAAGCTATCACTACTCAAATCCAGAAGATAGCCACTAATATCAGACAATTGAAAGAATCTGGTGGAAAAGGGAAGAAACAAGTTGAGAAAGTTATGAAATGTGTCACCTGCGGAGAAGGTGGACACGGGGTTGATAACTGTGTTTACACCCAACCTGACGAGTCAACTGAAAGTGAATCCGAGGAAGAGGAAGCCGAGAACGTCTCTTTTTTCAACTTCAAGAGACTGGATCACCCTGGTTTTAACTATGGCAACAAGGATGTGGCCAAAAACTCGCATCAGCTAAATAACCCCACCAAGCAACCCCAAGGTTTTGAGAAAAGAGGGGGACAAGGTCAGTTCACAAGAATTACCACTTTCCAATCGAACAAGGAAAACTTCCAAGGACAAGGAAAGTACCAAAATCACCAAGCGGCTAACCCTAGTCACAACCAGGGTCAAGCTAAGGAGCAAAGTCAAGACAAGAGCTCAAACCAACCAGATTTGGTGAGTCAATTGTTCGATTTTGTCAAAAGACAAGATACTATCAACAACCAGCTGGCGCAAAGCGCACTGTCAAATTCAGGAGTTCTAAACACGATGCAGGTTCATATGGCGGACATGCAGAATCACCAACGCCAAATCGATCATAAGTTGGCCCAGATGGCCGAGTTGATAAAGAATCCATCGGGTAAGATACCCTCCAACACTGAATCCGCTAAAATGGCGGTACTGAGATTAGGGAAGAAAATAGAATGCCCTGAAGAGGCCAGACCCGAGGAACCTGACTCGAGGACTGTGACTGATAATCCTGCAGAAGAAGACAATCAACAAGCTCATGTCAGGGAACCAGAACCAAGATCCATTGAGGAACTGTTTGGTAAGAGAAGTCCTTACTCTACCAAGTTGCATTTCCCTTACAAACTAATAAAGGCACATCTTAAAAAGCATTACGAGAAGTTTATGGAATCAGTAAAGAAGCTTCACCTTGAAGTAACCTTCCTGGACGCTTTAGAGGAAATGCCGACCTACGCTAAGTTTTTCAAAGATTTGATCACCAAGAAGAAAAGAGGAAGAAGAATTGAGACTGTGCATCTAGCTAGTATGTCTTCTGCTTTTGTCAAGGAAGATTTACCCAACAAGAAGAAGGATCCAAGGGCTTTCACCATTCCTTTTTCCGTTGGAGATAATGTCGAGCGAAAAGGTCTTGCTGATTTAGGGGCTAGCATCAGCCTTATGCCCCTAAGCCTCGTGCAATGTTTAGGTTTGACTGATATGGTCAAGACCAACATGAGGATTGAAGTGGAGGACCATACCTTCAAAAGACATGTAGGTGTTGTTGAGGATGTACCGATCCGAGTGGGAAGTTTCTTCATTCCTTGCGACATGGTGGTCATTGATACTGTGGAGGACCCTGGTTGTCCTATCATCTTTGGACACCCTTTCTTGGCTACAGGAAGGGCGTTGATTGATGTTGTTGAGGGAATAATCACTCTAAGGGTCGGAAACGACCACTTAGACTTCAAGGTAAAGGATGCGATGAAAGGGCCATCCCTGTTAGAGTCCACTTACTTTGTAGAAAGCTACAGCCAGTTTTGTGAAGAGGTGGAAGAAGATATCCTAATGGTAGACCCTCTTGTAAGAGTGATAAGCAATCAAGACTCTGATTCTGAAAATCCATAAGTTGTCGAGTTTCTCAACTATCTTAATCAGTTTGATGAAGATCTAAGAGATGAGGAAGAGGTAATAGAAATAGTTAAGTTTGCTTCTCTAGAGGAGGCACCGGAAGAAAAGGCACCCAAGGCTAAACCCGAGTTGAAGCAGCTACCTGAAGGATTAAGGTATGAATTTCTAGACCAAGAAGAGAGAAATCCTGTCATTGTTAATGCCTATCTTACAAAGGATCAATTGGAAAATCTTCTTGAGGAGTTGAGACTCCACAGGCATGCTATAGGATATTCGGTAGAGGATATCAAAGGCCTTAGCCCAGCATTATGTATGCATCGCATTAATTTGGAAGAATCTTCTAAATCTATGGCTCAACCTCAGAAAAAATTGAACCAGATGCTAAAAGAAGTTGTGAAGAAAGAAGTAATCAAATTGAGGGATGCTGGGATCATTTACCCGATCAATGACAGTAACTGGGTGAGCCCGATCCACGTAGTACCGAAGAAAGGAGGTATAACAGTAGTTAAAGGAGATAAAGGCGATGAAGTGGTGGTTTGGACCGTCACTGGATGGAGGATGTGTATTGACTACCGAAAACTGAACCAATCCACAAAAAAAATCATTATCTGCTTCCTTTCATTGATCAAGTTCTAGAAAGATTGTCCCATCATGACTATTTCCGCTTTTTGGATGGTTTTTCATGGTTTTATCAAGTCCCCATCTTACCAGATGACCAAGAGAAAACTACTTTTACCTATCTCTATGGGACTTATGCCTTCCGAAGAATGCCTTTCGGCCTGTGCAATGCTCCCGCAACGTTTCAGCATTGCATGATGTCGATGTTTTCGGATTTTCTGGAAGACATCATGGAAGTTTTCATGGACGACTTTTCCGTCTATGGGAAGGACTTCGATGCCTGCCTGAAGAACCAATCTGTGGTCTTGCAACGCTATGAGGAAAAGAGTTTGGTCTTGAACTAGGAGAAGTGCCACTTTATGGTACAAGAAGGCATCGTGTTGGGGCATAAAGTCTCGAGGCGTGGCATCGAGGTAGACGTTAGCAAAGTTGAAGCCATATCCAAGCTACCTCCGCCGAGGTCTGTAATGGGAGTGAGGAGTTTCCTCGGGCACGCCGGCTACTACCAAAGATTTATAAAAGACTTCTCAAAGATCTCGAAACTGTTGTCCAACCTTCCGGTAAAGGATGTTGAATTCAATTTCTCTGATGATTGTCTAAATGCGTTTCAGGCCTTAAAAGATGCCCTTGTCTCACCGTCTATCCTTAAAGCTCCGAATTGGGAGCTACCTTTCGAGCTTATGTGTGACGCAAGTGACTATGTTGTAGGAGCAGTCCTGGGACAGAAAAAGGACAAAAGGCACCATGTAATTTGCTACGCCAGTCGTACTCTGGATGAGGCTCAGATAAATTATACGACGATAGAGAAGGAGATGCTTGCAATTGTTTTTTCTTTCGACAAGTTCAGATCTTATTTTATCAGAATGAAGGTTAAGGTCTACATAGACCATGGGGCAATAAGAGATCTCATGCAGAAAAAGGATACCAAGCCTAGGTTGTTAAGGTGGACTTTGTTACTACATGAGTTTGACCATGAGATCGTTGATAAGAAGGGTGTGGAGAATGTGGTCGCCGACCACTTATCAAGGATCATGGTGGAAAGGTAGAAGGAACCACCTATTAATGACAACTATGCTGACGAATCTTTGCTGATGGTTGAAACCAAAGATGAGAATTTACCTTAGTTTGTAGATATTTGTAATTATCTTTCCTGCAGAGAGTTGCCTCCAGATATAACCTATAATCAAAAGAAGAAGCTCTTTTTGGATGTAGAGAACTACTACTGGGAAGATCCTCTCCTCTTTAGAAGATGCACAAATAACCTGTACAGAAGATGTATCCCCGAAGAAGAGGTCCCAAACATCCTGATAGAATGCCATGCCTCTTCATATGGAGGACGCCTTGGGAGTGAAAGGACCGCCTCCAAGGTGCTACAATCGGGATTTTACTGGCCCTCCTTATTCAAGGACGCTGCAAATTATGTAAAGGTTTGTAAAGAATGCCAATCGACAGGAAACATTGGAAGAAGAAATGAGATGCCTATGGCTAATTGGGTCGAATTCGAGATCTTTGATGTATGGGGAATTGACTACATGGGTATGTTTCCCCCATCAAAAGGGTATCAATACATTCTTGTCGCAGTGGATTATGTGTCTAAATGGGTGGAAGTTGTTGCCACCCAAACGTGCGACTCCAAATCAGTGATCAAGTTGTTTGAAAAGAATATATTCCCTCGCTTCAAAGTACCTCGTACTGTAATAAGCGACGGTGGGTCGCATTTTGGAGAAAAATAGTTTGAAGCGCTCCTACGAAAGTATGGAGTTAAACACAAGGTCGATACGCCCTACCACCCACAAACGTCTGGGCAGGTGGAGGTTTCGAATAGACAGATCAAGCAGATTTTAGAGAAGACTGTCAGCCATACGAGGAAGGATTGGTCAATGAAGCTTGATGACGCCCTTTGGGCCTACAGAACTGCATATAAATCACCCATTGGAACCACCCCTTACAAGTTGATTTATGGGAAATCCTGTCATCTACCCTTAGAGCTTGAACGCAAAGCTCTTTAGGCAATTAAGTTCTTGAATATGGATCTGGAGAAGGTGGGATAGAAGAGATATCTGCAGTTACAGGAACTCGAAGAATTGAGAATGCATGCCTATGAGAATGCAAGGATCTATAAGCAGAGGACTAAGGTGTGGCATGATGCCCACCTGAGGAAGAAGGATGTAAGTGAAGGTGACAAAGTTTTATTATTTAAATCCTACATTCGTCTTTTTCCAGGTAAGCTGCAAACAAGGTGGTCTGGGCCCTTCACCGTAGCAAAGATATATCCATCAGGGATGATGGAGCTGTATGATAAAGAAGATCCATCCACAGTTTTCCCACTGAATGGGCAAAGAGTAAAAAGATTCTATGAAGATGAAGCGTTCGTGAGAAGGACAGAGATCAATTTGCAAGATGTGGAAACAACTGAAGGCGAAAAGTGAAGGATCTGGAGCTGATGTCGCTAACTACAGCGCACCTCGGGAGGCAGCCCGAGTTTTACTTTTTCTAGAATAGGATGTTATTTTCTTTCCTGTAAGAAAAACACTATGAACATTATGATTGTAATAAGGCCCGAGTCAGTGCATGTGTCACATGCCCTGACTCTTCTGTTTTATTGGCCACCACTCTGTTTTATGAGCATTGATGAGTAATGCTATCTGAGGCTGGGAACTTCACCTTAGGCCCATGATATTTTACCCATCAATTGCTTTTTCCTTCACTTTATTTTTGGTTTTTTTCATCAAAAATCATGTTCGAAAAGCCTTGTATCGGGCAAGGATACCTTGTTCCCCGACTGTATCGGGCAAAAAGGCTCAGGCGGCACGCAAGACACACCCTTATCGGCTAGGTGTATCGGGCATCACACCTCATCCATGAGCCATGTCGGATGACATCGCCGAGCACCAAGCAACTATATCGGGCGGCAGGTGTAATAACCCTTGATTTGACGGATGGGACTGCTCGTCTCGGGAATGATTTGTCTCCTCGCCTAACACGTACCCCTATTTTACCCGTTTTACCACCGATCTAGATTGCTATATATAGTATGGAGGTTTAACTGTGTCGGGCTACTGCATTTACTTTTCACCTACTCCCGTATCGTGATGTATCTTCTCTCGTCGCTCTCGTGTCGCACAACCTAGCTTCTGCTCTCATATTGCACAAGATAACTTCAGATAGCAAAGGTATAACCCGACAGCCGTATCGTTTGGCTTGCCCGACACAAACCTCATGTCGCACACTTCGTATCAGACCAACAACTTTAGTTGATTTTCCTTCTATCACCCGACACACATTTGTGTCAGCTGCGTGACTTTTGACCGTGTCGCGCGACACATCTTTAACGCGCGCTTGCCCGATACCTTGTACCGGACAATGCCCGTGTCGCCCAGCCTTGTATCGCTTCGCTTGTTTCTGTTGTTGGGCAACACGTTTTCTATCGGGAAGACCCTATCGGGCACTCTACATCCCGTGGCCGTGTAGCCTGACACACCTTGATCTTTAGGCGTATCGCACAATGGCCATAACGTTTGGTTTTTCCCGTGTCGCCCAATCTTATATCACCTCGCATATTTTCCTGACGGGCGACACCCGTGTCTTGTATCGGGCATGAAATCCATTCGCGATGACGCCCGATATCTCACAATGAACTTATGTGATTTTCAATTGAACTCTGTATCGTCCGACACGAGCGTATCGGGCAAGCATCATATCGCTCAGTGTTTAAGCACGATACGGTGGTGTCGGGTAGATTTTGTATCGGGCCGACCTTAGCTTATAGTGCAATCAATTTTCTTTTAAACGTTGATATCAACTTTAAGTTTTACCTACCTGACATCGGGTAGGGTGAAACATTTAGATACTTAATAAACTTGCCTTATGATAATAGAAATGGCCCACACCAAGCAAACCGTTGTTCAAGTTGACGAACATGGTCGGAGGATCGACACTGAGGCCGCAGCTGAAGCTATGACAGTCAGGCAGAAATGCCCAAACCCCGAGGCATCTGGGCCATCTACGGTTGAGAAGAGAGCAAGAACGGAAGAAGTAACGGCCCCAACAACAGTTTCAACCGCGGCAGCAGAACCTCTGGATCACACACCAGGCAGGTTCATGCCTAGAGATAATGAGCATGGGCGCCGATACTCAGAATTGGCAACAAAACTCTACAGGCCGAGCAGATTTTGCCACCAGTCGTCTTTCCTTCAGCTAGGCATATTCGATAGACTCGAAAATGTCCTAGCTGCGGAAGATCTGCTTCAGCCACTCTGCCTCCTACACTGAACTCACCAGGGAGTTCATGTCATCTCTTCGCCGGGTGCAGAATAGACCCGAAGAAATTGAAGAATACGGTGGACCAGACAGACTGCAGGGGCGACTATACAACTCTGAGCACGTCATCTCCAAGAAGCTGCTCAACGAGATCTTCTCTTCCAGTGAGGAGGAGAAGGAACAACTTAACAACGGTGCAAGGATCACCGAAGGAGACAGGTTCAACCTCGTGGAGCTCTGGAGGAAGCTGATCGGCGAGTCATCATTCAAACCGGGAAACAAGGTGGCGACGGTGCACTCCTGCTTCTGGAGAATAGTGCACAAGCTTGTGGTGTGCCTGTTCTTCAGCAAGAACGAATCAAGCAACATCTACACTAAAAAACTTCATCTCATGTGGCATGTGTTGGAGGGCAATATGATCAACCTGGGACGTTTCTTGTTGAATAGGCTACACCCAATAAAGGAGCCACCAAGGAGTACTGCATGGGTGGCATCGTCAATCTTATTGCGGTCGGGTTAGGGTACCCACAGGAGCCGCATAGTCTCTCAAGGACAAGGGTCGATGATAAGATCGACCTCAAGTTCCTCATGAGAGTCAGCATCATCAAGAAGGAGGGGCGAAGCTACTTCTACAAATTCGCGAGAACAAGCACCCTCCTTCCTCTTCCTAGCTATGCCAACTACGACGCAGAAAAGCTAGTCTTCACCAGCGTAGAGATCGAAGCGGTGGCAGTCGAAGTCGCTTACGCCGCCACCACTAGTATACAATAGAGGGCAGCTACAAGAGGAGAACCAATTCCTCTTGACACTCGGTAGGACAAATTTTCCACAACTCATGCCGAGCCGCCCACTGCTCCAGAGCCACCGACGACAACAATTGATAGAGTTTTCGTCGCTCCTACCATCCCAGCTACGATCACGATAATATCTGTCATGGCTGAAGAAGTACCGGCGATCGTCGAGGTCTCTAAGACAAGCGGGGTAGAGACAACCATACAAGCCCCGAGGGAAGCTTCCGCGGAAGAGACAGTCGCAACTCCCGAAACTTCTGTGGTTCCCTTAGTGGCAGAAGAAGAACAGCTGGGCACCAGTAATGGGGTGTTCGCTGAGATCCTCGAGATGGAGCTCGGAGCTGCACAACGTATGCCAACACCATCTCCGGTATCCCCCGTAGAAGTTGTAGAGGAGGTCGCTGACAATAGAGAAGTGGAGCAACATCCACCCACATCGCGGCCTTCTCCATCACAACAAGGGGGCGAGGCAGGGACAACCGCAAAAACGCTTATGCCTCGCCCAATAGCAACTACCTCGTGAACAATCGAGATAGATTCTACCTCGTCGGGAAGACCCTCGTGCGAGATGAGTGTCACGACGATGAGAGGGAGATCTGCAGGAGCCCCTCCATCGCTCGGGAAGATGTTGGGGCACGAACTTGATCATTTGTGGGAGGTAATAGAAAGCCACTCGGCTACATTTACTTCACTAACCCGCAAGTTTTTTATTTTCCAGCAGAGGTTGAATAGCTAGGAGCGGCAACTTCTGACTCTAGTTGGTCTTCCCGACCAACTAGAGGCACTCAACGCCACACTTCAGTAGGCCCTCCAGCGCCTTGACGTGATCGAGGAGAGGTTGAATAGGGGGGACGACCATCCGTGCGCAAGGCAGACGAGAAGGACTCCGTCACCTTCTGGCTCAGGCTCTCAACCCTTCTCATCATCATCCTCATCAAGATCGTCGTCCACTTCCTCCTCCAATAGGCCATCCCCAATGCTCGAGGAAAGGACGCCACAAACGTCAGCCAACGGAGCTCCAACAGGACAGGCGAGCTCCCGCGGTTTGGAAGAAGTAGCCCCCTCAGTCCCCCTAGACGAAGTTGAATTTGGTAATGAAGCAATCATCGTCGGGGAGGACTCTTCTGACGAATCTAAAGGAGAAGGGGGGACATCTGTGCCGCCAATGAAAGACACCCCCCAGAGGAAGAAGCTCGACGGCAGATGAATTCTCTACGCCGTTAGAGATACCTTCCTTCGAGATGGCCGACTTCGACAGAAGGGTTATCGGCAACCTATCGATCAGGGACCAGAAGCTACTGAACAAGGTCCTGAGGTTACAGGCTAATGAAGAACACATCGTCTGGAGCGACGCCTACTTCTCCGTACGGCGGGGAGCACTCAGAAGCATATTGTTATAACCCCAGTTTTCCAAAATATGTAATGAGATTGTGAATCTCCTTTATAAAGATAAATGAAATCTGTGATTGATGTGATGAGTTGAATTGAATGGATTTTGTGTTTGATCGCTTGCATGTTTTCTAATTGGGCCTTATTGGCCATTGAGCCCAATTGAAGGAGAAAAAGAAAAAGATTATAAGAATACATGAAGAAATAAATGACATAAGAATAAAAGGCTAAGGAATGATTTCCCAAAAATATATTTTTGAGTTAATGGATTCCTTTGGGATTAAGGAACTCAGAATCACTAAATAATGGTAAAAGGAATAGAAAGGATAGGGAAAATATGAGTAATTGAATGGTAACTTGCAAACCAAGAAAAGGGATCGTACACTTAATATAATAACTCCAAATTTTGTAGGATAGAAGATAAAAATATAATTAAGGTTTCCTCAAAATTTGAAGTGAAAAAGAGTTACGAATTAGTAGTTATGAATTTTTCAAGTTAACATTGGAATAGGAATGAAAATTGAATTGTTTGGAAAATATTTTCCTTTTTTTTAAAACGGACGCGAAGAGGGCCGTTGGATCTTGATCCAACGCATGCCACTCATCGCGTAGAGTCCCTGTGGGACAAGGACAGCAGCCGTGTCAGGGGAAACTTCTTCCCTTGTTTCCGATCGATGTAATGAACGAGCACTCATGGGAAGAGTCCCATTGAGTTCGGGGGGAGAATAGAAGCTTCCCAACCCTGGTTTGCCAAGGTTTCAACCTGACCTCGTGAGACGCCCAATTGGGCTAGGACTTGGGTTATGGCTAGGATTGGGAACCCTAATTGGGACCTCCCACTGCCTATATAAGGGCACCCCTCGGTCCCTCGACTCGCCACAAACTCGAACGGCTTCTTTCGGAAGTCCGTATCCCTCTCCATCTCTCAATTAGCTGAGCTCCGGCGAGAGCGCCCTCGCGGCACCGCCGCATTTAGAAGAACAAGGGAAGAGGGAGACGACATACATGAGTCGTAGGATCGTGGGATATGGTGGGCTGACGCAAGATCGAACGATCTTAGGAAGATCGCGCACTTTAGTTCCCTGAGTGGGGCGCCTCGACGCGTGACGTTGGATCAAGAATCCACCGTGGACCCAGAGCATCTGACGATCAGCTGCCAAAGAACCCACACGCTAGCGAGTTAGTGGAGATGATCGCCTATGAGCGTTGGATCAGGGCACGGACCATAAGCGCACCGATCAAACGGCCACGAAAAATGGTAATTTTGTTTCTCACCTAATTAAACCAGAAAAAGGGTTTTTTTTGCGAAAATGATAGAAATAACTAGGAATCTTAGATGACAAAAGTTTATATATGAAAGTGGTGTAGAAAAATGCAAGGAATCCGATAAAAATGATTTGAGAACCTAGTTCTTCTCTATTTTGCAAAAATACCCTAATTTGCTAATAAAGTATATTAAAAATTGATGAGAAACCCTAATTGAATGTTAAGAGTGTAATTTGGTAAATCAATAGGTCAAATTCATAAGTTTAACCCTATTAATGATAAAAGTGGTTTGACTATCCGTTTGGATGCAAAGATGCTTAATTAGAGTTGTAATCCATAAAAGAAGGTTAATCTATATGGGAACCCTAATTTGGGATAAAAGGAGATAAAAACCATATTCATTTGGAATAAGGAAATCAGATGCTTAATAAAGATTCTAAACTTGACAAAGATGTTCTATAATGAGAAATTAGGGGTTTCATGTAGTTTTGATAAATTAAGGATCATAATATTGAAAGAGGAGGTAAAAACCCTAATTTCCAAAGGAACCCTAAAATTGGAATGGAAATCCTAAGTAATGTGATGAAATTGGATAAATATTAATAAAAGGAAATTGTACTTTTATTTCAGGATTTCTCTTCCTCATTGCTTGCTTGATTGGGTTTCTCTGCATATTTGATTCTGTCTTGAAATCTGCAACCAAAGGTATGTGGTTACGCTTATGAATATCTCGAGATAGATTTTCGAGGTTTTTCAAGATTTTCACCGATGTCTTGAATAAACTGTTGGATGTTTATTTATTTCATGCAACTATAATGTGGCTATGATTATCACAAAGGATATATGCCTACAAGCTCAGATCCTGGTTCTCTCTGTGGAAGTATAGTTGACCTAGTACATGGCTACCTATTGGGTAGGTCCATCAGGTCAGAGGAAGACCTAGTACATGGCTACCTATTGGGTAGGTCCATCAAGTCTATGGATGACTTAGTACATGGCTACCATTGAGGTAGGACCATCAAGTCACATTGAGTTAGATATTGGGCTACCTCGAGTAGTGTCATGCGACTCTACCTTTATAGAGGTATTATGTAAGTCCACCGCAGGGACAACACAGAGTTGGGGATATGTATGGATTGAGTTGTATGGCTTAAAATGTAATCTTGATTGTTAAATGATTAATTGCATGATTACATTGTTATTATAGTTGCATGATTATTGTTTTCCCCACATACCAGCTTCTTGCTGACCGACGTTTTGTTTGTCGGCGTTTTAGGTACAAATGAAAAGAACAAACAGTAAAGTGGCATATGCGGAATTAAATGAGAATTAACGTGTACAGGAGGATTAGTTAGATTAGTGTCTTCATGGATAGAAGTTTGGAAATCCCAGTTTTTTAAAAGGTAAGCAAAGTTTTATTTCATACCAGTTTTCAGCTTAGTTGGTAAAGTTTATTAATTGTTATTGATTATTTGTCGAACCTGTGATCCATGATTATTGGTAACAGCTCTGACCTTTCGGTCTCTCTTAATTGGGGGTTACCGGGAGGCGGGGTCGTTACAATTGGTATCAGAGCATAGGTTCCTCATTTAATCTTTAATAATTATTAAATTTTACAAATTTTGTAGAACCCAAGGGAGTGATTAGAGGATTATCCGAAAGATGGAGGTGTCTAGAAAAGGATCACGACTGGGGTCTGGCAATATTTTCCTCTGCACCGCTAGTCGGAATACGAGGACTCTCGGATCTGTGTGACTGCCTGGCCAAAGTCTTAGGGTATGAATCGAAATAAGATACCTTTAGGACTCTCTCCTTGTTCATCCCTTCTCAACCCCAATTCGATTAAGGACCTTAAGGATTAGGGTTTCCTCTCTCTTCTCCACACCCTTTTGAGATATGGGTAAGGTTGATAAGGATTAAGGAATCCTCCACCAAATTAATAAAAACATGTAAATAAGATGTCATGGACATAAGCTTAATAGAGTAAGCGTAAAGGAATAGATACATTCTTAGGTCATATGACACGAGTTGTCATTGCCCTCAGGAGAGACCTGAGGATAAAACTCCTTGGTAGGAAGATGAGTAGAGAGAGTTAGTCTTGGAAGTAGAGACCTCCATTAAATGTAGAGACCTAGAAAATCTTTTGAGGATGATGTTAACCCTAACCCTAAGTGAAGGGTAGAGGGAAAGATGACATGATGAGTTAGATGTCTTGATGAGCATGCCCTGGATGCCATATGAACCATGAGAAGTTGATGACCTAATACATTGGCAACCCAACCTTGGGAAGGTTCGTGCAGGTTAGAATGAAGGATAGCTCCTCCATGGATAAAGCTAGAGAATAATCTATAGAAACCCTATGAGCTTAGGCAAGTAGGGTATAGCTTACACTCAGTGTTTGTCAGTAGTGCTGACAGTAGGATGAAACCCTGGAAAAGGATCCTAACGGATGGCTTATGAGATAAGCATAAGGGGTTATGGATGATCATGAGTAAACATAAGTTTGAGCATAGGCTTCACCCGCATAGAGGAATGCCTGTGAGCTTGATCCTCCGTGGAAAGAGGACCTCTAGTAGTAAGGTTGGATGTGGAGTTAGCTCTAGAGAGAAAAAGTGGGACTCAAGCAAGGAGGTTGGAAGCTTAGATTCCGAGATATAAGGAATAGTGGGCTGTTGAGGATGATGCGACCTAAGTGGATGATAGTGGTTGCCTTACGACAGTTGATATCTTGGTTTCCTTTAGAGGAACCAAACCTAAGAAAGAGGATGAGTCTGCTGGTACCTCTGTGCGTATGGTATAGGTGTTTACCTCCTGAGATAGGGAGAAGAGTTTCTTAGTTTTGGAGAGGTATAGTAGCAGGATGTGAGGCCTTGTACCTTGTTGGTTGCCCTTAATGAGGACCCAACTCTAAGTGTTGCTCGAGTTGAAGGATGACAAGGAGTGCATGTCATGCCTTTTACATGCTTGGTTCATGGTTAAGAGATAGAGCATACAGTTGGACACCTACAAGTGAACCTAGGGTTCCTAGTCCTAATAGGGGAAGTGGTATACCTAATACTCATGGTGAGAATTAAGCTTGCTATAGTTTTGAGCATGGTACTCCTCATTTGTAAAGGTAAAAGAAACCCCCTTAAGTCAAGGGTATGTTTGGTGAACCCCCTCACAACTAAGTTGGTCTAATGTTGAGGCTGAAAACAAGTGTGACCTAGCATGTTTTAGTAGGTACGCTTGTGCCTTAGTAGTTGCTGGTTTAAGCATGCTCATGTGAATGTAAACCCTAAGGACGTTTGTGACCTTTGTTATCAAGGCGTAGTTTCCTCCCATCCTGGGAGAGGGACCCTTTGGTATGGTGTATACCCGTTGGGTTGGTTTTGAGGTAACCTAAGGAGGTTTCATAGGATCTTGAGAAGCTAAGTGAAGAGTATGTGGCATGAGGATGAACCTATAGACCCATAGATCATCATCTCTATGTGCATGTGGATGTATTACCATGGAGGTAACCGGTATGGGGCTTGACCAAGGTAGGAAGGTTGCCATGATCCCTATGAAAGGATGAAAGTCATCCCATGAATGCAAGAAGGGAGATGATGAATGCTTGGGTAAGGTTCTAAGTTGGACATGTACTATAATAGAATCCTAAGTCTATCCTAGGGTCAGGTAGGCATAAGACCGATGAAAGAAGGAGTTGTCTAATTCCCTAGTTGCGCATGACCATAGGGTCGGGAGGTAACAACTATCATTGTCTGAGGGCCATGGGTTAGGAGATTGATCACCTTCATGAACTCATAAGACCCAAAGGGCACATGAGTAGGGAACTCCCTTGATGCATGAGGGAAGAAGGATGACCCCAAAAGAGTCGGTACCTTATAGATCTAGAGGAGATGACCAAGGATATAAACCTCAATAGGTTTGAGACCAGTTTTCCATGGAAGTAACTTTGATATCAAAATGTATGTGATGTAATATGTGGCACGTTGCAACTTAGATGTAAAGGTGTACTGGCAAGGTGGGATGTACCATCTCTACTCTTGGAACAGGAAGAACTCTGTATTTAGACTACAGCCAAATGCTTATTTCCTCTTGTTATGGGGGTGAGAGATAGGACATTATGCATGCCATACACCAAGGATAAGAGATGATGTAGGTTGGAACGTTGCCATGAGACATGGGGACAGAGAAGATAACATACCCTGGTAAAGTAAATAATACATGAATGGTTTGAGGTAGTCACCTTATGAGGATGTTTTTATCATGAGCTAAGTGGAACTTACAAGTTATACCAGGTTGAGTTTGATCACCATGATGATGAAATCAGAGAGTGTTCTTAATGAAGATAGACATAGAGTTTGAGGTGAGTTGATAAGTGAAATACATGGAAGTGTATGTCTTCAATACTACCTAATACATAATGATGTAAAGTGGTAATGGATGCTCTGGTTGAGATACATCTGACTTGTTTGACTAGAAGCTAGAAAGGAAAGGTGTTTGGATAACACTCAGATGTAACAAGATACATTGAAAAGTTAATGGTTGTTTAGTTAGCCAGTCTAGTCCTTGATGTAATGAAAGGATGGTGATGGAACCTCAGATACACCTCTTGGATAGGAAGGTAATAAAACCATGATGAGATTGGTTTAGGGTTTCTGAGAAATCGATTTTAAGGAATCATGACGCACCAGAAATCATGATTTTAAGATCACCAAACACCGTGATACTACAAAGATAGTAAGTGATTATGGGACTTTGGATGCTTAAGACAAAGCTGCATGTGGCATGTGGCCATGCAAGACAGAAGGTGAAGGATGAGCCCGGTAACCCAGTGCATTGATATAGAGGATAAAGAGTTCCGAGAGGGAATGGGAGTTCATCACTACGAATGTTGCGATAAGTCTCCCCTGGACCAAGGAAGGTCAAGACGCAATGTGGGTTATGGTAGATCGCTTTACCTAGATGATGTAAGAAAGAAAGAGTTCTATCAAGGGACCGATTTGGTTGAACTACCCACGAGAGGGATGGTTCAGTATTACCATGATGTGAGTTCAAAAGTTCTTGAGTTTGACCTAAAGGTTCCCTTCCATAAGGTGGAAGTAGGTACATGAGGAACTCGATGTTAGTACAGTTTATCACCCCTAACTAATGGTTAGTATGATCCAGACTAAAGGGTCTGATGGGAGCATATGTGCTCATTCGGGGTGATAGCTAGAAACAGTTCTTCTCCTATGCAAAATGTGAAGTTAACCACCATAACCAATATCAGGATTCAAAGAATCTCTATAAAAGAGGTTGTGTCGGTCACCACTTCAGTAAGGTGATGTTGGTGAAGGACCACGTAATGGTTAGAAAAGGACCACAGTGTGTGTAGATGAATTCGCTTTGATCGTGCAATGGCTGAAAGGAGCCTAGAGATGATAAGAGTCGTGAGCAGATGCAAAGTAGAATGACATGCAGTTCACTGTGGGAGAATATGTGACATGAAGATCCGACCCCTCTAAGTTATAGTTAAGAGAGCTGAGTTCCCGATATGTGGGTCCATTTGAGATGGATTGGTGGAGAAGGTTATGGATAACCTTACCCCTCAGGATAAAGCAAGGTGTGATGAGTTCCAAGTGTCCAATTTAGAGCACTATGTGAGGTACCAGACCATGAGCTAAACAATGAACCTAGTGAGCCCCAAAGGAGGTTGAAATAGCCTGAGTCACCTGTGCAGTTATAGATGCCAGGATGAAAGAACTCAGAGAAAAGAATATGTGATGATAAAGGTTCTTTGGAAGCGCCATGGGTAAGGTAAATCCACATAGGGGCCATGATGGACATGGAAAAGTCTTATCCTAAATTGTGTGTTTTGTTTGTTTGAATTTTGAGGGCAAAATTCCTATAAGGAGGGGAGGATGTTATAACCCCAGTTTTCCAAAATATGTAATGAGATTGTGAATCTCCTTTTTAAAGATAAATGAAATCCGTGATTGATGTGATGAGTTGAATTGAATGGATTTTGTGTTTGATCGCTTGTATGTTTTCTAATTGGGCCTTATTGGCCATTGAGCCCAATTGAAGGAGAAAAAGAAAAAGATTAAAAGAATACATGACGAAATAAATGAAATAAGAACAAAAGGCTAAGGAATGATTTCCCAAAAATATATTTTTGAGTTAATGGATTCCTTTGGGATTAAGGAACTCAGAATCACTAAATAATGGTAAAAGGAATAGAAAGGATAGGGAAAATATGAGTAATTGAATGATAACTTGTAAACCAAGAAAAGGGATTGTACACTTAAGATAATAACTCCAAATTTTGTAGGATGGAAGATAAAAATATAATTAAGGTTTCCTCAAAATTTTAAGTGAAAAAGAGTTACAAATTAGGAGTTATGAAATTTTCAAGTTAACATTGGAATATGAATGAAAATTGAAGTGTTTGGAAAATATTTTCCTTTTTGTTAAAACAGATGCGAAGAGGGCCGTTGGATCTTGATCCAATGCATGCCACTCATCGTGTAGAGTCCCTGTGGGACAAGGACAGCAACCGAGTCAGGGGAAACTTCTTCCCTTGTTTCCGATCGATGTAATGAATGAGCACTCATGGGAAGAGTCCCATTGAGTTCGGGAGGGAGAATAGAAGCTTCCCAACCCTGGTTTGCCAAGGTTTCAACCTGACCTCACAAGATGCCCAATTGGGCTAGGACTTGGGTTATGGCTAGGATTGGGAACCCTAATAGGGACCTCCCACTGCCTATATAAGGGCACCCCTCAGTCCCTCGACTCGCCACGAACTCGAACGACTTCTTTCGGAAGTCTGTATCCCTCTCCATCTCTCAATTAGCTAAGCTCTGACGAGAGTGCCGCCGCGGCACCGCCACATTTAGAAGAATAAGGGAAGAGGGAGACAACATACATGAGTCATAGGATCGTGGGATACGGTGGGCCGACGCAAGATCGAACGATCTCAGGAAGATCACGCACTTTAGTTCTCTGAGTGGGGTGCCTCGACGCGGGACGTTGGATCAAGAATCCACCGTGGACCCGGAGCATCTGACGATCAGCTGCCAAAGAACCCGCACACTAGCAAGTTAGTGGAGACGATCGCTTGTGAGTGTTGGATTAGGGCGCGGACCATAGGCGCACCGATCAAACGGTCACGAAAAACGGTAATTTCGTTTCTCTCCTAATTAAACCAGAAAAAGGGTTTTTCTTGTGAAAATGATAGAAATAACTAGGAATCTTGGATGATAAAACTTTATATATGAAAGTGGTGTAGAAAATGCAAGGAATCTGATAAAAATGATTTGAGAACCTAGTTCTACTCTGTTTTGCAAAAGTACCCTAATTTTCTAATAAAGTGTATTAAAAATTGATGAGAAACCCTAATTGAATGTTAAGAGTGTAATTTGGTAAATCAATAGGTCAAATTGATAAGTTTAACCCTATTAATGATAAAAGTGGTTTGACTATACGTTTGGATGCAAAGATGCTTAATTAGAGTTGTAATCCATAAAAGAAGGTTAATCTATATGGGAACCCTAATTTGGGATAAAAGGAGATAAAAACCATATTCATTTGGGATAAGGAAATCAGATGCTTAATAAAGATTCTAAACTTGACAAAGATGTGCTATAATGAGAAATTAGGGGTTTCATGTAGTTTTGATAAATTAAGGATCATAATATTAAAAGAGGAGGTAAAAACCCTAATTTCCAAAGGAACCCTAAAATTGGAATGGAAATCCTAAGTAATGTGATGAAATTGGATAAATATTAATAAAAGGAAATTGTACTTTTATTTCAGGATTTCTCTTCCTCATTGCTTGCTTGATTGGGTTTCTCTGCATATTTGATTCTGTCTTGAAATCTGCAACCAAAGGTATGTGGTTACGCTTATGAATATCTCGAGATAGATTTCCGAGGTTTTCCGAGATTTTCACCGATGACTTGAATAAACTGTTGGATGTCTATTTATTTCATGCAACTATAATGTGGCTATGACTATCACAAAGGATATATGCCTACAAGCTCAGATCATGGTTCTCTCTGTGGCAGTATAGTTGACCTAGTACATGGCTACCTATTGGGTAGGTCCATCAGGTCAGAGGAAGACCTAGTACATGGCTACCTATTGGGTAGGTCCATCAGGTCAGAGGAAGACCTAGTACATGGCTACCTATTGGGTATGTCCATTAGGTCTATGGATGACTTAGTACATGGCTACCATTGAGGTAGGACCATCAAGTCACATTGAGTTAGATATTGGGCTACCTCGAGTAGTGCCATGTGACTCTACCTTTACAGAGGTATTATGTAAGTCCACTGGACAACACAGAGTTGGGGATATGTATGGATTGAGTTGTATGGCTTAAAATGTAATCTTGATTGTTAAATGATTAATTGCATGATTACATTGTTATTATAGTTGCATGATTATTGTTTTCCCCACATACCAGCTTCTTGCTGACCGAAGTTTTGTTTGTCAGCATTTTAGGTACAAATGAAAAGAACAAACAGTAAAGTGGCATATGCGGAATTAAATGAGAATTAACGTGCACAAGAGGATTAGTTAGATTAGTATCTTCATGGATAGAAGTTTAGAAATCCTAGTTTTTTTAAAAGGTAAGCAAAGTTTTATTTCATACCAGTTTTCAGCTTAGTTGGTAAAGTTTATTAATTGTTATTGATTATTTGTCGAACCTGCGATCCAGGATTATTGGTAACAGCTCTGACCTTTCGATCTCTATTAATTGGGGGTTACCGGGAGGCGCGGTCGTTACACATATTCCGCTCGCCAGCCGTCGTCGGAAAGAAGTTGTTCAGGGTCCTAGAAGGTGCAATAATAGAGAATATCAGCACCGGGACAGGTCGGAGAATAATATATAACGCCACCCCAACCTTGGCAAAAAGATTGATGATGGGAGTCCCAGACTCCATCGCGGTGGCCAACATGCTATGACACATCGAAGAGCACAACACGAACATCGTGTTGGCCCCGTACAAGCACCACAACATATGGTTCTTGTGTGTGGAAGACCTCCGGAACCATGACATCCAGCTCCTCAGCTGCTACAACAAGGAGGTGCCATGCTCAGGACTTATTTTCCGTCGCCCGGAGGACAAACATCTCAGGCTTCTACCGCTGTGTCTTCTCTGAGCCATCAAGCAAGGGGTCCAATGTCATAGTGGCGTTTGGAACTTCTTCTCTATCGGAAACTTCCCCGTCCAAGCAGAAGAGGGAAGTGGAAACATCGCCTTTATCGTCTTGCGCACCATGGAGCTGCTCAACATTTTCGGATACATAAGGCATCTCCAGGGCCAAAACTTCTACCAGCTCAGAAACATATATGCACTGCTACTGATCAAAGACAGACGCTACTTCCAAGACGTAGGGGTACCAGAGAGGCTGTTGGACAGTGATCAAGCAGACAAATCTTCGCAACCCAACAACACTCCAGAGAAAGAAGCTGAGATAGAAGTAGACATCTACGGGGCAGGCAAGCGGTTAGAAATCCTGCGGGAAGTACACGGAATCGAAGACCCCGCTTCACCTGAAACATTAAATGAAATGATCAAAAACTTCGACCGTTTCTCATGCTCTACACTCACGCAGGAGCAGGTCAATGAAGTTCTTCTGAAGTTAGTAGACTCTACCCCGGCAGATGTCATCTATGAGGCAGGCAGTGTCACAGTCCCAGTTGACGACTTGAGGGACATGGTAAAAGAAGGAGGATGTTTGGCGATATCTGTGGTGGCCGCCTACATCCAGACACTACAGAAGAAGTTTGAACACGCATACATAGCTCATCCAATGTTGTTCAATGACATCTTCCTTACCGATGAATCAGGAGCGAAGCAATCCTTTCTGGCAGAGTTGCAGCGTAGGGTTCCACGCACAATCTTCCTACCCATCCTGCACTACAACCACTAGATGCTCCTGACGATGTACACTCGCCAACGAGTAGGAATCTTCTACAACAGCTCGGACAACAACAAAGATCATCCAGTGCAGTGTATATCGACGACGTTGACCTCCCTCGAGCGCTTAGTACAAAAATACTACGACGAGGTGGCGGTGCTGATACAACCATTCCTGGAGACGGCAGTGAGCAAATGGGACGAGCTCCAGTTCTTCCACCGCAGTCCATAACAAATTCCTTTATCCAACGACTGTGACATCTTCATGCTGGAATGGATATCAAATGAAGAGACGCCTGACCAGCTCCACCACATTGACTATCACAACAAACGAGGAGGATATGTGTGGGAGCTTCTATCTGGAAAAGGCACGCTCACCAGCTAACCCTCATTGAGTTAACATTACCCTACCTTATCTACTTCACAACTCTGGGACAGAGTGTGGAGTAAGTTTGGGGGGTACTATGTACCAGTGAGGGAGGTACTAAAAGCACTTCAAACTTCACCTCTTTTGGTTTTTTTGTTCTTTTTCTATAACATGTGTACATATACATATACATGCTCATACAAAAATTTTTCTTATTTTGTCTCCATACATATATACAAAACAATGTATAGTAAAAACATGATACGACTTCTTGCCAGTTTGTTTTCAATGTGTCCAAAGAGGTACAGGTTTTGTTATGTCTTTTTGAAAATACAGCCTCAAACAACAAAAGACTATGACTTTCCACGCCAAAAATTTCGAAAAATAATCTTGCGACAACTAAGAGACGTGTATGCAGAAGGAAAAAGCTGCCCAAATAGCAAAAATTTTCTCTTGTTTTCCCTTATCCAACAAAATCCCAAAAAGAGAGAATAGCCTTATGAGAGTGAATAAAAGCATGAGAGTTGTGCCAAATGAAAAAAAAATTGTATATACACACTTGTTTTCCAAAAGTTCCCATCTTTAGACATGGTAGATCTGGGGTAGTGGTACGTAGGATGTGAAATCACTGCTCTAAAGCCAACTGACTTGGACTGCAGGGACCACTCGCCCACTAACGGACCCGTACCTGGATGGACTGATGGGAAACAAGAAAAACCCAAAAAGCCTTAAGCCTACCCAAACACACAACTTTTTGTTTACAAAAGCTGTTTGGTGTGAAAGCTAACTTCGAAATCATGCACCCAAGTCTCGCCGAAGCTGTGGAGAAATTTTTTGCTTAAATAAGGTAGGAAATGCAAAGTTTGTTGTTCATGGTTGGGTAGTATTCTCTTTAAAGACATCTCAATACTCACTCAAACCCTTGGTCTGAAAACTATACCGGTTAAGAAGAATCATCACAAACAAAGTTTTAAAGATTGATTGAGGACAATCAAAATGCTAAGTTTGGGGGAGTTGATAACACCAAATTTTATTATGTTTTTGGCCCTTATTTCACTGTCAAATCTTCCCCTTTAAACTGTCTTCCTCTCCTTTTTGTCATGTTTTTGAATAAACAGGCCACGTTACACTCTTAACTCAATTTTATCATCTTTTGCAGAGTTTTCCTTATTTTTCGACTCATTTATCAGCAAAAAGGCCCGTCCCGGCCCATGAACGTGTTCTACCTGCATCGGCCCTCCGACTAGTCAGCCGACACACTCACTGCCCGACATACAGCAGCACGATACAGCTACCGCGCGACACGGGCGTGCCACGCAAGTAGGATCTGACGGGCGATGTGCCACTTACCCGACAGGGAGTTGTACTCGCCATGACTACTGAAGCGTGTCGCGCGATACAAGCCACCCACCGGCAGGCGCCCACTCGTCATGACACCTAACACGCTTACAACCTGACACCCTCTGTGCTGGGCGACATGCATATCGGACATCCTTGAAGCCGCAATAATAGAGCTGATGGAGGACACGTTGCGCCCGGAGAACCACAACTTCTCCCAACCATTGCCTATAAATAGCAGCTATAGGACTCCGATGGGACGGGTCAGAATCTCATGAAAGCTAACTTGGGAAAGCACCCGGAGCTAGCGTGTCGCGTCCCAGAGGTGCATCGGGTGATACTAGGTGAGCACTTCTCCGACCCGAGAGGGCGGGAATGGTTCACTTAGAATCCGCCCTGGTCACTGCAGCAGCCGATATCAACCAACCAGGACACCCGATATGAGTAACCCGATGCCCTAAGCAGTCTCTAGCCCGACACGATATCGAGCCCGATACGAATCACCTGTCACAGTGTGTTGCCCAAGAAGGTGGCATCACTTCATGACCGTATCAAGCGAGAGCGCTTTGGTCGGTACGTTTGCCCGTCGTGGCCTATCGCCCGACAAGGAGTGCCGCCCGACACAGGCGTATCAGGTAGAGCTCCAAACTGGTATCGGGCTAGAGGAATCTTAGGGGTGTGCTGCTGCACATCACTCTTCTAAATCAAGGAGTTGATACTTATCTTTCTTTTTCAGTCATTTACTTTCTTTACTTAGGCAATGTAACCAAACACTTTTACATAATGATTATGCTAGTGGAATTAGAGGAGCTTTAAATATCTGTTGGCCTTATGTTTGGTTCTTTTTCGTTGGATGATTACTCTGTTCAGCATCTGAACTCTAGCTTGTATACTTGGATCATGTTTTGACTAGCTATCAAACTGTGTTTCCCGTTGCAGCAACCTCGAGAGAGGTGTTATGGCTCTAGTGTTTGGTCTGATATGGGAGTACGAGAGTACCCAGGATCGGAGTTGCTTTAGTGATCTTTCCACTCTAACCCAAGTCCAACAACCTTGAGAGAGGTGTTGGTGCTTAGTTAGAGGTACCCTCTTTGATAGAAGCGGTACTAGATGATCCTGATGCTGCTTGTTTTACCGAAGTTTTCCTCCTTCGTTCCTTACTAAAGCAATAGTGTTATCCTCTCTGGTTCTGTTGCGCAAAACCCCTAAACACCGATAAATGCTTAAAAACCTTAACTTTCCTTGTAGCTCCAGTTGGAGATAGTTTTCTTTTATTTTTTATCGATCTTCACATGTTGTTCCCTTTGGGAACTTTGTCCTCACCTTGCTTTTATCGGAGTGTAATGTGTTGATTCCGAGTTCTTAACACCATCACCCTTGTCCCTGTGGTTCGACCCCGATCGCTACTTCAGACCCCGTCATCATTGCGGGGGCCTAAGAGTCAGGTAATTTAAAAGTCTGACTACTTCAAATCCACTCCTTTTGGACGCGCAATTTAGGCCAGTCAGAAACTCTCACCATCCACATGGGAGAGGCTAGACAGGGGTTTTGTTAATCAATATTGGTTAAGCTGTGCTCATTTTGTCTTAGCCTCTCATTTAACTATTTCAGAGTGTCCAATCATTGTACCCTGCTCATATCTTTTGACAATGCAGATGATCCCACCCCCAAGAAATCTGCCTCTTTCCAATTTCATGAGATTTGGTTGAAACATGAGGACTAAATGAATACCATTATTAATTGGTTGGGCAATGATGGGATGGGGAGACACCTCATTCATATGCTTCTTTAAATTAAAGAACCTTTGAAAGGTTCTTAATCTATGAATTTGAAATGATTTTGGTAAGGTGGATAAATAAATGACTTTCAAGGTATTATACACACTCTTTGCTTTCGACAAAGCCTCAAATCTTTCTATTGAGGAGAAGCTTATTGCTGCATAAGAGGATCTTGATATTATCCTTGAACAAGAAGAGACGATTCTCAAAACTAAAGCTAACATTATGTGGTTAGATGATGGAGATAGAAATTCAAATTGTTATCATGTTGTTTTTAAATCTAGGAAGAAGAGAGGTACCACCTCCCACATTATCATCGATGAAGGACCTCCCATTTATGGCCAACTCTGGATGGCCACTGCAACAACTTCTTATTTTGCAAGTTTTTATAGTACTCCTCCACAAAGAGTGATGGATGATGATGATATGTTCTTAGAAAACATTCCTCTATTTTTTGGTTGATTAAAACTTCAAAGTGATCTCTCCTCCTCTCGCCAAAGGAATGTATCATACTATGAATATGATGAACTAAGACTATATGACAATTCTAGATGGATTTACATTAAGATTTTATATTTATGCATGGAAGGTTGTTAAAGATGATTTACTGCAACTTGCTAATCATTTTTGTAGAGGAGTCCCTTGTCACAAAAATCTATTTTGATGTTGCATTGCTTTTAGTCTAAAACTCTCTTACCCCCCAAGAGTTGATGAAGGATTACATGCTCATATCCATCAAGAATGTATCCCTCTAGATTCTTGCGAGAATAGTAAGAGGATGGCAGTTATCTTTCCCAAGCTTATATCTGATGAGCAAGAAGCATATGTTAGGGGCAAAGACATTGTCCACAACATTCATCTAGTCAAGGAGTTAGTTCATGATATACATAGAGATGAAGATGATGATATAAATCTTGTTATTAAATATGATATGTCAAAGTACTATGATTTAGTTGACCAATCTTTATTGCAAGCCATTTTGAGAAGATTTGGTTTCTTAGCTGAGTTGATTGATTTATGCATTAGTATTTTCTCTAACACTCTGATGATCATGTCCCTAAATAATTACAAAGTATGTTTCTTCCAGATTCTCATAGGCCTTAAGAAAGACAATCCTCTTTCCCATTATCTATTCATTATCTTTGAAGACACACTTTTCCAAAAAGTCAAGAAAGCTATGTCGGTTCATTTCAAATTGAAATTCAAGAGCATGGGTAAAGGAAAGGCACTATACATTCTCTTATATGTGTATGATGTAATCTTTTTCATGAAATCCTATAAAACATCCCATCTCACCATTAACTTCATCCTCAACTCTTATGAAGCTACTTCAAGGCAAAAAGTGAATAAATCCAAATATAGTTTTCTCTGTGGCACTAAGGACAATCATGATATATAGACAAATGTTGATAGACTTATGATTATACACATGGTTGACCCTTTCAAGTACTTTTGGGTGCTGATCGTAATAGGGAAAATAAAATGTTAACCATTTTTATGCTTGTTGGAAAATATCAAGCTTAAAGTCACCACATGGAAATCAAACCTTCTCTCTTCTGGTGGCCGTAGAATCCCCATAGCACATACTTTGTCATCTATTATTCTTTATGACATAGTTGCAACCGGTACTCCCATTATTGCCATATAAAAGATAAATGGTATGCTTTCAAACTCTCTCTTGAGTGCTAAAAATTGCAAAGTAGGAGAGAATGGGTCTCATGGAATATAGTATCTATTCCAGAGTCCATGGGAGTGATGGTTCTCCTATCTCTCCATATTACAACTAAGGAATTGTAATACGAAGCATGTTGGGAGATTCTGAATGGAACATCCATGTGGTCAATTTGCAGGAAGAATATCATAGATATTGTTTGAATCTTATTGGCCAACACATATTGTACATGAAGATGGGTTCTTTCACTTTGTGTATTGGAAAAATAATATGGCAATACTTTACGAATGTCATCCCTTAATGCATGTGGATTGTCGGCAACAACACATTCCCCTTTCAAAATGATTCACCTGATATTACACTTGAACTCAAAGTAGCATATTTCTAGACTCATATCGATGAATGGGATTGGATTTCTCTATCACATATAATATTGACACTGGGGATCCAAATAATTAGGGAATCTCACTCTGCAATATCCACAATTGAAGATCAATTAGTATGTCATTCGATGCAAGATGGGAATTTTACCCTTAAATTGACCAAGGCAATCATCATGGATTATGGAGCTTCTTCATTCAGTTACAGACATTGGTTTTGGTCATCAAAGGATTTGCCTAAAGATAAATTTCTTATGTGGAAGATTTCTAACAACAACATTCCTATAAGTAATAATGTTACAATATGTCAGGCTCAAATTGTGTTTTCCTATAGCTATTATGAGTTACCATTGATTGAGACCTTTGAGCACCTATTCCTTCATAGTGACTTGGTTGCCTTCTTTTAGAGCTAATTCTACATGACAATATTGCCGGATGACAATTGGTATCATGGTAGATTGCAACACCTCTATCAATTTTTTGAATTAGAACAACCAACATAAAGGTTGAGGGGCGGTTAATCTCATGTTTAAAAACATTTATCTACTGGTATATTTGGATATTGAGGTGTACCTATAGATTTTGAGAATCAAAATATTAATCTGGAAACTCTTTGGAAATCTATCCTCCTCATCGTTAATTGAAATTTAACAAAGGAAGTGTTCAAAAAGTTGGAACCCTTGCTTTGTACTCAACACTACACAAATGTGGAGTCACAGACATAGAAGCTAAGTTATGGCGTATATATACTCTCATTTCACAGCTTCCTCACATGGCAAATCTGAACTCCAATATCACAGTTGGCTGCTTGATACACCCTTATGGAAGTGATAAATACTAGGTGGCTAACTATGTGAGGAATATGCATGGTTATATTAGACTTGCCTTTGGATACTGGGTGAGTGGTACCATTCATTTTGAAGCGTACATTGAAGTTTGTATCGTGACACAAAAGATTGTGGATGATCAAAACCTTCTCTTGTCCATCATGGAATTGGATGATGGACATGTAATTGACTGCATATGGGGACAAGACTCCTATCCCTAGAGGTTGATCCCTTGGATAAGAGATGTAAAATAGGTAGTGTAGAATTATTTTATCATTGACTCACCTTGTCATAGAGTTCTAAACATAGTGCCAAGGGAACTTGGACTATGGGATACATACAACAATGAATGATTTGTCGTTAATGAACCAAGATTGTTGCCTATGCAAGTAAGAGGCTTGCCATCTTGGAGAGGAGATGTATATGATACATAGTTATAGATTGTGTTCATACATAAGATCCATGCTTGATATGTATAGTCACCTTTTGTGTTTTATTCCTTGGGGGATTTTAGTTTCTTTTGATAGCATAGTCTGGATGAGGGTGTTGACTGCCTTTTGTGAGCACAAATGTAATCCTTATTTGGATCATGTTGCCTATAAGAGGAGGGTAGGGTGAACAATATCACCTCTTGTATTAATAAAAAAATGTATTTGCATGAGAATGGAATTATGTATTGAAGAGAATGGAATTACATAGTAGAAACAAATGGATGTTGATGAATTGTGTATATCTTCATGATTGTACGCTTTACTTGTACGTTGGCATGTTGTGAAGCTGAACACAGGATGGAACCTGTAGTTCTTAATGATCTGCATATTCTACATCCTGCTAAACATCATGACAACAAATTTGCAAACCTGCTATAAAAAAACACTTGCGACGTCAGTTGCTATAAGAAACTGATGATGTGGATATATTTTGTTTGTTTCACAACTAAAACTTATGACATATCTATACTTATTAGTAAAATCTTAACTGATTATAAAGTACAATGTCAGTTTTGTTAAAAGAAAACTGATGACATCGATACCCAACATGACCGTGGTACCCAACACAGTCATGGTACATAGACATGTCTGTTCTACCCAGCATGACCATTCTACCCAACACAGTTGTCCCGTCCAACCCTCCCTAAGATCATGATATCGTTCTACATCATCAATTCTCTAAACTAAAACATCGACACATATTTCTATGTTCTGTGTCACCAGTTCTTTATCTTGTGAATCCATGATTATATCTACAAAATAGTCTTATAATAGTTGCTAAGATCACTTTGTGCCATCAATTTTGTTTTTCATAACAACTGAGGTTGGTTCAGTGTCGTTAGTTTTATCTGTCCATTAAAATGTCACAGCGGGTCCTTAGTTGTCGTGTCTCCCACTTAGGTGTTAGTACAAAACCAACATTATATGTCTAGTTTAACTGACGATATAGATGACATATGTACTAGTTTGCTAAAAGTATTCCTTGCAAAACGGGTTCAATGGTCAAATTCATCTGAAAACACAAGCTAATTTTGAAGATGGTATTAGTTGTTTGAAATGTTAGCATCTAAAATATTATGAACTCATATATATTTTTTATTACACTCTTCAAACTAAATATGTACAACATGTTTATGAGAAATGGAACGTGTTGGCTAAAAAGGGAGAACCAATGTGAACAATGTTCCTTCCATAAGGGTGGAAACACATTCCACCTTACAAGCTGATTTTTCATATGGTATTAGTTATTTGATTTGTTAGCATTTACAATAGTATTGAACTCATATATTTTGTTAAGACTCCTTGAACAAAATCTACAAAATCAAGTTCTAAGAAAGGGAACATGTTGAAAAAAGAGGAGAACAAAGTTGAAAAATATTCCTTCCAAAATGGGCTCAATGGTGGAAACTCATCTCAACTCACAAGATGATTTTGAAGATGGCATATAGTATTTGGTGCACTTCCATTTACAATTTTACTCAACTCATATATATTTTGTTAATAGAATCCTCAACTAAATATATGCAACAAATTTCCAAGAAAGGGAACATGTTGACCAAAGATGGACAAGTAATGTGAATAATGTTTTTCCATAAGTGGTTCAGTGGTCGTTATAGAACTCTTAAAATTTAATAATTATTAAAGATTAAATGGTAAACCATGCTCTCATACCAAATATAACGACTCCTCTGTTATCCCCAATTAAGGTGGACTAAGAGGGCAATGACCATTATCATATTTATAGGATCGAGGTTTAGCAATTAACCAAAAATAATTATAAATTTCACTAAATGGAAAAGAGTTTGATATAGCATGAAAGATAAACCCTCCACTAAGGAGTTATAGAATATGAAAAATAATGTTTTCAACTTGAAATTAAAACTATCTAACTAAATCCTCCATGGTAACT
The DNA here is from genome assembly GCA_963693085.1 of Alisma plantago-aquatica. Taxonomy (NCBI): domain Eukaryota; kingdom Viridiplantae; phylum Streptophyta; class Magnoliopsida; order Alismatales; family Alismataceae; genus Alisma; species Alisma plantago-aquatica. Next base: position 1,007,984,691 of record OY856409.1, read on the forward strand.
TTAAGCATCTTTCCTTTTGGTGCCTTCTTCACAAGATGTCCATTTTGTAGATTAATAGCAGTTTAACCTAAAATGTTGTGAAACAAAAAAATGGTTAGTATATCAATATATAACAGTATGTGGAGGAAACAAAATATCTGCATTTAGGTGTAACAATAAAATCATCCATAGCAACCATTATGATTACAAAATTGAACAAGCATTTTCTTATTTTAAACTCACCACCCTTATCCTCTTTTTCTCTGTTGTGTGCCCTTTCTTTTGGGGAGCCTCATTATGGGGAACCCTCTCTTTAGGGTTTGGTCCATATAGTGGACATTTCATAACCTTCCCTCACCCAGGCTTGGTTTCATACTTAGGCCTTCCTTTTCGGGATTAGCATGAGATGATCTTACTTTTTGGGCTTGATCACCAATCATCTCCATGATGACTTTATTCACCCCATGCTCTTTAACTCACCAGAGATGATTCAAGGTTTGAGAAGGTTTCATTTATATAAGACGCTATCCATAGTGACTTTATAGATTGTAGGAAGTAAATAAACATGAAAGCATTTAATTATAATCTAGTCTGGAAAACTCTAAGAAACTATGGAAGTCGGTTAAGGCAAATAGTCATAGGTGTAACCACATACCTTTATCATATGTAACTTAAAATCCAAGTAAACATGTGTAGTTGAGAATAAGGGGATCTTTCCTACAAAGTATTTGGGCATTCCCATCTCAGGTGGCAGGGGGTCTAGCTCCATGTATGGATCTGTTCTGGAAAATCTTTGTGATACCGTGGACAGGTGGACGGGGCTCTCTCTCTCTCCCTCGTGGGGTGTGCTGTGATGATCAGGAATGTGCTTACTCCTAAGGTAGCGTTTTTGTGTAGGCAAACTGAGATACCGCATTTCATCTTGGACTAGATCAGGTCCATTCTCAGCAGCTTTGTTTGGGGTGGCAAAGGCGACACGGTGGCCTGGTCCACTGTGGCAAGACCTCTCCAGCAGGGTGGGTTGAACCTTCTTGACCCCCACCTGCTGGCGACATAGGCATCAAAGAAGCGCATTTATGTGTTCATCACCAAGTTGACATCCACTTGGATAGGCGGGATGAGGAGGCACTATGACAATGTACTCAGTCATGTTCCTGTTGGCTGCTCTTGTGCTTGGAGGGTGATGGCGAGGAACTGGAGAGAGGTGCAACACCATTACTCACTGACAGTAGCTTGGGGTGTAAGGCTTAGTAGTAAGCCTTGGATAGACATTTTTTGTGTTGACTCAAGGTCAATTAGGTCAATGTTGACTCATGTCTAAATTGAATAAACCCATGTTTTGATGATGACTAACCATTCCACATATTAGTGTCTAATGCTTCTACTTGAGTGTTTTCAGATTAGGTATAGACACACTCCAAATGCCCTAACTTGCGCATATCAAATTAGAGAAAAGACAAGTCAAAGTCAATACAAGTGCATGTTTTTGTAATATGATGTAAATCCATTAGAATTATGTTGTAAATCACTTGTAATGATTGTATGACTTGTAATTAAGCTAGGAAAAAATCAGGAGCACTTAGATCAAATGTTTAAGCACTCAAAAGCCATTTTCCAAAATTCACATCAGGTTGTTCATCATTCGAGTTATGTGAGTTGCAAACTCGACCGATCCTGATTGGATCTTGAAAATGACTTTTGATCGGTCGAGTTTACACTACACATAACTCAACCGATGGAGTACTAGACCAATTCGATTTTCATTGGTCGGTTGAGTTTCCTCAGGACAAACTCGACCAATGGTCTGAATATCAGCTTTGTCTTTTACTCTATTAGTCGAGTTACCCTTATAGAAACTTGACTGATTGCACTGTACGAAAAAGTGCAGAAAAGTGTTTCTACCCATTGTGGAGTTGCAACAAGTGAAAATATATATGTTGCAACCCATAAAATGGCTAGTTTTCATTCTCAAGGGTTCCCAAAGGCTAAGAGGCATCCCCAACTATAAATAGGACCCCTTGGGCTTCATTCCAAGGTTGATAATTCATTGCACAACTCTATTTGAGGTTCCTATTCTATATTTGAGTGCTTCCTACAGCCTCCTCTCTCTCTCTAAGCTTAATCACTTGCTACATCCATTAGAGTGGGTAGGAAATCTATAAGAGAGCTAGTCCAACATGTATATCATGTGAGGCTCTCACTTCCACCACCTCCCCATCTCTCATTTCAATCATGAAGATGAAGGTTCACTCTCTTAGCTAAGAGAGGTGAAGAAGAACAAGGGAAGGCGTCCCTCGGTGAAGATCAAGTATGAAGACTTGGAGCTAGAGTGGGTAAGCCCTTGGTGAAGGAAGAAGATTCCTTGCTCAAGTGGGTAAGTCTTTGGTGGAAGCTTCTCCGAGTGAAGGTGAAGTCAAAGGCGGAAGATCCAAGAAGAGTGGGTAATCCCTACAAGGCTGAAGACTTGTGCAAGAGTAGGTAAGTCCTTGGAAGAAGGAGGAAGACTCCTTGCAAAGTGGGTAAGTCCTTGGTAAGGTTGAAGACTCTTTGTATTGGATAAGTAAGTCCTTTGTTTGGTCATGTATTGTAAGTCTTATGAATGAATATAAGAATGCAATGGTTAGGAAATCCTAGAGGTTGACCTCTCTAGGTAAGTGGACTGACATACTTCTAGTTTGAAGTGTGGAACCACTCTAAATAGCTTGTCTACTTATGTTTGCTCAATCTCTCTCATCCTTTTTGTGCATGTTTTGGTTGCACTCAAATTACCTATTTAGCAACCTTATTTTATCATATATCTTGAAGGTCTAATGAATTTTGTTTAAGTGCATTCAGCTCTATTCACCCCCCTCTAGAGAATCTGATCACCCATCTAGGATCCAACAATTGGTATCAGAGCGGGTCTTCTCCAAGCATACTTTAACAAGTAGGAGAATATGGGTGACTACCAAGGAGGGAGATACTTGATCAGCCTACCAATCTTTGATGGGAGCAATTTCCTCTATTGGAGAAGAAGGCTTCAATTCTACATCCAAGGATCAAGTTTTGAGATATGGCAAATGATGAACATCCCATACATGCTACCAAAGACAAAGATTGAAGAATGGGATGAAGCTACCTTGAAGAAAGCAACCTTGAATGCTAGAGCCATGCACATCCTCTATGCCTCCATGACTCCCACCGAGTTCAACCATATTTCTTCATGTGAAACAGCCTATGAGGTATGGAGAAAGCTATGCATCACTTATGAAGGGACATATCAAGTGAAGGAAAGCAAAGTCTACATGCTCAAAGGGTTGCTTGAGAACTTCAATATGGGAAAGGAGGAGAGGATAGCCAACATGTACTCAAGGCTCAACACCATTGTGAATGGTCTTGCTGTTCTAGGACATCCTATGTCTAGTGGAGAGATCAACTCAAAGACCTTAGAACTCTCCCCAAGAGGTGGGAACCCAAGGTGACTTCCATTGAAGAAGCAAGGTCCCTTAAGGATGTCCCTATAGAAGAGCTCATTGGAAATCTACAAGCACATGAAGCTACACTTGACAAGAGGGAGGAAGAAGAAAGATAAGAGGAGAAAGAACTCAAGAGAATGAAGAAGGCTGAAATCAAAGCTCAAATCAAGGCTATTGTTGGTCAAGCTTCTCCATCCTCTCAATTTGAAGAAGATGCCATGTACTCCAAGGATAGATTCTACAAAGGCAAGTCCTCCTCCATCTGGTGCTTCACATGTGGAAAGAAGGGTCACTACAAGGAAGATTGCTCACAAGGAAAAAAGACCCATCTTCACAAGAAGAAGGAGAAATGGCACTCAAGCTCAAGTGACTCCCCCAACTCAAGCTCAAGTGAAGATTCAAGTGAAGGATCAAGCTCAAGCTCTAGTGATGAAGGAGAATGCCATTTTGCTCTTATAGCATCAACTCGTGAAGATTCAAATGAGGTAAATATAAACTCTTTAGATAAAGAATCTTGATTGCTATTATTCACGATACTTGTGCCTCTCTTAAGTCTTATAAAAGGAAAAAAGAAAAAGCTTGCTAGAATTGTTGATAATATGCATGTAGAACTAGATGATCTTGAACATGCTAATTCTTGCTTGCTTGATGAAAAAAATGCTTGTATTAGCCAAGTAGACTCTCTTAAACTTGAAAATGCTAGTTTGCTTGATAAGATTAGATTTCTAGAAGCTCAACCTCTCATGCATGATATTGATGTTCTTAAATCTGAAAACAAGGACAAATATTTTGTTTTGCAAGAATTAGAAATAGAAAATGCCTCCTTGCTTGCTAGAATCAATGTGCATGAATCTTGTTCTAGTTCTACTAGTAGAGAGAATGATGTTGCTGCTCTTCATATTGATAGAGATTCTTATTTAACTAAAGATCTTTGCTTAGAAAATGATCTTTTGCATGCTAGAGAAAATATAAATCATTTATCTTCTACTATATCTTCTCTTATACATGATAATGACAGTTTGAGATCTTCTTTGCAAAGATTCTTAGTTAGTAAGAAAAGCCTTAATAATATCCTACACCATACTACTAAACAAATTGGTAGACATGGTTTAGGGTATGATAGTAGTCAAGAGAACAACAGAGATAAAGGACCTCCAATATTCCATGAAGAATCCTCTAGTTCCAAGACTATGAGCACATGCAACTATTGCAATGAATTTGGTCATTATTCTACTTGTTGTCCTTTTAGGAAAGCACCCAAGAGAAATAGGACTTGGGTTGCTAAACTAACCCCTCCGGACCCAAAAACATGATTGGGGACCATTTCATCTTTCTTCTTGTAGGTACTTGCAAATGGATTGACTTGAGCTATTGAATTGCAAATTGACTTCTCAATCGACATGAAAGAAGAAAGGTGATATGTGTAGAGGGTGACAACAAGTGGAAAAAGGAATGGTAAGAACAAAGGTAATGTTTTTCTTGCTTATAACCAATCCTAACTTGTTTTGTCAAGATGGTGTGCACTATACATATGGTTTTTGAGTCAAAAGTGGTATTTTGTGATTCTCTTCACACTCTTGCGCAAAAACTATTTCTAATGCTTCTATAATGCATTACTAACTTGCTTAGACATGTTTGGATATGGTTTGTATTTTTAGCTTGCCTCTAAATATATTTTTATGAAATATATGTGCTTTTTGATAACTGCTCTGTCAGTCGAGTATGCCCTATTTGAAACTCGACCGATAGGCACCTATGGGTGTTGCCAACATTTTCATCGATCGAGTTGTCAATACACAGAACTCAACCGAAAACACTGTGCACAGAATATACATTTGGCTTATTGAATGAGAATTTCCCTCTCAACTAGATTTTCTCAACCAATAGCTTATTCTTTGGCACTCTCATTTGGTACCTTTATATATGCATATTGCTATGTTCTATATTGCCTATCTTGCTTACAACTCTATCTCTCTAATTGCTCTAAATTGGTATATCTATATGTTGCAATTACTTGATTTGAGTTGTTTTGCAGGTTTTGATGATGATCTCTTTGGATATCTTGGTTGTGTCTTAAATTTCTTACGTTGTGCTCTAATTTGCTACATATATCTAGGTGTATATCTTGTGTTGATACAACCTTGAGGTTCTTAGTGGTGATAATATTTTGGCAATGATGCATACTTGTTAGTGAGTTATATCCTTTCATGCTTCTAAAATTGCATATCTCTTTGTTTAGATATATCTCCACATCTACTCATATCTTTCTTTATGTTGTGTATCTTTTAGTATCTCTTGCTATGATCTAGATCCTACTAGTAGTCCTAACCTGTGATATCTTCTACTAGTAGTTCACATATATGTAGTTCTAACTTTGTTTATAATTGGCATCTTTGCTCATCTGTATGCTATGCTTGTATCTTGTCTCATACATGCTCAAGCTTGTTCCTTGAATTGCATATCTGCTATCTTGAGTTGATTGCATAACATTGTGATGCAGGGCACATAGAGCTACATTATATGTAGAAATTGGAGTATTTTTGGATTTTATGCAGACTTTGTTCCTGTTTCAGTTTTTGGTGCAAGACTAATGTTTTTTTATGTAGAAACGACCTTCTAAGCAAGGCTCATTGCTATGCCATGAGCCCTGCCACTTTTTGGGCAAATTCTGTCATCTTGAGGGTCAAAATTGTGATGTATTGTTTTTCAGCAGCACCTTATCTTGCATTTTTGGGTTGTTCAAGTATATGCTTTAACTTGCTTTTCTTTCTATGCTTGGTCAAGCCCCTATCTATGCTCTTCTACTCTCTTCATATAACTTTTGTTATCTCCTTTCTCTTAACAAGTGATGTTTCTTATTTTTTCGTAACCCCACTTTTTGAAATGACAAAGGGGGACAAAGGTATGTCTTCTTTTTACAAAACAGGGAGAAGGCATGTCTTACATGAAGAAGAGAAGCATGTTCATGTAAAGGGAGTAGGTAAAAGGGGAGAAGACATATATGTGTAGAACATATATGAGTAGAAGACATAGTTTCTATTAATGTTATGAAAGCTAACCATGCAGGAGAAATATCATCAATTGAGGGGGAGTATGAGAACTCCATGCACATCAATAGAGGGGGAGCATATGAGCTCGATCCTATTGAAACCCCTAGGTTTCTCCAAAGGTATGACTTTACTTAAATGCTTTCAATACATTTATGGAATGGTTTTGTCATCTTCAAAAAGGGGGAGAATGTTGACTCAAGGTCAATTAGGTCAATGTTGACTCACGTCTAAATTGACTAAACCTGTGTTTTGATGATGACTAACCATTCCACATATTGGTGTCTAATGCTTCTACTTGAGTATTTTCATATTAGGTATAGACACACTCCAAATGCCCTAACTTGCGCATATCAAATTGGAGAAAAGACAAGTCAAAGTCAATACAAGTGCACGTTTTTGTAATATGATGTAAATCCATTAGAATCATGTTGTAAATCACTTGTAATGATTGTATGACTTGTAATAAAGCTTAGAAAAAATAAGGAGCACTTAGATTGAATGTTTAAGCACTCAAAAGCCATTTTCCAAAATTCACATCAAGTTGTTCATCGATCGAGTTCTGTGAGTTGCAAACTCGACTGATCATGATTGGATCTTGAAAATGACTTTTGATCAGTCGAGTTTACACTACACAGAACTCGATCGATGGAGTACCAGACCAATTCGATTTTCATTGGTCGATCGAGTTTCCTCAGGACAAACTCGACCGATGGTCTGAATATCAACTTTGTCTTTTACTCTATCGGTCGAGTCACCCTTATAGAAACTCGACCGATTGCACTGTACGGAAAAGTGCAGAAAAGTGCTTCTATCCGTTGTGGAGTTGAAACAAGTGAAAATATATCTGTTGCAAGCCAAAAAATGGCTAGTTTTCATTCTCAAGTGTTCCCAAAGGCTAAGCGGCATCCCCAGCTATAAATAGGACCCCTTGGGCTTCATTCCAAGGTTGAGCATTCATTGCAAAACTCTATGTGAGGTTCCTATTCTAAAGTTGAGTGCTTCCTACAGCCTCCTCTCTCTCTTTAAGCTTAATCACTTACTACATCCATTAGAGTGAGTAGGAAATCTGTAAGAGAGCTAGTCCTACATGTATATCTTGTGAGGCTCTCACTTCCACCACCTCCCCATCTCTCATTTCAATCATGAAGATGAAGGTTCTCTCTCTTAGCTAAGAGAGGTGAAGAAGAACAAGGGAAGGCATCCCTTGGTGAAGATAAAGGCTGAAGACTTGTAGCTAGAGTGGGTAAGCCCTTGGTAAAGGCAGAAGACTCCTTGCTCAAGTGGGTAAGTCCTTGGTGGAAGCTTCTCTGAGTGAAGGTGAAGTCAAAGGAGGAAGATACAAGAAGAGTAAGTAATCCCTGCAAGGATGAAGACTTGTGCAAGAGTAGGTGATTCAGTCCTATTTTAGGGCTTAATCTTGTGTCTTTTTTCTCTTCAATCACATCTATACCTATTAGATTACATGTTATTTCCCCTAATATGCATATTTGTGTAAAATGCACTTATGGACATTATTTGCATGTTTTTCAGGTACTTGGACCACACTTGGATGGACGAGAGAGATGGAGGGGCCCAAAGAAGGCCCCAGAGCTCCCCCAACCTACCCCTAGTGTCCAAGAGTCAAGCTTTAGCAAAGAAGTCCATGTATAACAAAGTTTGAAGCTCAAAGTGCAAGAAAAGCCCCCAGCACGGCCGTGGTAACACAGAACGGTCGTGCTGCAAATGAAAAAATCACATGAAAAATCTCAGTTTTGAAGCAGCTGCACAACATACTCTACCACGGCCGTGCCACGCAGCACGGCCGTGCTGCGACCACCCACCACGGCCGTGCCATGCAGCACGGCCATGCTGCGACCACCCACCACGGTCGTGCCATGTAGCACGGCTGTGCTACCAGATCCCACCAAGGCCGTGCTATGCAGCACGGCCGTGCTACCAACTCCCACCACGGCCGTGCTACCCTCAACCCACCACGGCCGTGGTGACCACCACGGTCGTGGCCTTTTCAGCCCAAATTTGACCACCAACCTGACATTTAGCCATTTTAATTCCCACGACCGTGCCCATACACCACAGTCATGGCCTACCCTACCCACCACGACCGTGGTGACCCACCACGGCCGTGCTACTCACAAAACTCACCTAGTTTTCACTATTTTGCCCCTACTTGACCTAGTGCTTCCTCCCCACACCTATATATACCTAGGTGGCGGCTGGAGCACGAGGCTGGCTACCTTCTACCTCTTCCTAGTTCCCCAAATCGCCACCCACTCCATTCCACTTCACCTCCACCTCAAATCCACTCCATTTCACCATTTCCACCACATAACCCCCCCATATCTAAGCCTTCCATCCACTTCCCACCATCATCCCACTCCATTCCATCCAAGAAGAAGGAGGAGGACGACCTTGCAGCTGTTGGAGAGGAGGACTTCTTCATCTACACCGAGCTCCATGGCTTCTTCTACCTCTTTCTCCTCTCTTTTTGTATTTTGCTTTGCTATGAGTAGCTAGGCCCCTTGGGTGGGCTGTTTGGGGGAAAATATGTTACTTTGATACCATGTTGGGGGGAAAATGACATGTAAACTTTGTAATTTCATTTGTTAATGATTATATTCTATTTACATCTCATTCTCCATGGATTGCTTGTTGGTTTGTGTGTGAAATCACTTAGGAATTTAGGCAAATTGCTTATATGTGTGAATTTTGGGATTTGCCCCTAGGTCCAATTCTTGGATCCCTAGGTTGCCTCCCATCTTCCTACATCTTAATCAATCTCCCTAAACCTAAGTGAGAGATCTAAGTAGCTAGATTAGATAATTCTAGTGCAATTAGCATGGTGCCTTCTCAAGGCTAGAATGTGGGGGAATTGGGGTCCAAAACCCTAATTTCACCTCCCCATTACTACCCTTGGCCCCTAATTGCCCTAGGAATGCCTAATCTAGAAACCTAGACTTGATTAGACTCTAATTGAATTGAACCTAATCCCTAACCCAATTGAGCCTCGTAAGGGTAGTAGGAGGTGTTAGGGACTAGTTCCCCTATACACAACCTAGCATATCCATGGCCAGTTAGTAGCTTAGGTTAATTCATTAGACTCTAACTTGTTGTTTGGTTTGGATAATCTAAATGGAATCATAATGTTCACATGTCACCCCCCAACTTAAGTGATAAGTTCATACCCCTAAACAGCCCACATATCTCTTTACTGCTTAAAACCCTAGTTCTGTGCTTGCTTAGCTTAGTTAGTTCTTTTCTTGCTTAGTTAGCTTCTTGCCTTGCTATTTCCTTGTTTATGCTAGTTTAGTTCTTGAATTGTTCTTTTTCTTTTCTCTTGATTGCCTTAGCATAATTTGCCTTTTCATACCTAGCTTAATCCTTTCTTGCTTGTTTAGCCTTAATCTAGTCTAGGGTTAATGTAGATTTCATTCCTGCCTTTAATTGCTTGCTTGTTCATCCTTAGTTAACCATGAAAATCAACCTTCAAACCCTTAACCCTAGTCTCCGCAGTAGGAACCTAGCCAAACTAACCTAGCTCTAGTACCCCCTCTTTTCGCTGTGGATCGACCCTATACTTGCCACCTTCCTATACTACGACACGACCCTGTGCGCTTGCGGGTGTAGTTGTTTTAGTAGACGTAGGTAGCTAGTTTAGGTCTTATAAATTTTGAAAGCAAACCCCCATCCACCGTGCATTCCGACCTCGTGGGGCGCATCTATTCAATTGAGTAGGACAGCATGATTCAAAAGTTTGGGGTGGTAGGGCAGGTATGCCCTAGTTTCACTTTGCATTTCACCTACCACATCCACTTTTGTTTTCTTGTTTTTGCTATCTACCTTAGTCATCTTTACTGCTTTGCATACCTGCATGCCATGTCGTTTACTTTCTTGTCATTTTTTGTGTAATTTTCAAAAAAATTTCTCTTTTTTCCATGCATTGCATATCATGTAGATTTTTAGTAATTCTTGCATGTTATAGCTAGTATTTGCTTGTTTACTGCTTTAAGTTCAATAATATAGAGTTTAGATGTGATTGAAGGCAACTTGGCACTATTTTGGCCAATTTTGCCCAAATTTGAGATTTCTTGCCTAAAAGTATGTTTTGACCCAATCTCTACTATTTTGAGTAAAAATGATGATCTTTGACAAATGCAAGTGAGTTAACATTGTTTGTTGCTAAATGGTATCAATTCTTGACTTTTTACATGTGCATCGCCTCTCTTAGGATTGTGATTGAATTGGTTGAATTGTGAAATTGAGCAAGCTTTGAACGCTTAGTGTTTGTGGAATTACTTGTTTGATATATCAATTTCATTTTGTTCATTCATGTGGTGTGATATCTTGGATGAAGTGTTGGATTAATTCTCATGCAGGATGTCTTATGTGGAAAATCATACCAATGACCCCTCTTTGACCCGATTCTTCTTCCATCATCTTCATACTCCTCCGCCTCATAAAAAGATGCCCTAGTGCACATAATCAGCCTTGGCCACCTCTAAAAGTTTGGGGTGGCCATATCTTCATCTCCCCGCTTCACTCTATGCACCATTTGCCCTATCTACACCAAGGGCAAGAAAGAAAAGAAAAGAAAAAAGAAAAGCAAAAACAAAATAAAAGGATGCTCCTATTTAAGAGCATTCAAATAAAGAAAAGATGAGTGTGTAAAAACACTCCAAAAATCTTACCGCAACCCTTTCTTCCACTTTCATGCCCATTGAGCTAGGAAACATCAAAATTAGCTCACTTTGCCCTTTTTCGCAGACATGTGGGTCATTTGGTATGATTTGAAATATAAGATTGAATGCATGAATGTGAAACAACACTCCTAGTCATTCTTGATTAACACCATCATGAAACGGTTTACCCAGAACTTTATGGAAGAAGTATTGATAACTTGTGTATTCTATGCGCTATATTTGAAGTTCATATGCTTTGTGCTCTTTTCATGATTGGTTTGTGAAAGCAGGAGAGGAGAGAGGTGAAATGCATGCACTTAGTCATCTTTGATCTCATTCAGCGATAATCATCCTTTGCATTGCGTTTGTCGTTTCTTGCTTGTGAAAATTCTGTAGAGAGATTGAGTTAGAGCATACTTGAGGACAAGTATGTCTCAAGTTTGGGGTGGTGATTCAGCCCTATTTTAGGGCTTAATCTTGTGTCTTTTTGCTTTTCAATCACATCTATACCTATTAGATTACATGTTATTTCCCCTAATATGCATATTTGTGTAAAATGCACTTATGGACATTATTTGCATGTTTTTCAGGTACTTGGACCACACTTGGATGGATGAGAGAGATGGAGGGGCCCAAAGAAGGCCCCAGAGCTCCCCCAACCTACCCCTAGTGGCCAAGAGTCAAGCTTTAGCAAAGAAGTCCATGGATAACAAAGTTTGAAGCTCAAAGTGCAAGAAAAGCCCCCAGCACGGTCGTGGTAACACAGAACGGTCGTGCTGCAAATGAAAAAATCACATGAAAAATCTCAGTTTTGAAGCAGCTGCAGAGCATACTCTACCACGGCCGTGCCACGCAGCACGGCCGTGCCACACAGCACGACCATGCTGCGACCACCCACCACGACCGTGCCACGTAGCACGGCCGTGCTACCAGATCCCACCACGGCCGTGCTACCAACTCCCACCACGGCCGTGCTACCCTCAACCCACCACGGCCGTGGTGACCACCACGGTCGTGGCCTTTTCAGCCCAAATTTGACCACCAACCTGACATTTAGCCATTTTAATTCCCACGACCGTGCCCATACACCACGGTCATGGCCTACCCTACCCACCACGACCGTGGTGACCCACCACGGCCGTGCTACTCACAAAACTCACTTAGTTTTCACTATTTTGCCCATTTTGCCCCTACTTGACCTAGTGCTTCCTCCCCACACCTATATATACCTAGGTGGCGGTTGGAGCACGAGGCTGGATACCTTCTACCTCTTCCTAGCTCCCTAAATCACCACCCACTCCATTCCACTTCACCTCCGCCTCAAATCCACTCCATTTCACCATTTCCACCACATAACCCCCCATATCTAAGCCTTCCATCCACTTCCCACCATCATCCCACTCCATTCCATCCAAGAAGAAGGAGGAGGACGACCTTGCAGCTACTGGAGAGGAGGACTTCTTCATCTACACCGAGCTCCATGGCTTCTTCTACCTCTTTCTCCTCTCTTTTTGTATTTTGCTTTGCTATGAGTAGCTAGGCCCCTTGGGTGGGCTGTTTGGGGGAAAATATGTTACTTTGATACCATGTTGGGGGGAAAATGACATGTAAACTTTGTAATTTCATTTGTTAATGATTATATTCTATTTACATCTCATTCTCCATTGATTGCTTGTTGGTTTGTGTGTGAAATCACTTAGGAATTTAGGCAAATTGCTTATATGTGTGAATTTTGGGATTTGCCCCTAGGTCCAATTCTTGGATCCCTAGGTTGCCTCCCATCTTCCTACATCTTAATCAATCTCCCTAAACCTAAGTGAGAGATCTAAGTAGCTAGATTAGATAATTCTAGTGCAATTAGTATGGTGCCTTCTCAAGGCTAGAATGTGGGGGAATTGGGGTCCAAAACCCTAATTTCACCTCCCCATTACTACCCTCGGCCCCTAATTGCCCTAGGAATGCCTAATCTAGAAACCTAGACTTGATTAGACTCTAATTGAATTGAACCTAATCCCTAACCCAATTGAGCCTCGTAAGGGTAGTAGGAGGTGTTAGGGACTAGTTCCCCTATACACAACCTAGCATATCCATGGCCAGTTAGTAGCTTAGGTTAATTCATTAGACTCTAACTTGTTGTTTGGTTTGGATAATCTAAATGGAATCATAATGTTCACATGTCAGCCCCCCAACTTAAGTGATAAGTTCATACCCCTAAACAGCCCACATATCTCTTTACTGTTTAAAACCCTAGTTCTGTGCTTGCTTAGCTTAGTTAGTTCTTTTCTTGCTTAGTTAGCTTCTTGCCTTGCTCTTGCCTTGTTTATGCTAGTTTAGTTCTTTAATTGTTCTTTTTCTTTTCTCTTGCTTGCCTTAGCGTAATTTGCCTTTTCATACCTAGCTTAATCCTTTCTTGCTGGTTTAGCCTTAATCTAGTCTAGGGTTAACATAGATTTCATTCCTGCCTTTAATTGCTTGCTTGTTCATCCTTAGTTAACAATCAAAATCAAACTTCAAACCCTAAACCCTAGTCTCCGCAGTAGGAACCTAGCCAAACTAACCTAGCTCTAGTGCCCCCTCTTTTCCCTGTGGATTGACCCTATACTTTCCACCTTCCTATACTACGACACGACCCCGTGCGCTTGCGGGTGTAGTTGTTTTAGTAGACGTAGGTAGCTAGTTTAGGTCTTATAAATTTTGAAAGCAAACCCCCATCCACCGTGCATTCCGACCTCGTGGGGCGTATCTATTCAATTGAGTAATATGTTAGCACCACTAGCGGAATCGCACCAGTAGGTAAGTCCTTGGAAGAAGGCGGAAGACTCCTTGCAAAGTGGGTAAGTCCTTGGTAAGGTTGAAGACTCTTTGTATTGGATAGGTAAGTCCTTTGTTTGGTCATGTATTGTAAGTCTTATGAATGAATATAAGAATGTAATGGTTAGGAAATCCTAGAGGTTGACCTCTCTAGGTAAGTGGACTGACATACTTCTAGTTTGAAGTGTGGAACCACTCTAAATAGCTTGTCTACTTGTGTTTGCTCAATCTCTCTCATCCTTGTTGTGCATGTTTTAGTTGCACTCAAATTACCTATTAGCAACCTTATCTTATCATATATCTTGAAGGTCTAATGAATTTTGTTTAAGTGCATTCAGCTCTATTCACCCCCCCTATAGAGCATCTAATCACCCATCTAGGATCCAACATTTGTGGCCCACAGGTTCACTGGTTCCAGATCCTATGGAACTGGTTCCATAATATGAAATGGAGTTGTTGCCTTTATAGGGGTATGTTGAAGAAGATGCCTACGTTGGATAGAATGAAGGAGTGGGGTTTTATCAATCAAACTCAATGCCTCCTATGTAAGAACATGGAGGAATCTCATCTGCATCTTTGGTGGAGCTGCACCTTCTCGAAGTATATCTGAGAGTTTCATTGAAACTGTGTTGGGGTGGTTTACCTCCGGATACCTTGGATGATAGCATTCTTTGGAACCTGGAGAAAACGGCCTCCAACCATGCTCTTAGATGCTTCTCCGGTCTTTGTATAGCTGATATGATGTTCCTTGTGTGGAAGGAGAGGAATAGTAGGCTACACACTGGTAGGGAGAGAGACTACTTACACATTTTTGAGGACCTCATCCTTGATGTGAGAAACATTTGTAAGGACAGACCTCAGATTTGTAAAGGTCTGGACCATAGGATACAGGAACATTGGGGGATTTTTTAGAGTATACCCCTCCCTTGTTTTGCTGTATACGAGGTTTGGCTTATACCACCCCGCTTTTTATTTTTGGAGTAATATATTACCTTATCCAAAAAAAAGAGAATAAGCAAGCAACCTGAAATCAAAGTGTAACACCCAAGTATTACTATTTTGTTCACAAACTCACATTAAGACTAACTTGAGTTCCAAGTTAGGGTTTTGGGGTCACTAGAGAGTAAGGGAATTGTTTATTTAGTGAGTAAAATAGGTTATAGGGCAGTCTCTAATATAGCAACTAAGAGTAGAGACATAAGTACAAGTGAGTAATATGGGACTAATATTATAGGAATAACAAAGCAACACAAGTAAACAACACAGTATATATATACTCCCCCTCAAGCTAGAGTGTAGATGTCAAACAAGCCCAGCTTGTCAATCAGAGTTTAAAACTGAGCTTTAGGCAACATTTTGGTGAAGATATCCGCAAGCTGCTTGACAATGCTTATATATGGAGTGCAAATGTGCCCAGATAGAACTTTCTCCCGAATAAAATGGCAATCAACCTCAATATGCTTTGGACGTTCATGGAAAGTGGGGTTTCTTGCAATAAAAATAGAGGCTTTGCTGTCATAGAACATAGGAATGGGGCTGGAATAAGCAATATCAAACTCATGTAGAAGGCCACAGGCCCATAGAAGCTCACATGCAGTATGAGCCATGGCTCTGTATTCTGCATCGGCACTGGATCTAGCAACCACAGTCTGATTTTTGCTTTTCCATGTGACTAGATTTCCTCCCATAAAAGTACAATATCCAAAAGTAGACATCCGATCATATCGACTTCCTGCATAGTCAGAATCTGAGAATCCAGATAAATTGCAATGGCCATGCTTTTTATACAGAAGACCTTTCTCTAGAGAGCTTTTGAGATATCGTAATATGTGACAAATAGCATCCCAGTGGCACTGTCGGGGTTTATCAAGATACCGGTTTATGAATCCTACAACACCTACTAGGTCAGCCCTAGTGACCTTCAGGTAGATAAGCTTGCCTACCAGTCTCCGAAACCGGTGGCGATCATCATAAGGAGGAGAGTTGTCATCGTCCCAATCCATATTAGGATCTATAGGAGTGTTGGCTGGCTTGCAGCCCAGCATGCATGTTTCCTTCAACAGATCAAGAACATATTTTCTCTGTGAAATATAGATCCCTGCACATGATCTAGCAACCTCAATGCCTATAAAGTATCATAGTTTGCCAAGGTCCTTGGTGATGAAGTGTTGTGCTAAATAATTTTTGGTTGCATGTATACCCACATTATCACTGTCAGATAAGATAATATCATCAACATACACAATAAGAATAACAACTCATACTGCTGACTTACAAACAAATACAAAATGATCAGATTGTGATCGTCGAAAGTCAAAGGTAATTGAGATCTAACTGAGTTTATCAAACCACACACGCAGGTTCTGTTTAAGACCGTAGATGGCCTTTCTGAGTTTACATATTTTGAAGGTAGACTCCCCCTGAGCAACAAATCCCAGAGGTTACTCCATGTAGACTTCCTCATGGAGATCTTCATATAGAAAGGTGTTTTTGACATCGAGTTGAAACAGAGGCCAGTCTTTATTCACAACAATAGATATCAGAATGCAAACATAATTTAAGCGTACAACTGGAGAAAGAGTCTCAAAGTTGATAACACCATATGTCTATGTGTAACCTTTTGCAACTAATCTGGATTTTAGGCGTTCAATAGTGCCATATTGTTGATATTTGATAGTAAATATCCAACGACAGCCCACGGTAGGGCAAGAAGAGGGACGATCGACTAGATCCCATGTCTGACGATCGCAGAGTGCATGCATTTCTTACTCCATAGCATGTTTCTAGGCAGGAATGTGAAGGGCCTCTTCTGTTGATTTAGGTATAGTCACAACAGACAAAACAGAAGTGAAGCATGCAAAACTACCATAGAGATTGTCAGAGGAACAGAAATTACTGATAGGGTGGTGAGTAGATGAATGAACACCTTTTTGTAATCTGATAGGAAGGTCCAGGTCAGAAAATACCTTATTGGGTGGTGGATCAACCACAGACGAAGGAGTTGGTTCGACTGGGGCCTCAGAAGTAGTATTTCTCTTTGACCTGCGCTGGTAGACTTGCAATGGGTGTTCCGTAGGCATATCATGAGAAGGTAAATCCTCAACAATAGTTGGTAAAGGTGTGTTGGCCATAATATCAGCAGACAGTTTTGATCCATCAATAGAGTAGTAAGGCATATGCTCAAAGAAGGTCACATCCACACTAACAAATCACTATTTTTGAATAGGATCAAAGCAACGGTAGCCTTTTTGTGTACAGGAATACCCCAAAAAATCACACTTGATTGAGCGAGCATCAATTTTTATGAGTCTAGGGCGACGATCTTTCACAAAGCAAGTACTCCCAAAAATGCAAGGAGGAAGAGAGAATAAGGGTTTATCAGGAAAAAAATGGTGTAAGGAACCTGATTTTGCAAAATAGAGGAAGGCATGTGATTTATAAGATAGCAAGCCGTAGAGACAACTTCATGCCAGAAATGATGGAGTACTTTGTAGTGTATGAGAAGAGTATGAGCAACCTCAAGTAAGTGGCAATTTTTTCTTTCAGCGACACCATTTTATTGAGGAGTGTAAGGGCAAGGGGTCTGATGGATGGTACCACAAGCAGCACAGAAGGAGGTAACATATTTTTGCATGAACTCAAGTGCATTATTAGTAAGAACATTTTTAATAGGTATGTTAAAATGGGTGTGAATTTTAGCAAAGAAAGTACAAATAGTTTCCATCAAAATATCCCGACCCTTAAGCAGAAACATCCATGTGGTGCTAGAGTAGTCATCAATGAAAGTCATAAAATATTTCACACTCGAGTGACTCGATACGGAACAAGGACCCCAAATATCAGCATGAACAATGTCAAAATTTTCTTTAGAAGCAATAACCTTCTTAGCAGGAAAAACAGAACGAGTTTGTTTGCCAAATACACAAGTTTCACAAGTAAAACTGTTCTCAGATAAAGTAGAAAATAAATGTTTTAATTTGGGAGATGATGGGTGACCCAGTCTAAAATGCCACTATAGTCCAGTCACTCAAGTAGATAGCATAGAAGAAGTAGCAGGAGGTCCATCCAGATAATACAGTATGTCTGGTCCTTCATGGCTCGAGCCAATCCTCATCTTTGTGTGGAGATCCTTCAAAACACAGCCAAAAGGATCAAATTTAATAGAGCACTTGAGTTGTTTTATCATCTTACTTACTAGATAAAAGATTAACAGGAAACTATGGGATATATAAAATAGAATTTAGTTGTAGCTTTGGTGAAAGAGGAATTGTGCCAGTGCCATGAACTGTAGTTTTGGAACCATTTGCAATAGTAACAGACGGGATAGTAGTAGTTTTATTGAGAGCAGAAAATAGGTGAATGTCACTGGCCATATGAGTGGATGCACCCAAATCAATACACCATTTATTGTTACTAGTAGTTGGAGATGCAAGCATAGTAGAGGGTCCCACTGTAGAGGAGGGTAGCTGTATGATATGCTCCTGGAACATCTTCTCAAATTCAGAATGAAGCCAGTCTGCATTTGTAGGAGCAACAGGTGTGTCAGAGGTAATGTCAGCAGGAGACTCTATAGAAGCCTAGTTAGCCCAAGCGGGCTTGCCATGCTTAATCCACTAATGTTCTTTAGTATGATTGTCCTAGCCACACCAGTTGCAGTAGCAAGGGTCGGGAGGTGTACCACATCCAAGAGTAGATGAGCCATGACCACCCGAGGGAGGAGGTCAACCTCCACAGCCACGACCGCGACCACGGCCACGGCTAGAATCAACAGGGTGAGCAATGAGAGCCGGATGCTCAATAGCAGGAGTAGGAGTCATGGATAGTAGTCATTGGACTCCTTTTAGGACATCTCTGAGGGTAGGCAACAGATCACTCGATAGAATCTGGTCGACCACACCAGAGAAGGATGCAGGAAGAGCAACCAAAAATTAAACAAGCTGAAGTTTGTTGTGCTATTTCTTGGCTACTTTGATGTACACCGTCAAGGGGTGGTAGAGTTTGAACTCATTCCAGAGAGATGAGCACTGATTGTAGAAGTCGTCAATAGAGGTGTTAAGGGAGAACTCCTTCTTGGTCAAGTTTTTGAAAATTTCAAAAACTCACTTGGGATTCTCCTAATGAGAGTAAACATGGGAGAGTTTATCCCACATGGCCTTAGAGTCATGAAGATAGAGTTGAGATTGGCTAATCTTTGGTTCAGTAATGTTGAGGAGCCATGACATAACTCCAAAGTTGTCCTTAGACCATTATGCATAGCTTTGTTTGGTTTTGTCATCCACATTAGCAGTAGGAACAACAGGAGGCTCAGTAGTGAGAAGGTGGTACTGACCTTGCACTTTGACATACAGAATAAAGGACGTCGACCACAGATGATAGTTGGAGCCACCATCAAGTTTCACCATGGTGACACACACACACAGTGAGGAGGCTCAAATAAAGCCATAGCAGTGGCAGTAGTTGGCACAACAACAGAGTAGATTAGAGACCCACGACGGGGCAGATAGCAGTAGCAAGGATCTGACAAGTCAAATCAGAGAACCTATATAGGGTAGAGTATGCATATAGAGAAACCTACGCCGTCATGAGGAAAACTAATGTTACTTCATGAGGCGTAGACAGAGAAGATGGTGAGATGAGAGACTCTCAACTTAGATGGTCAGTGGTTGTCCAAACCTAGATATGTAGTTTACCCAGACGTAGAGAGAGAGAGAGGAGAAGAGCAGTGGCAGCTGTAGCAGGGAAGGGAGGGAGGAGGTGCAGGAGGGTGGTTGTGGCGGTAGAAAGGAGGAGGAGGTGGTGGCCACGGGTGGCGGTAGGAAGGGAGGAAGAAGGGGGTGGGTCGGCGGCGGGGAAGGAGGAGGTGGTGGCAGGGAAGGAGGGGGTGGTAGCGGGGAAGGAGGAGGTAGGGGTTGGAGGAAGCTGGGAAGGGAAGGAGGGGAGGTGGGCGGCAGTGAGGAAGTGGAGGAGGGGAGGGGTGGTGGTGCTAGTGGGTGAAGGGCAGGGGCAGTGATGGTGGGGGGGGGTAGGGGGTTGATGGCTCACGTCATTTTGGCTGGGTGGGTGGGGAGAAAAGGACCTTCTCTTGATACCAACTAGAGAGTAAGGGAATTGTTTATTCAGTGAGTAACAGGTTACTTGGTAGTCTCTAATATAGCATTTGAGAGTAGAGACATAAGTACAAGTGAGCTATATGGGACTAATATTACAGGAATAACAAAGCAGCACAAGTAAACAACACAATATATCTATAGGGTCAAATTAGGGTTTTGGTTTCCCAAATCCTAATTGACACATTTAATGCCTTTTAAACTCACGAACTCTAATTTTGTTATCATATGAATTTATAAACTCAAATTAAGTTATAAATGTAATTTTATAAACAAATACTAAACTTTATCCATCTAAGTCATTTAAGCATGTTATATTCATTAGAACTAAAAACTTAGGGTTTCCATGTTTTAATACATTGAAGTTAGTAACATCAGGAACTTTTGGAATTCTGATTAGCATTAGGTATTAAAACTAATTTTATTGAAATCCTTTAATTTTTCTAATTAAGTTTCTTATATAATATGTCATGAATTGATAATCCTATAATTTTTTATGATTTTAGCAAAATTTACTATTTCTAGCCAATAAGGGCTTGCCACCTAGGCAATGAACCTGGCTCCCAGGTATGCTAACTAGGCTGGGCTGAACTAATGGGCTCATGCCAACTAGGCTTCCCGTGCTTACGTAGATGGGTGCAAAAAAGGAAAGAAATGGCCAGTCTATCCCTTACCTTAACACGGGCGCTTGGGGGCAAGGGAGTCTTTTCCCTCCCTATCTTCTTCTTCCTCTCTCTCACTCATGAGCAGACTCTAGTGAGTCAACAAGAAGGTTGAATCTGGGATCGTATCCTCTTGAGAGAAAAGCGAGGGTGTCAGTACCTTTGTCTCACCTCATCGAACTCATTGAGGGCTTCAATTTCCCTAGAGAGGATCAGAGTCGATAGGGCGGTGAAGAGGTTTCTCCAGTGAGGTCATAGAGAGGGATAAAGGTGGAGGATGTTGACGTTGAGGTTATACATTGCCTATATTTTGATAATGACTTAACCATTCCATTCATATGTATCTAATATGTATATTAAGCATTGATTTCAGGTATTAGGTACATGAAAAGGATCCCAAATCCAAAACCCTAGATTGAATCAAGTTCAAGTCAAAGAGCTACAAGTGTGCTTTTGTGGAAATCTATGTAAATGTCCTTAGAACATATTTGTAAGCACTTGTAATGATGAATTGACTTGTAACTAAGATGAGAAAAATGATTGGGACATAAAACACCAATGTGAGATCACTTTAGATGCATATGCAAAGATTGACATCAGGTTGTCAATCGGTCAAGTTTCTCCCTAGGACAAACTCGATCGATCCACCTTGATACAATCTCTAAATATTTCATCGGTCGAGTTGTGTCTTCACATAACTTGACCGATGGAGTACCTGACCAAAACGATCATTCATTGATCAGTCAAGTTTCTTCAAAACAAACTCGACCGATACTTTGAAAACGGTTTGTCGTTTACTCTATCGGTTGAGTTAACTTTATTGAAACTCTACCAATTGCACTGTACGGAATATGCAGAAAAATGTGATGTGACCATTGGTGGGTTATTTGATCGAAAATAGAGACGTTTTCTTGAAGGAAAATGACTATATTTCGCCCAAGAGTTCACCTAACTCAAAGCAACACCCTCAGCTATATATAGAACACTTATAGTTCATTCCAAGGCTGCTCATTCATTGCAAACTTAGTCCTAGCATAGCTGAGAGTGTTATAAGCCTTCGAGCCCCTTTCTCTCTCTCTACCTTCATGTCAAATTTGTGAGTATGAGTGAGATAGGTTCATGTGTAAGAGAGCTACTCCCTATATTGTTGTAAAGCTCTCCTCCTCCATCTTCCAACCTCAATTCCTATTGAAGTCAAGTTGAAGATCCCTCTCCAAGTGAAGGAGAAGGAGGTGTTGTTCTTCAAGATTGAAGAAGGCAAGCTGCTCCAGGTCTCCAAGTGAAGGAGATAGGTGCTCCAGATCTCTGAGTGAAGGAGAGAAGCAAGGCAACGTTCAAGGAAGATAGGTAATCCCTTAAAGGCAGAAGACTTGAAGAAAGGAGTGGGTAAGTCCATGTTGATGGCTGAAGACTCCATGGTTCAAGTGGGTAAGCTCCTTCTATAGGTTGAAGATCTTTGCTTGAGGTACCAAATCCTTGGATGTGTGGTTGTTGTGTCTTGTAATCTTATTGTGGAATATAAGAGTACCAAGATTGCAAATCCTAGAGACTAACCCACTCTAGGTAGTGGACTGATATTGATCCTAAGTTTAGGACATGGAACCACTCTAAAACACATGTCCAAGTGCTTGCTTTTCACTATCTCTCATCCTTGCTATGAATGTTAGGTTGGGACATCAAATTGTTGCTTGTTTAAGCTTTTCAAATATATAATTTGGTGGTCTAATTCATCTTGTGAGAATTTGTGAAGCTCTATTCAACCCCCCTAGAGCCCATTGATCTAAAAAGTAGTATAAGAGAAGGTCTTCTCCAAGCTACTTCAACAAGTAGAAGAAAATGGGCAATTCGGCACTTGGTTCGCTTAACTTAGAAGGAAGATTCTCCATGAGACCTCTGATCTTCGATGGTACCAACTTCCTCTATTGGAAGAGAAGGATGCAGTTCTACCTCCAAGGTGTGAGCTATGAAATGTGAAAGATAGTCCACCTCAAATATGAAGATCCAAAGGGGGACATCACCACATGGACTGAAGTTGAAATGAAGCATGCTGAACTCAACACCAAAGTTGTGAGCATCATCTACGCTGCCCTCACTCCATCTGAGTTCAACTAGATCTCCTTATGGGACACCACACATGAGATATGGCACAAATTGTGTGTCACCTATGAAGGAACTGAGCAAGTTAAGGAAGCTAATATCTACATGCTTGGTGGTCTTCTAGAGAACTTCAAGATGGGTAAGAATGAGAGAGTAGTTGATATGTACACTAGGGTCAATGTCATCATAAATGGATTGGCGGCCCTTGGGAGTGTGCTAGACAAAGGCACCATCAACTCCAAGTTCTTGAGATCTCTTCCAAAGAGATGGGAGCCCAAGGTGACATCCATTGAAGAGGTGTACATGCTAAGTGAGATATCAACTGAGGAGTTGATTGGTAATCTTCAAGCCCATGAGCCTAGGCTTGACAAGCAAGAAGAGGAAGAGAAGAGAGAAGAAAAAGAGTCCAAGAAGATAAAAGGCACAACCTTCAACGCACAAATTGAAGAAATGGTGTGGCAACAACAACTTGCTTTGAAGTCCCCCAACCCTTCCTCAAATGAAGATGAAGGCCCTAATGAGCATGAGGCAAACACTTCAAGAGAAAGCCTTCCTCTTCAACTCCAAGGTGCTATGAGTGTGGTAAAAAAGGATACTATAAGAGTGACTGCCCCAAGGCCAAGAAGATCCATCACAAGAGTAGCCACAAGAAAGATAAGGAGTAAAAGAGAGAAGGCAAGTACAAGAGGAAGGACAACAAAGAAAGAAAACCAAGAGATGCAGCCCATGCAGCTTGGGAGGAGTCTTGTTCAAGCTCCTCAAGCTCCAAAGATGGAGAATGTCATCTTGCTCTCATGGCCTCTATTAGTGAAGATGTATGTGAGGTAAGTGAGGTAAGCAAGGTAAGTGAAGTAAATTTGCTAGAGCTACCTAAAGAAACTATCATTGATATGCTAAATGAATGCCAATCATCCTTTACTAAATGTAAATCTAAAAGGAAAAGGTTAGGCAAGATAGTTGATGATCTTTATGCTAAAATTGAAATCCTGGATAAAAATGAAAAACTGCTCCTTGATAGCATAGACTCTTTGCAAGGGCAATTTCTTGATCTTGAGCTTCAATATAATGGAGTAGAGGTTGAGAATGATGTATATCTTAAAAATATTGAAAACCTTAAGATAGAAAACTAAAAGTGCCTAGATGAGCTTGATGGTCTTAAAACTGAAAATGTAGAGCTCAAACTCATTGATGATTCTAGGAGGAATGAAGTTTATGCTTATCAAAGAGAAATTGTTTTGCTTAAATCGGAAAATGCCAAGTTACTTTCTCAAGTTAATGATTTATCTTCTAGACCTATTTTGCAAAGTAATGAAGTTGCTAGCATAGCGTTAGAACGATATTCCTTTCATACTAAAGCCCTCTATTTAGAGGCTGACCTATTGCATGCTAGAGATGATCTTTCTAGTCTTTCTACTACTGTTATTAACCTTAGTGATGATAATGCCAAGTTAAGTTCTTCTTTGCAAAAGTTTCTCTCAGGAAAGAAATCCGTCAATGATGGCCTAGAACACTCTACCAAATAAATTGGTACTAGCAGTTTGGGATATGATGGGACTGCTCCCAAAGGTAAGAAAAAGAGCAAGAACAAGGATAAGAAGAAGAGTGTGGAACCTCCTATTTTCCATGGAGAGACTTCCGACTCTAAGAACCCTATGGTTTGTGTTCATTGTAAATGTGATGACCATTACTCTACTTATTGTCCTTACAAACCCAAGGGGACCAACCCAAAGATGAAATGGGCCTCTAAGCTAACCACGGATCCCAAAGTTTGAGTTGAGTTCCGACATCCTTCTTTATTGTAGGTTAAAAAGAGATGGATTGTTGATAGTGGCTGCTCTAAGCACATGACTGGAGAAATCAGCCATTTCAACAAGTTTGTGAAAAAGAAAGGAGGATCGGTAACCTTCGGGGACAACAAAAGGGTAAGTTCATAGGTGAGGGTGATGTAGGCAATGAGCTATGTATTAAGAGTGTTTTGCTTGTTGATGGCCTACATCACAATTTGATTAGTGTAAGTCAACTATGTGATAATGGATATCTTGTATTGTTTACATCCTTAGAATGTTTGCTTCTAGATTCCCTCTCTTACAATGTCATATATAAGGGAACTAGAAATGGTAATCTTTATGTTATTGTTCTTGATGCTCTTAAGCCCATTCTTGATAGATGCTTGGTAGTGGATAAAAATGATATTTCTCTTTGGCATCGCCATTTGGGTCATGTGAATATGCATCAAATGAAGAAATTGATCAAAAAAGACTTGGTTCAAGGACTTCCCAAATTGGATTTTGAAAAGGATGAGGAATGCCAACCTTGTACACAAGGGAAACAAACCAAATCCTCCTTCAAATCCAAAGGAGTCATGAGTACCAAGAGAGTTCTTGAACTTCTTCACATTGATCTATTCAGACCAATGAGAACACAAACGCTTCGTGGTTCCAAGTATTGTCTTGTTATTGTTGATGATTTCTCTCGATATACTTGGACCTTCTTTATCATTTCTAAAAGCGATACTCTTGATGTTTTCTTGAGATTTTTTAAACGGGATGAAAATAAAGCTTCTTGCCAGATTGTTTCTATCCATAGTGATCATGGGGGAGAATTTGAAAATGATCTTTTTGAGCATTTTTGTGAAGAATCTGGTTATTCACACAATTTCTCTTCTCCTCGTAAGCCTCAACAAAATGGGGTTGTAGAGAGGAAGAACAAGTCATTACAAGAGATGGCTAGGACCATGATTCTTGAGTATGACACTACTAAGAAGTTTTGGGCTGAAGCTGTTAGCACCTCATGCTTTGTGCAAAACCCAGTTTTTACACATCCTTCTTTAAAGAAAACCCCCTATGAACTATGGCGTGGTAGAAAGCCGTCTATTGATTTCTTCCATGTTTTCAGATGTCCTTGTTTTGTTTTAAACATGAAGGATTCTCTTGACAAGTTTGATCTGAAATCTTATAAGGCCTTCTTCCTAGGCTATAGCACTACTAGCAGGGCATATAGAGTATTCAACATTGAATTGTCTAAAATTAAAGAATCTATAAATGTTAAGTTTGTTGAAACTAACCCTATTGTTAGCAAGCATATTGTGAATAATGATGTTACAGATGACTTAATTCCTATCTTAAAAGATCTCAACATTGACAACAAAGGCAAGCAAGTGATTGAAGAAGAAGAAGAAGAAAAGAAGGATCCTACTCCCCGCTTTGCAAAGAATCATCACAAGGAACTAATCATCAACAATCCATTTGAGAGAGTGAAGACATGAGCTGCATACAACAAAGAACAAGCAGACAGTGCCTTCATCTCACAATTAGAGCCAAAGAACATTAAAGAATCCCTTTGTGATGATGAGTAGATCCTTACCATGCAAGAAGAGCTGGAGCAATTCGAGAAGAATTGTGTGTGGACTCTAGTGCCAAGACCAAGTGATAGAAACATCATTGGCACCAAGTGGGTCTACCGCAACAAGCTAGATTAGCAAGGTAAAGTGGTAAGAAATAAAGCAAGGTTAGTAGCACAAGGTTACAACCAACAGGAAGGTATTGACTTTGATGAAACTTATGCTCCTGTTGCTAGACTTGAATCCATTAAAATGCTTCTCGCTTTTGCTAGTCATAAAAATTTCTTGCTATATCAAATGGATGTTAAAAGTGTGTTTTTGAATGGTACAATCGAGGAGGAAGTATTTGTTGCTCAACCTCTGGGCTTTGAAAATGACAAGCTACCTAATCATGTTTATTTGTTACAAAAAGCTCTCTATGGACTCAAACAAGTACCTCGAGCTTGGTATGAGAAACTAAAGAACTTTTTTTTAGATAATGGGTATGTCATGGGCAAAGTTGATTCTACCTTGTTTCTAAAACACACTTCTAACAATTTTCTTATTATTCAAATTTATGTTGATGATATTATTTTTGGCGGAACTGATCTTGATCGTTGTAAGGAGTTTAGTTCTCTTATGCAGAGTGACTTTAAGATGAGCATGATGGGTGAGTTGACCTTCTTCCGTGGCTTTCAAATCAAACAAACCAAAGAAAGAAACTTCATCAACCAAGGCAAGTACACAAATGAACTACTCAAATGCTTTGGGATGGAGAATATGAATCCAATGGATACACCCATGTCCAACACCGCCAAACTTGATAAAGATGAAGAAGGTGAGAAAGTAGATGAGAAGCTCTATAGAGGTATGATTGAAAGTTTACTTTCTTTAACTGCCTCTAGACCGGATATTATGTTTAATGTTGGCTTGTGTGCTCGCTTTCAATCTAGCCCTAGAAAATCACATCTTATAGTTGTTAAGAGGATTTTGAGGTACCTAGCCAAAACCCAAAATTTTGGACTATGGTATCCTAAATCAAGGGATTTTACTCTTAGAGCATATAGTGATGCGGATCATGCAGGATGTTTGGTTGATAGAAAGTGCACAAGTGGCACTTGCTTTCTCCTAGGACCATGCTTGGTGTCTTGGTTCTCCAAGAAACAGAACACTGTGGCATTATCAACAATTGAGGTTGAGTACATTGCAGCCAGGAGTTTTTGTGCCCAGGTCCCATGGATGAAGCAAATGCTCCAAGGCTATAACATATTTTTTGATGCTTCTCCTATCTTTTGTGACAATACTAGTGCAATTAATCTTTCTTACAATCTTATATTGTATAGTAGAGCCAAGCATATAGAGGTTCGCCATCACTTTCTCCGTGATCACATTGCCAAGAAGGATATCTATATCACGCATGTGGACACGGAAAATCAATTGGCAGATATCTTTACTAAACCTCTAGCTAGATATCAATTTAATTTTATTCGATCTAAACTGCTTATTGTTGCTTTGGATGATGTTTCTATGTGATCTAGCTAGTTGTTTTCAACCTATATGCTTGCTCATGTCATTTCTCATCTTATATGCCTATATATGCTTCAATCTGCCAAAATTTCTTGTTAACATGCTTAGTTTTTGCTTATTTTTGGGCTTTATCAAATTTCTTGTTTTATCTCTAAATAGTACCCAATGATGAGCTAAATGTGCCTAAGTGTGTTAATGATACATAATAGAATTGAAAAATGAATTTAATCGGCATGTATATGGCTAGAAACCAAGAATGTGACTTTTAGGTCAGGTTGACCTTCGGTCGAGTTTCACCAGGATAAACTCGACCGATCAGGAGCCGAGAGTTGTTCTTTAGAAAACCGTTCGGTCGAGTTTTACACTCTCAGAACTCGATCGATCCGTGGGCTGAGCCAATATTAAGTTAGGATCGGCCTACTATTTTCCCTCTCAACTTGAAAATAGTCGACCAATTCCTCATCTCTTAGCCCTAAGCTCTCACCCTCAACCCTAAACCTCCCACTACTAGCCCAAGTTCAACCTAGAAAGCTCAACCTAGACCTTCTCGGGTGTCTCTGGTGGTTTTTGTACGACATTTGAGGTTTGTTTTTGCTTGTTTGCACATTTTCTATCTCGTTTTCACATCAATGGCTTCCCAAAGAAGAAAACGAGCTGCTCTAAGAAATGCACCTGCTTCTTCTTCTCATAATCACTTGGTTCCCTTTGATAATACCTCCTTTGTGTCGATTGAGGCTGTAAATAGGTACAAGGAACTTCTTCCTAGAAGCCCTTTTCCTTTTCGCGCTTTGATCGATCCTTCTCCTAGGTATCAAGCGATTATTGCTCAAGTAGCTAGGTTGCTCGTCGTCCACCATTTGTCCGCCCTAGTGATTGAATGTGACTGCTTTTACAACTACATGACAAGCACTAAGGCTGTTCACGAGTTCTACGCTAACTTGCGTTAGAACTACGATTCGCTTATCCCGCCGCTGAATACTCAAGTAATTCTTACATTTATGATCGCCGATCGTCGTTTCCAAATCTCTGAGGATACTTTAAATATCTTTCTTGCCGTAGACGAGGAAAATGACACTTGGCGTAAGGATTATGGCGAGTACTTCGATCTTCTTGACCCGAAAGGTTTTTACAATCACTATGAATTGACATTACTGGATATTCATTGATTTTGAAGAAACTCGACGTGGCTTACAAGAAGAAGTCCACCTTGCCCTCATCCTCTCTTGACGTAATGAGACATATATTGGCTTTAGTGATCAACAGTAATGTCCATCCAAAGAAAAATCAAACGGACATTGCAGAGAACACTGCAGTCATTATGTATTATTTGTTGAACAATATCAGTGTCAAGTGAGCCAGATACATCTTACATCATATGACCTTCTTCAACACTGGTAAGAACATCAAAGGCACCCACCCACCCTATCCGACTTTGATTTGTGGTCTTTTCAAGTTCGCCACTGACAAATCCCTCTTTTCTGACTTCTATTACCCGGTTGCTAGAAAAGGTGTTTGTATTAGTGAAACCACTCTTCAAAAGTCTGTTCCCGTGTTTTCCTCCGCCTCTGGTGCTTCTGCCTCTGCCTCCGCTTCAGCTTCCCCATCCTCCTCTACCCTAGACCCACCTCCACAGCCTCCTCCTAGACCCAGCCGTGTGTTTTTTCGTGTGTCAAATGAAACCATTTTGGGTTATATGATGCATCAACAGGTGTACAGCCAACAGGTTCAGGACCACCTGCACCAGGATTTGTGTTCCATCATGTCAACCATGAACCTTTCTTGTGCTCAGCCCTATCCCACCTACCAGCCCTATCCCAGTAGTTCTTATGCTTCATATGCATATGATCATTACTATCCTGCTCCCGAGCCTTCCGTTGCTGCTCCACCACCTTTTACTGGTGGTAGCTCCGCTCCTACCATCCGCCCGTTACCTACTGCCCCCCTAGCCACCCTGCTAGCCTCACTGGGTGACTCTGTTCCATCTTTCCCACAGGCCAATGAGCTTCACTCTCTTGGTATGTCTTGGGCTGCGCAGAATGCCCGCTGGCCCGATCGTTCTGATGAGGAGATGCCAGACCAGGCTGAGGATGCTGCTGATGATGAAGGTGACGACGAGGATGCTTCTCACAATGGTGATGGTGATGGTGTTGATGATGATGCTGACACTACTGCTCCACCTTCTGACGGGGACGAGTACTACACACCTGGAAATGATGATGTTGTTGATATAGATAGCATAGATGTTTAGGTGGTTTCTTAGTTTGTAGTCTAGCATGCTTATTATATACATATTTCTAGACTATTTTTGTATAAGAAACATCTTGGCACATTCTTCTGAGCTGTACTATTTCTTATCTTTGTTTTATCACTTTTGTGCTTATAGTTGCTCTCATGTGGACATTTATCTGAGTTGTAATATCTTTGATGTGCACTATGGCTATTTACTTTATTTTTATACTATGCTTTGGTGCCATCTTGAGTTATATTTTGATTATGACTTGGCATGTATGTTATCTTTTGTCTTTGTGTGATATATGCTTTTAAACTGTTGCTTATTCCTTTGCATATATGGTTGTGTGTTTTGGAGAAGACCTGGATTATGCTCTTCTACCCCCTACCTTTTTGATAATGTCAAAAGGGGGAGAGATATTTCAAGAGATAGCTCAAGTCTCGAAACTCAATCATATTGGTTTTTCTTTGCTATAATATTGCTTTTTGCTAGTGAGATCCTTTCTTGTTCAATTCACTGCTTATTATGTGAACTTGCAAAGGACTACATACTACATGTATATTGCTATTGAATTGTGTAGATAGATTAACCATGTAGGTTAATAGAAGCACAGATTGAGGGGGAGCAATTCACATTGTTCATTTCATGAATCTCCCTATTTTGTAAAGCAAAGGTATAATTTCTGCATCATTTTCAATATGTTTTAGGAATGGTTTGTCATTGTCAAAAAGAGGGAGAATGTTGACCTAGATGTTATACATTGCCTATATTTTGATAATGACTTAACCATTCCATTCATATGTATTTAATATGTGTATTAAAGATTGATTTGAGGTATTAGGTACATGAAAAGGATCCCAAATCCAAAACCCTAGATTGACTCAAGTTCAAGTCAAAGAGCTACAAGTGTGCTTTTGTGGAAATCTATGTAAATGACCTTAGAACATATTTGTAATCACTTGTAATGATGAACTGACTTGTAACTAAGATGAGAAAAATGATTGGGACATAAAACACCAATGTTAGATCACTTTAGATGCATATTCAAAGATTGACATCGGGTTGTCAATCAGTCAAGTTTCTCCCCAGGACAAACTCGACCGATCCACCTTGATACAATCTCTGAAGATTGCATCGGTCAAGTTGTGTCTTTAGAGAACTCGACCGATGGAGTACCTGACTAAAACGATCATTCATTGATCGGTCGAGTTTCTTCAAAACAAACTCGACCGATACTTTAAAAATCAGTTTGTCGTTTACTCTATCGGTCGAGTTAACTTTATTGAAACTCTACCGATTGCACTATACGGAATTTGTAGAAAAAGTGATGTGACCGTTGGTGGGTTATTTGATCGAAAATAGATACATTTTCTTGAAGGAAAAGAGCTATATTTCAGCTCAAAAGTTCACCTAACTCAAAGCAAAACCCTTAGCTATATATAGAACACTTGGAGTTCATTCCAAGGTTGCTCATTCATTACAAGCTTAGTCCTAGCATAGCTAAGAGTGTTCTAAGCCTTTGAGCCCCTTTCTCTCTCTACCTTCACGTAAAATTTGTGAGTATGAGTGAGATAGGTTCTTGTGTAAAAGAGCTACTCTCTGTATTGTTGTAAAGCTCTCCTCCTCCATCTTCCAACCTCAATTCCTACTGAAGTCAAGTTGAAGTTCCCTCTCCAAGTGAAGGAGAAGGAGGTGTTGTTCTTCAAGATTGAAGAAGGCAAGCTACTTCAAGTCTCCAAGTGAAGAAGATAGGTGCTCCAGATCTCTGAGTGAAGGAGAGAAGCAAGGCAACACTCAAGGAAGATAGGTAATCCCTTGAAGGTAGAAGACTTGAAGAAAGGAGTGGGTAAGTCCATGTTGATGGCTAAAGACTCCATGGTTCAAGTGGGTAAGCTCCTTCTATAGGTTGAAGATCTTTGCTTGAGGTACTAAGCCCTTGGATGTGTGGTTGTTGTGTCTTGTAATCTTATTGTGGAATATAAGAGTACCAAGATTGCAAATCCTAGAGACTAACCCACTCTAGGTAGTGGACTGACATTGCTCCTAAGTTTAGGACATGGAACCACTCTAAACCACCTGTCAAAGTGCTTGCTTTTCACTATCTCTCATCCTTGCTATGTATGTTAGATTAGGACATCAAATTGCTGCTTGTTTAAGCTTTTCAAATATATAATTTGGTGGTCTAATTTATCTTGTGAGAATTTGTGAAGCTCTATTCAACCCCCCCCCTTCTAGAGCTCATTGATCCAACAGAGGATGGGTGGGGGCAGGGATGAATTTGGGGAGTCGGGCACAATCTCAAGAACACATTGGTGATCTCACAGAGGGATCACAAGTCTATATATAGTCTTGACCATGGTGGAAGGGTTACCTTGGGAATTTTGAATTGGGAAAAACCTCAATAACCTCCCAATGTAGGTGAAACCAGGTTGGTTTGTAATCACCTCCCAAATCCATTAGAGGGGTTTCCATACATGCTTGAGTATTTATGAGGGAGAGAAGAGTAGAAGGAAAAGTAAAATTACTATTTCTACTTTCCTTTCACACTCAAGGTATTTGATGACTTAGTCATCGTTGGATCTCGATCTAGTGGCTATCATGCCATGTAAATATCAAAAGGAGAGGGTATTATTTCCTTTGAAAATCGTGACATTTAATATATATCTCATAATCCTCTTCACTTTAGGAAATCTAGTAAATTCCATTTCTCTCTCTCCCTAAATCCTTTTAATCCCAAATTTTAAAGGAAAGTGTTAATTACTTTTATCTAGGTGCTTGCGAGATTGGAGACCAAAAGACAAAAGTTAAACATACTTTTCTTTGTCTCCAAGTCTCCATCTTATTTCATTTATTTAAGACATCAAATTAATCCTTTTCTCTTCCCAACTTGGCCATATTCCTTGTTTTGATAACTTTTCTCATTAAAAACAATATGGAACCAAAACCAAACCATTATTTGTCTTTAACATCACTTTTTTAGAAATTCCAAATAATTCCATAAGTACAATTTTTTAACAACTGGGAGATCATTTATTCATCATGTACTCCCACAAACTGAAGGATCCTACATTGTTCATTACCCATTACTTTTAGTGATTCACTTAATATTGGATTTTCTCTGTTTCTTTTCCCCATATCTATTATTGAATTATTGAAAATAGTAAAACCATTGAAACTATTGCGAAGGAGAATTTGAAAGTTAAATCCATACTTTTAAAAACAAAGCACACTAAGTTTCTAATTTGTCCTTAATATTCAAATATTTACTTTTCAAATATGTACATACATGTGAAAACCCATGTTATAACACTTCCTTTTCCCATTTTCTAACCAATTTAGCTCTCTTGTATGCGTTCATATGTGATATTTGAATACTCTTAGGGTAGATGGGCTTAATGTGGTTTTGCATAAGACCTAAATGGATCACAATGAGATAACATTTAAATTCTAATTGGGCTTGGATTGAAATAAACTAGGTTGATATTGAGTGGTTGATGGTCAAACTCAACTAATTGATGACTAGGATCACAAATATGAGGTCTCTTTACTTTTTGCACATTTCAAGAAATGACAAAAATACCATTATAATCATTTTTATGTCAAACACAACAAAACATTCACAATTATCCAACTATACAAATCATACTAAGATACAGTATCATATATTTGTGTACTCATACTACATATCAAATACTATTGTAGAGACAATTTGATTCACATCATATTAACATACATATATCATCTCTATGGAAGCAAAGAAAAACCTTGAATACCCTACTTCCCTATATTCAACCATGGGTGGAGCTTGCTTTTTTGTTTCCTAGTGACAATAGGATTTTATTTATAGCAAGTGAGTTTCCTTATCTCAGATAGGCAACCCATAACTTTCAGATGGTAATGCAATTAAATAAGCATAAAATTTATGTTAGATTTTGAAATTTTGTTTTTCAATGTGATTAGCATGCCATATTTGGTTGAAAAATAAAAACAACAATTAAATTGAGAATATCAATTTCCTTTTGCAAACCAATGGACGTATCGAGGATTTTCGACATCCCTATTAGCTCTCCACTAGGGTTTGTTTATTAGGTGAAGAATTGGAAAATACATGCGTTGGCCTTGATCCAACTGATCATGATCCAGGGATATAAAAGGTTAACATTGATGCCACTTTGGCGTCCACATTTTGGGTATATATGAGAATGCCTTAACCTTGTTATATGATTCACTTGGCATAATATAATAAACAAACCCAATACTTCCCCTCAAACCCATTGGTTTACCACTCGGGAATTCAAAAATGGTGTTCCTTTTCCCTAATAAATTAGTTTGATGCAAGTGGTTTTGTTCTTTCATCACTTCTTATGTCCAATTCTTAGACATAAGGTTTCTTTCTTGTATTGTACTTTTCCATTTGGTGTGACTTGATTCAGTTAATAAATCCTTGTCAAATACTAGTTTCTCACTCTTTCCCCACCCCCTCAGGCAACGAGAGGGGCTCTATAGATACTCATGTCTTCAGATATAAATTCCCAAAAGCATGCAAATTATCATCTTCAAAGTATAAATCAACTACCCATTGTTGGATTCAAAGATAGAGATCATTGCAACTCACACATATATTGGGATTCAAATAACGACCAAATGCCAAACAAAGAACAAATGATGTTTAGAAAAAAAACTGCAAAACTGGAACATAAATTGCGCGCACACCATTTCTTTTATATGTAAATGTTTCCTTCAGAAAAATAAAACGGACAAAATCTATTTGAAAGAATCCCTATATCTAATTATCCTGTGGTATAATTTTTTGTTGCTACCTCACATGCAAGATTCGTCTATGTGACACTGCGGAAGGAAGACTTACGAAAAGGAAAAAGGAATACAATATCTCTGGTCCGCATTTCTTTCCCCTTCAGCGGTAGCCGTCACCGGAAAAGAGTCAGGTCGAGCTCGATGAGGTTGTCTTCTTCTAGCGGAATCTCGATCATCCCGTCGTCGTCTGAGCCCTCAGCTTCCGAATTGAAGCATTGGTCATCGGGGAAATCCCACCAGGCGACGACCGGTGAACAGCCTCCGGAGTCGGAGCTGGAGTCGTCGGAGCTAGTGAAGCCGAATTGGTCGAGCATGTACTGATCCACCTCCGTCTTCGATCTCCACTCATCGTCTCGACTTGGTTCACACTTAACTGGGGACTTGGATTGTTCCGTAGAGTTTACCTGGAAATCCTCCATTTCCACTTCCAACTCTCCGTCCTCACCTTCGCCGTACTCTTCGTATATGACCTCCAGTGGGTCCCGCAGGGACCGGTCGAACAAATTGTGCCGGAAAAGGGTTAATTGCAGGTGATCAACTTCGTCAACCTGCTTCTCGATCTCGCCGGGATCCATATCCCTGGTGCTTTCGTAGAAATCTTCCACTCCGAATTCGTAGTGGTCCAGTTTGGGCCCCTCTGCGTGGTCTGGCTCATTTCCATTTGTGTGGTCGGATTTGGTCGGATTCTGCGAAGATTGGTCCAGGAATTCGAGCTTCAGGTAGCTTTCAGGGAATGGGTTATCGGTTGCCGCTTCTTCAGGCATGCACTGTACCGGCAACTGGGAAGTGTAGGATGGCCGGACCGAGTTTGCTCCATGGCGAAGGAGGGCGGTGAGAAGGGCGAGGGCGGAGAGGGTGACGGGCGATAGAAGAAACAATGCGAGGAAGCGAGGAAGGTAGAGGAGGGCAAGGAGAGCAGCAGCCACAGAGAAAGAAAGAATCGGGCTGGTAGCAGCCGGTGAGATCGAAAGCAAGCTGCTATTGTCCGATTGAGGTTCTCGTTCAATTACTCCCATGAGTTTGCTGGACTCAGAGAGGGGCATGGAAAGGAGGAGGCGGCAGGAGAAAGAATAGGAGAAGCAAGGTGGGAATACACTAGAGCTGGAAGCGTGAACCTGAGTAAGAGTGGAGGATTAGGTGATCACTGAGCGAGAGGGGAACAGTGAATTAAAGAAGGATCTGATCTTTCTCAACTAGGACGGAAAGGTACTAAAGGATACCGCTGAAAAGTGACGAGTGACAACAGGAAGCCAGCATAAGGTATGTGGAAACTCCATCTTTGACAAGAACCAAATTTGAGTCTGGTTTGGTACCTGGTAGGTGTGCTTCGCTTTAAATTTAGAAAAAAATCAAAATAGTACACTTTAGCAAAAATATTTCTAGATATAGCACATCTGCAAAAAATTTCCCAGAATAACTCACTTTTGTGATAAAATACCAACTAAATTGACGCTTTATCAAGTGAATACAGAAAAATGTCAAAAAATTTGGAGCTTTTAATTAAGAAATTGAAAAAAAAAATTAAACAGAGTGAGAGCGCCAACCCATCTGGTATTTTCACTTTGTTTTTATTTTATTTTTCAATTTTTTTTTATTAAAAGCTCCAAATCTTGTAGAGTTTTTACATGTTACACTTTGAAAACGCCAATTTATGTGGCGTTTTATCACCAAAGTGGCCTTGAATTACTTTTACGGAGGTTCTTTACCCGAAAATATTTTGTCAAAGTGTACTATTTTGTTTTATTCCCTTAAATGTATGCTCTCGCAATTCTATCCATGGCCCAATTTGGCAATTTTTATTTAGTTTATACCGCAATAGAATGGGCGGCAGCATTTAAACTAAAACGATGTAGTCGATCTTTGCCGGCCAAAATATTAGATCCTAATTCATTTTGAAAGTTATGTTTTACAAGTAGACCTAACCAAACAAGTGATTAGTCAAGTTCTTGGTATGTTTTGAAGTACTAGGGACCATTTGGATTAGAAAAAAGAAGATGCTAGTAATTTACATACAGAAGGATGTTCGGGGGTTAACGACTAATATGTATATTTATCTATCATTTACCTTTATTAGTATATTAGTGAACGCACACGTGCACATGCTAATGACATATAAAATTTATTAGAAATGTGCGGGGAGAGGACTCGTCCATGAAAGGATCCCTACGGTAAAAGATATTTGTGTTGGTTGTTTGAAATGAGAGAATCAAAGAACTGTTTCCGTAGAATGGAGAGAGAAATACAGAATTAAAGATAATAAAAGTTAATAGTAGAGTGTGGCAATAAATATTTGTATGAGCAAAATTTCTTGAAAAAAAGGAGAGAAGAGAGTGAATCAAGGAGAGCGCAGCATCAAACTCACTTTTTTTATAGTAGTATAGATAAACTTAAAATTACACATGTTTTTTATTGATTTAAAAGTGACGTACTAACTTCTTATGAACGTTCTGACTTCTTATGAACATTCTAAACATTGGATTGCCTTCAAAAATAGTTGGAAAACTTTACCCACGCCCCACTAATAGTCATATTCACGCTAAATACACTACCAGTAATTTGAAGGACCTAATCCAAACAAACCCTTAACTCTTTTTGAAGTAATAGTCGAAATGACCCCTACTTTTCCAATGGCAACCAAAAGTCAATAATGAACTATGAGAACTAAATTGCCAATGTCTCTCATGGATCATAACTACGTCTCTTCTTTATTGCTACAACTAACATGAATATCATCGGTTTTTGTCTCATGAGCTTGTGAGAAAATAGTGTTGCAAGATGTTCTCATGACAGATTTAAGAATCAAATCTAATGCCATGATCAAGATTCAAGTTCATTTAATTTGCCCAAAACAATTTTTCAATCTCTAATGTGAAACGTCATCATTAGATATTTTCTCATGGAGCTTTCTTTGGAAGAAAAAAAAGTGTTAGATGTGTCGCTATGGTTTTCCCTTAAGTGGGACCATGAGCGCAATGGTTTTTCCCATGAAACTATCATGAGAGATTCTCACGAAATTTTTTGTAAAAAACTATTTGGATTAGAAAAAAGAAGATACCACTGATTTACATACAAAGGGATGTTCGGGTTAAGGACTAATATGTATATTTGATATAGTATTTACCTTTATTGGTATATAGCACTTAAAAATATGCATTTTTTTCTCGATTAAAAACTGATGCACTGACTTCTTATGAACATTCTGGATATTGGGTTGCCTTCACGAATAGTTGGAAAACTTTGCTCACGCCTCACTAGTAGTCACATTCATACTAAATACGCTACTACTGACTTGAAGGACCTAATCCAAACGAACCCATAACTTTTTTTGAAGTAACAGTCGAAATGACCCTTGCTTTTCCAAAGATAGACAAAAGTCAATGATGAACGGTGGGAGATAAATTGTCAATGTCTCTCATGGATCATAACTACGTCACTTCATTATTGCTACAACTAACATGAATACCATCGATGTTTGTCACAAGGGCTTGTGAGAAAATATTGTTGCAAGATATTCTCATGACATATTTTAGAATCAAATCTAATGACATGCTCAAGATCCAACTTCAGTTAATTGGCCAAAACGAATTGTCAATTTCTCATGTGAAACATCATCGTTAAATATTTTCTCATGAAGCTTTCTTTTGGAAGAAAAAAGGTGTCAGATATGTGGCTAGGGTTTTCCCTTACGTGGGGCCATGAGTACAATGGTTTTTCCCATGAAACTTATCACGAGAGATGATCTCACGATAAAATTTGTAAAAAGATATCATTGGATTAGATAAAAGAATATGCAAGCAATTTACATACGAAAGGATGTTTAGGTTAAAGATTAATATGTAAATTTGATCTAACATTTACCTTTACTGGTATATAGCACTTAAAATTAAACATGTTTTTGCTAGATTTAGAACTGACTCGCTGACTTCTTATAAACATTTTGAACATTGGGCTGCCTTCACAAATAGTTTGAAAACTTTTCTCATGCCCTACTAGTGCATTTTTCCCAGGGCCACACACTAATCAACTGAAGGGTGACTAGATGCAACCTGATGAGGTTTTCAAACACACTTGGGATCTTTTGAAATTATAAAGCCCTAATAGGTTCGCTCACATACACTAACACACTTACCCACAAGCACACATGGTCGTGTCGTAGTATAGGAAAGAGACAAGTTAGGGGTCAAACCCAAGAGAGAAAAGGGGGTACTAAGTTAGGTTAGTTTTGGCTAGGTTCATACTGTGGAGTCTAGGGTTGAAGGGTTTGATGGTTGATTTGTTGGTTACACTAATGGTGAACAAGTAAGTAAAGAAGAACAAACAAGAATCAAAACCTAAATTACCCCAGACAAATAGTTCTAATGAGCAAGGAAAGACAAGCTAATCAAGAAAAGGTAAGAAAAGAGCAAACTACAATAAGGCAAGCAAGAAGAGGTCTACACTATACTAAGCTAGCAAACTAAGCAAAAAAGAAATTAAATACCTAAACTAGCAAGAACAAAGTAAGAACAATGCAAGAGACTAACTAAGCAAATAGAGAGCTAATTAAGCTAACACTAGCTAAGCAAGAATATAATTAGCATTTATTGCAATAAAGGAAAGTGTGGGTTGTTTGGGGGATTCACTTGTCAATTAGGTTGGGGGTGATAACATGTAAACACCATTCTCTCATTTAGATTATCAAACCAAACAACAAGCTAGAGACTAATGAATTTCCCTAAACTACTAACTGGCCATGAGCAATATAGGGTGTGTATAGGGGAACTAGTCCCTATCACCTCCTACTGCCTTTACATGGCTCAATTGGGTTAGGGTTTAGGTGGAATTCAATTAGGGTCAAGTCAAGTCTAGTTTTCTAGGATTGGAATTCTTAGGGTAATTAGGGTTTGAGGGTAGTAATGTAAGGTGGAACTGAGGTTGTAGACCTGACATCACCCACATTCTAGCCTTGAGAAGGATCCAAGCTAATTACACTAAATGTTCCTATACTAGCTACTTAGATCTCTCACCTAGGTGTAGGACAATTGGTTAACATGTAGGAAGGTGAATAGTTAACTAGGGATACATTAATTGGACTTATGAGCAATTCACAAAAAGAGCCACGTATAAGCAATTTTCCTAGAATCCTAGGTGATTTGAAGCATAAACCACAAAGAAATTCATGAGGAATGAGATAGAAGTAGAATGTAGCCATTAGCAAATGAAATCATAATTTTTACATAGCATTTTCCCTCAACATGGTATCAATGTAACATTTTTGGCCTCAAACAGCCCACCTAATGGGCCTAGCTACTCATAGCACAAGAAAATACAAGAAGGGAAGAAGAATGACTAGAGGAGTGCATGATGAACTCGGTGAAGACTCCTCCTTCTCCACCTCCTAGCAGCAGTAGCTTGAGATCCTTTCTCCAA
The DNA here is from genome assembly GCA_963693085.1 of Alisma plantago-aquatica. NCBI lineage: Eukaryota > Viridiplantae > Streptophyta > Magnoliopsida > Alismatales > Alismataceae > Alisma > Alisma plantago-aquatica. Next base: position 1,008,024,828 of record OY856409.1, read on the forward strand.
GATAGGTGAATGGCATGGATGTATGGTGGAAATTGGCCAAAATAGTAGACACTAGGGTTTTGGTGGTGGAAATGGTGAAATGGAGGTGGAAATGGATGGGAGGAAAAAATGGGGGGGGGGCTAGACTGGTTGTAGGGTGGATAACCTCGTGCTAGAGATGCCACCCAAGTATATATAGGTGATGGGGAAGCACTAGGTTAAGTTGGGGTAAAATGGAAAGTGCAGTGGAAAAGTACTACTAGGTTTGTATGTAGAATTACCGTGGTCGGTAGGGGTCAACACGCATGTGGTGGATTAGAACGGGCAAGGTGGGAATTAGAAAAATTTATAGTAAAATTTTGGGTTCTTGGAAGGCTGGTAGCACGGTTGTGCTAGGCAACATGACCTTGTTTGAAATTAGGTAGCAATGATGTGTTGGATAGCACGAGCGTGTTGGGTGATATGTGGGACACCTGTGTTGGGTAGCATAGTCGTGTTGGGTTAGTGGCAGCACAACCATGTTGTGCAACATGACCCTGTTGGAGGGTGGCAACATAATCGTGTTGTGTAGCACGACCGTGTAAGGGGTGACAGCATGGTCGTGCTATGCAGCCGGCCACGGTGGAGAGTTTGCTATAGCTACTTTGAAATTGGGATTTCTACCGAGAATTCTTCATTTGCAGCACGACTGTTCCATGTCACCGCGGTTGTGCTGGGAGCTTAGCTTGCACTTTGAGCTTCAACTTTGGATTTCAATGGATTTCTTTGCTTCACTTGAGTCTTGGCCACTGGGGTAGGTTGGGGAAGCTTTTAGACCTTCCTTGGACCCCTCCAATGATGGAGGAACCCTAGAATCACCCTCCTTCTCTCTCATCCATCCAAATGTGGTCCAAGTACTTAAAAAACACGCAAAGAACATCCATAAGCACATTTGATGATAAAACACATATTGAGGGAAATAACATGTAATCTAACATGTATATATGTGATTAAAGTACAATAAGACACAAGATGAAGCCCTAAAATAGGTTGCATCACCACCCCAAACTCAAAACATACTTTTCATCAAGTATGATCCAACTCAATATCTCTTTAATGTTTCAACAAAAAAGAAATGACAAATGTGTTGCAATAGATGTATATTGACTAAATGGGCTCAATAGTGATTGAGTACATGCTTTCCACCTCTCTCCTCTCCTCTTTCACAAACCAATCATGATGAAAGCACTAAGCATACAAACTTCACATATAGAGAATAGAATACAGAATCAATCTGGGTAAACCGTTTCATGGTGGCGAAGATGAAAAATGACTAATTTTGTTGTTTCACATTCATGCATTCAATCTCATATATCAATCCACACTAAGTAACCCATGTGGCTGGGAAAAAGGGCAAAATGAGCTAGGTTTTATGTTTCCTAGGTCAATGGGCATGCAAATGGAAGAAAATGTTGTGGTAAGAGTTTGAAGTGCTATTACATAGGAGCAATCATCTTTTCTTTATTTAGTTGCTATTACATAGGAAAATCTAGAATATTCTTTTTGCATTCTTTTTCTTTTTCTTTTCCCTTGGTTTAGTTACAACACATGGTGTTGAGAATGAAGCGGGGGATATATATGGCCACCCCAAACTTTTGGAGGCGGCCAAGGCTGAATATGTGTACTTTGGCATCCTATCATGAGTCTGGGAGGTAAGAATGTGATAGAAGAAAAGTGAGTCAAAGAGGGGTTACTACTATGGATTTCAGCATGAGATCTCCTTGATGAAAGTTACTCCAACAATTTCATAAAGTAATGACAGACCACATAAATGAGCAATATTCTCTTACCACACTTTTATCATGAGATTCTACAAAACCCTAAGCATTTGTGGATTGCTTAAATCACAATTCAACCAAAAAATTCACAAGAATGAGAGAGGTGGTACACATGTAAGAGTCAAGCATTGATACCATTTAGTAATAAACTATGATAATTCACTTGCATTTGTCCAAGGTCATCATTTTCAATCCAATAAGTAGAGATTGGATCAAAACACACTTTTAGCCAAGAAATTTTAAATTTGGAAAAAAAATGGCCAAAATGGTGCCAAATTGCCTTCAATCACATCTAACCCTTCCTTATGGAACAAAAAGTAGGAAATAAACAAAATGCTAGCTAAAAAAATGCAAGAATTAAGAAAAAGAACATTATATACAATGCATGGAAAAAATAGCAAAAATTTCGAAAATTACACAAAAATTGCATGAAATTGACCTATATGATGTACATGTATGTAAAGAAAGCACACAAAGAATGGATACACAAGTATGAGATATGGTTATAATGTTTGATCATCTTGAGCAAAAATTTAGAATAAGGAACATAGAGGAGAGTGGGGTAAAAAAGGCTTACCGCCCTACCACCCCAAACTTTTAAACCACGATTCCCTCAATATGAACTAGAAGTCTAGGATGATAGGGTAGAGAGTATCGAGTTGTGATAGATAATTGACAAGAGGGGGGAGATATATTAAGGTGTCCATAAAAGCAGGACAGGGCCACCATGACCGTTCTGTCACCACAACCATGTTGGTCACCTTCCTGTAGCTTTTCTACTAATTTGTAGTTCTCTTTTCATTCTTGATCTTCTCTTTGGCTAGATCATATATGCATCATCTTTCAGAACGTCCATTCTGGCTTGCCAACACCATGGTTGTGCTATGTAGAATGGTCATGCTGGTCACCTTCTTGTAGCTTTTCTATTGATTTTCATTTTTTTTCATGATCTTCTCCTTGGTTGGATCATCTATGCATCATCTTTACTCATATGTATCTATCCTAAATCGATTCACAAACAACAAAACCATCAAGTATAGTGTGTGTTCTCTTGGGAAAGTGTATAAGTAACCAAAAAGAACAAAAATGAAAGGTTGGGTGAAAGTTCCTCAAACTAGGTGGGTTTCCTCCCACTAGTGCTAAGTTTCATGCCTTCTGTCAGGATATTTGTGGATTCTTCAACTGCTCAACCATTTGGTATCATAATGTATCCATTATTTCAATAAATGTATCTCTCATTTGCATTCAACCTATGTTCCTCATCCCTTTTATCACAAAATCTATTATCAATTCTTTCATCTGGATCTCATTCTTTGAAATGACCAGTCGGACTGTTGAAGTGACCATGTCCATTATCCTCATCTCAGGTTCTCTGGGTTGGGGTCTTGTACATGTTGATCTTTATCTTCATCCATGAAAGAGATTGTCATTGTGCCACTACACCCATGTATCTCGACATCATCTATAGATATAATGGTCTTCCCAAGATGATGGAAATCCTCCTATCCCCCAGTTCCATGTCAAGAACAATGAAATGAGCTAGGAAAACTACTCCCCTTTCTTATCTATCATCACCAAGACATCATCCACTCTTCCTCTAGCCATTTTGATGGAGTGATTCACCAATTGGAGAGTGCAACGAGCCAATTTCAATTTTCCTAACCTCGGCTCCACATAGACACTATATGACATCAAATTCACACTAGATCCCAAATCAAGGAGGGATTTGTCTTTGCAATGTCCCGCTATGTATCTAGGTATGAGTGGGGCTCCTGGGACTTTCCTTTTCACTGGAAGTGAGTGTTGGATGATAAAGCTCACTTGTTCTATCAACTTGACTCTCTTTGGTATTCTCCCTATTGACCTTCTCTTCACAGTACATAGGTTCTTGAGAAACTTAGCATAGGACGGAATCTATTTGATAGCATCCAACAATGTAATGTTCACCTTCACTTGGAGAAACACATCTAGAATGTCAAAATTATACTTTTTCCTCCTTTTTACTTTGGGGGGCTCATAAAATGCAATGGGGAATTGTGGTTCACTTGCTTTTGCAACACTTGAATCAACATGATTTCCTTATGCATCTAGGAGGTGGAATACTAGGGATGGTAGAATTTGCAAAAGGAGTGTGAGATGGAGCACACAGTATTACATTCTCAATAGAATGTGTTATAGAATCATCTTTGACAATCTCAATCATAGTATCACCACTTGGTCGCCTTTGCTTTGTTTTATCAACCTTTCTTTGACTCACAGGATGCTCAAGAGATTTCCCACTCCTTAGAACTATCACAACACTACCTTGCTCATGGTGAAGAGGGGGAGCATGTTGTGTCTATGGAGGAGGTGGAGGTGGCACTTGGTGCTAAAATTGAGGTGGAGGTAAGAACTGGGATTGGAAGGTGAATTGGTGGGAAAGTTGTGGTGATGGAGGGAGGAGGTGTATAAGGCTTGGTATGGCCTCGGAAATGATAGATGGGACACATTTGCATAGGTGGTGGACTATAGAAAACTTGATAGGAAGGCATAGGTCCACTCACTTCATTGAAACTCATTATGGGCTTTGAAAACAATTTTTCCTCTTTGATAGCAAGTATGGAAGATAACTTCTCTATCCTTTTCTCAAGCCTTATAACATTCTTTTGGACATCATCAAAGCTTTTCAACCTAGAGAGAACTTCCTCTCAAACCTTGAGCTATTCTTGGACTTTGTTGTTCCATGTAGCTATAAAGATGAGGTGTCTTCTCTCCTTCACCAAAGGACTCAAAAAAATTTACTGAGTGACAAGGAACACTTCTCACTTGGTTCTTCATGAAACTCACCATGTCACCAAGAATTGTCATCACTTGTGGGCTTGAATCACTATGACCTGGAGATGTCGCATCAAAGGGGCAGTCAGCATCATTCATCATGCTAGAAGCTCGAATCCTTGAACTTTCCACCAACTTATCAAACAATGGCTATGTCTCTTTAGGTGGCTTAGCCATAAAAGCTCCTCCATAAGAAGAATCTATAGTAGGTTGACCCATAAGAGATAGACTGGAATAAAAGGACTGAACTAGATGCCACAAAGGGATCTCATGGTGTGGGCACTCTCTCAACATCTTCTGAAATCTCTCCCAAGCATCATGGAACCACTCATTACCCACTTGATTGAAACTCACTATGGCACTCTCCACATTTGTGTAAACCTTACAATGGAGTAGAATTTCCTTAACGAGGCATTTTTCATCTTTTCCCAACTCATGATGTCCCTTCTCGAATCATACCAATCTTTGGCTTTGTCTTTGAGAGAGAATGAGAACAAGGTCAACCTGATTGATACATCCCTGGCTGTCGACGTCCTGAAGGTGGATCATACTTCAAGAAAGGAATCCAAACTCTTGTAAGGGTTCTCATTCTCTAATCTGTAGAAGGTGGGAAGGAGCCAAAAAAGACCTGAAGGGATGGAGAATTTCTCCCGTGGTATTTTTGGCCTTCCATCTTGTCTTCCTCGAGTGGTTTGTCACATGCACAAGGCAAAACTAAACAAAAGAAAGCAAGTTAGCAAACCAATATTCACAAAGAATGCAAAGAATAAATAATCAAGAATAGCAATTATGAGGGAAGTAGGAAAAGATCAAAGCAAAACTAACTAACTAGATCGAGCACCTTTCTCCCCAAAAATGACGCTAGAAAGCTTAGTGTGTTTTTCCCATGGCCACACACTAATCAATTGAATGGTGACTAAATGAAACCCCTAGAGGTTTTCAAACACACTTGGGATCTTTCAAATTTATAAAGCCCTAATAGGCTCTCTCACATAAACTAACACACATACTCGCAAGTGTACGAGGTAATGTCATAGTATAGGAAAGAGACAAGTTAGGGGTCGAACCCAAGAGAGAAAAGGGGGCACTAGAGCTAGGTTAGTTTTGTATAGGTTCCTACTAAGGAGTATATGGTTTAAGGGTTTGATGGTTGATTTATTGATTATACTAATGGTGAACAACTAAGTTAAGGGGAACAAACACGAATCAAAACCTAAATTATCCTAGAAAATTAGTTCTATTGAGCAAGGAAAGACAAGCTAAGCAAGAAAAGGCAAGAAAAGAGCAAACTACACTAAGGCAAACAAGAATAGGTCTACACTATACTAAGCTAGCAAACTAAGCACAAGAGCAGTTAAAGCCCTTAACTAGCAAGAAAAAAGCAAGAACAAGGTAAGAGACTAACTAAGCAAATAGAGAGCTAACTAAGCTAACACTAGCTAAGCAAGAAGGTAATTGGGATTTTAAAGCAATAAAGGGAAGTGTGGGTTGTTTGGGGGATGCGCTTATCAATTAGGTTGGGGTGATAACATGTAAGCACCGTTCGTTCATTTATATTATCAAACCAAACAACAAGCTAGAGGCTAATGAATTTCCCTAAACTACTAATGGGCGATGGGTAAGATAGGGTGTGTATAGGGGAACTAGTCCCTATCACCTGCTACCACCCTTATGAGACTCAATTGGGCTAGGGTTTAGGTTGAATTCAATTAGGGTCTAGTAGGTTTCTAGGATAATAATTCTTAGAAAAACTATGGGTTGAGGGTAGTAATAAGGTGGAAGTGAGGTTTTAGACCTCACATCACCCACATTCTAGCCTTGAGAAGGCTCCAAGCTAATTACACCAAATGTTCCTATACTAGCTACTTAGATCTCTCACCTAGGTGTATGAGAATTGATTAACATGTAGGAAGGTGAATAAATAACTAGGGATCCATTAATTGGACTTAGGAGCAATTAATTCACAAAAAAGAAACATATGAGCAATTTTCCTAGAATCCTAGGCGATTTCAAGCAAAAACCACATGAATGGGATAGAAATAGAATATAAAACTTAGTAAATGAAATCATAATGTTTACATATCATTTTCCCCCAACATGGCATCAAAGTAACATTTTTGGCCCCAAACAACCTACCTAAGGGGCCTAGCTACTCATAGAATAAGAAAATACAAGAAGAAGGGAAGAAGAATGACTAGAGGTGTGGAAATACATGATGAACTCAGTGAATACTCTTCCTTATCCACCTCCTAGCAAAAAAAACTCAAGCTCCTTCCTCAAAGGTTGGTGAATGACATTATAGTATGGTGGAAAGTAGCCAAAACACTAGAAACTAGGGTTTTGGTGGTGGAAATGGTGAAATGGAGGTAGACATGGATGGGAGGAAAAATGGGGGGGATCTGGAGGGGTTGTAGGGTAGCTAACCTCATGCTAGAGCTTCCAACCAAGTATATATAGGTGGCGAGGAAGCACTAGGTTAAGAGGGGGTGAAATGGGAAGTGTAGTGGAAAACTACTACTAAGCTTGTATGTAGTACGGACGTGTTGGGAAGGGGTCAGCACGCTCGTGGTGGAATGGAACAGGCGAGGTGGGAATTGGCAAAAGTTATAGGTAGCACACCCACACTGGGAACTAGGTAGCACGGCCATGTTGGGTAGTACGACCATGTTGGGTGATATGTGGCACTGTCGTGAGGGGTAGCATGACCATGTTGGATTAGTGGCAACATGACAACTGTGTAGCATGGCCGTGTTGGAGGGTGGAAACATGACCATGTTGTGCAACATGACCATTTTGGGGGTGGTAGCAAGGTTGTGTTGTGTAGTAGGACCGTGGTGGAGAGTTTTCTACAGTTGTTGTAAAACTGGGATTTGTACTGTGAATTCTTCATTCTCAGCACAACCACTCTGTGCCACCACAGTCGTGCTGGGGGTTTTGCTTGCACTTTGAACTTTAACTTCAGATTTCTATGGCCATCTTTACTTCACTTGAATCTTAGCCACTAGGGTAGGTTGGGGAAGATTTTGGACCTTTCTTGGACCCCTCCATTGGTGGAAGAACTCTAGGATCACCCTCCTTCTCTCTCATCCATCCAAATGTGATTCAAGTACCTAAACAACACACAAAGAATGTCCATAAGTGCACTTGATGATAAAATACATATTGAGGGAAATAACATGTAATCTAGTAGGTATAGATGTGATTAAAGTGCAATAAGACACAACATGAAGCCCTAAAATAGGACTGCATGACCTACTATTAGTCACATTCATTGTCATGGAAATGTTTATTACCCTAATTCTAACTCCAAATGACTACAAAGTCAATGGAGATATAAATTAGGTGGCCGTCTCTAGCATGGTCTGATCAAAGCACGAATGCGGACGTGTAGTTCTTAACATACATGAATAGATAACAAGATAAAATCACCAATCATAATCTAAACACTCAACAAGTATCATTAAACAACATCATCTTATTATAATATTTCAATTACGTATCAAAGAGTACAATTTTACAAGTCTACTCATGTACACTAGGGATCTTACAACAAGTACACCTGACATAGATCACCAAGCCCATCAACTTCTAGCCATCTCTGAACATATAAAATATGTGTAACAATGTGGGTCAACACATGAGGTGTTGAGTATAAGGACGAAATATACATACATACATACATACATACATACATACATATATATATATATATAAGCTTTACATAATTTGAAAAGAGTTGTAGAAGTAAAAAATATGAACAAACAAGATAAGTATTTAGCAAAATGAGAGCCTGGGTTTTATATCATTTTACTCCAATTATACCATCATATCATGTATTCATCAATATCATGTATCCGTAAGGCCTTTTATTGACTAAATTTCCATTAGAAGAGTCTATGAGGGTGTTGAAGTTTAGCTAACCCTATCCTTAAGGGACCTCAAGGCCATCACCAAGACCTAACCCTTTTATGATGGTTTGTCCTATCTTGACATCTCAAGTAGGATGCCCAACCTTATGTCCTTACCCATAAACTTCAGGGAGGTTCACGAGGTTTGTATGAAGGAGTCTCTATATTATGTTTGCAAGTTATAAAACAACGACAATGAGATAAACATTGAGTACAATATTAGAATACTACATGGCAATATTTGAGCAAGTAAACAAGCATATGTATCAAACTTCAAGCAAGAAAGCCACAATCATATTATTATTTCAAGCCCATACCTGATTCAGAGATCATAACCTAACTCGTCCTTGACCATCTACTTCACAAGCAACCACCTGGTGAAGCATAAGATTGCATACATGCATTAGATTCTCATCATTAATCCTAATTAGCTTCATTTTAGGGTTTTGGTCAAGTTAGGTTCAAAGTTGCTTAATTACATATTTGATGATCTTATTCTGATTAGGGTCAATAATGAAGGTATAGTTCAAGTTTCATGTCATCTTGAGGGACCATCTATTTTATATGATTATTCTAAGATTTGAGCCACTTGCATTTTAGGTTCAAGAGACTCATAATGTAGAAACCAAGGTCGTGGATCATCAAGACATGAGATTTGGAGGAGATGCTGAGATTAGATTAGCAATCTTAGGATATAAGAATCATGTTCAGTTATAGGTGGTTGTCCCCTACTGAGTTTCTTACATTCATGCTTGTGCTGCTGCTCCTAAGATTGCTGATGATAAGAACATCAATATTTTGAGCATTGCGATTGATGATTCCTACGTTCACAATATCTTACGGGGAACGTCGAGGGAACCTTGGAAAGCCACATTTTTTGTTAGAGAAACTTGAAATTTTTTGAGAGACTTCTCCATTATCGGATTCGTTATACCCAAACCAATCAATTCTAGTCCAAGAGAGCTCAGAATTTGGGGATATTTTCTTGAAGATAACTTTATATGCACTGAGTTGACCCTTCTACCTATGAGAGTGTGAGGTCCTGTGATTCTTAATAGATGCAATACCCCTTACATATTTATTCAAAGATCGAGATCATAGTTATGTTTAGATAGAGGGAAATAGTTTGGGTGAAATCGATATTCTTATAAGTGGTAGTTGTACTAACTTATTTTGCATTGCAAGCCCACATGAGGAGCGTAGGATGAATAAGATAATATCCTGACTTTAATGAAAAAAGATGTCCCCTATGGTCTAGGCATCATAATCCCAACCCTGAGTATCAACATTTTAACATACATGCACACATCAACATAGTTCATATGCCATTAGGGGTCAACATGTGACTTAGGTAGGACATCCACATGCAAGGGGTCAAGAATAGAAGGATCAACTATTATTTGAGAGGGGAGCATAACAATAGACCCATATTGAGATTAGGGCATAATAAAGGAAATCAAGTCATATATGTGTGCAATAGACCAAAACTAGTGGATTTGAGTCACAACACCATTGCATCTAAAGAAGGGTTGGCCGTAGACAAAAGGTCACATACCAATAATGATGTTACTGATTTCATAGAACCATACAGGTTTGATGTAAAAAGGAGTCAAAGCCATCATTTGTCTCAAATATAACCATTTATACCCATAGAAGGGGTACATTCAAAGCATTAGGTGTCATATGACTCAAACATAGCAAGAGAAGGGAAAGGATGGATATGTGTCTCATATGATAGAATAAAGACATTGATTCCCAAGACAGGGGAGGCTAGATGTCATATTAGATACAAAACTAGCAACTTAGGGCAAAGTAAATCACCAATATCTAAAGCAAAATACATATGTCCATTTAGTGTTATAATAATCCAAGGGGTGGTTAGGAACTACATGAATTTCAAAGATGTACAAGAGTAACTGATTGGATGAGCAAGAGTGCAAAGGTGCATTAAACATTCAATCTTTACTATGATCAAACCCTAGTCAAAGTTCATATTTTAGCATTATAGGGAAATGGGAGCGGGTTTTAGGGTTTTTGCAGGTCTTGTCAAGTTGATCAATTTGATATCTAATTTTGTGTAGTTTGGCCTTGGGATGAGAAAGTTATCATTTTTTGATAATCTACATTCAAACTATAGGTATTTGAGAAATCTTACCCTGATGTATTCATTTGATGCATCACAGAGGAGGGGGCAGGGTCCGTCCTCACGATGACATGGCACTCAACCATTGTTCAGAAAATCAGCCTAATCGGCTGAATAATCAGTTTTGGGGGTCTACGACTCTGGATATGAATAATCGGCCTATAATTGGTCCAGGACCGATTAATCGGCCATTCGGGGGAATAATCGGCCGATTAATCAGAGATTTTCAAAATCAAATGCTAGTAATAATTTTTTTTTTACATTTATTTTTTCTAATACTACTATTGGTCATTACAATTACATTCTCTTCTTCACTTTACATATTTGATTTTCTCCTCATATTTTCTCAATAAGTTTATAGTTAATGTTTATTGAATGTTTTCTTCTCTAATTTCATCAATGTTTCTAATTACTTCTTAATGCAATATTAGTCTATGACTTATCAATGTTTCTAATTACTTATCAATGTTTCTTCTCTAATTTCATCAATGTTTAAAGTTACTTATTAATGCAATATTAGTCTATTACTTATCAATGTTTCTAATTACTTATTAATGCAATATTAGTCTATGACTTATCAATGTTTCTAATTACTTATTAATGCGATATTAGTCTATTATTTATCAATGTTTATAATTACTTATTAATGTGATATTAGTCTATGACTTATCAATGTTTGTAATTACTTATCAATGTTTTCTTCTCTAATTTCATCAATGTTTCTAACTACTTATGAATTCAATATTAGTCTATTACTTATAAATGTTTCTAATTACTTATCATTGTCATTATTATATGGTCAATATATAATTTACATATATTTATGATTAATATTTAAAAAAAATCAAAATTGATTAAAACCGAATATTCTCCCTCTTATACTCCCACATACCATGTATACTCTATTCAGTACCCTCTCCGCCCGTACACTGATTACCACTTTTCAGAACAATGCACTCAACCACTAGTCCACTACACTGCACATATCCTTGACCCACCCAGCTTGAGGGTTGAGAGGGGCTCCACACCGACATGGAAGCCTATAGGCCACCCGATTCCTCAGTCGGCTTTAATTGCTTGGTAGTTCGTAGGGTGGATGTGTCATCTTCTTCACACCCTACCCGTTGCGTGCAACAACCATGGGTCGCAGCGATGCCCAAACTCGACGCCATCAATGCTAGATTTGGAGGGGAAGAAAGCATTTGTAAAGATCCTACTCGCATCCATTGTGGTGTTGCGAGGTCAGCCATCATCTCGTCTTTGGCTGGGGAGGTTCAGGGTGAAAATTCCCAATCTCCCATGGGTGGCATCCTCCATGGCTGGGAGAAGGAAAGGTGTCTAGGGTGTGAAGAAGCAAATAGAAATGAGGAAAATGAGAGAGGAAAAAAAGAGTGAAAGGAGTGCTTACTTGCACAAAATGAGGTGAAATGAGGGTGGTAGGGTGGCGTCGAGGTGGTGCGTGGGGTGGTGTAGCGCCATTGGTGATGTTGCATTGTACATACAAATGACCAACTTGAGGGGTGTGTTAGGTTTTGGCAAGGAGTGGGTGGCAGCTCGACCGCACCCAATTAGGCTCGATAAGGCTCAATAATCCACCAAAAAAAGATAAATTGACTTATCTTCATATATCCATAACTTGGGCTTAGATTGCACAATTGAGGTGATTTTTGATCCATTGGTTTTATAACTTAAAGCTCTACAACATGATATATATTAAAAATCAAGAAAAACGTAATGAACATATAAGGCCCCTAACCTAGATTAGTGCTTGATTGTATTTTCTTTGCTTAATAAGATGCTTGAACCTCAACCTAATCACTTGAGATGCTTTAATAACATGAGACAATCTTATGTTTTCAATTTGGTCTTGTGTTGTTGATGTTTGAGCTATGTATGCTTGTTTTGGACCAAGTTGCAATTTACCCATGATTAGGGTTAATCTTGTAATTTTTTACATGTAGATTGTAATTCTTATGCATTAGCATCATGAGAGAGTAGGTGATGCTATTGGGCACCTTTTTTGAGCCTTGGTTGATGAAGTGACAACTTGAGGTGATATTAAGGTTTGCATCATTTTGCTTGAAGTGGTGATGACGACCATGTGGTGTTCTCTAAGTGTATCGAATCGATGGGCTTTGTGTCTTGGGTGTGCTTTGACTGAAGAACCTTGATTTGGATGATTTTCTTTGACCTAGATGCTTTTCCCTTGGGTTTGGTTGCTAGGATTGCGTCGTAGTGTTTCGACCACTAGGGTTGAGTGGCATTATGTAGCGGTCTCTACAATGCCCTCCCCTATCTTTACTTTGACCAAAGTGGTGTAGTGGACCCTAGTGGTCGCTAGACTTCTTTATTCTTATCACCTATGTTGCATCCATGTTATTAATGGTTGCATGGTTGATCTTTTGAGGGGCAAGTGTCCTAGTGATGCTCTAACTTCTTGACACCTCATGTCTTTACCTCCCTCCTACCTCATATGTATATAACTTCTCTTTTATACATTTAAGAAATCCTTTTAGCTCTCTTTTCTTCCTCTCTTCTCCTTATATTTATTCTTGGAGCTTGATGGAGCTAAAGAAGGCTGATCTTGGTTCTTCAGAGGTTGATCATCCTTGCATGTGGTGATCCTGAGCTTGATCTTTTTCTTTGTGGTGACCCTTGGTGATTCTCTTCTTAGTAAGGGACTCTATCACCATGATGTCCTTTCTTTTGTACCCTAACCCTTCCTTGTTGGATTTGAGACTATGGATCTACCATGGTGTCTATCTTGGGGGAAACTTCTCTTCACAATGGTCGAAGACTATGGTTTGAACATGGTGGTACCCAAGTGAGATGAAGTTTTCTTCTCTTTCTCCTTTCTTCCTCTTATTCGGCCTAGGGTTATCACCCTCTTTCTTGAGCTTTTATTTGACCATGGTGTTCTTCTCTTCTGAGGTGACCTTGTGTTTGAGGAGTTGACTAAATTTGGGGCTTCTTTTCTCTCTTGGAGCTTGTGGCTTTGGATCTTGATCTTCTTCATAAGGCGGGTTATATAACTTTCCCCTCTTGTATTATTGCACTATATTTTCATTTGCATGTTGTTGTTCTATAACTAAAACATGATATTGAGATGCTAGATGATGTTCTTATGATGTAGGGTTTATGATTTTTTAGTATTCTTGCTTGGATTACTCTTGCTCCTAAACCCTAATTCTTGAACCCAATTTGATAGTGACTATGGGGGTAATGTTTTTCACATGCATCTTGACCATGAATTTTATAATCATGCTTTTGGTTCGACCATCTTGATTAATGTGAGGTTTTGGACATTTTAAAATGAGTGATGCTTGGTTTTCATCTCTCTCATCATGGTTTCCATGTTGATTTCCACGGCGATGGATTTAGGGTTTTGATGTCTATCTTTACATGGAGTTTTTCTCCTTAATGACATTGGTTTTCTTAATGTTCACCATCTTTTTTGATTGTGGATTATCTCTATTTTGAAGATTGTTATGTGTTGTTTAGGTAGCTTTACCTTGATGGTCTCTATACCCACTCTCATGCTCGTGGTCGCTACATATTTTTGGGCATCGTAGGCGCCACATGGCTAACCCCAATCACCCTTATCCATTACACCTTGTGCCCTTGTTGGTTGCTACATTTTTGAGCTTGTTTCGATCGATGTACTTTAATCATGGTTGATGGTTGCTATGCTTGGTCTTCTATTTTGGTCAAAACACATGTGCTAGTTGGACGGTCGCTACACATATTTTGCTTGGTCGCAAGACGTGATCTTTGTGTAGAAGGTCACTACACTTGTGCTATGATGGTTGCAATGCCTATTTTGTCTTTGGTTAGTCACTACTTCTTGTGTTGGTTCGGTCACAACATGATTCTTGGTTTGATTTTGGTTGAGGCATGTATGGTGATGTGTAGCGGGTCGCTACACATGGATGATTCTTTGCCAATGGTCACTACACATGATATATCCTTGATGGTCATTATACATATGTTAATCATGTTGGTCCTTACATCTTAACCCATGATTGGTGGATACTTAGTGCTACGGAGTGATTGATTGAATAATCATAGATATGATGTTAAACCATAATGTATTCCAAGGTAATGGAGATGGTTTATCTAGGGTTTAATGGTGATTATTGTATTGAAATCTTAATTGGCTACATGGGAAAACCCTAACCCTAATTCTCAAATGTGTATTATAATTGTTGAGCATGCTTGAGTAATTAGCATGAGGTGATATTTCTCTCTCCTACTTGTGTAAATCTAACCATGCAGGTGAAACTAAATAACATAGCTAGTGAATGCTATGGTGTGATCGATGTGACACATGGTGAATGATTATGAGCCTTGTTAAGGCTTGATGGGATGATAATGATATGTTTTGGGTTTTGTGACATGGCTGAGGCTTAATTCCTAAATTAGAGGTGATATCCTCTAGTAATGAGATGAGGGATTGCTATTCCCTAATGATGTGATAATGTTGATGGCCTTGTATGGCATTCACATCAAGTGATGATGTGACAAGTTTATGCTTCATAAGTTTTATATCTCCTGGAATTATAACAAACCATTAATTCTATAGAGTTTGTTTAGGGTTTGTACGTTATAACTTGATTTATGCTAAAAGTCACCCTGGCTTAAATAATCAAGTGAAACCCTAATCATGTAGTTTCCTTGTGCCATAGATCCATCTTCAACGTCAGTACTTGTTGGATTGTGAAATGAGTTCTTCCTTAGTGGAAGCTTGGATTTGTATATTGTTGAGTATATTCATGTCATAGGATTGGCTATGGTCATACCCTGATAGGAGAACAGTCGAGGCCATATCTCAGGTGATGTGATTCAATATATTTATATGATATGTTTTTAGGAGTCTACAGTCATACCTAAATAGGAGTGCGACTGTGGTCGTAACTCATTTTTCACTAATTTTTTGCCTATATACCATGGCAGACTAGGTTGTTTTACAGTTGGACTTTGTATGTCATTGTAGAGGACTCAGATTAACTAAGGGTTTCAATGATTATAGGAGTTCATCTCCTCGTAGATCTTGGATGGCACTGATTTTGACTTAGTAGTGGTCAATTGGAGTATGAGTGGTATATCTCATCTTCTCAGGTCATAATAAAATACATAATACATCTGTGTAGTATACTTTCTTAGGGTTAAACATAACTCACATTGGATGACCCCATGCCTTATCTTTTGTACTAATTTCTTGAATTATAATGTGATAAGAGAAATAAACTGTTATATGCATTCTTCATATTCCTTCTTAAAGTATAAGATGGTCTATTACTCAGTTGTATATTCCCAAATTGCTTAAACAATGTTAACTTCTTTACTAATATCATTTAGCCAAAAATGCTCATCTTGAACATAATTCTATTTAATGGCTCTAATCTATCTGTGCTTATAATAGACGTTGGTAGAGAGTTATATCTCTTGCTAGGACGTTGGTGTCACTCTGTGGGTTTCCACATCTTTTAGGTGGTCATGCACGACGACGTAGAGATTGTGCGGTTGAGGCTTTTGAAGGTTGAACATGCTTCTAGTGTTTTATAGTACAATCCTATGTGTACTCTTAGGTCCTTGGGGGTGTTTTGTAGACTTTGTATATCAATACGAGGTTTTGGCAGTAGGCGATGGTTGTACAGATATGGCTTGTATATGTGAACATGCTGTTGTATGTAACAAGTTTGTGGCATGCTGGCCACTGAATAGTGAAGTGTACATCCTTATGACATGATATGTAATATAGGTGACAATGTTTATGGACTTAGATGTGTTATGATTCATCTTGAGATGTTGTGATGTGATCACTTTTAAAACTTTGATTCCCATGTAAAATCTGAAGGAGGAATCAACCAATAGAAGATGGTTTTAGTTGTCTGGGTCATGTTCTTGGTGTTCTACTACGAAGTTATGGTCTTTCTCCTATTTTTAGGTTTAGTTTTAGTTTCTCTCTCACTTCTATGAGGCAATTCAGATAGTGAGAAACTAACCCTTTTATACATGTTCTAGTAGTATCCTAACATGATATTATTATTGAACTACTTGATTTCTATTAATAGATGAACATTTAATTTGTATTTCATGGTTGAATGAATTACTTATTTCAAGTTTGTTTAATCACAAGAGTTTTCTTATCGAGCATGGTTTTTTGTTGGAAAATTTAGGTTTTATCAAACTTTATTCATGACCACAAGTCATAAAAGCATAAATAACATCATGCATGTCAAAATTTTCATTGTAGATTGAAGTACAAGTTGGTTTACACTATTTAAATGCCACATAAGTAAGGATTTTCTTAATTAGATATAACTTTACAATCCATGTGGACATATAGATATAATGTAATCTTATTAAGCAATATGAATTTAATAATATATCAGTTAATTTAGAAATAATAGATTGCTTTGGTCAATCTAACTTTCTAAATATCTATAATCCTAAAACTGCAATTAATAGCCTAGGTTTAGTTGTTAGTTCATAAGAGTTTAAATCAGAATACTCACCATCGTAGCCATTTTTAGATAGTATACAATATCTAGTGGCACAATTCCATTTAGGATGATAACTTAGGGCTCAAAAGGTCATATATTACTTGATTGTACACATGTCTACACACATAATTTTAGTGTATCACGTTATTGGTGAAATTTCTAGGGAATTGGTGAATAAAACCATTGGCATTTTAAAACTAGAACTAGGAACCATGACATTTTATTTTACTTGTGATTCTTATGATTATGTACTTTTTTGTACTGGTGCATGGTATGTATACAATCCACCTTTGATGGTGTGTTCACATTATATATACTCAAGTAGTGCATATTCTTTTCCAAGGGAGAATCTATAATTCTCCAAGAATCATACTTTTAATAGCTCAACCAAAGAAAGAAGAATCAATCGAGATGGCTGACATGAATGCTAACTGCAATACAAATTCTAATGCCAAGCTATAGATGGCTATGATGGATACGGTTAGAGTCTTGTTATCCATAATACAAAAATGATGAATAATTTATAATAGGTTGACATAGTGAGATTAAAGATCAATCTGATCCTGGTGGATCTTGTGAAGTCATAGGATTTTCATAAAAATCTTTAGGAGGACATATTGCAACACTTATACATGCTCATGGAGTGTTGTGATATGGTAAAATTTGACATGGTACCAGTTACTATTTATTATTGTCCCAATTATCATTAATTGATAAGTAATATACATGGTACAATATCCTAATGACAAACTTCAAGTGTCTTAGTAGAAGATGATAGATAAGTTTTTGTAGTGCCACTTTCTACCTCAAAAAATGACATAGGAACTGAGCAAAAATTGTATCTTTAGGAAAGATGAAGGGAATATCACTCTAAAGAATAGGAGAGATTAAAATGGTTGATGAGAAAGTATCCCCATCATGAGACCTACTTGACTAAGGAAACATCTTCCACTGTGATCTTTGATAGTAAAAAAGGACCATACTAGATGTTGTAAGAGGCAGCTTCTTCTTAAAATAATAATATATAGAGATACCAATATATTATGAGGAACAATATGATG
This sequence comes from Alisma plantago-aquatica, assembly GCA_963693085.1. NCBI lineage: Eukaryota > Viridiplantae > Streptophyta > Magnoliopsida > Alismatales > Alismataceae > Alisma > Alisma plantago-aquatica. The sequence continues at coordinate 1,008,043,056 of OY856409.1, forward strand.
AAGTAATCATAGGAAAGTGAATGTAAAAGTCATTGAACTATGAAGAGCATGTTGAATATGAATGAAGTTGTAGAATCAAAAGCTTTTATAAAACTTTTGGGATCTCTACTAACTAATCACACCTAGGTGTTAGTTTTTTTACTACTGTAGTGAGGTACAAAGAAATTTCAATTGCAATGAGGTTGCACCCTTGAGTCAATCATGTGAAGATGCAATGTATATGAGCCAATAGAAACATTATGATTGAACCATACTCATTGGGGAACCACCCAAACTTTTTTAAGAATCCTAATTACTTTCAAAAAGATCCTTCACAAAAAAAGATATCAACAATGATTGTGTCAACCATTGCACCAATATCAGCATGGTCAAGGTCAGCAAAACCTAGTCAATTTAAAGGGTGGTGAATGTCTCATCTATTAGGCAAGTTGGAGGATATATTTGGCAAGTACATGAATAAGAATGGAATGTACTTTGACCAATAAAGCTGAGAGATGCAAAATCAAGGGTTATAGATTCAATGTCTAGAGAGACATATCCCACTTAGCACCTGACATTGTAAATCTTAAGAAGTTCAGATGGCAAGGATTTTTAAAAAACATTAAGGTTTTTAACAAAGCATAGTGGTATCAGACACTTTTCCTCGTAGTCTCAAGAAAGGGAAAGTAGATCAATAGTTCAAGAAAATTCTTAGTGTATTCCACTAGATTAACTTCCACATCCCATGGCTAGAGAAAATAGAGCATATTACAACCTACAAAAAAATGAAAGATATTATAAACAATAATATGTGAATAACTAAATTTGATATAGTTTTTGTGCATGAAAAGGTCAACGCATGATTGAGAGATAGTTTCCCAAAAGTTTCATGGTCTAGGCTTCTTCAACATCCCACAATCTATTAGGAGTTTATATTTTAGGGATGCTTTACACGATCTTGGGTAAGTATCAAAACAATTCTCCTTTCTACTTACAAGAAACTGGGTTTGAGAAAACCAAAAAAGACCAACATGATGATCCAACTGTAGAAAATTCCACAATGCATCCACTATATATTTGTGAGGATGTATTCGTGTAGGTAGGAAAACTTATATTCCTTGTAGATTTTTTTGTCATGGAAATGCAATAAGACCACAATTCACGCTTACTTTTGAGGACAACCTTCCAATAAACAATAGATATTATACTTGATATAGGCATACAAAGCCTCATCCTATGAATCAAAGGATTTTGATTAGAGTTCAATCTACCCAAACAATCCAAGATTTTGGGATACATTGCATGTTTCTATGTAATGGAGCATAATCTTTGTGACATATCTTTAGTCCTAGGATAGCCATTCTCTTTGACATTGCCAAACTAACGCGTGTGATATATTTTGGTTCACTACAAGTACAACAACTGAATGAACATGCCACATTTACTGTTTTGGTTCACTATAGGTATAACAATTGAATGAAGAAATTATATTTACTATTCCATGGACTAGAGATGACATTGAGTGAAGTGGTAACATTTTCTATTCTAATGACTAGGGGTGTCAATTCAGGCTGATTAAGTTTTATTTTAGGTTTTTTTTGGGTTAGAACTCTTTGGCTAGACCCTAAACTTCTAAAATATGGATTTTTGGGTTGAAACCCTTAACCCTAAGTCCACCCTAGAATATTTTAGGTTGGAACCATTATTCCAAAAATAGGAGCATGATCTAAAAAATTGTAATTTTCCTAATCCTTAAAAATACTAATGTAAGATCAATAGATTTCAAAGTAAACAAACCTAGAATGTGATTATATAAAAGTAATATTGTTTACAAGATTTTATAATACAATGTTACAGAAAATCAACATAATAAATTGTTCAAAAACTTACTAGTACAATGAACTGAACAAAACTAGAACCAACACAAACTGTGCTAAAACTATATAGAATTATCAGTAGTAAACATAATGAGGGATATATTACTGATATAATAGTTCATTATGTGGATTAAGATTTCGTATTTTATTTTCTCAATATATAATCATGAATTCTCAATAAATAATATCAATTTAGTTTTAAGATATAGACCTAAACCTAGAATAATTTAGGTTCTCTAGGTTTGAGTCAAATTCGGATCCGGTTGAAAAACCTTAAACCTTAACCCACTTATATATATGGGGTCGTGTCAGATCCATCAGGTCAAGTATGATTGTTCCAGTCCTACCGTGGGCCATGTGACATCCTATCGAGCCACTTAATATATTTTACACATCACTTGCCTTCTAATATCTAGAAAAGATGAAATTAAGAGAATGGAAAAGGAAGAAAGAAAAAATATGAGTTTTAATGCATTATATATGCTTTTTAGTGCATTACTTGCATATGAATAAAAATAGTTATTCTTTTCGAGTTTAAACCCCAAATTGTGTCCATGGGTAGATTATGTCAGCAAAAACTTTCTCATAAAATTTCGGATTAAAAATCCTAATGGTTTAGGAGATATGAATTATTGAAAAATCCCTAAAGTGTGGATTATGCAATGGAATACTTTTAATGTCACGATTTTTTTATTATTAATAAGATTTTATTTTCTGGCCTGCGTAATGTGAGCTGTCAGATCAGAGATCCAAGGGTGGCACCATCATGCCCTAGCTTGAGTCAGATTGGGAAATAGGAATAGTGGGAGCTTGAGATCTCGAGGGGATTTTGTGCAATCCAGATCTCATTGGCCCTAGCTGGCTTTTCCATTGAGTTTAGGAGAGCAAAATGAGTTGCCCTCTCCTAGATTTCACCCTGTTTGGTGGCTTCTAGGAATTTTGCCCAAACCTTTGGACCCTGCCACTATGGACTAGTATATATAGGGGGTGTACAACCCCTCTATAGACCTACCAAGCAATATTGAAGATCACCCGCAAGCTACCCATTGCTTCCCTACCACCAATTTCCCAAGACAGAGCGATCTTCATCCTGGTCTTTGTTGTCAACTCGCCGGAGGTTAGTCCTCATCGCCCTACCATTATAGACCACCTCTAAGATGATTGATGGGTGCAGTGAGTTCATGGTGCCCAGGCAGAGGATCGGGTGTTGCCCCTTGGAGCTGGGAAAGCGGGAAGCTCATAGTCAACTCATAGGTTGATTACTAGCTCGCGAAGAAGGGATACCCAAGGTTGAAGAAGGGTTGTGGTGAAAGGACCACCTTGCCCCCGACTCACTTCAGCAAAGGTAAGGCCCTTCTGGTCTTTTCCTCTTTTATTCTCGCACGATTACATGAATTGCCGCACGAGTGGGCTGCCTATGTGGCGGCTTGTGATTGGTCAAAAAGGGTTTATCTTGCAAAAATCCTAATAAATCGTAGGATTATCCAAAAGTAGAAAATAATATATGTATTTTGATCAGAAAAATGCAAGGTACATGATAAAAATATAATGTTTATCAGTTCTACTTCCAATTCGAAAGATGTTCAAAGTTGATGTCTTTAATACTTTTAATGGATCCAAAACCCTAATTTGTGAATGTTGATGAATCTAATAGACTTAGTTAATGTTATTAATCAAAGTTTGATCTTTTATGAATGAAGGGAAAACCTTGGACTCATATGGATATTAAAATCCAAGTTTTGCAGAGTTAGGGTTTCTTTATGCATAAAGGTGTACTAAATGATGGAAATTAGGGTTTGTCAACCCAATAAACATAAAAGTGTCAAGTATTCATCTTTTTTCCTCTCTAATCCTAATTTGACTTAAAAAGGATAAAATTGGGACTTTTGTATAAAAGACACCTTTTTGTAGCATAATCATGTATATGGAGCCTAAAGTAGGGTTTGTGAATTTAGAAAGTGGAAAGGAGCAATAATTGGACTAAAATGATATTATGAATAAAGACATAAGAAAGTGGACATCTAACTTGAGAATCAAGTCAGTCCTTTGATGGGATTTAGAGTCATGTAGTGGCACATGGGTGTATGCATTGAATTTCATGTTGATTTGCTTGATTGTCTGGTTAATTCTACTATTCCTATTTGGATTGCAAATTATCCCGAGACAGGTATGTGGTTAAGCCTAAGATTATCTGTTATAGTATCACGCAGTTACTTGGAGGTTTTTCTCGCATGGTTAAAATGATATGCTTGGTTGTTTATTTCATTCCATGCAAACTTTAAAGTGACTATTATTATCACATTATATATGAACATGACTAGCCCAAATCTAGGCCTCCTCTGGATCTATGGAAAGGCCATCTGCCTAGATAGGGGAAGGCATATTATGTTACCAGCATGAATAGGGGGTACATGAGAAGTCACCCACTTGGATAGGGGGAGACAGGATAAGTCACCCTCCTGGATATGGGGAGGCATGATGGAGTCACCCACTTGGATAGGGGGAGACATGATGAAGTCATCCGCATGGATAGGAGAAGATAGTGAATACTGTAGTATGAGGCCCTGAGGGGTTATGACAGAGGGAGGAGAAACCTAGATTGGGTAGTCATGGTGAAAATGTGAAATTTAGCTTGTTAAACATTTATTGCTGAATTATGTTGTTAGCATTATATGTGAGATTTTGTTTCCGCCACATACCGGTATGATTCGTCAAACTAAATGATGTTTTGATTGTCAGTGTTTTTAGGATAATCTTGCTAGAAGTCAGATATTGAAAGAAAGAACACATTGAAAGCAAATAAATGAAATAAGACCCGAAGGATATAGATATATGGTATATTTCTTGGTAAATTATAGAACCCATGTTTTGTAAACTTTGGAAAAAGAAAATTTTTATCTTGCACCAAGTTTAGTAAAATTTATTAATTATTTTTTATTATGTTCACAACCATTTGATTCTACATTTGGGATAAAGGCTCTAGTTTCTTGGCCTTCCTTAATTGGGGGTTGCTGGGGAACGGGTTGTTACAGTTGCAGTAGCTTTTATTACATCCATATCTTGATTACATTGGAGGCATACTTTATAATTGTTGTTGATGATATTACAAAGACAAACAATGAATGAATGTGGCGAACAAATGAATGCACTTCATGTCAGTTAAACCCACAACTATGAAGAGTTGGGGAGACCTTGAACACCACTGAAGCCTTCTTTAGAGTGCCCTACTGATGTAGAAACAAAGTCTGTACTCTTACATCTGAAGTGTTTATCTTTTGTGGACTGGGAGACACTTGTAAATTTGGTTTTTGTTGATTTAGAAGAGGACAAGTTAGTGCATGCCCTACACCAATGTGAGGGACCTTTCAGGTGGCCCATTATAGACATAAAGGGAATGTCACTTAACCTATGTCATCATAAGATCTAGATGGAGGAGGGAGCCAAGATAACCATGAATAGGATCAACTTAATTTGAAAGAGGATGTGAAGAAAGAGGTAATCAAACTTCTTAGGGAAGGTATAATTTATGCTATTTTTGATAGTACTTGGGTAATTCCCCCCCAAGTGGTCCCCAAGAAAGGGGGGATCATGGTCCCAACAAACTCGATAATGAATTTATTTAAACTTGATTGGTCACAAAGTAATGGTCATGCATTGACTACCACGATGTCAATATAGTGACCCTAAAAGACGCTTTTCCTTGTTTTGCATTGATAGAATCTTGGAATGGATCATGAACTACTCATATGTTTGTTTTCTCTATGGTTAATCAGGATATAACTAGATTTCTATAGAGATAGTGGATTAGAGAAAGAAAACCTTTTACATGTCTTTACATTACTTCTACACATTTTTGTATGCCATTCAACCCTTACAACACATATTGTTATGACCGCATTTGTGCTTAATTGGTAAATTAGGGTTTACCTTAATGATTACATGCTTGATTAGATTGAACATTCTTTAGACTTGATTCATGATCGTAGATCAATTTTGATGTTTCAACCCTAATAAGAAACTCTAATTATGATTTATTCAGAAGAATTAGGGTTTGAGAAATGTAAATCCTAATCGCCAAAAATTAGGGTTTTGATAGTACATGAATATGGATTTTGATCAGGATGGCAGTGTGGTAACTGGTTTTTCATATTTTCTACGTATTTTTGATTTACATGAATTTTGGATATGATATAGATAACTCAATCATTCACGCTAGAGAAAAATTTCAGGATATTTGGATGTTATTTGAATGTGGTTCTCGATCAAACTATACTTTGACTAAAATGCTGACAGAGTGTTGTTTAGTGGTGTAGTTTTTTATTTTTATTTATTTATTAGTAGCTTTGAATGATCTAAAATTTATACTGGAGATTTGAAATTACTTTTCAGATATCATTGTAAATTTTCACAATTTTGGAGTATTTTTGACCTCTTAAATAAATGAATTACAATAACTTTTTATAACAAAAAAATCTGCTGAAATAAGAAAAAGTATAGTGAGGGTCAATGAATAAATTACCCAATCACCTCAGTTTCTCTATATGAGCAAGATAGAACCCAAGAAGCTCTCATATTTAGTGATCCATTCCAAAGAAACAAAATTCTAGATAGAGATGAGTGCTATTGTTACGACCCACCTCATCAGTAACCCCCAATTAAGGGAGACCAAGAGGTTGGAGCCGAAACCATTTATTCCGGATCAAAGGTTCGACATATAACCATAAACAATTATTAAATTCTAACATACTATACTAAAAAAAATGGTAACAAAAATTTTCTTTACATACCTTGAAAAGTTGGGAACTATCTTCTAACCACAATTTAACTAATCTATCTAATTCCTCCTTGTTCTTTAATTCTTGAATTCACAATATGTCGCTTTACTGTTTGTGCTTTTGAGGATTTTACCTAAAACGCCGACAAACAAAAACGACGATCAGCCGAAGCTGGTATGTGGAGGGAGCAGATATTGTTCAACAATATAATCATTCAATTAATCATTTAACAATCAAGTTTACGTTTTAAGCCAAACTACTCAATCCATCTTTTCACAACTCTGTATTGTCCCTATAGGACTTACATGGTACCTCTATTAAGGTGACTTGATGGACCTGCCCTCTAGGCAGCCAAAGTCATTCATGACCCTACCCTCTAGGCAGTCAAAGTCATTCATGACCCTACCCTCTAGGTAGTCAAAGTCATTCATGACCTGATGTACCTACCCTCTAGGTAGTCTTTTATCAGGTCAACCATTACGACACAGAGGGAATCAAGGATTGAGCTAGAAGGCATATACATTAAGTGATAGTCATAGTCACTTTATACTTTGCATGGCAGAAATAAACATCCAAACTGTTTAGTTGCATTCAATGCGATTAAACATTCGGGAAACATCGGGAAACATAAGCGGTTAACCATAAGTAACCACATACCTTTAAATGTAGATTTCAAGATAGAAAGAGAAACCCAATCAACAAGAAAAACCTGAAATAAAAGGACAATTTTCCTTTTATTAATATTCATCTAATTTTCATCATATTACTTAGGGTTTCAGTTCCTATTTTATGGTTCCTTTAGAAATTAGGGTTTTCACTTCTTCTTTCCTTATTTTCATCCTTAATTCATTAAACTACATAAAATCCCTAATTTCTCAGTAAATTTCCTTTATTAAATATCCAATTATCTTATTCCGCCAAAAACATGCTTTTTATCTCCTTTTATCCCAAATTAGGGTTTCCATGTAAAATAACTTCCTTTTTAAGCATTACAACTCTAAATCTCATACTTTTGCATTCAAACTGATAATCATATCACCTTTATCATTAGCAAAGTTAAACTTAACAGTTTGATCTATTGATTTACCAAAATACACTTTAATCATACATTTAGGGTTTCTCACCAATTCTTAATACACTTTATTAACAAATTAAAGTACTTTTTGCAAAACATACATAACTGGGTTCTCAATCTATTTTTATTGGATTCTTCATATTTTTCTATACAATTTTCATATATTAAGTTTTCTCATACGAGTTTCCTAGCAAATTCTATTAATTTCGCAAGATAAATCATTTATCTGGATTATTAAGCAGAGAGAAGAATTAACTGGAATTACCCCAACCGTTAGATCAGTGCGCCGCTGCTCCCTTCCTTGATCTGACGCTCCTCGTCAGATTCTTCTACTAGTGGCGCACCTCCTCTATCGGCCGTCGATGACGCGTGGGCTCACGGTGGATTTCGATCCAAGGGTCCTGGTCGACGCGCTCCACTAGCTGAGTTGAATCAACGCGCTGCCCTAAGCAGCGTTGGATCGCAGACTGGCGCACGATGCTTCGGGATCCAACGATCCCTGCTCGTCGTCCTCCTTGTCTTCTAACAAGAAACAGCAGCGGCGCCGCACGGCCTCCTCGCCGGAGCTAGAGAAAACAGGAGGGAGAGAGGGTCTCGAGGGTTAATAAGTGGCCGTCTGGATGTGTTAGGGTGAGGGAAACCACCCGAGGCCTATTTATAGGCTAGGGGAGGGTCTCTTCTAGGGTTCCAGACCTCGCCGCCAACCCTGGTTCTTGCCCAATTGGGCGTTTTGGATATACACCGCCAAAGATGGCAAAATCGGGGTCAAAGCTCTTCGTCTGGGTCTCCCAAACATGATGGGACTATCATCCCAAGTTCTCATGCACCAAGGTGAAAGGAAAATCAAGGGGAAAAACCCCTGTAGACGCGCTACAGTTCTTGTCCCTCTGGGACTCTAGGCAATAGCCGGGTTAGTTGGATCAAAATCCAACGGCTCTGATCATCCACGTTCAAACCAAAAAGGGAAAGAATTCCCAATAAAACAAGGAAAATCCTTATTTTAAAGCTAACTTGGAAATTGAATAACTCTCAATCCTTAACTCCGTTTTTCCTCAAATTTTGAGGAAAATTCGTTTATATTTTTATCTTCCCTTGTACAAAAATTGGAGTCATTATCCAAAGGAAACGAGCCCTTTACTTCAGTTTCAAGTTATCTCTTATTTAATTGTATTTTCCACATATTCCTTATTTCTTTTACCATTATCTAATTATCCCGAGTTCCTTGAACCCCAAGGAACCCTTTTAACTCGAAATCTTATTTTGGGAAAATACCTTTTAGACTTAAAATCATTTCTTTTTATTTTTCCTCATATATTCCTTTATTAAATGAAATTCCCTTTTTCATTTCTTTTTGTTTTTCTTTTAATCTTTCCATTGGGCTCTACGGCCTCAAAGGCCCAATAAGAGAACATACAAGTTATCAAACACCCAATCCACTCAATCCATTCAAACAATTCATCATATCAACCATGAATTTCATTTTTTTTTTAAAAGAACCTTTATAATTTCATTACATAATTTTGAGAAATTGAGGTTATAACATCCTCCCCTCCTTATAGGAATTTTGCCCTCAAAATTCAACAATCAAACAAACAAATCAGGATATGCTTTCTCCATGTCCGTCTTCAGCTCCCATGTGGCCTCATCCTCTCCATGGTGTTTCCAAAGAACCTTTACCATCTCTATATGCTTATTTCTGAGCTCTTTTACCTTAGTATCTATAATACGCATAGGTAACTCAGGATAAGACAGCTTTCCTTGAAGCTCAATAGGTTCAATGCTCAACACATGGCTCGGGTCTTGCACATATCGCTTCAGATTGGACACGTGAAACACATCATGCATCATACTATATTGAGGGGGTAACGCCAAACGATAAGACACCTCGCCAATCCGTTATAAAACCTCAAACGGACCCACATATCGGGGACTCAACTTTCCTCTTTTTTTAGCTATAGCTCGGAGCGGTCGGATCTTCAGAAAAACATGCTCGCCCACAGTGAAATGCACATCAGTCCTCTTTGCATCAGCATACGACCTTTGTCGATCCTGGGCTCTCTTTAGCCTTTGCCTGATCAAAGCGACTTTATCCGCATACACTTGGAGTTCATCTGACCTCAACAAGGTCCTCTCACCAACATCATCCCAGTGAAGTGGTGACCGACACGGTCTCCCGTATAGAGCTTCATATGGAGGCATCCCGATATTGGCTTGGTAACTATTGTTGTATGCAAACTCTGCTAGAGGTAAGTACTGCTCCCATGATCCACCCCAATCGAGCACACAGGCTCTGAAAAGATCCTCTAAAGTCTGGATTGTCCTTTCTGACTGTCCATCTGTCTGGGGGTGATAAGCGGTACTGAACTTTAACCTCGTACCAAGTTCCTCTTGAACCTACTTCCACAGTTTGGAAGTAAACTTTGGATCTCTATCAGATATGATGGAACTGGGTACGCCATGCAAACACACTATCTCCAGAATGTACAACTCTGCTAAGTCTGTCACTTTGGCAGTGGTTTTCAGTGCAAGGAAATGTGCTGACTTGGTAAGGCGATCCACCTCAACCCATATTGCATCATGACCTCTCTTGGTTCTTGGTAAACCCACCAAAAAATCCATGGTGATCTGATCCCATTTCCATTCCGGAATCTCTATAGACTGTAAAAGTCCACCAGGTCGTTGGTGTTCAGCCCTCACCATTTGGCACGTAAGACAACTGGCCACATAAGCTGCAATGTCTCTCTTCATCCCTGACCACCAGAAAAACCTCTGCATGTCCTTAAACATCTTAGTAGTCCCTGGGTGCACTGTGTACTTAGAACCATGAGCTTCTTTTGAGATACGTTCCTTCAGTGGTGAGTCTTCAGGAATCCATATACGATTCTTGAATCTGATTCCTCCATCTACTCCCAAGGAAAGGCGGGTCTGAGGCTTCTTCATCAAGCCTCTCATCTTGTCAAGTTCACTACTGACCATCTGTGCTGCCACAATTTCACTCAACAAATCAGACTGTATCTGAATGTTGGCCAATCGAACTCGATCACCTAATGGTTGAGGAGACCATTTCACCATCTCTTCTAAGCTCTTCCACTGACTAGACAGAACAGCTGCACAACGAAGCTGTTTCCGACTCAACGCATCTGCCACAACATTTGCCTTCCCAGGATGATAGGAAATGGTGAAGTCATAATCCTTCATGTATTCCATCCATCTTCGTTGTCGTAGGTTCAAGTCTTTCTACGTCAGAAGGTACTTCAAGCTCTTATGGTCAGTGAAGATACCAAAAGTAGCACCATATAGGTAATGCTGCCAAATCTTCAAGGCATGAATGATAGCAGCCAACTCTAGGTCATGTGTCGGGTAATTCACCTCATTAGGCTTGAGTTGTCGGGAAGCATAAGCAACCACATGTCGATTATGCTCCAATACACAGCCAAGACCCATTTTGGATGCATCGGTGAAGATCATGAAACCCTCATTACCTGATGGTAGAGTCAGAACTGGTGCAGTGGTCAACGTTTCTTTCAATTCTTGAAAACGAGCCTCACAGACATCAGACCACACAAACTTCACCTCCTTCCGAGTCAACATGGTCAAGGGCAAGGCAGTCTTTGAGAAATCTGAAATAAAACGCCGATAATATCCTGCTAACCCCAAGAAGCTTCTGATCTCCGAGGGGTTCTTCGGTGTAGGCCAGTCTCGAACTGCTGACACCTTGGCTGGATCCACGGCGATCGTTCCTCCTGAGATGATATGCCCAAGGAACATGACTCGGTCTATCCAAAACTCACATTTTAAGAATTTCCCATAGAACTTCTGCTTTCTCAGGATATCAAGGACTTTACTTAGGTGGTCTCGGTGTTGCTCTAAGTTATTGGAATATACCAGGATGTCATCTATGAACACTATGACAAACGAGTCAAGGAAGGGTTGGAACACACTATTCATAAGGTTCATGAACACACTAGGTGCATTGGACAACCCAAAAGGCATAACCACAAATTCATAATGGCCATATCATGTTCGAAAAGCTATTTTTGGAATGTCCTCACTCTTGACTCTCAACTGGTGGTAACCTGATCTTAAGTCAATTTTGGAAAAGACTCGAGCAGACTTCAACTGGTCAAACAGGTCATCTATGCGGGGTAAAGGGTATTTGTTCTTAATGGTAGCTTGGTTAATCATCCGGTAGTCTATGCACATACGGAGCGAGCCATCCTTTTTCTTTACAAACAGGACTGGAGCTCCCCATGGTGATGTGCTAGGCCGGATAAAACCCTTGTCTAGCAATTCCTACAATTGTTTCTTCAACTCGAGCAACTCTGCAGGTGCCATTCTATAAGGTGCACGTGAAATAGGGCTCGTCCCTAGAGCTAGCTCTATGGAGAAATCCACCTCTCTCACGGGAGGAATCCCGGGTAGATCATCTGGAAAAACATCTGCATAGCTCTTGACTACCTCTATTTCCTCTAAGGGTTGCACCTTGGGTTCGGGCTCGGTAACAACTGCTAGGAAAGCTTGACAACCTTTACTCATCATTCTTTCTGCCTTCAGGGATGACACATACAAACTGGTGGTGGCATCTTTCCTACCTCAAATGACAAAGGGTGGATGTCCTGGTTCCCTAATGATCACTTTCTTTTCCCTATAGTCGATTTGAGCCCTATAAGTATAAAGCCAATCCATGCCAATGATCATATCAAAATCATTCATGTCAAGAAGGATAAAGTCTGTAGGAAACTCATGATCTCGATAATTCACAGGTATCACCGGAGTTTTCAAAAGAGAGGTAAAGATTCGTCCACTTGGGGTTGTAACATCTAAGACATATCCTAAATCCTTGATATCCAAACAAAGCATAGTTGCAAGATTCCTCGAAATGAAAGTATTAGTAGAACCAGAATCAAATAACGCTTTTACATTATGTCCCATGACTTCAAGCATGCCTACATTATTGTTCACCATACATTAGACCATTACATGCTTTAGCTTATAAAACATAAAGAAAACCCTAAGGGTTATTACCCTCAATCAATCGATTTGCATTTGCTTGAGATTCTTCATTGTCGATGGCAAACACTCGAGCTTGCCTTCTTTCTCTAGTAGATGGGGCCACAGCTACTGGTGGTGCTGCTACTGGTGGGGCTGCCACTGGACCTGGTCCTTTTGGCTCTGGTAGAGGACAAGCAGCTTGGATATGACCCTCTTGGTGACAACGGAAACAGACTCTCTTCCTGTGGTGGCACTCACCGAGATGCCCTATTCCACATGAGCAGCATCGAGGTCGATTATTCTCTTGATGGGGTCTCCCTTTTGCTCCTTGTCTTCCCTTGGCTTGATGATGACCTGGACCCTTCTTATGATGATTCTTCAGTCCTCGGGTTCCCTCAGTGAAACCCAAATACCCCTTGGGTGGAAGCTGTGTAGGCATCACAGTTCTCTCCATGTCTAAGGAAGTGTTATAAGCTTCTGCGAAGGTTTTAGGTTTGCTTGCCATCACATGAGGCCTGATGGTAGGGTGGAGACGCTCTATGAAGTGATCCACCCTCCTTTCCTCATCCATCTTATATCCAAAACGTTCCAGGATCCGAAACTTGCGCCCAAATTCTGCCACAGAGGAATTTCCTTGAGTCATGTTAGTGAATTCCCTTTCCTTCTCTTTCTTAGCCGCAACCGGGACGAATCTGGAAGTGAAAATGGTCTTGAAATCAGCCCATGCCATTGGTTCCTCAGTCAGATCTCAGCCTGTGATGTGAGTCTCCCACCATATCTTAGCTGCTCCTTCCAGAAGGTGAGCAGCAAAGAGGACCTTCTTGCTCGGCTGTACTTCAAGCATGCGGAAACCATTCTCTATTGCAAGTATCCAGGCCTCTGCTTTATCAACCACCTCAGTCTTATCTTCCCCCCAGAACTTTTCTATGTTCAGCTTGACAAAGTCTAGGATGGCGGCTCCCACACGTGGACGAATAAGGTGTGGTTCACCATTCTCAGCTCTAGCTATATCTCGAAGGGCCAAAGCACTAATAGCTTCTGTCAACTTCCTCTGTTGCTCTAACCACAAGGTATCAGGGGTATGGATCATCATGGTGGGTTCTGAATCATTGACTGGGTCCTCATCCATCTGGGCTTCTTCCCCATATACATGCTTCTCTTCATATCCTTGATCTTATTCTTGGTTCAGGTTACTAAATGGTAATGGGTCAGGATCAGGGACTTCTTGAGTGACTTCTTCAGGCCTCTTCCTCTTCTTAGAGGATCCACCCTCATGGTTCCTATTCCTCTTTTCAGAAGACTCCTTTACTTTACGGGGAGGCCAAACACTCCTAGCCGGTTTTCCGGAGCCCTCAGGGATAGCCACAGTCTTTGTTCGTGCCATCTACATAAGCATAACAAACAAACCTTTAGTTTATCATTTAAACTAGTTATACTTATGTTCAATGATATCTCATTACATATCTTTTATTAATTTGTTGGAGGATTCTTAAACCCTTAACTTATGTGCCCATACCACATGAGTGTGGAGGAGAGAGAGAATCCTACTCTTAAATCCTTAATAGATTATGTGATGAGAAAGGGATGAATAAGATGAGAGAGTCCTAAAGGTATCTTATTTAGATTCATACCCTAAGACTTTGGCCAGGCGGTCACACGGGTCCGGGAGTCCTCGTATTCCGACTAGCGGTGCGGAGGAAAATTTTGCCAGCCCCCGGTTGTGATCCCTTTCTAGACACCTCTGTCTTTCAGATACTCCTCTAATAACTCCCTTGGGTTCTATGGAGTTTGTCAAATTTAATAATTACTAATGGTTACATGAAGAACCTAGGCTCTGATACCAAATGTTACGACCCACCTCATCAGTAACCCCCAATTAAGGGAGACCAAGAGGTTGGAGCCGAAACCATTTATTCCGGATCAAAGGTTCGACATATAACCATAAACAATTATTAAATTCTAACAGACTATACTAAAAAAAATGGTAACAAAAATTTTCTTTACATACCTTGAAAAGTTGGGAACTATCTTCTAACCACAATTTAACTAACCTATCTAATTCCTCCTTGTTCTTTAATTCTTGAATTCACAATATGTCGCTTTACTATTTGTGCTTTTGAGGATTTTACCTAAAACGCCGACAAACAAAAACGACGATCAGCCGAAGCTGGTATGTGGAGGGAGCAGATATTGTTCAACAATATAATCATTCAATTAATCATTTAACAATCAAGTTTACGTTTTAAGCCAAACTACTCAATCCATCTTTTCACAACTCTGTATTGTCCCTATAGGACTTACATGGTACCTCTTTTAAGGTGACTTGATGGACCTGCCCTCTAGGCAGCCAAAGTCATTCATGACCCTACCCTCTAGGCAGTCAAAGTCATTCTTGACCCTACCCTCTAGGTAGTCAAAGTCATTCATGACCTGATGTACCTACCCTCTAGGTAGTCTTTTATCAGGTCAGCCATTACGACACAGAGGGAATCAAGGATTGAGCTAGAAGGCATATACATTAAGTGATAGTCATAGTCACTTTATACTTTGCATGGCAGAAATAAACATCCAAACTGTTTAGTTGCATTCAATGTGATTAAACATTTGGGAAACATCGGGAAACATAAGCGGTTAACCATAAGTAACCACATACCTTTAAATGCAGATTTCAAGATAGAAAGAGAAACCCAATCAACAAGCAAAACCTGAAATAAAAGGACAATTTTCCTTTTATTAATATTCATCTAATTTTCATCATATTACTTAGGGTTTCAGTTCCTATTTTATGGTTCCTTTAGAAATTAGGGTTTTCACTTCTTCTTTCCTTATTTTCATCCTTAATTCATTAAACTACATAAAATCCCTAATTTCTCAGTAAATTTCCTTTATTAAATATCCAATTATCTTATTCCGCCAAAAACATGCTTTTTATCTCCTTTTATCCCAAATTAGGGTTTCCATGTAAAATAACTTCCTTTTTAAGCATTACAACTCTAAATCTCATACTTTTACATTCAAACTGATAATCATATCACCTTTATCATTAGCAAAGTTAAACTTAACAGTTTGATCTATTGATTTACCAAAATACACTTTAATCATACATTTAGGGTTTCTCACCAATTCTTAATACACTTTATTAACAAATTAAAGTACTTTTTGCAAAACATACAGAATTGGGTTCTCAATCTATTTTTATTGGATTCTTCATATTTTTATATACAATTTTCATATATTAAGTTTTCTCATACGAGTTTCCTAACAAATTCTATTAATTTCGCAAGATAAATCATTTATCTGGATTATTAAGCAGAGAGAAGAATTAACTGGAATTACCCCAACCGTTAGATCAGTGCGTCGCTGCTCCCTTCCTTGATCTGACGCTCCTCGTCAAATTCCTCTACTAGTGGCGTGCCTCCTCTATCGGTCGTCGATGACGCGTGGGCTCACGGTGGATTTCGATCCAAGGGTCCTGGTCGACGCGCTCCACTAGCTGAGTTGAATCAAAGCGCTGCCCTAAGCAGCGTTGGATCGCAGACTGGCGCATGATGCTTCAGGATCCAACGATCCCTGCTCGTTGTCCTCCTTGTCTTCTAACAAGAAACAGCAGCGGCGCCGCACGGCCTCCTCGCCGGAGCTAGAGCAAACAGGAGGGAGAGAGGGTCTCGAGGGTTAATAAGTGGCCGTCTGGATGCGTTAGGGTGTGGGAAACCACCTGAGGCCTATTTATAGGCTAGGGGAGGGTCTCTTCTAGGGTTCCAGACCTCGCCGCCAACCCTGGTTCTTGCCCAATTGGGCGTTTTGGATATACACCGCCAAAGATGGCAAAATCGGGGTCAAAGCTCTTCGTCTGGGTCTCCCAAACCTGATGGGACTATCATCCCAAGTTCTCATGCACCAAGGTGAAAGGAAAATCGAGGGGAAAACCCTTGTAGACGCGCTACAGTTCTTTTCCCTCTGGGACTCTAGGCAATAGCCGGGTTAGTTGGATCAAAATCCAACGGCTCTGATCATCCACGTTCAAACCAAAAAGGGAAAGAATTCCCAATAAAACAAGGAAAATCCTTTTTTTAAAGCTAACTTGGAAATTAAATAACTCTCAATCCTTAACTCCGTTTTTCCTCAAATTTTGAGGAAAACTCGTTTATATTTTTATCTTCCCTTGTACAAAAATTGGAGTCATTATCCAAAGGAAATGAGCCCTTTACTTCAGTTTCAAGTTATCTCTTATTTAATTGTATTTTCCACATATTCCTTATTTCTTTTGCCATTATCTAATTATCCTGAGTTCCTTGAACCCCAAGGAACCCTTACCTTTTAGCCTTAAAATCATTTCTTTTTATTTTTCCTCATATATTCCTTTATTAAATGAAATTCCCTTTTTCATTTCTTTTTGTTTTTCTTTTAATCTTTCCATTGGGCTCTACGGCCTCAAAGGCCCAATAAGAGAACATACAAGTTATCAAACACCCAATCCACTCAATCCATTCAAACAATTCATCATATCAACCATGAATTTCATTTTTTTCTTTAAAAAGAACCTTTATAATTTCATTACATAATTTTGAGAAATCGAGGTTATAACATCCTCCCCTCCTTATAGGAATTTTTCCCTCAAAATTCAACAATCAAACAAACAAATCAGGATATGCTTTCTCCATGTCCGTCTTCAGCTCCCATGTGGCCTCATCCTCTCCATGGTGTTTCCAAAGAACCTATACCATCTCTATATGCTTATTTCTGAGCTCTTTTACCTTAGTATCTATAATAGGCATAGGTAACTCAGGATAAGATAGCTTCCCTTGAAGCTCAATAGGTTCAATGCTCAACACATGGCTCAGGTCTTGCACATATCGCTTCAGATTGGACACGTGAAACACATCATGCATCATAATATATTGAGGGGGTAACGCCAAATGATAAGCCACCTCGCCAATCCGTTATAAAACCTCAAACAGACCCACATATCGGGGACTCAACTTTCCTCTTTTTTTAGCTATAGCTCGGAGCGGTCAGATCTTCAGAAAAACATGCTCGCCCACAGTGAAATGCACATCAGTCCTCTTTGCATCAGCA
This sequence comes from Alisma plantago-aquatica, assembly GCA_963693085.1. Classification (NCBI taxonomy): domain Eukaryota; kingdom Viridiplantae; phylum Streptophyta; class Magnoliopsida; order Alismatales; family Alismataceae; genus Alisma; species Alisma plantago-aquatica. Next base: position 1,008,060,830 of record OY856409.1, read on the forward strand.
TACGACCTTTGTCGATCCTGGGCTCTCTTTAGCCTTTTCCTGATCAAAGCGACTTTATCCGCATACACTTGGAGTTCATCTGACCTCAACAAGGTCCTCTCACCAACATCATCCCAGTATAGTGGTGACCGACACGGTCTCCCGTATAGAGCTTCATATGGAGGCATCCCGATACTGGCTTGGTAACTATTGTTGTATGAAAACTCTGCTAGAGGTAAGTACTGCTCCCATGATCCACCCCAATCGAGCACACAGGCTCTCAAAAGATCCTCTAAAGTCTGGATTGTCCTTTCTGACTGTCCATCTGTCTGGGGGTGATAAGCGGTACTGAACTTTAACCTCGTACTAAGTTCCTCTTGAACCTACTTCCACAGTTTGGAAGTAAACTTTGGATCTCTATCAGATATGATGGAACTGGGTACGCCATGCAAACGCACTATCTCCCGAATGTACAACTCCACTAAGTCTGTCACTTTGGCAGTGGTTTTCAGTGCAAGGAAATGTGCTGACTTGGTAAGGCGATCCACCTCAACCCATATTGCGTCATGACCTCTCTTGGTCCTTGGTAAACCCACCACAAAATCCATGGTGATCTGATCCCATTTCCATTCCGGAATCTCTATAGACTGTAAAAGTCCACCAGGTCGTTGGTGTTCAGCCTTCACCATTTGGCACGTAAGACAAATGGCCACATAAGCTGCAATGTCTCTCTTCATCCCTGACCACCAGAAAAACCTCTGCATGTCCTTAAACATCTTAGTAGTCCCTGGGTGCACTGTGTACTTAGAACCATGAGCTTCTTTTAATATACGTTCCTTCAGTGGTGAGTCTTCAGGAATCCATATACGATTCTTGAATCTGATTCCTCCATCTACTCCCAAGGAAAGGCGGGTCTGAGGCTTCTTCATCAAGCCTCTCATCTTGTCAAGTTCACTACTGACCATTTGTGCTGCCACAATTTCACTCAACAAATCAGAATGTATCTGAATGTTGGCCAATCGAACTCGATCACCTAATGGTTGAGGAGACCATTTCACCAGCTCTTCTAAGCTCTTCCACTGACTAGACAGAACAGCTGCACAACGAAGCTGTTTCTGACTCAACGCATCTGCCACAACATTTGCCTTCCCAGGATGATAGGCAATGGTGAAGTCATAATCCTTCATGTATTCCATCCATCTTCGTTGTCGTAGGTTCAAGTCTTTCTTCGTCAGAAGGTACTTCAAGCTCTTATGGTCAGTGAAGATCCCAAAAGTAGCACCATACAGGTAATGCCGCCAAATCTTCAAGGCATGAATGATAGCAGCCAACTCTAGGTCATGTGTCGGGTAATTCACCTCATTAGGCTTGAGTTGTCGGGAAGCATAAGCAACCACATGTCGATTCTGCTCCAATACACAGCCAAGACCCATTTTGGATGCATTGGTGAAGATCATGAAACCCTCATTGCCTGATGGTAGAGTCAAAACTGGTGCAGTTGTCAACTTTTCTTTCAATTCTTGAAAACGAGCCTCACAGACATCAGACCACACAAACTTCACCTCCTTCCGAGTCAACATGGTCAAGGGCAAGGCAGTCTTTGAGAAATCTGAAATGAAACGCCGATAATATCCTGCTAACCCCAAGAAGCTTCTGATCTCCGAGGGGTTCTTCGGTGTAGGCCAGTCTCGAACTGCTGACACCTTGGCTGGATCCACGGCGATCGTTCCTCCTGAGATGATATGCCCAAGGAACATGACTCGGTCTATCCAAAACTCACATTTTAAGAATTTCCCATAGAACTTCTGCTTTCTCAGGATATCAAGGACTTTACTTAGGTGGTCTCGGTGTTGCTCTAAGTTATTGGAATATACCAGGATGTCATCTATGAACACTATGACAAACGAGTCAAGGAAGGGTTGGAACACACTATTCATAAGGTTCATGAACACACTAGGTGCATTGGAAAACCCAAAAGGCATAACCACAAATTCATAATGGCCATATCGTGTTCGAAAAGCTGTTTTTGGAATGTCCTCACTCTTGACTCTCAACTGGTGGTAACCCGATCTTAAGTCAATTTTGGAAAAGACTCGAGCAGACTTCAACTGGTCAAACAGGTCATCTATGCGGGGTAAAGGGTATTTGTTCTTAATGGTAGCTTGGTTAATCATCCGGTAGTCTATGCACATACGGAGCGAGCCATCCTTTTTCTTTACAAACAGGACTGGAGCTCCCCATGGTGATGTGCTAGGCCGGATAAAACCCTTGTCTAGCAATTCCTGCAATTGTTTCTTCAACTCGAGCAACTCTGCAGGTGCCATTCTATAAGGTGCACGTGAAATAGGGCTCGTCCCTAGAGCTAGCTCTATGGAGAAATCCACCTCTCTCACGGGAGGAATCCCGGGTAGATCATCTGGAAAAACATCTGCATAGCTCTTGACTACCTCTATTTCCTCTAAGGGCTGCACCTTGGGTTTGGGCTCGGTAACAACTGCTAGGAAAGCTTGACAACCTTTACTCATCATTCTTTCTGCCTTCAGGGATGACACATACAAACTGGTGGTGGCATCTTTCCTACCTCAAATGACAAAGGGTGGATGTCCTGGTTCCCTAATGATCACTTTCTTTTCCCTATAGTCGATTTGAGCCCTATAAGTATAAAGCCAATCCATGTCAATGATCATATCAAAATCATTCATGTCAAGAAGGATAAAGTCTGTAGGAAACTCATGATCTCGATAATTCACAGGTATCACCGGAGTTTTCAAAAGAGAGGTAAAGATTCGTCCACTTGGGGTTGTAACATCTAAGACATATCCTAAATCCTTGATATCCAAACAAAGCATAGTTGCAAGATTCTTCGAAATGAAAGTATTAGTAGAACCAGAATCAAATAACGCTTTTACATTATGTCCCATGAATTCAAGCATGCCTACATTATTGTTCACCATACATTAGACCATTACATGCTTTAGCTTATAAAACATAAAGAAAACCCTAAGGGTTATTACCCTCAATCAATCGATTTGCATTTGCTTGAGCTTCTTCATTGTCGATGGCGAACACTCGAGCTTGCCTTCTTTCTCCAGTAGGTGGGGCCACAGCTACTGGTGGGGCTGCCACTGGACCTGGTCCTTTTGGCTCTGGTAGAGGACAAGCAGCTTGGATATGCCCCTCTTGGTGACAACGGAAACAGACTCTCTTCCTGTAGTGGCACTCACCGAGATGCCCTCTTCCACATGAGCAGCATCGAGGTTGATTATTCTCTTGATGGGGTCTCCCTTTTCCTCCTTGTCTTCCCTTGGCTTGATGACGACCTGGACCCTTCTTATGATGATTCTTCGGTCCTCGGGTTCCCTCAGTGAAACCCAAATACCCCTTGGGTGGAAGTTGTGTAGGCATCACGGTTCTCTCCATGTCTAAGGCAGTGTTATAAGCTTCTGCGAAGGTTTTAGGTTTGCTTGCCATCACATGAGGCCTGATGGTAGGGTGGAGACGCTCTATGAAGTGATCCACTCTCCTTTCCTTGAGTCATGTTAGTGAATTCCCTTTCCTTCTCTTTCTTAGCCGCAACCGGGACGAATCTGGAAGTGAAAATGGTCTTGAAATCAGCCCATGCCATTGGTTCCTCAGTCAGATCTTGGCCTGTGATGTGAGTCTCCCACCATATCTTAGCTGCTCCTTCCAGAAGGTGAGCAGCAAAGAGGACCTTCTTGCTCGGTTGTACTTCAAGCATGCGGAAACCATTCTCTATTGCAAGTATCCAGGCCTCTGCTTTATCAACAACCTCAGTCTTATCTTCCCCCCAGAACGTTTCTATGTTCAGCTTGACAAAGTCTAGGATGGTGGCTCCCACACGTGGACGAATAAGGTGTGGTTCACCATTCTCAGCTCTAGCTATATCTCGAAGGGCCAAAGCACTAATAGCTTCTGTCAACTTCCTCTGTTGCTCTAACCACAAGGTATCAGGGGTATGGATCATCATGGTGGGTTCTGAATCATTGACTGGGTCCTCATCCATCTGGGCTTCTTCCCCATATACATGCTTCTCTTCATATCCTTGATCTTATTCTTGGTTCAGGTTACTAAATGGTAATGGGTCAGGATCAGGGACTTCTTGAGTGACTTCTTCAGGCCTCTTCCTCTTCTTAGAGGATCCACCCTCATGGTTCCTATTCCTCTTTTCAGAAGACTCCTTTACTTTACGGGGAGGCCAAACACTCCTAGCCGGTTTTCCGAAGCCCTCAGGGATAGCCACAGTCTTTGTTCGTGCCATCTACATAAGCATAACAAACAAACCTTTAGTTTATCATTTAAACTAGTTATACTTATGTTCAATGATATCTCATTACATATCTTTTATTAATTTGCTGGAGGATTCTTAAACCCTTAACTTATGTGCCCATACCACATGAGTGTGGAGGAGAGAGAGAATCCTACTCTTAAATCCTTAATAGATTATGTGATGAGAAAGGGATGAATAAGATGAGAGAGTCCTAAAGGTATCTTATTTCGATTCATACCCTAAGACTTTGGCCAGGCGGTCACACGGGTCCGGGAGTCCTCGTATTCCGACTAGCGGTGCGGAGGAAAATTTTGCCAGCCCCCGGTCGTGATCCCTTTCTAGACACCTCCGTCTTTCGGATACTCCTCTAATAACTCCCTTGGGTTCTATGGAGTTTGTCAAATTTAATAATTACTAATGGTTACATGAAGAACCCAGGCTCTGATACCAAATGTTACGACCCACCTCATCAGTAACCCCCAATTAAGGGAGACCAAGAGGTTGGAGCCGAAACCATTTATTCCGGATCAAAGGTTCGACATATAACCATAAACAATTATTAAATTCTAATAGACTATACTAAAAAAATGGTAACAAAAATTTTCTTTACATACCTTGAAAAGTTGGGAACTATCTTCTAACCACAATTTAACTAATCTATCTAATTCCTCCTTGTTCTTTAATTCTTGAATTCACAATATGTCGCTTTACTGTTTGTGATTTTGAGGATTTTACCTAAAACGCCGACAAACAAAAACGACGATCAGCCGAAGCTGGTATGTGGAGGGAGCAGATATTGTTCAACAATATAATCATTCAATTAATCATTTAACAATCAAGTTTACGTTTTAAGCCAAACTACTCAATCCATCTTTTCACAACTCTGTATTGTCCCTATAGGACTTACATGGTACCTCTATTAAGGTGACTTGATGGACCTGCCCTCTAGGCAGCCAAAGTCATTCATGACCCTACCCTCTAGGCAGTCAAAGTCATTCATGACCCTACCCTCTAGGTAGTCAAAGTCATTCATGACCTGATGTACCTACCCTCTAGGTAGTCTTTTATCAGGTCAGCCATTACGACACAGAGGGAATCAAGGATTGAGCTAGAAGGCATATACATTAAGTGATAGTCATAGTCACTTTATACTTTGCATGGCAGAAATAAACATCCAAACTGTTTAGTTGCATTCAATGTGATTAAACATTCGGGAAACATCGGGAAACATAAGCGGTTAACCATAAGTAACCACATACCTTTAAATGCAGATTTCAAGATAGAAAGAGAAACCCAATCAATAAGCAAAACCTGAAATAAAAGGACAATTTTCCTTTTATTAATATTCATCTAATTTTCATCATATTACTTAGGGTTTCAGTTCCTATTTTATGGTTCCTTTAGAAATTAGGGTTTTCACTTCTTCTTTCCTTATTTTCATCCTTAATTCATTAAACTACATAAAATCCCTAATTTCTCAGTAAATTTCCTTTATTAAATATCCAATTATCTTATTCCGCCAAAAACATGCTTTTTATCTCCTTTTATCCCAAATTAGGGTTTCCATGTAAAATAACTTCCTTTTTAAGCATTACAACTCTAAATCTCATACTTTTGCATTCAAACTGATAATCATATCACCTTTATCATTAGCAAAGTTAAACTTAATAGTTTGATCTATTGATTTACCAAAATACACTTTAATCATACATTTAGGGTTTCTCACCAATTCTTAATACACTTTATTAACAAATTAAAGTACTTTTTGCAAAAGATACAGAACTGGGTTCTCAATCTATTTTTATTGGATTCTTCATATTTTTCTATACAATTTTCATATATTAAGTTTTCTCATACGAGTTTCCTAACAAATTCTATTAATTTCGCAAGATAAATCATTTATCTGGATTATTAAGCAGAGAGAAGAATTAACTGGAATTACCCCAACCGTTAGATCAGTGCGTCGCTGCTCCCTTCCTTGATCTGACGCTCCTCGTCAGATTCCTCTACTAGTGGCGTGCCTCCTCTATCGGCCGTCGATGACGCGTGGGCTCACGGTGGATTTCGATCCAAGGGTCCTGGTCGACGCGCTCCACTAGCTGAGTTGAATCAACACGCTGCCCTAAGCAGCGTTGGATCGCAAACTGGCGCACGATGCTTCGGGATCAAACGATCCCTGCTCGTCATCCTCCTTGTCTTCTAACAAGAAACAGCAGCGGCGCCGCACGACCTCCTCGCCGGAGCTAGAGCAAACAGGAGGGAGAGAGGGTCTCGAGGGTTAATAAGTGGCCGTCTGGATGCGTTAGGGTGAGGGAAACCACCCGAGGCCTATTTATAGGCTAGGGGAGGGTCTCTTCTAGGGTTCCAGACCTCGCCGCCAACCCTGGTTCTTGCCCAATTGGGCGTTTTGGATATACACCGCCAAAGATGGCAAAATCGGGGTCAAAGCTCTTCGTCTGGGTCTCCCAAACCTGATGGGACTATAATCCCAAGTTCTCATGCACCAAGGTGAGAGGAAAATCGAGGGGAAAAACCACTGTAGACGCGCTACAGTTCTTGTCCCTCTGGGACTCTAGGCAATAGCCGGGTTAGTTGGATCAAAATCCAACGGCTCTGATCATCCACGTTCAAACCAAAAAGGGAAAGAATTCCCAATAAAACACGGAAAATCCTTATTTTAAAGCTAACTTGGAAATTAAATAACTCTCAATCCTTAACTCCATTTTTCCTCAAATTTTGAGGAAAACTCGTTTATATTTTTATCTTCCCTTGTACAAAAATTGGAGTCATTATCCAAAGGAAACGAGCCCTTTACTTCAGTTTCAAGTTATCTCTTATTTAATTGTATTTTCCACATATTCCTTATTTCTTTTGCCATTATCTAATTATCCCGAGTTCCTTGAACCCCAAGGAACCCTTTTAACTCGAAATCTTATTTTGGGAAAATACCTTTTAGCCTTAAAATCATTTCTTTTTATTTTTCCTCATATATTCCTTTATTAAATGAAATTCCCTTTTTCATTTCTTTTTGTTTTTCTTTTAATCTTTCCATTGGGCTCTACGGCCTCAAAGGCCCAATAAGAGAACATACAAGTTATCAAACACCCAATCCACTCAATCCATTCAAACAATTCATCATATCAACCATGAATTTCATTTTTTTCTTTAAAAAGAACCTTTATAATTTCATTACATAATTTGGAGAAATCGAGGTTATAACAGCTATGGCTTTGAGAGAAGAAAGTGGTGGAGATGCAGACCTAGGATTTCTCTATCTGAGATATGATGAAATCAAGTAAGTTTAGCTTCTTTTCATATCCTTTCATAGTGAATCTTCTATATCCTATCAATATTCCATCCCTCCCCTGATTTGATTCAAAATGGTATCAAATCTTCCCCTTTTTCACCTATCATCATAATCCCTCATTTCTAGGGTTTCCAGGTTGAAAGTAAGAAGAAATCGGTGATTTGCTAGGGTTTTGATATGGATTTGAGATTTTCAGAGATGTGATGCATTTTTAAGGTTTTTTCACACCTTAGGGTGAGTGAGTACTCCCTTTAAACAATAGATTGCACGAAAATGAGTTAAATCAACAATAATCTTCAATTTCTTAGTATGCGAGTACAAACCCTAAGTTTCCTATTTGATCTAGCTTTTACAAGATGATTTAGATGAATTTTAGATGATGAAATCACATTAGAAATGGTTAGAATCCATCTAAATGAAAATTCTTAAAGTAATTGTAGAGGTTATATGAATATACTAAAATTTAGGATTTCTGACTATGATAGAAATTGTTGTATAATTAAATAGAGAAATTTGTCTATTTGAATCTCATTGATTATGAATGATTGTTTATTTGAATGTGTAGTACATATATGTCAGATACTATCTTGGATTTTGTGTGATGCGAATATGGTTTGCTTGATATCTCAGTAAAGAGGATGAAACCCTAGATGAGTGGAAAGTTGGAAATTTGTGAATAGATATTGTGAAATCCATTTGAAGTGCTTTTCTTGACATCATAGACTTTATTTATTCAATTTTATTCTTGATGCATGAGATCTCAATGAATGGTGTGGAAACCCTAATTTAGCTTAATTCCAGGATTTCATACAAATGTCGGTTGTATATGATTTATTGAAAGCAATCTTTATTTAGTGAATCAAGTATTATGATATCAATGTTTCTCAGTATGAGATTTGGTGATGCTTAACAGTTCAGTTGTGGTAAATGTTATCAGATGGTCTTTGAAATGCATGGTTTACAAAGTTAAACTAAGATATGTTGATGTTATGATTGAATTGTGAATTTAAAGAGTGAATTAAACATTTAGATTCCATGAACACTGTAGAATCCTCACATGATGGGTCCTGCACTATGGGGAGGAAATAGTTTCCTAATAGGAGGTAGTACAGATCAAGGTAAGCCAAAGAGAATTAGTAGGGTGCGGGGGTCTTGACCAGTAGGGTGGACTCCTTATAGTTGTGTGGTACCCAACACTAAACGGGGATGTCAGTGGTACTTGTATTACATGTTGTAGTGATCAGTGGTCAGTAGGTCCAATAATGCACAATAAGCCTGAGGGCTTTGACTCACCGCTTGAGTACCCCAGTTGATATATGGAGTGTGAAATATATTACTTCTTCCATTATCCACCGAGAGAGAGACGTGTCGAAGCCCGTTGTAGATGGGGTCTTACTCGAGAGATATGCTTAGGAACCCGAGCATGTTTCTAAGCCTTATACAGTGAGATCGTAGATTTTTGTGATTCTTTTGCATGTTGTGGCACACCTGATGTGGGTTTAGTTATTGAATTATCCTTTTAGAGGTTATAATTCAGTTATTGAATAAGATGAATGAGAGGTTAACCAAGTGTGTGCATTTATCAAATTATCCTTTGTATGTTTCTGAGTTATTAGTTCTCTTTGAGATTAATCAAGCATGTTCATATATTGATTCACTATTGTAGATATCTAGTGTATTTTGACATATTCATGTTTGTGAATGGTTAGTCTCTTAGAGATTTTTGTTGGTATTATTGATATCAGTTTCTCGCCAGTATATCTATAATTATATCAATGCTTTAGAGTGTTTCTTTGAAGTACTCATTCACTGAGCTAGTAGGCTCACCCCTCTACTCACAATTTTTAGGATAACTCATAGACTAAAGATGTTATTACATCAGCGTAGATCTATCATAGGAGTTAATTCTGAGATTAGTTCAGTTCAATCGGTCCCTGTCACTCTAGGTCCTCATATAGAATTGAGAGAGAGTTCTAAATGATGATTTGTATCTTTGTTTCCTTAATAATAAAGTATATATCTGGTGATCATGGTGCATGTACGTTGAAGTGTGAGGAACAGAATGAATGTCTAGATGTGTATCATTAATATTGAGATCATATTAGAGTAATCAAGGTTTAATTCCTTTGTAAAGTTTGTTTATGTGATTGAATGCGAGAAAACAAAGAGTTTGAAATAAAGGAAAAAAGTTTGGAGTGAAATTTGTATTAAACATAATCCTCAAGCTTATTCCCTAATCTCATGATTAGTGGTAATCATGGGATGTGGGTGTAACAGCTTGGTATCAGAGCTTAGGCTGAGTTGTCAGGGACCATTAGGATAGAAATTCAGAGTTATAAATGTGACAGTTAGGAAGTGGTGTGTGAATAGCTTTGGGAAGTCTGGGTATTTGGGTAGCCTGGATGGATATCTAGATACCTAGGCTGACCGGTATCAAGCTAATCTATCTATTCTTCTCTGAATGCCCTGGACAGGCATGCAGTGGGAGGATGGGCTAGAGAGAAATCCTAGAAATGTTAGGGTTAGGAGGCCAAAAAGTAATGAACGAGTAAGAGATTAAAGATAAAATGTGATAAAACTCTTGCTTTATATTTCTCCTTTGATTGGAGATCAATAACATTTCTCTTATATATATGAATTCTAAATATCTGTTTGTAGAATATATATGGTTCTTTTAGATTGTTGTGTATCATGAAGTTGATTCAGTTATTGTTTATATTCTTTGTATCAAGTATACCAAAAGTTATGTTTAAATGAGTTTTCCCTAAGTGGATATTCTTTCCACATGTTTGAGATGGATAGGAGTTTGTTAATCTTGAGTAGCTCTTGGCTTCAGGACTACAAGTTCAACCTGGTCCGGCTAGCAGGGTGTGTTACTGGGATCTAATGACTTCTATTTATAATATAATAAGAGTAGACTCTAGTTAAATTAGACCCACATCATAGTGAGAATGTACATACTCTAAGATGTTTAAATAGAAGGGAAATATTAGAATAGCTAATAATTAATTGGAACTAATATCTGAGATCCAACTTTGGGGCCTCAAATAAGAAACCCTAAATTGGGAATGAAGGAAGAGGGATATAGATACAAGACATACATTAGTATGTAACATACAAAATGAAGAAGAAAGAATGGATAAAGAGAACTGAACTATATAACTAATTGTGGCACTTTATCCAATTTGAAATCAAGGAGAGATAAGAGGAAATGACATGTAAAGCCAAGATAGATAGAATCAATTAAAATGAATGGATCAATAATCAAGTCAAATGTACTTACATACTCTACAACAAAAGGAAAATAGGAGAAAAGAGTTAAGCAAGAAATTAGTTCACATAAGTGAAGTTTAGAAGAATGAAAGTGGAGAGAACTAGTTAAACATGTAAATTATAAGACTAGGATAAGAAACTAAGATGAAAGAAAAAAGGAAGTGAAGGAAATGATTAGTTTGATTTAGAAAGAAGGGTTACATGACATTACAAGGAGCATGGAATGTTTACTTTTATCATAAAGTTTGATGTGTTCATCCTTACTAGATTTTGATTCAAAGTCTCTATCTGGTAGCAACCTAGTTGACATCAAGTGTGTTCAATAGGTTCCTAGTGATGAAATTGAACTAGTTCTTAAAACAAGAACATAGGTGCAGCCAAATAAATGAACCAACTCATATAACGGTAAACTGTATTCAGAATATGAAGGCTTGGTTGAAAAGGAAACTATGGTTAACCCCTGTGTGAGCCATTTGATTTAAAATGAAGGGCATGCAATGTATTATTCATAAGATGAAGCTGGTAGGAAGGATATTGATTTAGAATTTCAACTAGATAAAAGTAAATGGGTGATAAGAAACTTTATATGGCATGGAATATGGAATCATACACAAGAGTGAGAAACATGATCATAAGATATAAGTAAGAGTAAATAATGACATAGAGAAGAGTAGAAAATAGGTAGCCAATGATAGAAAACAAACAAGGGGCTGAAACATGAGGGAGTAACATAGATGATGAAAGAGAGAGATTGTGAGATGTGGGGAAATGCAAAATAGTCTAGTCTCCTTGATGATGACTGATAAGAGAATTGTGTTAAGTGAATACTTGAAGATCATAATTCTATGTCTCAAAATTAGCTTCTCTTCTATATCCTCCTTAGTCAGTGTAACATGAGATGAAGTGGTAAGGGAATAAATCATAAATGATACACAACCATCATGAGAGACACCTACTGAATATACTAATGTCACATAATATGATGATGAAACCCTAGCAGAGTAGATCAAGAAAGTAATCTATCAAAATGGTCAAGTAAGAGAAAGAAAATTCAAGTGGTAAGGATAAGGAAGACTTTAGTAAACCTCAATAAAGTTGAGATTTTCATATCGAAATAAGGGATTAAAATCATGTCACAATAACATCATGTTATTGACAAGGATCAAACCCTAGATAGTTTAGGGTTGTAACAATTAAATGGATGACCTTGAGCATGAACATTATTGAGATCATAAATATGAGAAGAAAATAGTAGTTACAATATTCATGGGTTTAAATGTTGCAAATGTGAAAGATAGATAAACAATATGGAAATGAGAATGAACAAAGGATAAAAAATTGATTTGAAATATAAGAAGTGTGATTTGAAAAAAAGGAGAACTACAACATGAGCAACGTGTAATCTAAAATAAATTCTTACAATGATAGAAAGAATGATGAATAATCTATTGTTACCTTGACTATTTCAATGCTAGGGATGTTTATTTTAGATGATCAAAATGAGAAGGATAAGTAAGAAGAAGTGTTCAATAGGTGATGACATCAAGTGTGTTCAATAGGTTCCTAGTGATGAAATTGAACTAGTTCTTAAAACAAGAACATAGGTGCAGCCAAATAAATGAACCAACTCATATAAAGGTAAACTGTATTCAGAATATAAATGCTTGATTGAAAAGGAAACTATGGTTAACCCCTGTGTGAGCCATTTGATTCAAAATGAAGGGCATGTAATGTATTATTCATAAGATGAAGCTGGTAGGAAGGATATTGATTTAGAATTTCAACTAGATAAAAGTAAAAGGGTGATAAGAAAGTTTATATGGCATGGAATATGGAATCATACACAAGAGTGAGAAACATGATCATAAGATATAATTAAGAGTAAATAATGGCATAGGGAAGAGTAGAAAATAGGTAGCCGATGATAGAAAATAAAGAAGGGGCTGAAACATGAGGGAGTAACATAGATGATGAAAGAGAGAGATTGTAAGATGGGGGGAAATGCAAAATAGTCTAGTCTCCTTGATGATGACTGATAAGAGAATTGTGTTAAGTGAATACTTCACACTACAACAAAAATAACCATTAGTGGCATTTTATTTTTTGGCTTTCGTATTAAAAAGCCACTAAACCTTCACGTACACTGGCATTTTTAATCAAATGCCTCTACATGCCCGTTATAATTGTCCAACATGAAATTCTGATAATAATGGCTTTTATTTGTGACAATACTGGCAATTTATTATTGCATAGACATTTCGTTTCCTTATTATTTTCTCCTAATCCTCCCATGTGCCCCCTCTAATGCCCCCGATGGTAGTCAGTGTTGTGACCTACTGTGCAAGACCTGCAGGTGGCAGTGGGTGAGAGACTCCCATTATGGTGGTCTGCATCGAGTGGCCCTCTTCGAGGCTCAGGGGTCGGGAGATCATCATCGGCCGCTGGTGGATTGCTTTGCTAAGATCCCTGTGCAGCGAACCAGGTACATCTTGTATTGTGACTAGAGCGGGCGATAGGTTTGGGCGTCTGGCGATTTAGGGCTCTCTCTGTGCGGCGCACTAGCTTGGGGGAGGGGGTCTGGCTTCTAGTGATCGCCACCCTTCTCCCCCCATGCCTCTTCCTTAACCAGCTTTTGTGTGCTAGGTCAGGTGGCAGGCAGATTCCTCTGCTTTTCTCAGCTCTCTCAACTCCTGGCGGCTGCTGTGATGGATCTGGTTCCTAGATCTGGACCTGACGATGCTTGGCGTAGAGCTTCATGGTAGTGGGCGCGAGGCTCAATTGTTGGGTCATTTCTGAGTCATGGATAACCTGAGAAGTCGGCACTTTGTTCCCCCTTTCCCTGGATCTAGCAGAAGCTTTTCTCATTTATCCCTCATTCTTGCTTCATGTTCTTTATCTTCCTTCATTTTCTAATGTGCTTCATTTTTCTTTAGTTTTTTGTTTTAGTGTTTTGGCAGTTCAATTGCCATTAGTTGTCGGTTCCTTCTTTGTTACTGTAGGTTGTTTCAGTCTCTCTTTCATGAGAGTTTGGAGTCTAGTTCATCTAGGTCTCGTTTTGCCCGTTCTTAATCTCGTTGCATAGCCTTATGGATATACACGTAGTGGATAGCTATGGTTGTATCCTCTATTGTTTGCAGGTTACACTCCATCGATGTATGCTTGAGTTGAAGGAATCCCATTTAACAATTTTTTTAAAGTAGCTTTAGGTTTTGGGGATCAATGCTGAAACACTTTATTCTCATTCCGATTTGAGTTTCGATAGTCTGATCCTGTTCTTGATAGTTGTTTGCTCATACAGAGATCCTTCTTCTTGTAGATTTTGTATGGCTTATAAGTAATGATATTGAATGATTTACTCTAAAAAAAGTAGGTACATCTTGCAATTGAGCGACGGGGAAGATGACAGCCCTAGCTAGCTAACTTCCGGTGGGTGAACTGGCTAGCTAACTTCTGACAGTTTAAGATGGTGGCCCTGGCCTTTGGTTTGTGCAGAGACCACGACACAGGGAGAGGATATTCCCCCCTTCTTCTTCACCTCTTTCTCTGCCGCCCGACAGTGCTCCATCTATCTCAGATTTTGAGCACGCTTCCTTGCTTGGAAGACCGACCATGGCGGATTGAGGTCGGGGACACACCCCCTCTGTGACTGGATGCAGTGGCATGTGGGGATGGAGGGGAGTAGGGTGAAATAGTGGGGCAAATTTGAGATGGTGCTTCCCTTCCCCCCTTCTCTTGTTGTAGATGGCACTTCGTATGATTATGTACATACTCTCTACTCTCCAGTGTATGATTATACTTCATCAGTTTTCTACCACCATTCTTAGTGATTGTTAATTGATAGATTAATTGATAGGACATACAAGGAGCAATATTTGATTACTGTATTAACTAGTATCACATACAAGGAGCAATATAGGAGAAATATTCTTATGTTTCTTCATCAGTGATATGACATACAAGTCTATAATTATCTCTATGATTAATGCAGGATTACACTCTATATTTAGACTTAACAAATGCTAGCTAAACCTGGCATGTCATACATAGAAAAATATAGAAGTAATAACATATTGATGTCTGATCTTTTTTAATATTTATACTCTATTGTAGGAGAAGGCACAATAGAATGACCTTATAAGATCAAGAAAGACTTAATGTGAATGGGCAATGTGGCTAGACAACCAGTGCCACCAATAAGGTATGTTGGAACTTGAATGAAGAAGTGATGGGTAGTGCGCACACTCCTCACCAGTCTAGTGTGGTTTTAGGTAGACTAACTACATATATAAATGATCATATGATCTCTAAACACTACAACAATAGCAAAGATGAAAAAGGTTTTTTAATTCTGATGCAAGGAAAGAAAAAACATGGTGGATGGCAATACTTTCACAATATTATTTTATCATTGAGTAATTTATTTCTAACATAGATTAATCTATTTTTTGTTGTTGTTTAATTATCTTTTTGTTGGTTAATTTGCAGCTTATCCGCATAAGTACCACATAAAGTTACATTAATGAGACATTTGACATGAACTAGTTTGTCAATGCAACTCTGGAACTAGAATCTCTCGTAAGTCAAATGTTCTTGCAAATAATGTAGACTGGTTCTTGTCAAATTCATGTAGACATCAGTCAACTAATGAAGATGCTCCAAGCTAGTTGAGATGCATAGAAGGATGAAGTTACTACATAATCTTCTCCTCTACAAGTGAGTTCATATATTCTTGTTCCTTTTGTACTTTTTCTTATAATTTACATAAAGAATACTATCTTGCCAATGCATAAAGGAATTTGTGATTCTCATGACATGTGCAACTAGTTGGTCATGTTTTGATGAGAGATGTTCTTTCGTTCAAGAATATGATTATTCTGACAATTAACATAAATAGTAAGCAAACTAAAACAAGTGTCATAACACATCCTATTGACAACTAAAAATGTGATCACTAGAGAAGAAAGGAATCTCCTACATTGTGAATCCAAGTTTCTCTTAATTTGAGGGTATAGGAAAGTACATTACATCTTAATACATTCATGTAGATCTTCATAATACATACTCATAGATCTTGAGGTTGACTCTGGCCGAGGACTATCTCATTCAACTTGGATAAGAGGTTCATGAAGAATGTGAAAAGTCACATAAATCACATCCAAGTACATGTATATAAGGCTCATTTTAATTCTTATCATGTTTTATATCAAGTGTTTCCCTAGTATTAATAAAATAGAGTTACAAGAGGCATGCCATGAGGGACAGATACACATTCATGTTTGGTGTAGGAGGATATGATGTTCATATCCTATTCAATAGTAGATTTTTTTTATCATCTCACTTGCAAGAATGAGGACAAACCTAAAACAAATAAAGTATGGGGTCCAAAATCTAGCCTCTCAAATAATAACTGCAATTTTGTGAAGCATTCATACATAATTGACTTGTGATGTAAGCATTAGTGTAGGTTCAAACTTCCTTGACCCAATTAGTGAACCAGGGCTAGTTGATGGTGCCTGAGATGCAAGTGACCTAACAGGGTGATTTTGATCAATTCTTGAGGTATTAGTGACCATTAGATTGGGTGGGGAAGATAGATATGCTCCCAATATAGGACCTGCAAGCTAGTTATGAAATTAGGTTATGGGGTGCCCATGCAATGGAGTTAATAGAAAAGTTGTGTGATCTAAAGACATGATCCTAAAATTACTCATTTGGGTTGTTTCCTTCCTTCCACAAGCACACAGGTCATGATAGCTGTAAGATGTGAGCATGAAACTAAACTTTGGATGTGCCAATGCAACCTGCAAAATAGGAAATTTGTGCCACATAGGGTAGCACTGAAATTGATTGACCAGATGCACCCTCGAATTGCCTGAAGCATTCTAGAACAATATGTTATAATAATATTCTTAAATTTGAGGCCACCATATATGTTACCATTTGTTTCTGTTTGATCTTATATCTGTCTATATAGTTCAATTTTCCTAGAGAGATTGGTTATTTCTTCATCTACCTTGAGATGGTTGACTGTGTTCAGTCGTGATAGCCCATATTGAACTATCTAATCTCTATATTTTTGTGAAACCACTCTATCAAGTAATTATAACACACCAACATTTTTAGAGAAGTTGAATATGTACAACAATGCTTCAATCAAAAGGTGGAAAAGTGTTATGATTTTACACTATAAGATTTTTGTCCTGAATGTATCTAGGTTTTTGTGTGGTATTGCATGCTATTTTATATCTTTATATGTTTTTGTCTGCTCAAGATGGAAAGCTATTATTTGCAGCTGGTTTAGAATGCAACTTAGTTGCTATTTTACCACATGGCTTTTTTGTCTTTCTTATTTTCAATATTTTGTATGTTTTAACACTGCCCACTATTTCTAGCTTCAGATTATGTTAACAAGTCAGTCGCGATATACCTCCACTAAATGATGTATTAACCTCCTACAGTTTACTTTGCTAGCTTGTCTTTTTGAATGTTGCAATGGCTAAAAATTCAAGTAAACTCCTACAAGTATCCCTTTTCAATATATTTGGGTTTCTACTTTATTAATCACTGAGTATCTAATTTACAAGGCTCATGGACCTTTTGTTCATTCTACCACTTCATTGTACCATTTTCTCTTTATTGAGGGAACCTTTATCATGAATTGTGGATATATTGTTGTGGTCATTTTAAGTGGTTCGATATACCCAATCTATGAGTAGATCCTGTCTTAGAAAAAGTGCGAAAACAATAAATGTCTCTGTTTGGATGATTCAACTGATGAGTCTCTGCAACAAGTTTCTAAAACCAATGTTTTAAAAAGAAGAATGCAGGAGGTGTGCGAAATATATCTTGTGTCTGCTTGAGAGCCAGGTAGGGTTTAAGCTGTCATTTTTGAAAAAGCAACTGCTTATTTTCTTATATAACTTCATACAATATTACACTTTTTTTTATAAAATAGAAATTATATAGAAGCACTTATATATATATGTTAGTATGTATGCCCTGAGAGCCAATCATGGGATGATTGGTGGGATACATTAAGATTGATTTGATAAACATAACAGGCAAGCTTCCAATTCTTTCTGGTTCAGTCATATGAGATAGTGATAGAATAGATTGAATGTCTAGAGAATGACAATGCTCAATGACGTATGCTTTCAGGTTAAGGACCTGAATGATGAGATCATACGGATGCTAAGAGTTTGTACATTCTCATTATGTCCCTAGTCGGATGTCATTGTGGAAGGTAGATAGACAACAATGACACACAAGACTAGATTGTGGTGTTGGTTGATGACATAATCTCATTTGTCATGATATAGAGATATCAAACCAAACACATAGGTACTAGTTAGAGAACAAGTGTACAGAACAGACCCACCGTGAGTTTGACACATGGAACGTAACCATGACATGGTAGTCACAGTCAGTACTCATAGTGATGGCGGTGAGTGTGATTCTTTGACCTAAAATCACTACACTCAACACATGTCGTTGGGCACACTTTGACATCATCAAATGCAGTCCTGAAACATGGGTTGTTATATATAAAGGTGATGATTGGGTGGCTTTGACACATGGGGCTTTTGAGGGGTGAATGATAGATATGGGATTTGTCCCTCCTGAGGGAGTTTGATATCCAAGGCCACTTGATGAGTAGGATTGAAATAGGCGTGCACACACATGTGTGAATCAGTATGTGATATTGATGTCATACATATCTCTTCCAATCTACTCTGAGATCAAGAAAGTGAATGAACGTTGACAGGATGACTGTTCCATGCCTTGAGTTCATTCGGGATATCAGTGACAAAGGAATTATACATTCACTGTAACACCATTCACAGATTGTAGGATTGAAAGTTGTTCTCCAACTTTCTATTTCACTTGGGTAGCACTAATGTGTGACTAGGCACCACTCTTTGCTTGTGAAGTCATAAGTGTTATGGAATATCACTGCCAACATGAAAATGGACCTGTAGGGTCACACACATAGGATTTAACCTAGAAGAGAAGTTTTATCCACAAACAATGTTTAGATTGATTACTAAAGGAGTTTAGTAGTTCAATTAAACACTCAATTAATTGATAGCTCAAAATCATAATGTTCAAGGTGTTGGACAGATTGATTAGAGTATCAGATTGATTAAAACTGCAATTGACTATTTCTGCACGATATGTGCTCCCAATCGATCAGCTCATGTGATGAACTGATCAGCTCAGCTTGGTGAACTGATCGGCTCAGGTTGTGAGTCGATCGGCTCATGGACAGGGTGAAACGATTGCTTCAAGGGTTGAAACGATCGATTCAACTGATGCAACCAAGAAAGTTGGGAAAGTAGGATTGGTGAGAATTTTCCTTTCGTTTCACTTGCCCAATTTGATTGGAACAAGGATTGGTATTTGATACCAATTAGAAACAAAAGATGGAAAGTCAATCGACAACTGACCGGGACCACGAACCGACCGGTTCAGAAATTAACCAACCAGTTGAGGTGTCCCAACCGATCGGTTGAGGTGCCAACCGACCGGCTCAGGTCCCCAACCGACCGTTTCAGAAATGTAACGATCGGTTCAGGTTGCGAGTTGGTTGTTTTGTGGAAAATCTTGAACCCTTCTACTCCTGCTTTTAGTCCCGCATTGCCCGGGATAGAAAACCATGTCCCATGACCCTCCTATATATAGGGGTATTGGGGGCTTCTCAAAGTACAACCCAGTGCAACCAGTTGCTCTGTGAAGTTGTTGTTCTCTCTGGTTTTGGTAACCGAGAGAGAGCCCGAGCAAGTGCTACCCGATAAGGGAGGCACAACAAGGGAAAGACAACTACAGAAAGCAATTGGTGACAGGAAAGTGTGTTGGCGACTAGTACGCTGACAGGAGGGTGCGACTCCTTCCAATTCCTTGTGAGACAAGGAGATTGGAGTTCCAGGTGGTCCGTGTGGACTACTTCAGAGGCAGGAGGTTTCTGCCGCTCGGAGGACAGCTTTCAATCCCGATAGTCCCGGTGAGACCAGAAGTCGTCGGTCCCAGTGTGACCAGGAGCTGCACAGACACCGTCCAAGACCGGAGGTGAAGACCGCGCAAGCTGCGAGGTATTGTCGCCGAGCAAGTCTCAGGACAAGGTATGATTCCACAAACCATCCTTTCCTATTGTATAGACGTTGACGTGTTTCCTTGTTCTGGGTTTGGGGAGGAAAATTTTTGTTTCTGTTGCCTTCTCTGCCTCCCCTAAAACCCAACAGTGGTATCAGAGCCACGTGAACTGCTCTATACTTTAGGATTATCGATATGATCGATTTTGGTTTGTCGCCTTTATTTATTGCATACGATGCGAATAAAATTGGCTTTATGCATGTCCAATCCTAAATCCACAAATCCCAATTTACATATATGATATGTATTATGAATGCACTCGATACACATCACCCGTAAACGAGTTTTGTGGTCGATGTATAGCGTGGCTATGGCCAATAAACCCTATATGTGTATGGTTGTATGTGGTTGCTTGCATCTCGGTCTGTGCACCGATTCCCTTTCTCCTATTCCTGATGTAACTCGAAATAATTCCAGATTTCTTTCCTACCTTTGCTCTCCTCAAATGTAACTCGGGGTTTCTCTTTTTACAATGTAAAACAAGATAGAATTTTATTTCCTGTTATGTCAAAGAACGGAGGACATCCTGACGACAGCTGATACGATCGGTTCAAGGTGTGAACCGATCGGTTGACGTTCGAGATGATCGGTTCAAGGAGTGAGCTGATCGGTTGATGACCGGTTCGAGGAGCGAGACGAGCGGGTGGCGGCCATGATGAGATGCACGACAACCAAGCGAACCGATCGGTTGGAGGAGCCAATCGATCGGCTGGTGGATCCCAGCCAACCGGCCTGATGGCGAGCCGATTAGTCATGTGATGAGTTGATCAAACCCAGAAAGGCAAAGTATAGAGTTCATCTTGTACAGGTTGCATGTGATGTAGACCTGGATGACCGTGATTCCTCTTGGCTCGAGGAATCACATTAGGATGGCCATAATCATCGCTTTTATCATTTCACATGTTTTCTGTGGGATATAGCATGTATATGATATGTACTATATATTGTGGTGATTGGATATGTATATGTATATAAAACCAAATCCCTCATTAAATATTAAGTTTTAGATGCCTTCCAAATGCGACACACGTGAAAAGCTTGATCGACCAAGTGTGGGCACGCCCTAGCGTGGTGCACCGTCTATCTCGTGAAATCATGAAGGATGAATGTGTGGGTCTTCCCTAGCAGGGTGCATATTCATCGTGTTTGCTTTGGGTCGGACTTAGAAAGGTGATCTAGATGGGATCTAGTACCTTGAGGCATGGAGGTGATCATGGCAAGGAGTTGCATATGACGTCTTATCAAGAGTTGCATATGATGCAATTGGCAAAAGTTGCCTACCTGAGAGATCTAAGTTGTGGGTGACAACCCTAGCTGGTCCATGACTTAGAGGATTTCAGGATCTTGCCCACTGGAAGGTTGTACGCTGCAATCTTCTGAATTGATGGTGAGGGCTATCAATTTGAACTAAAATAGTGGGAGCGATAATTAATTAAAGGCCTAATTATATTGTCAACTTTTCAAATCAATCAAATAAGTCAAAAGGAGTTTTGGACTGAAATTGCATATATTTCCTTTTGTACAATAAATGGTTAATCAACAATAATCATTTTATTTGTGATCGGTCCTTGAGACCAACAAATTAAATGGGAATAATTCCACGATTGGTTAGGATGACGAGAAGTGTTCTCAATCAAAGAGCTAAAGCTCTAAGTCCTATTTATACCAGAACCAGATGAACTCGATCCCACCACACAAATGGCTGAAAGTATGCTTATGGAAGCATACCGAGGATGGCATTGATGTGGAGTGCTTGATGTTGTGTTCCCTGAACTATGAGTTGTAGGGACAACATGAGACATATGATGTCTCCAAGACATTGTCCTAGTATGTCATGATAGAAGGAGATCCAGTAAGGTATTCACACACTCAATATGATTGGGTATGTGGAAAGACCTGACTAAGAAGGATTCCCTCTGAGGCAAGAGTTGGCTATTGGTATGATACTGCAAATGTTGCGAGAATCATACAGTTCATGATAAACTACAACATGAACAACTTTGACAAGCGTTGACAAAGTTGTTGGACATGTTGAGGACAGTAGAGGCAAATATGAAGAAAGACTAACCCTAATCTTTGATGAGATCAATGAAAGGTAAGTCTTAAGGGCAAGGGCAAGGGAAAAGCAAAGAAGTGTTCTGATGCTAGCCAGTAGCCCAAGCCATCTTCAACCTCAAGGAACATGGGGAAAGGGTGTATGAGGGAATTGCCCTCTATATCTGGAAGAACAAAAGAAGATGAAGGAGGGGATGGAGATCTCCACCTAAGGTATCATGAAATGAACCACTTCTTTATCTGAGGTATATGATACCAAGATATGGATATGTCATATATGATATGCAATATCTACAAAGAAGTGATGGTCTTTGTGAAAGGACCAAGAAAGGAGTACCCATCATTGGAGCAAGTGTTGTTGTCATATATAGGAGTACCTTTCAGTTTATTTCAGCCAAAAGGGCACGAAGTAGAGTTGTGAACTGCTACTTCATATTTATCAATAGATAGAAACACTTTATTTTTGCATATTGTATGACAATGATGGCAATCAATAAAGAGATGTTTCAATTTCTAAAGATATGATCTTTATGGAAATGCCTTGGTTATCTTGTGATATTTGATATGCATAAGATAAAATGATACCTAAAAGTTATAGATAACTCAAACAATCAAATTAGCATCAATCATGAGAAATTCATTTCTAGTTTCCATGTGATGGATAAATATAGACTCTTTTGGTTAGAGAACCAGTAAGAGACATGAATATCTTGGACATGATTAATCAATCTTCACTAAAGATAGTGGGAGAATGATTATCCTATTAGGTATAATAATGTGATGTATTTACATACCTATTGGAACAAATGCTAATACTTCAAATGGTGTTTAGAGAAATACCAATATGAATATCTTGAAGTGTTCAAGATTATCATAAATGAAGTGCAAATTTGGTAAAGTGTTAATTCTTGATGAGATCAAGGAATGAAATACTTGGACCAAATGTTTGAGATCCTTATTAGTGATTATGATAGTGTATCATAGTGAACTCATGATTAAGGCATGGTGATGTCTAAATCAAGAAGGAATCATACTCTAAGGAGTTAGAGAATGATTATCAAATAACTGAATTCTTCTTAATAAAATACCCCTCACTAATAAAAGAATTTAAGAATCACAAGGGTGGTGAATTCTATATCCTTACACCTCAATTATCTATGTGATGATTTGTTCATGTAATGAGTCAACTATCTAGATGAATATGAGGAACCGAATTTTGAGTTATGCTTTATGACCATTACATCCTAAATGACATCCATGTGAACCATAAGGTATGACCTTGATGGTATCACTCATTGGATGAAATCCATAAGTGAAAATGAATCTTAAGTGTTAAGACACATGGATAACATTTTGAGAAGGATGATGCTTGATGATTGCAACTTAATGACTAAGACATTTGGCATATGGATACTAAAACTGCATTCCTATGAGGAACAAAAACAAGGATGTGTACGTGACACAACCTACAAGGTTTATGAATCCACTAATGCAAATGAAGTCTATAAGTTATAATGGACTAATCAATGTGATTGATTGAGTACAAGCAACTCAGAATTGGATCTTTACTTTGATAATATAGTCAAAGGGTTTGACTGATATGTCAAAGATAAAGAAGGGATCTGTGATTTAGTGGGAGCGTGTTCACATTCCACATGTTGATGTGAAATGGAAATGTTCTAGAATGGAAATCCAAAAAGTGGAAATTATCTTTAAGGAAGATAGAGATGTTTCCTATGTGATAGGAATAGAGATCTATAGAGATAGTTCTCGAAAACCTCTTGACCTGAAAAGAGAAAGCATACATTGGCAATATGTACTGAAGGGTTCAGTATGCACAAATTTAGTGGGAGAAAACTTGTCTATGTTACATGGAGTTAGTATCCCAAGGCCAAGTGTCCAATTCGTATGAAGAATGGGAACACTAAGAATAGATATGGATCTATCATGTATGTAATCATCCCATTGTCTTGCATGTATCGACATGGCAAGAACAAAATGCATTCATCATCTTGTATGTATGACATGGCAATATGATGTGCTCATCCTAATAACTCACATGTGGGACATGACGAGTGGATGTCTGTCTGCTTCCAATAAGGGTTACTGGAATACCATGAGAACTTGATAAGTACTTGAGAAGTACTAGTTCTATGGAGATAAGGAAGAGTTCAATGTAAAGAGTTACATTGATGCGAACTTCTGAAAGGACAGAAAATTAATCACAAAATATATATAGGATATATAAAAGTGAAAGTTTGTTGATAATTGGAAGTGTTCCAATAAATCCATTTAAAAGGGAAATGCTGAGTATATGTGTGTTAGAGAACATCAATGGATACTATATGGATCTAGAAGTTCATAAGATGAACTTATAGATATTCCGATCATTGATGACAAGTATGGAATCCTTGATCATGCAATGTGGCTAAAGGTTAGCAAAGGAATACTAGATCGCATATTATGGCAACTCCATCTCATACGTGTGACGTACATCAAAGAGATGAGAGACATGCATTTAAAAACTGACTTTGGCAAGGTGTTTCCATTACTCACTATGTTCGCACTAGAGCACAGTAACATGTGGGACATGTTTGAAGATCACTATGAATATGATTCAAGGGTGATTGGCTCGCAGTGCAAGTGGGAGTCTGTTGGTATGTATGCCCTGAGAGCCAATCATGGGATGATTGGTGGGATACATTAATATTGATTTGATAAACATCAAAGGCAAGCTTCCAATTCTTTCTGGTTCAGTCATATGAGATAGTGATAGAACATATTGAATGTCTAGAGAATGACAGTGTTCAATGACGTATGCTTTCAGGTTAAGGACCTGAATGATGAGATCATATGGATGCTAAGAGTTTGTACATTCTCATTATGTCCCTAGTCGGATGTCATTGTGGAAGGTAGGTAGACAGAAATGACACACAAGACTAGATTGTGGTGTTGGTTGATGATATAATCTCATTTGTCATGACATAGAGATATCAAACCAAACACATAGGTACTTGTTAGAGAACAAGTGTACCAGACAGACCCACCATGAGTTTGACACATGGAATCATGACATGGTAGTCACAGTCAGTACTCACAGTGATGGTGGTGAGTGTGATTCTTTGACCTGAAATCACTACACTCAACACATGTCGTTGGGCACACTTTGACATCATCAACCGCAGTCCTGAAACATGGGTTGTTATAAAGGTGATGATTGGGTGGCTTTGACACATGGGGCTTTTGAGGGGTGAGTGATAGATATGGGATTTGTCCCTCCTAAGGGAGTTTGATATCCAAGGCCACTTGATGAGTAGGATTGAAATAGGCGTGCACACACATGTGTGAATCGGTATGTGATATTCATGTCATACATATCTCTTCCAATCTACTCTGAGATCAAGAAAGTGAATGAACATTGACAAGATGATTGTTCCATGGCTCGAGTTCATTCGGGATATCAATGACAAAGGAATTATACATTCACTATAACATCATTCAAAGATTGTAGGATTGAAAGTTGTTCTCCATATAAGAAGGAAGGCAAATACAAGAGAAAGGAGAAGAAAGAAAGAAGAAGCAAAGACGCAGCTTGGGAGGAGTCTTCCTCAAGTTCTTCTAGCTCCGAAGATGGAGAATGCCACCTTTCTCTCATGTCCTCCATAAATGATGATGTAGGTGAGGTAAATGAGGTAAGTAAGGTAAGTGAAGTCAACTTGCATGAGTTGTCTAAAGAAACTCTTATTGATATGCTTAATGCTAGTCATTTGTCTTTTAATAAATGCAAATCTAAAAAGAAAAGGCAAGGAAAGATTATAGATGATCTTTATGCTAAGATTGAAATTTTTGATCAAAATGAAAAGTTGCATCTTGATAATATATATTCCTTGCAAGGGCAATTTCTTTATCTTAATCTCCAATACAATGGAGTTGAAGTTGAGAATGGTGTCCACTTTAAGAACATTGCTACTCTTAAGGAAGAAAACCAAAAATTCCTAGATGAGATTGATGTTCTTAAAACTGAAAATGTAGAACTTAAACTCATTGATGATTCTAGGAGAAATGAAATTTATGCTTATCAAAGAGAAATTCTTTTGCTTAAATCTGAAAATGCTAAGTTGCTTGCTCAAGTTAATGATCTATCTTCTAGACCTATCTTTCCAAGTAATGAGGTAGCTAGCACTACTCTAGAACATGATTCTTATCATACTAAAGCCCTCTGCTTAGAGGTTGATCTGTTTCATGCTAGAGACGATCTTGCTAGGTTATCTTCTACTGTCATTAGTCTTAGTGATGATAATGAAAAATTAAGAGTTTCTTTGCAAAAGTTCCTTAGGGGGGAGAAATCCCTTAATGATGTCCTAGAACACTCTACCAAACAAACTGGTACTAGTGGTTTAGGATATGATGGGACTGCTCCTAAAGGTAAGAACAAGAGTAAGGGTAAGAAGAAGAGTGTGGAACCTCCTTTCTTCCATGGAGAGAATTCCGGCTCTAAGAACCCAATGGTATGTGTTGATTGTGAATGTGATGATCATTACTCTACTTATTGTCCTTACAAGATAAAGGGGACCAACCCAAAGATGAAATGGGTCCCCAAGCTAACCCTGAATCCCAAAGTTTGAGTTGGGCACTGACATCCTTCTTTCATGCATGTCAAAAGAAGGTGGATTGTTGATAGTAGTTTCTCAAAGCACATGAGTGGTGAAATCATCCATTTCAACAAATTCATGAAAAAGAAAGGAGGATTGGTGACTTTTGGGGACTACAAAAAGGGTAAGGTAATTGGTGAGGGTGATGTAGGCAACAAGCTATGCATTAAAAATGTTTTTCTTGTTGATGGTCTACATCACAACTTGATAAGTGTAAGACAACTTTGTGATAATGGATATCTTGTTCTCTTTACATCTTTAGAATGTTTGCTTCTAGATTCCCTCACTTACGATGTTATAAATAAGGGAACCAGAAATGGTAATTTATATGTTATTGTGCTTGATGATCTAAAGCCCGTACTTGATAGATGCTTGGTTGTGGATAAAAATGATATATCTCTTTGGCATTGTCGGTTGGGTCATGTGAATATGCATCAAATGAAGATAGTGAGTAAAAAGGAATTGGTCAAGAGACTTCCTAAATTGGATTTTGAAAAGGATGAGGAATGCCAACCTTGTACACAAGGAAAGCAAACCAAGTCCTCCTTCAAATCCAAAGGAGTCCTTAGTACCAAAAGAGCTCTTGAGCTTCTTCATATTGATATTTTTAGACCTATGAGAACTCAAATGCTTCGTGGTTCCAAGTATTGTCTTGTGATTGTTGATGATTTCTCTCGTTATACTTAGACATTCATTCTCATTTTTAAAAGTGATACTCTAGAAGTTTTCTCGAGCTTTTGTAAATGATTTGAAAATGAAGCTTCTTTCTGGATTATTTCTATCCAAAGTGATCATGGGGGAGAGTTTGAAAATGATCTGAAAATGATCTTTTTGAGCATTTTTGTGAAAAATCTGGTTACTCACACAATTTCTCTTCTCCTCGTACATATCAAAAAAATGGGGTAGTAGAGAGAAAGAATAGGTCACTACAGGAGATGGCTAGGACCATACTTCTAGAGTATGACACTCTAAAGAAGTTTTGGGATGAAGCCATTAGCACCTCATGCTTTGTGCAAAATTGAGATTTCATGCATCCATCCTTAAAGAAAACCCCCTATGAGTTATGGTGTGGTAGAAAGCCATCCATCGACTTCTTTCACATTTTTAGATGTCCTTGTTTTGTTTTAAATACGAAGGATTATCTCGACAAGTTTGATCTGAAATCGTACAAGGCTTTCTTCCTAGGCTATAGCACTACAAGCAGGGCTTATAGAGTTTTCAATATTAAACTATCTAAAATTGAAGAATCTATTAATGTCAAATTTATTAAATCTAGCCTTGCCATTGGAAAGAATATTGTTGATAATGATGTTGCAGATGACTTAATTTATATCTTAAAAGACCTCAAATCGACAACAAAGGTAAGCAGGTGATAGAAGCAGAAGATGAAGAAAAGAAGGATCCCACTCCTCACTTTGCAAAGAATCATCCCAAAGAGCTAATCATTGGCAACCCATTCGAGAGAGTGAAGACACAAGCTTCTTACAACAAAGAACGTGCAGATAGTTCCTTCATCTCACAATCAGAGCCAACATCAAAGAAGATCTTGGAGATGATGAGTGGATCCTATCCATGTAGGAAGAGCTAGAACAGTTTGAGAAGAACCAAGTGTGGACCCTAGTGCCAAGACCAAGTGATAGAAATATCATTGGCACCAAATGGGTCTACCGCAACAAGCTTGATGAGGATGGTAAGGTGGTAAGAAAGAAAGCAAGGTTAGTTGCTCAAGGTTACAATCAGCAGGAAGGTATTGATTTTGATGAAACTTATGCTCTTGTTGCTAGAATTGAATCTATTAGAATGCTACTCGCCTTTAATAGTTATAAAAATTTCTTAATATATCAAATGGATGTTAGAAGTGCGTTTTTGAATGCTACAATCGAGGTGGAAGTATTTGTTGCTCAGCCTCTGGGCTTTGAAAATGACAAGCTACCTAACCATGTTTACTTGTTACAAAATGCTCTCTATGGACTCAAACAAGCACCTCGATCTTGGTATGAGAAATTATAGAACTTTTTGTTAGACAATGACTATGTCATGGTCAAAGTTGATTCTACCTTATTTCTAAAACACACTTCTAGCAATTTTCTTATCATTCAAATTTATGTTGATGATATCATATTTGCCAAAATTGATCTTGATCTTTGCAAGGAATTTAGTTCTATTATGTAGAGTGAGTTAGAGATGAGCATGATGGGTGAGTTGACTTTCTTCCTCGTCTTCCAAATCAAGCAAATTAAAGATGGAAACTTCATCAACCAAGGCAAGTACACCAATGAACTACTCAAATGCTTTGGAATGGAGAATATGAAGTCGATGGACACACCCATGTCCAACACCGCCAAACTTGATAGAGATGAATAATGTGAGAAGGTAGATGAGAATCTCTATATAGGTATGATTAGAAGTTTACTTTATTTAACTGCCTCTATACCTGACATTATGTTTAGTGTTGGCTTGTGTGCTCACTTTTAATCAAATCCTAAGAAATTGCATGTTATAATTGTCAAGAGGATTTTAAGGTACCTAGCCAAAACTCAAAATTTTGGACTATGGTATCCCAAGTCAAGGGACTTTACTCTTACAGCTATAGTGATGTCGATTATGCAAGGTGCTTGATTGATAGAAAGTGCACAAGTGGCACTTGTTTCCTCTTAGGACCATGCTTGGTGTCGTAGTTTTCCGAGAAATAGAGCACTTTGGCATTATCAACCATCGAGGCTGAGTACATTTCAGCCGGGAGTTGTTGTTCCCAGGTCCTATGGATGAAGCAAATGCTCCAAGACTTTAACATACATTTTGATGCTTCTCCTATGTTTTATGATAATACTAGTGTAATCAATCTTTCTTATAATCCTAGATTACATAGTAGAGCTAAACATATAGAGGTTCTCCATCACTTTCTTCGTGATCACATTGCCAAAAAGGATATTTATATCACGCATGTGGACATGGAAAATCAGTTGGCGGACATTTTCACTAAACCTCTAGCTAGAGAGCAATTTAACTTTATTAGATCAAAATTGCTTATAACTGCTATAGATGAATCTGACATGCCTTCTAACTAGTAGTCATCTATCCTATATGTTTTGCATCTAGCTTAGTCATCTTTGAATGTTTGTATGCCTAAACTTGCTTTTTCATGTTCATTTTTTGCCTTATTTTCTCTTGTTTTAGGGTATTTTTTGCAAATGCTTGTTTTATCAAAAAATAGTGCCCAATGATGAGTGATATGTGTCTAATTATGTTCAATATACATAATGGACTCGAAAAATAAATTTAATTAGCATTCAAAAGGCTAGAAATTGAGTTTGATGGTTTTAGGTCAGGTTGACCATCGGTCGAGTTTCTCCCAGAACAAACTCAACCGATCTGTGGCCGAAATCTGTTCTGAATGGACCATTCAGTCGAGTTTCTGACTCTCAGAACTCGATCGATCTGTGGGTTGAAGCTCACTTAAGTTGGGTTCTTCCAACTATTCTCCCTCTCAACTAGAGAATAGGCGACCAATTCCTCTTCTTCTAGCCCTAAGCTCTCACCCCCAACCCTAACCTTCCCTTTCCTAGCCCTTTCCCGACCTAGATAGAGTGCCCTAGACCTCCCCTTTTGCTCTTTGTTGGTGTTTGGATGGTT
The DNA here is from genome assembly GCA_963693085.1 of Alisma plantago-aquatica. Taxonomy (NCBI): domain Eukaryota; kingdom Viridiplantae; phylum Streptophyta; class Magnoliopsida; order Alismatales; family Alismataceae; genus Alisma; species Alisma plantago-aquatica. The sequence continues at coordinate 1,008,091,167 of OY856409.1, forward strand.
TTTGTGGCTTATTTGGTGCATTTTCTCTCTTCTCCTCTTCCTTTTTGCCTCCATGTCTTCCCATAGGAGAAAGAGACCCACCCCTAGAAATGCTCCATGGTCTTCTTCGTCTAACCGCTTGATTCCCTTTGATGACACCTCCTTTGTCTCAATAGAAGTTGTAAATAGGTATAAGGACCTTCTTCCTAGGAGTCATTTCCCCTTTAGAGATTTTTTTGAGCCTAGCCCTAGGCGTCAAGTGGTCATAGACCAAGTAGCCAAGTTGTTAGCCATTCACCACCTCTCCGCCCTAGCTATCGAACGTGATTGCACCACTAGTACATAACCGGCCTTTAGTGTCAGTTATTTAAGGCCTTTAGCGTTGGTTTTAATGCGACACCTATGTGGGCGCTACTGAAAGGCCAACCGATAGGCATCGGTTTCCAAACCAAAGCCACAACCCTTCGCGCGCCACTGAAAATGTGCCAGCATGGGGGTATAGGCGTCGGTTATTAGTTTTGAAACTGACGTCATAAACCTTCGCACCACAGAAAGGGTGCCATTTGGGGCACTATCAACGTCAGTTTATTATTGATAACCGATGCCATCTCACCCACTTCCACAGCCGTGTTGGCCAGCACGACCGTGGTGTCTGTCCCGCTGCCACGACCATGCTGGCCAGCACGGCCGTGGTGTCTGGCCTCATTAGGGAAATCGACGTTGGTTACTAGTAGGGCAATCGACGCCAGAACCATCAGTGTCGGTTTATTATTGATAACAGATGCCACATCACATGCATTAGGCGTCGGTTATAATTATTTATCTGACGCTGTAATCATTTGTCATCGATTTTAAAAAAATAATCGATGCCTATTTCATGTTTTTTTTCTTATCAGTCTGCAGGCCTGCTGTGGCTGGTCGCAGGATGAGAAACATGCAGTTCAGTTATGAACTGTAGGTTTTACGACATCCATTGATATCAACCAACAATAGGCCACAAACCTACAAAATTAACAACATTAATTTTCACACATTTAGCAACCTGCAGTTCCATTCGATTTTCACACATGTAGAAACATTCATGTAGCAATTTGCAGTTCCATTCATTTTCACATTCACACATGTAGAAACATTCATATAGCAACCAATAGTTTCATTCATTTTCACATTCACACATGTATAAACATTCAGATACATGTAGAAACATTCGGACATGTAGAAACATTCACACATATTATAATTTAGAAATTCATTTACAAAATATCATTCTTTAGTCATTATTCGCTATCAACATCCCAATTATATTTTAAACCCCCCACTACTTGTATGGCAGTTTCCCATTCTTCTCTTATATCATTTAATTCTTCCGTCGTATAGGGAGCATGTATATCTGGTAAGGCCTTTCCTGTAGTGTGGTCAGTTCTAAACACCTGCAAAGAGAATGATGTATATATAATTAATAATATATAAATAAGATTGATATATTTCATATTATCTAATGAGACTATATATAATATCTTAGGAATGGTATCGATGTCCACTGCAACATATTTGATAATCATGTGCATAAATCACATCACACAGTATGCACATGCCCATCTGTTGTCTTGTGTAGCACACTATAAATTGAAACATACAAAATATTAAAAAAATACAACTAATTAAGCACTATTCACATAAATAATATATACATTGCAGTCAGGAACTTACTTCCACGTTCTTCCAAATTATTGGCTGGTTCTTTTTCCTGAGGACCTTTCCTCCAGCCTTTTTGAACTCATCTAAACCCCTACAAGTTAATATAACACAGTACATTGCATAATTAAACAGTAATGTAATAACATATGTTAACAGATATGAAAATGAAATATTTTTCACCGGAATAATGCCATTTTCATTGTGTGTCCATATTTTTAATTCAACTTAGTTCCCTTAAGATCTAGATAATAAACAGTGAATGTCTCGGGGACAATAACTAGTAACTCCCAATGCATACCACTAGAGGTAAAAAAAGTTAAAAATTAATAACTCAAAATCCACAATAAAAATGTAATTTTCTTAAGTCCAAATTATAAGCAAAGTAAACTTACTCCACATTGAATGGAGCTATTATCACTGTCTTGTTATTTTGAGAAAAATTTATAAAAGCATCACAGCAATATTGTTGAACTGACGGAGGGTCTTTAGCTACTAGACTAATCAAAGATGGAATCAAAAATACTACATGTTTGAATGAAAAATCTGCACATATCTTGTCTAAGTAGCTGCAAAACATGTATTACGTATGCATTAATAAATAAGAAACCAGATCACCAGATCCTACATAAGGTATATGGATGTATAAAGAAGATCTCACCTTATCCATAGCTCTATCACAGATGTATTCAATCAATCATATCGAAACAACTCCAAAATATCTTGTATAAATAGTTTGCTTTCGTATGATTGACCTGTAGCATTTGCATCTATAGAAGCAGTTATAGGGCAATTTATATCATGTTTCCCTAACCATATTGCCATACCCCTACAATTAGGACCTAACGGGACAGGTAGGTCATGTGGAATCCAACTTGGTAATGTAGGAGGTGGAGGTGGAGGTCTAGATGCTCTGGGTGTCTTCTTTTTAACCTGTATATATATAATTTCAGATTAATTGACATCATATACACACACTAATAATTTAACATAATGTAAATTTACCATACAGTTTTAGTATAGAGGACATCCACTTTTGGCCACAATATCACTCCGCCTTCTGCCTCACCAAGTGTTTCACAATCCGGGTGGGCATATGGCAATGGAAGATCCATCCAATTGGGGAATATAAGTACCGGGCTCACACGAACCCAACCAATTGGTAATGGAGACCCATGAAACATTTTTCCTGGTAGGGATGGGTAAGACGACGCCTCTGCAATGACAAATTCTTTACTTTTTAGACGACATGGCTTCAACCCCTACAAATTTTTGTGTAAAGAATGTTATATACATATATACATATCATCTTGAAAACATATCATCTTGAAAAGACTAGTTACTATGTCATAAACATACTTACAGTGGATGTGCTAGGTGTTGGGTCTACAGGATTACTCTCAACCTCTACAGTAGGAGTAGAGCGGGACGCCAGAGGTACTGTCTGCTGAGTGGCAGTCAGAGATGCCTGCCACTTGCTCATTGCTTCTTTGATTTTCCTATCAACTATCTTATCTACCTATACATGGCTAAAAGAAACGTTAGCTTTTGATTATTGAATTCTCTTTTACAGTAACATTATAAATAAAGAATAGGTTACCTCTTCTTATGAAATTCCCGCTTTTGGGACATGTTTGTGCTGGGATGGCCCAAAGAATGCTTTGATGCCCACACGAGCGCATGCAACCCTAACACGTCCAGGATGCTCTGGTTACCCAGAGCAACTGTCAATTCATCCCTTGTGCCCTCAGGGATGAACTTTCCTTGTTTCCTCAGCTCGTGCAACTCTCTCTAATCGCCATTTTTTTTGTAATTAAGTAAACACCACAAATAATCAATATTCGAACGATTGCTCTAAGAGTTGTATTTTACCATTTTTGCAGTTGCCTCAGTAGTTGCGGGCTTCCTTATTTCTCCCTTCTTATTTTTCCTCCCAGCTATCCAGACATCATGGCGAGGTAGAGGTGTGGTACCTATAGTAGAGGACTCCTGAGTAGCAACAAACTCCTATAGTAGGTGTTATCAACCCAATTACATTTGAAGAGCAGAATTCTGAAATCTATGTAGTCAAACTCCCATACGTCTTCAATGACACCATAATATGACATTTTAGCTTCACGTGGACTCTTATCCTTTGCACTTGCAAAAAACATAGTCGATGCTTGAAGGGTGACCCCACTGTTTTGGACGACACTCTTATCATCTTGGCACTTTGTGTAATATGTGAATCCATTAATGTCATACCCTTCATAAGACATAACATTCAATTTTGGTTTAAAGGCAAGGCATTTGATAGTTTCAGTAATATCATCTGGTGTTTGAGATAGTTGATATAAGACTTTATCTTCAAACCACTTATTAAATGTCTTGTTATGCTCTCTAGCAAGCCACATTGTATTGGCTCTAGGATCTTGTCTCTTGATGAAATTGGTATGTTCCTCAATATAAACACTCACTTCATCCATGTTGTGTAAAATATACAAGTGACCTTGTTCCAACTGCTCACGAATGATTACTTTCACCCGTGATCCCAAAATTCCTTTGCCAAATTGCTCCTCAATATTCTTGTCATTACATGGAGTGTCATTAGCACTGAGAAAATCATTGCAAAAATCCATAACCTCTATCGCCACATAACCTTCAATAATACTCCCTTCAGGCCGATAACAGTTTCGAACATCACTTTTAAAAATGCTCATGTATCATTCAAAGGGATACATCCAATGCAAGAAAACTGGTCCCAATATTTTCACATCCCTAGTCAAGTGGACAACAAGATGTACCATGATATCAAAGAACGATGGAGGAAAATACATCTCAAGCTAACATAGGGTAACAATGACTTCTCTTTGCAAATTATAGAGAGTATCGGGGTCAATAACTTTGCTGTATAGACTGTTGAAAAAGAAACAAAGTCTGGTGATTGCAAACCTTACATGCTTCGACAATATAGATCGAATTGCCACAGGCAATATTTGTTGCATTAGAGTGTGACAATCATGAGATTTAAGACCTATCAACTTTAGATCTTTCATTGATACCAATCTACGGATGTTGGATGAGTAACCCTGTGGCACCTTAACATTTACCAAACATTCACAAAAAGCTTTCTTCTCCTTTCTAGACAATGTGTAACAAGCGGGAGGTAAGTATGTTCTCCAATTTCCCATTTAACATAATTCTGTTAATTCTGACCTTATTCCCATTTCACGCAGGTCCAGTCTGGATTTTATCCCATCTTTAGTCTTACCTGGCATATTCAACAAAGTACCAATGACACTATCATAGACATTTTTCTCAACGTGCATGACATCATTCACATCTACATCATCGGAGGCAATTTCTTCTTCCATACAAGCACTGCTATCGACATCCACTGGTTTCGGGTTTGAAATCTCTCCATGCCAGTGCCATTCTGTATAGACTTGTATAATCCCATTGCACATGACATGACTTTTGATTTCTTCACCAGTGGTGACTTTCAAGTTGTTACCGCAATGCCTACATGGACAGTAGAACCTATCTCTAGGTTGTTTCCTATGTTCCTCGGCAAATCTAATAAATTGGTCAAGACCAGAAATAAACTATGGGGTGCATCGATTGCGAATGGACATCCATGATCTATCCATTCTATGATCAAAGAGAAAACAAGTATATATTACAACAAGATTAGGGTCTAGGGTTAACAGATTAGAGTTTTTGCATGGTTAAAACTTTAGGCCAACAAATACATGTGTTGTCATTCTTATATATAATAAATGTGTACCACCTGTCCCATTCTTGAACACCTAATCTCACTAGTAAGTGTATAATGTCTATTGGGTTTTCAAGAAAATTACGGCAGCATTTCCCCACAGTTCTCTAAGTACATATGTACTTAGAGAACAAACGGGGAAATGCTGCCAAAATTTTCTTGAAAACCAAATACACAGTATACACTTACATCCTAAGTGAGATTAGGTGTTCAAGAACAGTTCCAAACCGGGGACTATCCAAGATTTACTCCTAATGAAAAAATCTTGGACGGGTTTCTAGGCCAACAAATACATGTGTTGTCATTCTATAACATTGATTTCAACATTTCGAGTGTCCATGCATGTTCATCATCAAGATAAAGATTACACATAAATTAGTATGACCTAGGGATGGAGAGATTCATAATTGATTTCAAAATTTCAAACTAGCTCATGCATTATCATCAATCTACATCATACAATAGGCATTCATGTAGATGTTAGGGTGACACATCACTACAAAATCAGAGATTGAACATTAGGGTTTTAATATCTTACATAGATTGATCACAAGATTTCAGCAATATAGTTAATTCAAGATTATGGTGAAATGTGTATTAGGGTTTTAATATCTTAATTCAAAATGCATCAAAATTTATAGAATTAGGTCAATCATTAGTATTTAATTGCAAATGTATCTTCTTCTTCCTGCTCCCTCCTTACCAAATGGATAAAAGTAAGGCCACGACTGTGTGGGCTAGCCACGGCCGTGACCAGCCCACACGGTCGTGGCCTTGCTTTAATCCATTTGGTAAGGAGAGGGAGCAGGAGGAAGAAGAAGTGGAGGAAGAAGAAGGGAAGCGGCCTACCTGGGCAGGAGAGTAGTGGCTTGGAGAGTAGGAGTGAGAAGAGAGCAGGGGCAGGCGTCGGAGCAACGAACCACGACGCATGAGAAGGCAGGCGTCGGAGCAACGAACCACAGGCAGGCTCAGGTGCTGGAGATACCAAAGAAGGGTGGTAGTCGGAGAGCAGGAGAAGGTCGGTGAGGAGAGCAACAGTAATAGTGGTGTCGGCGAGGAGAGCAATAGTAGCGGCGTCAGCGAGGAGAGTAGCAGTAGCGAGTGGCGGCAGTGTGGGGGAGCAACGGCGGCAGGATCGCCATACCTAACTGATCAACTAATGAAATAGAGAGAGTGGGGAAGAGTTGATCGCGCGGGTGCTATTAACTGCACCATCGGTGTCGGTTGTTTAAAAAACTGGCACCCAAGAATGAATGGCGTCGGTTATATAACAACATTGACACCTATGCTCAATGATAGTCATCGGTTTTTACTAGACAAAATCGACGTCTATCTACATATGCCGATTAAAAAAATTGTTCTCAATTAATTACCATAGTCGTCGCTTTCTTTAGCAAACCGACGCCCAAGGGGTGTGAAAATTCTCCCGTGAACATCGTGGGAAAACCCATAGGCGTCGGTTATTGTAGTAAAACTGACGACCAAAATGTGCCCAATTTCTGTCTCGTGAAAAACCTTTCGTCATCGATTTAAAAGTTAATAACCGACACCATATGTTAAATTTTGGAGGTAATTTTTTTTGCTGGAAATTTTGGATTTGGTGGTTAATTTTAGGCGTCAGTTTATTATTAGGGAACTAACACTGAATAAAAGTGATACACGTGTCTGGTCGCCCTTCATAGCTAGATGTTGGTTTTTTTATTAAACTGATGCTTTAGGTTTTAGGTGTCGGTGTATTTATACAACCGATGCCTTTAAAAGTGACGCTTTAGCTTTCATAATTTGATGACAAGCACAAAAGTAGTTCATGAGTTCTACGCTAACTTGTGTTGGAACTATGACACCCTTGTACCCCTACCGAATACTCAAGTGATCTTAACCTCTATGATCGCCGGTAAGTATTTTCAAATCTGCGAGGATATTCTTAATGTCTTGTTTTCTGGAGATGATGAAAACAATACCTGGCGCAAGGATTATAGTGAGTACTTTGATCTTTTAGATCCTGAAGGTTTCTATAAGTAGAATGAGCTTACTCTTCCTAACATTCATCACTACTTGAAGAAACTTGATGTTCCATAAAAGAAGAAGAGCAAACTACCATCATCCTCCCTCAATCTTAAGAAGCTTATATTGGCCTTAGTGATCAAATACAACATCCATCTGAAGAAAAACCAAACAGATATTGCAGAGAACACTGTGGTTCTAATGTACTGCATTCTTGAGAACTTCAGTGTCAAGTGGTCTAGATACATTCTACACTACATGACTTGCTTTGACACCAGTATGAACACTTGAGGCACCCATCCACCCTATCCAACCCTGATATGTGGTTTGTTTCAGTTTGCCACTGACAAATCACTCTTTTCTAACTATCATTACAAGCTAGCCAGGAAGGGTGTGTGTATTAGTGAGACCACGATTCGGAAGTTCGTGCCTATTTTTGCCTCTTCCACACCTAGTGCTTCACCCTCATCCTCTTCCTCTATAGCCCCTGCCTCCTCTGCCTGAGATCCACCTCCTCAGCCTCCTAGACCTAGACATGCTTCGTTTCGTGTATCCAATGAAACCCTTATGGGCTACATTATGCACCAACAAGCATACAACCAACAGGTTGAGGAGCACCAACATTAGGATCTATGTTCAATCATGTCTAACATGAACATATCTTGTGCACACCCCTACCCCACCTACCAACCTTACCCCGGTAGTGATTATGCTTCATATGTATATCATCATTACTAGCCTACCCTCAAGCCTTCCTCTACTGCTCCTCCACCCTTTGTTGCTAGTGGTTCTGCTCCTACCTATCTGTCATTTCCTGTTGGCCCCTTGGCCACCTTGCTCGCCAGTCTTGGTGATTATGCTCCATCCTTCCCTCAGGCCAATGAGCTCTATGCTCTTGGTATGACTTGGGATGAGTATAATGCATGTTGGCCCAGTCATGGTTTTGGTCCTCCTACATACAAGGAGATGCCTGACCAGGTTGATGATGTTGAGGCTGCTACTGATGATGATGGTGGTGGTGATGGTGAGGATGATTCTGATGATGGTGATGGCTCTGGTGGTGATTCTGGTGATGAAGCCACTACTACTGCACCTTTAGATAGAGAGGAGGACTTCGAGCCAGGAGTTGATGATGACGATGTTGTGGATATAGATAATTTAGATGCCTAGGTGTTTCTCTATTTTTAGTCTATCATGCTGATCATATATATCTTTCTAGGCTATTTTGTATTAGAAACATATGGGCACATTATCTGAGATGTACTATTTTATCTCAATTTTTCGTCGCTTCTTTCTTGTAGTTGTTTTCATGTGGACATGATTCTGAGTTGTAATCTATGTTATGTGCACTCTTTCTCTTTGCTCTGATATATCCTATGAGTTGGTGCCTTACTTCACCATATTTAGACTATGACTTAGCTGGTATGTTTCTTTTGTCTCTAGTTGACATGTTGATATGAGATTGCATGTATGATTATCTGCTTGATTGTGTTTGGAGAAGACCTGATTGTATGCTCTTCTACCCCCTACTTTTTGATAATGTCAAAAGGGGGAGAGAACTTTCAATGTCTTGAAACTCAATCATATTGCTATATGTTGTCAAACTATTGTTTATTGCTAATGTGATCCTTTTCTTGTTCATTATTGCTTTATCATGTGACTTGCAAAGGACCATGTAGTACTTGTATGCTATAATTTCTTTGTGTAGATAGACTATCTATGCAGGTTAAAATAAGCATTGATTGAGGGGGAGCAATTCACATTGTTCACATATTGAATCCCCCAAATTCACAAGGAAAAGGTATAACTTCTATATCCTTTTCAATATGTTTTAGGAATGGTTTGTCATTGTCAACAGAGGGGAGAATGTTGACCTAGAGGTTAAACATTGTCCATATTTTGATAATGACTTAACCATTCCATTCATATGTATCTAATATGTGTATTCAAGATTGATTTTAGGTGTTAGGTACATGAAAAGGATCAAAATCCTCAAGCCCAAGCTTGCTCAAATATAAGTCAAAAGTTATACAAGTATGCTAATTAGATAATCCATATCAACAACCATAGAAGATTTTTGTAATCACTTGTATTGATGAGTTGACTTGTAACTAAGATGGAAAAATCATTATGACACTTAATACCAAGTTTTAATCACTATTTCATTACTTTAGAAAATTGATTATAGGTTGTTGATCGGTCGAGTTGGAATCTCGACCGATCCACTAGATCCATTTTCTGGAGAGTGATTCGGTCGAGTTGTGCATACACAGAACTCGACCAATTTGATAATTGACCAATTCATATTCATTGGTTGGTCGAGTTTCCCCAAGACAAACTCAACCGATGGTTTGAATATCGGCTTTGTCAAGTTACCTTTATTAAAACTTGACTGATTGCACTGTACGGAATGTGCAAAAAAAGTGATTATAACTATTGGTGGCTTAGTTGATCGAAAATAGGACCATTTCCTTGGGAAAAAATGGCTATATTTCAGCCCTAAGTGTCCCTCAAATCAAAGGGGCACCCCCAGCTATAAATAGGACCTCTTGGAGTTCATTCCAAGGTTTCTCATTCACCATATGCTTGGTCCTATCTTAGTTGAGAGTGTTTCAACCCTTTGAGCCCCTTTCTCTCTCTAGTTTCAAATCAAATTTATGAGCATGAGTGAGATAGGTTCCCTTGTATGAGAGATACTCCCTATATTGATGTAAATCTCTCCACCTCCATCTTGCTACCCCCTTTCCTATTGAAGAAAAGGCTAAAGATCTTCTCCGAGTGAAGGATAAGGAGTTGGTATTCTTTAAGGTTGAAGAAAGCATGGTGTTCCAGATATCCGAGTGAAGGAGATAGATAAGGCGGATGTTCAAGAAGGATAGGTAATCCCTGGAAGGCCAAAGACTTGAAGGTGGAGTGGGCAAGTCCTTAAAGAAGGTTGAAGACTCCATGGTTCAAGTGGGTAAGCTCCTTCAATAGGTTGAAGATCCTTATTTGAGGTACTAAGCCCTTACATGAATGTGGTTTTGTCTTGTAATCTTATGATGGAATATAAGAGTACCAAGATTGCAAATCCTAGATATTAACCACCTCTAGGTAGTGGGTTGACATTGCTCCTAGTTTGGACATGGAACCACTCTAAACCACCTTGTCAAAGTGTATGATTTCCTTATCTCTCTTCCTTGTTGTGCATGCTAGTTAGGACCTCAAATTTGTTGTATTCTTTAGCTTTTGTACTTAATATAATTTGATGGTCTAATTTTTTTTGTGAGAATTGTGAAGCTCTATTCACCCCCACCCTCTAGAGCCCTTGATCCAATAGATATGTGGATTATTGAGTTTGCAAAAGCCTTCAAGATCCTCAACATCCCAGTGGTGGATAAGGTTAAGCATGCAATGTACCTTCTGAAGGGGAGTGCTGGCTATTGGTGGGTCATAGAAGAGGAGAAGAGACCCAAAGTGGTTGTAGGTTGGGAGGAGCTTCGATCTGAGTTCGTCAGTCAGTACTTTCCATGGACCTATTTGGATGAGAAGATCAGTCAATTTGATCGGATGCAGTAAGGATCCATGACAATCAGTGAGTATGAGGCTAAGTTTATGGAGCTTCTTCAGTTCTATCCTCACATGTCTACTTCAGAGGACAAGAAGATTCTCTATTTTGAGAAGGGGCTAAACACTGAGTTGTCAACCCTGGCGACTACTTTGGAGAATCGAGAAAGGTTTGCCACATTTGTGGAGTCTATTTGGAGGATAGAGAGATTCATGATAGAGAAGCAGGAGGTAAGTGCCAGGAAGAGGCATGTACATTCGTAAGGACATTTGTCTGGAAGCTTTAAGAAGCTGAGGTTTTCTACACCACCAGCATCACAGAGTTTCAGTGCACTGACTCAGTGGTCATCGAGTAGAGGTAGAGGTAGTAGTCTTCCACCTACTGGAGCTCATAGCACTACGTCAGTGTCAGTGATGGGGTTGTCTAGGCCATAGTTTGAGACTTGAGTTTGCTACAAGTGTGGGAAGATAGGGCATCCAAGGGAGTGTCTAGTGAGGGACGAAGAGGTGATCCAACAATCAAGGCATAACCATTAAGGCTCTAGAGATAACATAATAGCAGTACAGGAGGATGAGGATGTGGCCAAGAGTCATAGGCTAGATCGCTTTCTTAGGGAAGCAGAGGATGGGGGTGACAACAGGAAATGACTAGATTCTATGCTATGAGTCAGCTAGAGGCAGTGGTCAACCCATGAGTAATGACATGTCAGAGGAGTTATTTCATTCTGATTGTCTTCTTCTTGCTTTGTATTTGTTTTGGTTGACCCGGGTGCAACACACTCTTTTATCAGTCGTAAGGTGCTAGATGATTTTCTTTTGCCTGTTAGTTGTAAGAGGGATATTTTTGTGTTAAAAACCCCCATTAGTTGGTTCTACATTGTTATAGGAGGTGTGTCCTTCATGTGTCCTTTCCTTCTCATGGCACAACATTCAAGTGCATCTCATACCACTTGACATGTATGGATTCGATGTAATCTGGGGAGTGGACACCTAGGAGAAGTATAGAGTAGTTTTGGATTGCAGTTCCAAGAAGATGACATTTATAGATGGCGATGAGGCATGGATCTTCTAGGGAGATAAGAAGATTATTCTAATGTGTCTTGTATCAGTGATGGTGGTTAGTAAGGTGTTGAGGTAGGGTTGTGAGGCCTTCTTGGCACATGTGCTGGATAATGAGGTGAGGAGTCCTAGTATTTATGAGGTGTCAGTTGTCAGAGAGTTTGAGGATGTGTTTCTTGAGGAGTTTCTAAGTGTTCCCCCACCCTGATAGATTGAGTTTGAGATCAATCTAGTTCCTGGAACGCAACCAATAGGTTAGACACTGTATAGGATGTCTCCAACAAAGATGGCAGAGTTGAAGAGACAATTGCAAGAGTTGCTTGATAAAGGCTTCATCAGGCCGAGTACATTGCCATGGGGTGATCCAGTGTTGTTTGTAAATAAGAAGGATGGGTCTACGAGGGTATGCATAGACTACAAATAGTTGAACAAGGTGACGATAAAGAACAAGTATCCCTTTCCAAGTTTAGATGACTTGTTTGATCAGTTGCATGGTGCGACAGTGTTCTTGAAGATAGACCTGAGATCAGGATATCACCAGTTGAGGATCAAGGAGGATGACATACCTAAGTCAGCTTTTAGGATGACGTATGGTCACTACAAGTTCGTGGTTATGTCGTTCAGGCTTACCAATGCATCGACAACATTCATGGACTAGATGAACATAGTGTTCTGGTCGTTTCATGACTAGTTTGTGGTTTTCTTTATAGATGACATCCTAATATACAATCGTGACAATAAACAACATGAACATCCTCTTTATCAAGCATTGACCGTGTTGAGACATCATCAACTTTATGCCAAGTTCAACAAGTGTGAGTTTTGGTTAAAGGAAGTAGCTTTCTAGGGGCATGCTATATATGTTAAGGGAGTTTGTGTGGATCCTAAGAAGGTTGAGTCAGTGGCAGAGTGGGAGAAACCAAAGATGCTGATAGAAGTGTGCATCGTTCTAGGTTTGACAGACTATTATAGGAGGTTCATCAAGGACTTCAGTGCTATTGCCTTGCCCCTAACAAAGTTGACAAGGAAGGATGTGCCATTTGTCTGGGAAGACATATGCCAGCATGCTTTTCAGACATTGAAGGAGAAGTTAACAAGTGCACCAGTTCTGCTCTTACCTGAGAAAGGAAAAGGATACATAGTCTTCTGTGATGCATCCATGAATGGTTTGGGTTGTGTGTTGATGTAGGACAAGCAAGCGGCTTCTTTTGCATCTCGATAGCTTAAGAAACACGAGGAGAATTACCCAACCCATGATATAGAGTTAGTTGTTGTAGTCCATGCTTAGAAGATCTAAAGGCACTACCTTTACAACAAGAAGTGCCAGATCTTCATGGATCAAAAGAACCTAAAGTACATCTTTTCACAATAGGATTTGAACATGAGGCAACAATGTTGGATGGAGTTAATCAGGCATTATGATTGCATGATTGATTCTCATCCAGGGAAGGCAAATGTTGTGTCATATGCATTAAGAAGGAAGTCTTCATCTTCACCTATGGATAGAGCATAGTTGAGTTCTTTGGTGTGTCACAAGCAAGACATGTTGATCTCACTATGTTAAATGAATGTTAAGATGGAACTTTCTTTGCTATTAGGATTGTTAGCATAGCTGTAGGTGAAGCCCATGCTAACACAGTTGATCGGAGAGTCACAACAAGTTGATACTGTGATACACCATATTAGATCAGAGTTGGGTAGTGAGAAATGTGATGGCTTCCACGAGTCACATGATGGGACGGTTTCTTACTATGGTAGACTTGTGGTTCCAAATTTTGATGACCTAAGGAAGATGGTATTGGAAGAGGCTCACTCATACATGTACGCCATGCACCCAAGTAGCACCAATATGTATCATAATCTAAAGGATATGTATTGGTGGCCTGGCTTGAAACGAGATGTGGCTGAGTTTGTGGAGAAAAGCTTTGTGTGTCAGTAGGTTAAAGCTGAGCATCAAAAGCCTGTAGGGATGTTGCAACTATTGCCTATGCCTTAGTGGAAATGGGATCATGTGACCATGAACTTTGTGGTTGGTCTGCCTATGATAGCCAAAGTTCATGATTCCATCTGTGTGATTGTTGACAGGTTGACCATGTCAGTGAATTTCCTTCCTATGAAGATGATGTATATATTCGAGAAGCTTGCCCAGATGTACATTGATGAGATAGTGCATTTGCATGGTGTGCCAACAACTATCATGTCTAATAGAGTCCCTTAGTTCACAGGTCACTTTTGGGAGAGACTGCATATAGCTTTGGGTACGCAGTTGAGGTTCAACACTACCTTTCACCAACGGATAGATAGTCAGTCTGATAGGACCATTCAGACCCTGGTGGATCTATTGATAGCTCGTGTTCTTCAATTTTTGGGTAGTTGGGACATACATATCAGTTTGATAGAGTTCTCCTACAACAAAATTTATTAACAAAGCATTGGCATGGCACCATATGAGGCATTGTGTGGCATCTGACTTATAAAACACAAGATTAACTAAGCGGAAGCAAATCATTTACAGCGGATTACTGAAAATCACTAAAAATTAAAACTTTTTGCAAAGAGATCCACACATAGGAAATCTTTTTCATCAAGAACCAAAACCTAATATTTACATTTTGTTCCATAAGTACACAACCTGTACTATCTCTTCTCGAGGATTACAACATCAGCTGTCCTATTAAACATTATGTACACACAGCATAAAACCTCGAGGCATCAAGCCAAAATCTCGAGTCGATGATGAAAGAACTATCTATAAATCCTGAGGACCTGAGAGTACAGAGACGACATATAGGACTACTATCTATACAACTAGACATGCAGTATCTCCACTTGAGATATTACCATTGTCCTTGAAGTTGCTACTATTGTTCCTTCTCTGCTAAAGGTTTCCTGCCTCTTTGTCTGCGTCCACCTAAAAACATTAGATCAATGGATCATTCACCATCTTAATTCTCAAGAGATTCAATCACATTGGGCTCCATTACATAAGGTATCCAATTGATTTGACTAATTGAATCTTCAATTACAATAGGTGTCCAAGTGGATTAACCAATTGAGTCCTCAATTAATTTTGACTACTTGAGCCCCAAACGGTCTTGGTCTTACAAAGTTCAACGGTTTTAAACCATTTGGTAAAGGTGGTCACTTGAAACCATTTGCTAAAGCAAGTACTTGAAACCATTTTCTAAAGCACTCTTAAGATCAATTGGGCCTCAAATGGTTTGAGATTGTTTGGTCCCAAATGGTCTTGAGACCGTTTGGTCCAAACCTCCTTAAAACCGCATGGACCAAAGATGGTCTCCACCTATCAAGTCGATTTGGGGTTCTCAATGTTGATTCCTTCAATCATTGAATTCATGTAAACAATCTTCAATTGGACCCATCACCATACTTTAATTGAGTTAATTAGGTCATCCTTCAACTGATTTGACCCTCAATTAACCCTCAATTGATCATCAATTAGGGTTTGAAACAATTGGTTTAGGGTTTGGAATCGATGATCCTTCAACATTAACCAATGTGAAACTAGTTACTTTAAAACTATTGGACCATCATCCAAATTGGGCATGACCTGACCCCAAACGGTCTTGAGGTCAT
This sequence comes from Alisma plantago-aquatica, assembly GCA_963693085.1. Classification (NCBI taxonomy): domain Eukaryota; kingdom Viridiplantae; phylum Streptophyta; class Magnoliopsida; order Alismatales; family Alismataceae; genus Alisma; species Alisma plantago-aquatica. The sequence goes on from OY856409.1 coordinate 1,008,106,801, forward strand.
TTGGATGACCTCCAAATGCTCTTGAGACCGTTTTCCCATCATATCATCATCAACCATGTCATTCAATTAGGGTTTAGATCCTAGAATTGGTCACCAAATCAGCACTTAATTGTATTTCAATTTGGTATCTTTGGACCTTCAAACACTTGAAAAAACTTAACCCTAGACATCCAAACGGTCTTGGTTGATCCCCAAATGGTTTTGAAACTGTTTGGGTCAATCAACCCAAAGCATCAACTCATTCAATTGCAAAATCAACACTTAGTCGATTAGGGTTTATACCATATGTTTGAATCTTCAAATACCTAACCATACTCAACCCTAGACCTCCAAACGGTCATGGTTGACCTCCAAATGGTCTTTAGACCGTTTGGGTGATTCCCAAATGGTTTTGAAACCGTTTGGGTCAATCAACCCAAAACATCAACTCATTCCAATGCAAAATCAGCACTTAGCCGATTAGGGTTAATACCATATATTTGGATCTTCACACACTTAACCATATCCAACCCTAGACCTCCAAACGGTCTTGGGTGACCCCCAAACGGTCTTGAGACCGTTTGGGTGATCCCCAAATGGTTTTGAAACCGTTTCGGTCAATCAACCCAAGTTTCAAACTCAATCACTTATGAAATCAGCACTCAACCCGATTAGGGTTTAGGTGATTGATGGACCTTCAACTCATGAACCTATTGGAGTTAATCAATAATAATTTGTGGGTCATTAACCTAGATCATTATGAACAAGTACCCAAATGGTCAACCCTGGTAAACATCACCAAACGGTCTTAAACTGTTTGCTTCTATGCGGTTTATTGAAACTATTTCATTCCAAACGGTTTGAAACTATTTGCTCCCCAAAACACAAACCGTTTGGACATTTGATTGAAACCGTTTGGTCTAGATATTTGGGGAGGTTTGTGTTTATGATGATTTCATCATCATCAAGCTCTAGACCCACGAACCCTGCTGTGATTTCCATGGAGATTGCATCAATCAACCAAATCAATAATTGTAAATAGAGAAATGATCATTATTTGATGGGGAATTGAATGCAATAACAAAGTTAGGGTTTCAAGTTATAAAACCCACCTCCAATTGAGCTCCAAAGCTCCATGTTCACATAAAAAATGGTGGATGCAACTCCCTTCACCATTCCAAGGCTCGTCCTCAAGATTTGAGTGAAAAGGAATGGTTAGAATTGAAGAGGAGATTGAAATAGGAAGAAATCCATAATTTATTTTCGATTTCCACCATGGAATCAAGGTGAAATGGATCAAGAACCTTACCAACAGGTTGAGGGTCGTCCTCCTGACCCTCCCAAGATCCCTTGGTCGTTTCCAAAGCAAGGAGAAGAAGTGGGGTCGAAAAAGCCTTCCATTTGGCTTGTAAAAGGTTCTTTTATAAAAATTCAATGAGAGAGAATATGCTTTGCAAAAATCCATTTAATTCCAAAAATGTGGCCGCCTCTTCCCCCTCATCTTCCTTAGGGACGAGGCTATATTATTTGCCTCTTATTCCTCTCAATTATCCATGATTTAAAGAAAAGCAAATTAAGCACCTCAATTCATATTATATTAATATCCATATGTGAGTGGATATTTCTTTTTCTTATAAAATTGTGTGTGAGTTATCCACTCCCTTGGATATTTTCGTGGTCCTTGCAAGGCTCAAGGATGTCACACACATATATAATTTCAACCATTTTAATTTTGGTTGAAGTCCCTTTAATTAATGCATTTATTTTTTCCCTAAATCGAATTAGGGTTTCAATTAGGATTAAATCTTGATTATTTTAATCTCAAGATTCTCTCTCCTCCAACTTAATTCAAATGAGGCGCCCCTCTCATTTTATTTTCTCTACTTGATGCCAAGAAACATTAGGGACCTTATTGAAGTGTTAATTTACATGTTGCACCCTGGGTTTTGGGTAAATTGCACATTACACCAAAACTAGGTTTTCATGCACATACATTGCTTTATCAGCTCTTTCTTGGTATTCAGGCTTCCATAAGCCATACCTCAGCATCATCTTTACTCTCATGATGATTCAACACATGAGGAACATATTATCATGCACAATTTGCACTTAAACCCCTCAACTTGGGTAATTTGCACTTTAGTCCAAAACAGGCAAAACATTGATTTCAACAATGTTAAAAAAGGACTAGAATTGCAACATAAGTTCCTCTTGAGCCCTAATTACTTTTCACAAGATGAGATTAAGCATTTAATCACCTTTCTTAATCAAAACACCTAGGGTTAAAGTATAACCCAGGTCAGGGATGTTACACATTGCATGGGAGATGTTGCAGGTTTCTATTGTGTTGGTATGAGACATGAGAATATCAGCTTCTTGATCCTGAGCTTGTGCAACAAATGACAGAAAAGATCAAAGTGATTCAAAAATAGTTGAAGGCAGCATAGGATATGACAGATGACTTCTATAGATCCTTGGAGTTCCAAGTGGGAGACATGGTATACCTTAATGTCTCTCCTTGGAAAGGTGTTTTGAGGTTTGGGAAGAAGGGTAAGTTGGATCCCAAGTTTATGGGACCTTACCCTATGGTGGCATGTGTTGGTAAGGTGGCCTATAGGTTGGAGTTGCCACTTGAGTTGCATATGTTGCATCTAGTATTTCATGTGAGTATGTTGAGGAGGTTCCATTTACATACAGAGTTAGTGTTGCATTCAGTGGAGGTGGAGCTTGATGAGGACATGTCCTGTGACGACCCCAATTTCCATATACGTTCCTTAGTGACATGCACAGATATGCGTGCACTCATATCTATGAATGTCAAACGGGAAAATATAAGAAATCAAGATAGTCAACTAAAATCAGAGATAAGTCAATATCATATTCACATCATCAAATGATAGCCACACAACACCTCATTCATTGATCAAAGATAAAGTCATACATTATAATAAATGAAAAGGAAGAAGGTAAAGTCTATGGAAAGAAAATATGTTTATTACACAGGATCTATAACATCCTATTACATCATCTAGAAGAACAAAGAAACTATCTAACTGAAAATACCAAGGTGAGTAATGGAGATCTATCTATTATCCTCCAGGCTCATTATTTAGTGGCTTCTGGTACTTTGAAGTGCTTCATCATTTGCTTGTACCTAGAAAATACGAGAAACAAATACATCAACAAAGTTGGTACGTGGAATTCAAAGCTATACTATGCTGCTATATAAAATACTCAAAATTGGAGAAAGAGAATGAAAACGTTATTTAAAGGCAGAAAATCAGGTAATCCCAAGTTATTAGCCTCATTTAAAATGAATATGCATTACTATGGTGGACTTAGCACAAACATACATATTGGGCCCTATCCCTACGTACCTTTTACCATTAGGGATCTCCGTGCGTACCTTGTACCATTAGGGAGGTGCTAGTCAACATTAATACCTTCCCTCTATAATAGGGAGATTAATGAGCACCACTAGTAACTACATCTCACTTATATTAAATTATGTTCTTTTATGTTCAAGGCGGTAAATCATCAATTAATCATATATCCACATCCATCAATGTATATCAATTTCATGCAAACAATTACATATATTTAACATCCAGTAAAAACTAGTCATATAATTATATCCACGTACCTTTAATTCTCAGATCTAGATTCCACAAGTCTTAGATTATGAGACAGATAGTAGATTACCCTGAAATATAAACAAAACCCTAAGTTACCATGGATTCTCATTATTCCACATTAGGGTTTCTTATTAGGGTTTAGGTCATTTCGGATATCATTTTTAGGATACATGTGATTAGAGAGGTCAGAGTTGGGTTCTAAGGTCAAGGTTAATCAAAATCATCCAAGGCAATTAATTGTTTGACATAAGATTGTATAAGGTATACATTATGAAGAGTGGAATCTCAAAATTAGGGTTTCTTTCCCTTATTGAATCAACTATCCTTCTTAGATAGGATTTCGAGTGACATGATGATCAGGACCCTAATTAGGGTTTAATATGTTCCCAAGACAGATTTGGAAATCAGTAATGACCATTATTACACAATATATAAACATTAAAGGGGTCATTAGGTATGTAGGCCATATTTTTAGAGAAGGAATCAGATCTAGTACCTAACAATATTTTATTTAAATAGATTGCATTTTTATGATGAAAATGATATATAGGTTTGATATGTTTCGATATTCCTATCATTTTCTAGGGTTTTTCTAAAATCTGACCAATCATGCAATTTCTAAGGAAATAAACGAACAAAATAAAAGGAAAAAGGGGTTGCTGGTCTCGCGGATCAGAAGAGGGATCCGGCTAAGCGGATCCTCTCCTTAATCCGCAAGCCAGCCTCGGTCAACCGGGTCATGGCTGGGGTAAAAGACGTAAATGCCCTTGGGGGGAAGCATAGCATCACGATGGGTCAGGGCAGATTAGTAACTCCGCCTCCTCGATTGTCTTCCTCACGCGCTTAGCAGCGGCGATGGTCGAGCAATGGAACAGAAGAAAAGTGGAAGCAACTCGGCTGGCTAGGGGGGTGTCTGGGAGTGTGGGGATGGGCGGATCCTCTTCACGGGGTTTCCCCGAGTTTGATGAGCTCAGCAGCTCGATCGGAGGTGGTTCGGGCGTCGTATTCCGATCAAGCCAGGTTGAAAAAGGCTCGAAGAGTGGAGTTGAGGTTTACCTGCCCTCGGGTTGGATTGAGGGAGTCAAAAGCTTCGTGGAGGTCTACGGATGCACTTGCGATATTCCCGCAGCTCTGAGATGGTTCCAACCTCACCGGCGGTGGAGCTTTTGGAGCTCAGCTACGAGGCTTGTCGACCCGAGGCTCTGGGCCTCTGTGACACCAACTGAAGGCGCTCCTCAACTCGCCGGGGTCCCTGGATGGTGTAGCCGTGCTCAATTGGACGGAGGGAGCTTCTGGAGTGAGGGGGAAGTTGAGACAGTTGAGGTGGAGCTTGCTTGAGGTCGGGGAAAAGGGGAAAGTCTCGGTGGAAATTGGTAGTGTGGAGAGATTAAAGGAAGATCGTAGAAGCTTTTGTGGGTCTTAAATAGACACGAGGTGTTGTAGAGGGCTAAGCCCTAATTTGTGCGCCGCCACCAGTGAGAGGTGCGGAAATGCGGGGGATCGTTCTCCCTGATCTGAGGGAGTTAGGTGACGTGGTCACCACCATTGGGCTCGCTCGGGTGAGAGGGAGTCGTCCTCCAAAAATCTCGCGAGGAGGAGGTGAGGTTCGGGTGCGAGGGCCGTTGGAAGGTCGGCTATTCTGCTTTAGGCGGAGACCGGGTCTTTCGGAGGTAGAAGACGAGGTCTTCACCCTCAGATCCAGAGTGGATCAACATGCATCTAATTGGGCGGCTAGGATTAAATCCCAGTGAGTGGACCATGCCAAAGCAGTCTCAAATGACAGCGTGACAAATAAAAGGCCAATTAAATCAAAAACCTAGGTCCTAGACTAGATTAGGTGACATAATACACAAAATTTCAAATGTGAATAACTCTAAATTGGTAATTCCGATTGTAATGAGATTTTAGGCATAGTTTTATAATGCTATGATGTAGCTATGGTGTAGGATTGGAGTCAAAATTTGATTATTGACTATGTCAATAGACTAAATGTCGTAATGCTTGTATTATTGACTATTATTATTACTATGGATGATCTTAAGTGAAATTGATAATCCATTTAATCAATTTAGTGAGAGAGATTATTGAGGGCATAATTGGAATAATTAAAATTTTAAGAGAGAGGAACTAAATAATGTATGTGTAAAAACTCACTCTATCACATTCTCCCCTCCTTTTTAAGAATTTTGTCCCCAAAATTCAAGCATCCTGTAAAAGATGTGGATACTTCTTCTCGACCTCGGTCCTTAGTTCCCAGGTGGCATCTGTTTCATCATGGTGGCTCTAGAGAACTTTCACCATATCTATACATCGATTACTGCGAAGCTCCTTTGACTTGAAGTCGAGAATTTTGACTGGGGACTCAGCATACGACAAATCATCGTTCAACTCGAGAGGCTCATGATTCAAGATATGACTGGGGTCCTTGACATAGGGCTTCAGATTAGATACATGAAACACGTTATGCATGGCACTATACTGAGGTGGCAAGGCAAGACAGTAGGCACATTCACCAACCTTCTCTAGAATCTCAAAAGGTCCAACATAGCGAGGACTGATCTTTCCTTTGTTCTTGGCCAAAGCTCAAATAGGTCGGATCTTCAGAAATACATGGTCACCCTCCTTGAACTGACGGTCTTGACGGTGAGCATCTGCATAAGACTTCTGTCTATCCTGTGCCCACTTCATTCTCTTCCTAATCAGTGCAACCTTATCGGTATACAACTGCATCTCCTCGGATTTCATCAGGGTATGTTCTCCGACGTCATCCCAGTGTAAAGGTGATCTGCATGGTCGGCCATAAAGAGCTTCATAGGGAGGCAACCCAATGCTTTCCTGATAGCTATTATTATAGGCAAACTCAGCTAAAGGAAAATAATAGTCCCATGAGACTTCCCAATCGAGAACACAAGCTCACAGAAGATCCTCTAAAATATGTACTGTACGCTCTGACTGCCCGTCTATTTGCAGATGGTAGGCTGTACTGAAGTTCAACTTGGTGCCCAATTCCTCTTGAACCTGCTTCCACAGCTTTGATGTGAACTTTGGGTCCCTGTATGAGACAATAGACACTGGAACTCCATGCAGATGTACTATCTCCTGTATGTAGAGGTCATCCAACTTAGAAACCTTTGCAGTAGTCTTCAAAGGAAGAAAATGAGCTGATTTGGTGAGACGATCCACTATAACCCATGCAACGTCGTATCCTTTCTTGGTCTTGGGTAACCCCACCATGAAATCCATGGTGATGTTTTCCCATTTCCATTCTGGAATCTCAAGGGATTGTAGTAGACCGCCTGGTCTCTGATGTTCAGCCTTGATCCTTTGGCATGTCAAACACCTGGACACGAAATCGGAAATATCACGCTTCATGCCCCTCCACCAAAACTGACATTGTAGGTCTTTGTACATCTTCATCGTGCCTGGATGAACTGTATACTTGGACCCATGTGCCTCATTTAGAATTGTTGTCTTTACAGTTGACTGCTCAGGAACCCACATACGATTCTTGTAACAGAGACCACCGTCAAGACCCACAGACAGATGTGTTTGCAGCTTCGATAGGAGAGAAGAGAGCTCTGCAAGGCTGGGACTAGCCTTTTGTGCCTCAAGAAGTTCGAAATGCAAGTTGGACGTGATGGAGATGTTATTAACATGCACACGATCAGACAGAAACTGCAGTTTCCATCTCACTAGATCCTCCATGTTCCTCCATTCAGGGACAGAAAGAGATGCACACACTACCCTTTTCTTGCTAAGGGCATCAACGACTACATTTGCCTTACCCGGATGATAGGCAATGGTGAAATTGTAGTCCTTTAGGTATTCGATCCATCGGCGTAGACGCAGATTCAAGTCCTTCTGAGTCAGGATGTACTTCAGGCTTTTGTGATCGGTGAAAATGTCGAACGTTGCCCTGTACAGGTAGTGCCTCTAGATTTTGAGGGCATGAATGATTGAAGCTAATTCCAAATCATGGGTGGGATAATTAAGTTCATTAGGTTTTAGCTGTCTAGACACAAAGTCCACTACCTTACCATTCTACTACAGGACACACCCTAACCCATTCCTCGAAGCATCAATGAAAATCACAAACCCTTCATTGCCAGAGGGTAGAACAAGAATAGGAGTCGACGTCAACTTTTGCTTTAACTGCTAGAAACTGGACTCACAAGTGGCTGACCAGATGAAGCGCTCATCCTTCCGAGTAAGCTTGGTTAGAGGAAGTGCAACTTTGGAGAAATTTGGAATAAAACGACAATAGTATCCGGCCAGACCCAAGAAACTCTGAATTTCAGAAGGATTACGAGGAGGTTGCCAATCAAGTACAACAGAGACTTTGGCGGGATCAACAGATATACTACCGCCAAAAATGACATCTCCAAGGAACATGGCCTTGTCAATCCAGAACTCACATTTTGAAAGTTTGCGATAAAACTTCTGGGTTCGAAGAATATCAAGAACTGCTCACAAATGTTCATAGTGTTTTTCCATAGAATTAGAATAGATCAAGATATCATCAATGAAGATGACCACAAACTCATCAAGATAAGGTTGGAAGACTTTGTTCATCAGATTCATAAATACACCTGGTGCGTTGGTCAACCCGAACGACATCACCAGAAATTCGTAATGCCCATAACGAGTTCGAAAAGCAGTTTTAGAAATATCAGAATCCTTGATTTTAAGTTGATGGTATCCAGAACAGAGATCAATCTTTGAGAAAACTTTTGCAATACGAAGCTGATCAAAAAGGTCATCAATACGAGGAAGCGGATACTTGTTTTTAATAATGGCTTGGTTCAACATGCGGTAGTCAATACACATACACATAGAACCATCTTTCTTTTTAACAAAGAGAATAGGAGCTCCCCAGGGGGAAACACTAGGACGAATGAAACCTTTGTTGAGAAATTCTTGCAACTATTTCTTCAACTCCATAAGCTCAGCAGGAGCCATCCTATACGGTGCCCTAGAAATCGGAGTGGTTCCAGGAAGAAGATCTATGGAGAACTCAATGTCTCTATTTGGAGGCAGCCCAGGAAGCTCCTCTGGAAAAACGTCAGGGATGTCACGTACCACCTCTAGACTTTCTACAGGCCCGCTACTAGGACTGGTCTCTGAGACTAATGCGAGGAAGACTTTACATCCTTTATAAATGAGCTTTTTAGCTTTAAGAGAGGAGATTATAATATTATTACAGAATCCGCTTCCTCTAGGGATTTTCACAGGATAAGAATGAGGTTGAGAGAGGACCACCATCTTATTTCTACAATCAATGTGAGCATGGTATGTGTAAAGCCAGTCCATACCAAGTATAACATCAAAGTCTTCCATAGTTAATAGAATGAATTCAAAGGGCATATCATGATTTTCATATTTAAGAGAGAGTTCATTGGTTTTCTGTAGAGTTGTGAGTATTTTGGGACTCAGAGTAGACACGTCCAGAATATATCCCAAGTCCCTTATGTGAAGATTTAATATGGATGCCAAAGTTTGAGAAATAAATGTATTTGTATATTCAGAGTCAAATAAAGCCTTAACAGGATGACCATTTAATAATACAGTGCCTACATAAGGTAATCACATTATGAATAATTTCAGGCTTGAATAAGATATTGAATTATAAAGAAATTAGGTTACCTTCACAGAGATGGTTTGGATTTGCCTAGGCCTCTTCTGCATTTACTGCAAATACCCTGCCATTGTGGTGTCCCTGAGGCTGTGGAACACCACCTACAGGATTGCCAAAGATGGAGGGAGTGGGGCACTTGGCGATGAAATGACCCTCCTTCTTGCAGTTATAACAGACTGGCTTGGTGTGGCGGCATACCCCACCATGGAAACGCCCACAAGTCTTGCACTTGGGATGATTCGTCCTCGGCTGGTTCTGGTAGTTTTTCTGTCCTCCCTTTCCTGAACCTCATCGTTTCCCTGATCCCTTATTGTTATGGCCAGGATGGAACTTTCTAGACTTGTCATCTTCAGTTGTGGTTAACCCTAAGTATCCCATGCTAGAAGGTTTCTGCATGCCCTGCTCTCTCTCCTGCTTGAGGGCCATATCTAGGGCTTCATCTATGCTTCTGGGATGAGAGGCTATGACTAAGGTTTTTAGGTGGGCATAAAGGTAGTCAACATAGTGCTCATTCAGATGGTCTTTAGTCCTGATGGGTGCATAATGCTCCAGAAGCCTAAACTTTCGGGTATAATCAGCTACTGAAAGACTACCCTGCCTTAACTCCATGTACATCTTCTCCTTCCTATTCCTCTTGGCTATGGGCATAAAACGATCCGTGAAGAGGTTTTTAAAGGCTTCCCACTCCATGTTGTCTATTTCCTCACCCCTATTCCCGCCATAGTTCTCCCACCAGATTTTTGCCCCTCCCTTAAGCATATGGGTGGCGAACTTGACCTTCTTCTCATTGGGTACTTCTAGGGTATGAAAACCATTTTCTATGGATAAAATCCAGGCTTCAGCCTTGTCCATGACCTCAGGTTGATCTTCCCCCCAAAAGGAATCAAGGTTTAGCTTAATAAAATCTATCACTATCACTTCTTTCTTCCTAGATGAGCTAGGTTCAGGGGTTCCTTTTGTGGTGAGGGTTTCCATAAAATCTAGAAGGATTTTATTCTGTTCCTCCCACCTTTCCTTGGCCACAACATCGGGATCAGGTACTTCAGAGGTTTCAGGCTCTTTCCTTTTCTTAGAGGACGATTCCTTGGAGGCCTTCAAGTTGCGAGTCTTAGGAGGCATCCTGAAATTATTTGGGATATATTAGATTTATTACTCAACAATTTTATTTGTCTTTATCATTATGATATTTCATTATTCTCTTATATCATTAATTAATATTCTTGATGTTACAATTTATGGAGGATACCTTAAAATTCCTTATTGGTCGGTCCTTAAGACTTTCTAAATAGAGAGACTCTTTCCTAATCTTATATCATAAAGATGAAGGGAAGAACAATTTTCAAAAATATGAGATAAGGGGAAAAATTCCTATAGAAAAGATGAGAGGGAATTTCTATAGATGAGAAGGATCCTAATTTAAGGTATGCCCAAAAAGTAAGGGACATTTGGGATATCGGCCAGGTAGACTCACACAGCCTTATAGGTAGCCTCGTGATTTCCAAGCAAAGTGGCTCGGAGACTTTAGCCAGACCTTAGGCAGATGCTATCCTAGTCACCTCAACCCTTCACATCCCTAACTCAAGGACTACCCTAGACTCATAATAGGGTGAATTAAAGTCATGTGACTATGATGTGTGAACATTGGCTCTGATACCAACTGTGACGACCCCAATTTCCATTTACGTTACTTAGTGACATGCACAGATATGCGTGCACTCATATCTATGAATGTCAAAAGGGAAAATATAAGAAATCAAGATAGTCAACTAAAATCAAAGATAAGTCAATATCATATTCACATCATCAAATGATAGCCACACAACACCTGATTCATTGATCAAAGATAAAGTTATACATTCTAATAAATGAAAAGGAAGAACGTTAAGTCTATGGAAAGAAAATATGTTTATTACACAGGATCTATAACATCCTATTACATCATCTAGAAGAACAAAGAAACTATCTAACTGAAAATACCAAGGTGAGTAATGGAGATCTATCTATTATCCTCCAGGCTCATTATTTAGTGGCTTCTGGTACTTTGAAGTGCTTCATCATTTGCTTGTACCTAGAAAATATGAGAAACAAATACATCAACAAAGTTGGTACGTGGAATTAAAAGCTATACTATGCTGGTATATAAAATACTCAAAATTGGAGAAAGAGAATGAAAATGTTATTTAAAGGGGGAAAATCAGGTAATCCCAAGTTATTAGCCTCATTTAAAATGAATATGCATTACTATGGTGGACTTAGCACAAACATACATATTGGGCCCTATCCCTGCGTACCTTGTACCATTAGGGATCTCCCTACGTACCTTGTACCATTAGGGAGGTGCTAGTCAACATTAATACCTTCCCTCTCTAATAGGGAGATTAATGAGCACCACTAGTAACTACATCTCACTTATATTAAATTATGTTCTTTTATGTTCAAGGTGGTAAATCATCAATTAATCATATATCCACATCCATCAATGTATATCAATTTCATGCAAACAATTACATATATTTAACATCCAGTAAAAACTAGTCATATAATTATATCCACGTACCTTTAATTCTCAGATCTGGATTCCACAAGTCTTAGATTATGAGACAGATAGTAGATTACCTTGAAATATAAATAAAACCCTAAGTTACCATGGATTCTCATTATTCCACATTAGGGTTTCTTATTAGGGTTTAGGTCATTTGGGATATCATTTTTAGGATACATGTGATTCGAGAGGTCAGAGTTGGGTTCTAAGGTCAAGGTTAATCAAAATCATCCAAGGCAATTAATTGTTTGACATAAGATTGTATAAGGTATACATTATGAAGAGTGGAATATCGAAATTAGGGTTTCTTTCCCATATTGAATCAACTATCCTTCTTAGATAGGATTTTGAGTGACATGATGATCATGACCCTAATTAGGGTTTAATCTGTTCCCAAGGTAGATTTGGAAATCAGTAATGACCATTATTACACAATATATAAATATTAAAGGGGTCATTAGGTATGTAGGCCATATTTTCAGAGAAGGAATCGGATCTAGGACCTAACAATATTTTATTTAAATAGATTGCATTTTTCTGATGAAAATGATATATAGGTTTGATATGTTTCGATATTCCTATCATTTTCTAGGGTTTTTCTAAAATCTGACCAATCATGCAATTTCTAAGGAAATAAACGAACAAAATAAAAGGAAAAATGGGTTGCTGGTCTCACGGATCAGAAGAGGGATCCGGATAAGCAGATCCTCTCCTTAACCCGCAAGCCAGCCTCGGTCAACCGGGTCATGGCTGGGGTCAAAGACGTAAATGCCCTTGGGGGGGTGCATAGCATCACGACGGGTCAGGGCAGATTAGTAACTCCGCCTCCTCGATTGTCTTCCTTGCGCGCTTAGCAGCAGCGATGGTCGAGCAACGGAACAGAAGAAAGTGGAAGCAGCTCGGATGGCTAGGGGGTGTCTGGGAGTGTGAGGATGGGCGGATCCTCTTCGCGGGTTTTCCCCGAGTTCGGTGAGCTCAGCAGCTCGATCGGAGGTGGTCTGGGCGTCGTATTCCGATCAAGCCAGGTTGAAAAAGGCTCAAAGAGTGGAGTTGAGGTTTACCTACCCTCGGGTTGGATTGAGGGAGTTAAAATCTTCACGGAGGTCTGCGGATGCGCTTGCGATCTTCCCGCAGCTATGAGATGGTTCCAACCTCACCGGCGGTGGAGCTTTGGGAGCTCAGGTACGAGGCTTATCGACCCAAGGCTCTGGGCCTCCACGACACCAACTGAAGGCACTCCTCGACTCGTCGGGGTCCCTGGATGGTGTAGCCACGCTCAATTGGACGGAGGGAGATTCTGGAGCGAGGGGGAAGTCGAGACAGGTGAGGCGGAGCTCGCTTGAGGTCGGCAAAAAGGGGCAAGTCTCGGTGGAAATTGGTAGTGCGGAGAGATTAAAGGAAGGTCAGAGAAGCTTTTGGGGGTCTTAAATAGACACGAGGTGGTGTAGAGGGCTAAGCCCTAATTTGTGCGCCGCCACCAGTGAGAGGTGCGGAAATGTAGGTGATTGTTCTCCCTGATCCGAGGGAGTCAGGTGACATGATCACCACCATTGGGCTCGCTCGGGTGAGAGGGAGTCGTCCTCCAAAAATCTCACGAGAAGGAGGTGAGGTTCGGGTGCGAGGGCCGTTGGAAGGTCGGTTGTTCTGCTTCAGGCGGAGACCGGGTCTTTCAGAGGTAGAAGATGAGGTCTTCACCCTCGGATCCAGAGTGGATCATCATGCATTTAATCGGGCGGCTAGGATTAAATCCCAGTGAGTGGACCTCGCCAAAGCAGTCTCAAATGACCGCGTGACAAATAAAAGGCCAATTAAATCGAAAACCTAGGTCCTAGACTAGATTAGGTGACATAATACACAAAATTTCAAATGTGAGTAACTCTAAATTGGTAATTCTGATTGTAATGAGATTTTAGGCATAGTTTTATAATGCTATGATGTAGCTATGGTGTAATATTGAAGTCAAAATTTGATTATTGACTATGTCAATAGACAAAATGTCATAATGCTTGTATTATTGACTATTATTATTATTATGGATGATATTAAGTGAAATTGATAATCCATTTAATCAATTTAGTGAGAGAGATGATTGAGGGAATAATTGGAATAATTAAAATTGTAAGAGAGGAACTAAATAATGTATGTGTAAAAACTCACTCTGTCACATGTCTTATGTTGAAGGCCCGGTTTTGATCCTTGACAGAGGAGTGAAGAAGCTGAATAAGAAAGACATAGTGCTTGTGAAGGTTCTATGTCATCACTATGGTGTTGAGGAAGCCATGTGGGAGCTTGAGGAAGGTATAAAGAGGAAGTACCCCTCTCTTTTCTCTAAGGATTTTGGGGCCGAAATCCTTGTTAGGGGTTTATGGCTTGTAAGGACCCTGACCTGAGTTTTGGGGTAACTATGTTTTTTTGTCTTGATCATGTGCTTAGAACCTTTCTCTAATCTTTTGAGAAATTATAAGGGCTTGTGGAGAGGTTAAGTCTCTAGTTTGAGCTTGTTTGGTTGATGTTTGTGCTTTCTGTGCTAGTTTTGGTGCAAATTGCAATTCACCCAATGTAGGAGGTTGATATGAAATTTGCCACCTCTAGATTGTTCCTTCTCTGTCTTGGCTTCAAAAGGGAGAGTGTGGTTCTTTGGGGAACCTTGTTTGGGTCTTGGTTGAGTGGTGTCACCCTTAGTGGAGATTAGGGTTTTCTAGAGTTTGTATGCCTTAGCCTTGTGACCTTCTTGTTTGCCTTGACCTAGATCACGATGTAGGGTCTGTTGTGGGGGTGTTGTGGTCGCGACACTTCCCCCTTGGTGTGTTGGTTACGACCAAGGTTGTCTTGGGTCGGGGTAGAGGTTGGAGAGGTGTTTTTTGACCTAGGCTCCATGAAGTGGTCTTGGTGGCTCAGCCTTATGGTGATGTTGTGGTGTGTTGCGACCTTGGAACCCTAGGTGTGTAGTGGTCATGACATAGGTTGGTTTCTTGGGTGGCTGAGATCCTACCTAGTGAGTATCACCATCTCTTGCATGTGGACCTTAAGTGGTAGCATGTTGGTCCTTTTAGTGGACAACTGTTTCTTTGGAGCTCTATCTTGTTGACACCTCATCCTTTGTCTTACCTCCCTCCTCCTTTTCTATATGAACTCTCTCCTCTCCATGTACATGATTCTTTTCAGTCATCTTCTTCCTTCCTTTTCTTGTGTATGTACTTGGAGCTTGGTGGAGCAAGAAGGAGTGCTCTTAGTGCCTTGGAGGTGGTTAATCCCTTGCATGTGGTTATAGTGGTGATCCTTGGTCATCTCTAACTCTGGTGAGTGTTTTATCTTCTTTTTTGGTGTTCCTTCATATCTTCTACCCTATCTTATTTCTTCTTCTCAACCTTAGGCCATGTTTTGTTAAGGTGATGCTCTAGAGAGAGAGAGTTTCTTCTCTCTTTTCTCTCTTCTTTATTTGGTTTGATTTTTTGGGTTTTTCTCCCTCTTCTTGAGCTATCCTTTGACCTTGGTGTTCCCCATTATTGAGGTGCTCTTGTGGATGACTGTGGAGCTTTTAGTAGAGCTTCTTCAACCCCTGGATCATGTGCTTGGAGCTCTTGATCTTGGAGCTTGGAGCTTTGGTGGTGATCTTCTTAAGGCGGGTTATATAACACTAAATCTTCTCTATTATTGCACTTCTTGTTAGGTTGTATTGATTTTTCCCTCTTTAAGATGTTCCTACATCGTGGTAGCCTATGAAGCTTAACCATAGAATTTGTTTGGGAGAGTTATCATGCTTGGTGTGTAAGTAACTCGAAACCCTAATCTTCTTGTATCAGTTTTGGGTAGAGATGATGATATGGAGTTTCTTTCCCATGTTTGACCCTTGATCTAGTCCCCATGCTTGGTGTTTGTACACCTAGAAGTACATGAGAGGTAAGTTTCGATTTTGGTCACCTTGGATATGGTTTCTCTTCCTTTGCCTTAGGGTTTGAGGAGATTGGTTTGCTTGAGTCTTCTTCATGATGATCATGTTTCTTGCTTAGTTTTGGGCCTATTTTGGTGATCTAGGGTGTTTACCCTTGGTGTGGTAGCGACCTAAGAGTTCAGGTGGTCGAGACATGGGTATGGGTGTGGCAGTCTCGACATAGCCCATTGAGATGGTCATGACCTAGTTGGATTTGGTCGAGATGTCCCTTCTTGTGGTGATGTTTGACCTAGTGATATTGGGTTGAGACCTATGGAGCATAGCAGCCTTGAAACCCTAAGCTTCATGCCTTATCTTGATGGAAACAACCCTTGGAGTGGTGGTTGCATCTAGGGGGATGCCGTGGTCATGACATGGTGGTGTTGAGGCATCGCAGTAACGACATAGGGGTGGTTGAAGATCTTGGTCACGACATACTATGGAGAGTGGCCACAACCTATGTGCCTAAGTGGTTAACATGTGGTGACGGTAGGTGGTTATGAAACATATATGACTATCTAATATAATCATGTATATATATGTATCATGATGTTTTGTATGATCAATAATCTTCCTTAATGATGTTGTTTAATCCTAACACACTCCATGATGGTGGTGGGTGGTGATTCTAGGGTGGTTGGATGTCCTTAACCTTGTGGACCCTAATCGGAAAAAAGTGGAAACCATAAACCCTAAAAGTGAACAAGTCTTGCTTATATCCTTATCATGGATGGTTCTGATGTTATGTGATTATCTCTCTTGATTAAAATCTTCTAACCATGTAGGTGTTGTGGAATTGATTATCATAGCTAGTGTATGCTATCATGGCTATGATGTGAGACATTATTGAATATGCCCTTGTGAGGCATGTTGATTATATAGGTGATACATGAATATGGTGGTTGGGCCTTATGACCCAACAATGAATATTGTTTTGACATGAAAGGATGTTTCCTATTGATATAGTTGAGGTATTGGTATCCCATGGCATGTGGCTTAATAATATAGACATCATATGGTGATAAGGGACAAGTTCACACCCTATATGTTTTATCCACTGGAAGAATACTATGCCCTTATCTTTGTAGAATTTGTTGTGATTTTATATGTTGGAACTTGATTGATGCTAATAGACACTGAAATGACCTAACTAATCAAGTGGAACTTAATCATGCAGTTTTTCCCTGTGCCATAGATCCATTCAGTGTCAGCACTTGCTGAATGGTGAAATAAGTTTAACTTGGAGTGAATATTTTTGAACATGAAGGGTGAGGATGAATATCCCCTTCGTCGAGGATATATGAGACAGTCAGGCATGAGCTAGTCTCTCAGTAATATGTGATACATGATTGGCTGCGGGCAACACCCTAGTAGGAGTGTGGCTTTGGTTCGTAGCTTAGTGATATGTGATACAAGATTGGCTATGAGCCATACCCTAGTAGGAGTGTGTATGCTAGTTTCACTAGTGTCGTGACCAGCACCAAGGTGGTCTAGACTTATACAGCTGGACTATATGTCACTGGTAGCAGTTTGACTGGTGATGTCACTATAGGTTCACTCTAACTGACTGAGGGGGTGAGGTTGTAGATTCCAGCTCTTCCATAGACCTTGTTTGGCACTGATTTCGACTTAGTGGTGGTCAGTTGGATTTGGGTGGTACAAATCAAATCCTCGAGGCATAATAAAATATGGAATCAGCCGTGTAGTATACTTGCATAGAGCTACTCAAGTCAATCTTTTCTTACCTAATTGTTCTGGAGGAAAAGCATGTCCTATGAATAGGATTGCGGGCGTTAATGACATTATTTTGAATCCGAAAAGCCTTGTCATATACTTCGGGGCCTTCTGCTTGACCCCTAAGAATATGGCCTCCAGAAAAGTGATCAAATACGGAAACATTGGATGAGGCCTTGCTTTGTTTTGTATAGTATAGTTGGTAGTGAATATACATGTTCTTCATATTCCTTTTATGATGATAAGATGTTTCATAATCTAATTGCAGTTGCCTATTATGTTAGTAACGATTACCTACTTATCATGGTCGTAGCCTTATTGTTGTTTCTTAATTATCGTACATGTACTAATAATAGTGTTGGTGGAGAGTTATATATCCCGCTGAGATTTGGAATCTCACTCCATGGGTTTCCCGCATCTTTTTAGGTGGACATGCATGAGGAGGTAGAGATTGTACAACAGAGGTTGAGTAGCAGCAAGAAGGACAGTAGCTAACAAGGTTGGGAGTGTTATTGATGGTTCTTTTCTTGTTAGAGTCCTATACTCATACCTATACACTCAGGTCTTTGGGATGACTTTGGGTGTGTTTTGTAGACATGTTTCGATACATGTTTTGTCTTGTATGTCTTTTTCATGTATGGATACAATGAATATGTATATATATAATTGGAACAAGTTTGCTTGTAATAGGTTGATGACATACATGGTAAGTGCCTTGTGACACAAAAGGACTCATATGTAAAGGCTTTTTATATTTTGGGTTTTAATAAAAATGGTTTTAATTTCTAGTAATTTCTAGTAATATGTTTATTGAAGTTTGTTTCCGTGGTTATTTTTGAGTTATCTTGTGGTTTATGGTGTGTGGTCTCACAATACCTTCTCAAAGTGAAAGAAACACAGTGTGAGAACAGAACTACTCGTAGGGGGTTGTTGTAAAGCACCAACACATCTGGCATTTTGTCTCCATCTATTATAAAGTGACATACATAGTAGAATTTTTACCCGAAAGTGGGCTATTTTTGGAAGAAAAAAAATCGATTGATGCTATACCATTAAATATTTATATTTAAATAGTTTATTTTGGTTTTATATATTTTTATATCCAATATCATGACTGAAAAAGACATAGTCATCATTCAACATATACACTAGTCTTATATATTATTGTTGTCTGACTAGACAGACATAACAAAAATGAATACTCTGAAGTATACATATAATCTTGTTTTCTGATCCTCAACCCAAACCATATTTCCTTGAGTCAAAACACTGGTAGGTCATTTTTATATTCATTCATTATGTCAACAACATAAAAGAATAATCAGCAGTAATTCTTAGCAAACTCCCCATACAATAAAACATCTCTTACCTACAAAGTTCTAGTGGAAAATTGGAAAAATTCCTTCACCAAAATGTGATTTCATAAAATATATTGAAAATTAGACAAAGTTAATGTTTAGTATCCTATTCAGCATATTGTAGTACAATAAAATATAATATGAATATACCTTTATATAAGATACATGATCTTAATCTGAGTACATCAACATACAATTTATCTGATTCTCACTACACACCAAAATCCAAACCATGTTGCTTGCTATAGCCAAGTCGTGATGTGTAATGTATTTGAATCCCAGATGCATCAACATCTGGATTATGATGCAATTTTATAGAAATATAGTACACTCTCCACTCAAATCATGGTGCAAATGAAATTCTAATCAGAGTGCACAATTGATTTGAATCTTGATGCACAAATTATTCAGATCTAATGCACACTCCATTCATTTTCCCTTATAGGATCCATTTGAATCTTGCAACACCAACATTTCAAATTTGGCATACACTCTACTTTAAGCATGACATGTTGTCACTTGGATTGAGTTGCTCACTTGATTTGAATTCTTAGGCATAGTCCATTTTAATCATGGTGAAGTAACATTCAAACGTTGATGCACACTCCATGTGCACTATCAATGTGAATCTTCTTGCACAATCCATTCAAATGCAGGTGTAGATATGCACCCACAATAAATATATTGCTACATTAGCATCAAAATAATTGTATTGCTTTATAATCTAAAACAATGTATTAAGATTAATAATATCCCATAAAGGATTTAAAACCACAACCTTAAGACTACAAGACCAGAAGGTCCAACACATATACCACAACCTCAGTGTGGATACGTTTGTGAAAACCCCTAGAGACTAGAGTTAGATCCAAATATCCTCTACTCCTGGGAAGCAAAGGTACAACATCCTTTCCTAGACCGTTGTTTAACATAATGATTAGGAAAAGAAAAACACCCCTATTATTTCATCCATTTGGTGCATGTGTTGTGCTAGATCTTCTACTGCCTCAATCAATGTGTTGTTGCCAATTAGTTCAGAGGATGGCCAAAAAGGCTTCCCAATAATTGGCATTTTTATACAATCAAACTAGAGAAAACAAGGAAGCGACATTGATGCACATTCATAGCTAACATTTCCATGATTACTTAAACCTAATTAATATCATCACAATGGTCTCGTTGTAGCTATATATTTAAATACAAGACCAACATTAGTTATACACACTGCTTAAAACCATGTTGACAATTTTTTAGGACTGGACAAGGAATCAAACTTGACCATTAGAGCAAATCAAACTGGACCAAACTGTCTGGTTAAGTTTAGTCTAGATGGTTATTGTGGTCGAGTTTGGTCTAGAAATGGTTCAGACCATCCTTAACTAGTCTGACCATGATTTGGGTAAGTAGTTAACTGATCATACCGAATTTGACCAACTTTATAAATGTATATCTCTCTCTCTCTTTATATATATATATATATATATATATATATATATATATATATATATATATATATATTTGTGTGTGTGTGTGTGTGGTGTGTGTGTGTGCGCGCGCATGTGTGTATGTGTGTGTGTGGTGTGTGTGTGTGCGCGCGCGCGTGTGTGTGTATATATATATATATATATATATATATATATAGACACACACACACTCAACTAGTTGTTCTAGTCATGATGTAGTTGATGTATAAATATTTTTAAAATTATCTCAACATTATAATTATTACTAATGTTGTAAATGACTTTTATTTTTATGTTGCAGTTGATATACATACATATATATGACATTATATTGATTACTCGTGTTGTATTTTTTTTATTAGTGTATAGCTGATATACATACATACATGTATATAGTCTTTATAAATAATATAACATTTAAATATTACATGTAATATACAAAATATTCCATCTAATACTTAGACAATACAATTTATTTCATGTTATTGAAGTATGACTTTCATTGAAAAGAACCAATAATTTGACATCTAAATTAAAACAAAATATTATTGATCTTTATTTAAATGTACGGCTCGTAAGTATTGGGTATTAGTAATTTTTGACTGAACTTAATCAAACTTGACCACCTTTTGGTGGTCAAGTTATGTTTGGTCTAAGATCCTTTTAACAGTCTAGTTTGGTCTAAAACTTTTCAGACCACGATATCTGGTATGGTCAATGATTTTAGACTCAAACTAAACTTAGACTAGATCTGGTCCACCCCTACAATTCTTATAGTGCTCCTGCAACTGTTAACAATCCAATATGTAAATTCCTTGATCTGAAGATACCATCTTCGGTTTGATTTTTTCGCATTGAAGATCTGGTGAGGAAGATAGATATCATTGTCTGTTCTCAACAATCAACGACTTGAGGCCTTTCAGGCTGTCATCCGTTCACGCACCTCGACCTATCGTGGTCAACCAAATCTCACGTTATCCCTATGCCACACTTCAAAAGGCTTAGTGCAACAGCCAAAAAGGCTATGAGAGCAAAAGGTAAAGGCAAAAGAAGGATAAGCAACAAGATCTATCATCTGCTTGCCAGTTCTCTCGTTTCAACCACTGTGAGACGTGGGAACAGTTTCCATCCACGTACGAAGAGCTTTTCCAGTTTCGGCATGGGACTGCCGTGGCACGTGGGATCCATGTGACTTTGCGACACCCTAGCCCAAACTTTCAGGTAACCTGACCTTCTTTGCATAGGTGTAAAGTGATCTGCAAAAGGCTACACTTGTGCCGTGATATACAGATCCAGTGGGTAAGGTGAATGTCTCTATCAAGAGTGATGGTATACTACGATACCCAAGCCAAACGCTCCGCAAACCGGACGTTCGATGACCAAGCCAGTAAAGGGAGCTACTAAGTAACTGATTCAAGACCACATATGTGGCATCCAGTCGAAACGGGGTTAAAATTCAATTCAATTTTGTCATGTGTGTTAGTATTTTGTACGACAGAGTAGGGCTATATAGGGTCCGAATCGTCTGTCCTATTTAGTGTCTCCCACGTGTCTCCTTTCAACTCTACCATAAACACACCCATTTAATTGTTTGAAGTGAAGGGTTTTGGTTGTTGAACGGCTGGAATCAACGTGAACACTGTCTTTGAGAACATAAGATTTGCAGCTGCCCAAATAACCATGTTGTGGGATTGAAATGGCAGTGAGATTGCCTCAAATGACAAATGGGAGTGGCTCAACCCGACATCATTATCTGGATTACCTCAAGCAGGAACGACTCAATCCGGACTTACTCTCATAAGTAAATGTTATTATACTAGTTGATAAATTTCAATCCTAAATTGGAATATAATATCGAAATCATTTGGATCAGCTCAACCCGGAATGAATCACATTACAGGAGTAGTCTACTCTGGATCTACTATTCAACCCTATTTACAAACATGGCCTAAACAAACAAAAGCACAATATAGAAAAGTTGAGAATTGCACTCACACCCATTTGGCAGTTATGAGAGAGAGAGAGAGAGAGAGAGAGAGAGAGAGAGAGAGAGAGAGAGAGAGAGATCTTGAAGAGGGTAGAAGAGGGGGAATGAGATGAAACGTAGACAATCACATTTGTAGACAATCACATTTTTTGTTTTTGGTTGTCTCTTATATATACTCATATGATTCAAAAGAAAATAATGAAATAGCATAACCGGGCCTCTCACGACCTAGAAAGATGCAACGCCAGCCAGTACCTAGGTCTGGGAACAGAAACATTCACGACGTGGACAGAAGATAGCTATTATTATTTCCGGTCTCGGTTCTTCCAATGTCCCCACCTCCAAAAGCAAGAATAAGATGTAGGATTCTTTTTTTTTTTAGGAAAGGTAGTGTTATATATTAAAAGCACATCAAGCAAGCGAAACATGCTTATGTGGAAATTCTACACAGTTTGAAAATAGCAGCAAAATGAAAAAAAACTGAAAGGGAAAATAAAGCGGATGAGAGTATTGTTTTGCTAACGTGGGGGAGGCACCCCTTAAACAAGCCCCTTGGAAATTAAAAAGATAAAACATCCTAGAGATTTCGCTGTTTGAGCTGCCCTTGATCCAGAAATATAAGACACAGCTATTGTTGTACTAAGCTGACACCGGTCTCATCATCCACCATGGCTTTAAGGTCACAAAGAAATGCAGCTTCAGATTCTCCTTCCTCTGATTTATCATGCCTCCCTTCTGCTAATTTTCCTGTAGTTTTGTAAGGATGTGAAGATCGACATCTATTTGAGTTATTACATTTTTTGCCAAATTTTTCTTGTTGTTGAAAGTTCTATTGTTCCTTTCTTTCCAAAGATTCCAGCAGATTGTGGTGAAAAGATCACTGCTCTTAAAATTTTTGTAAAGTCTTAAAGGTGTTGTTTGGATGGGAAAAATGGCTTCCTGGAGATCAGGAAGGCAATTTCTCATGAATTGTGAAAAGATAGTTCGAGAAAAAGGGCATTTAAAGAAGATGTGGCTGACCGAGTCACTATTTTTTTCACAGAGAGCGCATCTAAACGGGCCAATGAAACCTTTTTTTTGTGATGTTTTCACTTGAAAGAAGTTTATTATGTAAAAGAAGCCATAAGAAAGTTTTGTATTTTTGTGGCCATTTTTGTTTCCAAATCTTTGATGATGAAGGGGAGATGCCTCTGAAAGAGAGAAAATTGTAAGTAAGTTTAACCGAATAATCTTTCCCCCATTTCCAGGTGATGATATTTGAGGTGTTGTTTTCCATAGAACTTGAAAGATGCCTGAATTCATTTTGACTTACCTGGGAGAGGATACATCTTTTAAAGGAATTTGATCTGTTGTTGGTGATTAGCGAAAGGGCTTTATCAATCCTTATGTTGAGGAGATTATTTGGAATAGACCATGATAGTTTGAGATTTAATACAGAGTTGTTTTCAAACCATGGATCGAACCAGAAGGAGATGCTTTTGTGTGAATGAGGAGGAGTATTTAAGATTTGTGAAATCGTTTGAATATTTTTATTGATGAATTTCCAAAGCGGGGAGGTTGTTTTCAGATGGATTTGGTGCCATGGTGGTGAGTTTTGATAATATTTGTGTTTGATGAGATTGGTCCATATATTTTTTTTAATTAGGCAGTCGATGATTTTGGCAATGAGGCAGAGTGAGTGCATTTCAATGTTTATTATTCCCCAACCTCCTTGATCCAGAGGAGCAGAAATCATTTTCCAATTAACTAGATGGTAATGTTTCCCTGGTTTATCTAGTTTGTGGTAGTTGTTCCAAAGGAAATTTCTTCGAATTTTATCTAGAATTGACTTAGTTTTTTAGGGTAAGGGAATGCAGCTCAAGTAGTGGGTTGTTATTGGTGTGATGACACTGTTTAGAAGGGTGAGCCTACCCGAGAGGTTGAGGAAGTTGTTTGCCCAGTTTGTGAGTTTAGAGTTTATTTTTGAAATTATGGGGTTCCAAATAGCATTTGTAATGTTATAAGGGGTGATGGGGAGACCCAGGTATTTGATTGGGAAATCTTCAGACTTGCATTTTAGGAAGTCTTTGAGGTGCTCCAAAGAAGATTGATGAATGTTTACCCCAAAGATGGAGGATTTTTGTATATTTATTTTTAGCCCAGAGATATATGAGAAGATGCCTATGATCCTAAAAATATTCTAAACTGAGGATTTTTCTGGGAAGGAGAAGATGATGGTGTCATCTGCGAATTGAATGATGTTTTCCTTGCAGACATCAGGAGCAGAGATAAGCCCATTTTGTTTTCCCATTTGAATCATGCGAGAGAGAATAGTGGTTAATATGATAAAGAGGTATGGAGAGAGAGGGTCCCCTTGTCTAAGTCCATTTGAATTATGGAAATAGCCAAAAGGAACACCATTGATGATAGTGGAGAAATGATTTGTTGAAATACAAGCATGGATCCAAGAAATCCATCTGTCAGGAAAATCAAATCCCTTGAGAGTATTCAACAGACATTGCCAGTTTACAAAGTCAAAAGCTTTTTCAAAGTCCAGTTTGATGGCTAGGAGAGGGATTTTTTTATGGCAATGATGGATCGTTTCATTGGCCATTAAAAAGGCATCTTGAATGCTTCTATTTTTGAGGAAGGCAAATTGGTTAAGAGGAATGATGTCATCCATGAGATGTTTGATCCTGTTTGCTAAAGTTTTTGTGATGATTTTGTAAGAGGTGTTTATGAGGCTGATAGGTCTGAAGTGAGAGATGATTTCCGGCTGACTATTTTTTTTATCAGAGTGATGAAAGTTTTATTAATGTATTTGATGATGCTTTGTGGGTTTGAACTGGCGTGGAAGGCGGATAGAAAGGTAAGAAAATCGTGTTTATAATGGTTCCAGTTAGCCAAATATAATTCCACATTAAGACCATCAGGTCCAGGGGATTTATTTTTACCGAGGTCGGAGATAGCAGATTTTAATTCATCAAGGGTGAAAGGTTTGATGAGATCTTGAGGGTTTTTTATTTTATTTTGACAAATGGTGTTCCATTGAAGGTTATTTAGACAAATTGAGTTGTGGTTGTTATTGAAGATTTTTTTGAAATGGTTTTTTATATGTGTTATGATGGATTTTTTGTGAGAAGTGAGTCTGCCATTTATCATTAGATGAGTTATGGCGTTATTTCTAAAGTTTTGGTTACATATTTTGTGGAAATATTTTGTATTTTTGTCTCCTTCTTTTGCCCATGTGATCTTAGCCCTTTATCTCCATCTTGTATCAATGTTGTTGTTTATGTGATCAAGATCAGCTTTTATTGAAAGGACCAAAGCAGGATCAGCAGATGGGTCTTTTTCGACAAAGAGAAGCTGGTCTTCAAGATTTTTTTGAATTTCCGTTAAAGTCGAGGGTTTTTGGAGATTCCATTTTTTTCTGTGATTTTTGATATATTTTGTGTTGTTTAGGATATGAAGACCCATGTTTGTTGTTTGTGGATTGGCAAGTGTCCAGGCTTCAAGACAGGAGCTGGAGAAATTATCCATGGAGAGCCAGTTGTTTTCAAATTTGAAGGGTCGAGAACCCCAAGAGCAAGAAGCAGTTTCAAGAATTAAGGGAAAGTGGTCAGAAATAGTTCTGTGGGAGATATGGACAGATGAGAGTGGGTGCTTGTCTTCCCAAAGATTTGTACAAATGAAATGATCAAGTCTAGCAAAAGACTAATTTCTTGACAACGTAAATAAGGCATTTGAGGGTACAAGGTCAATAAGAGAGTGGTTTGTTAGCATCTGACTGAACTTTTTATCAACCACTGACATCGATGAAGAGGAAGGATTTGAATTGTGCCTATCTGAGATCTGGGTGATAAGATTAAAATCACCACCAAGAACCCAGGGGGACAGGTGATAATTTGTAATGAGGTAGTTTAGTTCCTCAAGGAAGAGGAATTTATTATACCCTGGTTCCCCATAGATACCAGAGAAAGACCAATGATAACCGTCAGATAGATTTTTAAAATCAATAGTTATGGAGAAGTTTAGAATTGAAGAGTTTTGTGAGATTAGAGCCTGGTTATTAAAGCCAACAATGATACCACCTTTGAAGCCCTTAGGGGGTAGTTGAATCTAGTTTGTGATTCTATTTCCACCGATAGTTTTGAGGGCAAAAGGGGTGAGAAAGGTTTTAGTTTCTTGTATCGAAATGAGATCGATATTATTTTTATATATGTGGGAGCGTATTTTTTTTTCTTCTTTAGAGATTTGCAGCACCACAAATATTCCAAGATGAAATTTTCATGACTAAGGTAAAGACAAAAAGATAAAAATAGAAAGACGCAGATAAGGTGCTAGCCGGTTAACACCTTTTCTTCGACCAACCCATGAAAGATTCAAGGTTGTTAAGAACATTGTGTGCGTCATCATCCTCTTCAATATGAATGCCTATCTTATTTGCAAAAGATGTGAAACTTTTTATGTTTGACCAAGAAGCTAGATCTTCTATTGTATCGAAATCTTTATTTGTTTTTTTTATAAGACGGAGTTGTAGAAAAAGTAGACGCAGAGGAAACATAACTAAAAGAGCAAGGAGGGGTGTTACCTTTCTTTGATCTATTTATGATGTTGGAGCCTTTGGAGTCGAGTTGATTTGGCTGCAGGATTTTTTGAAGGTAGCTGGAGTTGGGCTTCTGCTGAGGGCTCTCCTGTTCTGAACTCTGTAGAGAGTTTTCATTCTTGTGCTGAGATGAGTCATGAAACAAAGTTGTTTGATTGTTTTTGTTTGGTGAATGCCAACTTTCCTTCATAGTAGAAGGTGATGGGAAAGTGTTGCTTCTAGGTTTGATATTGTTTGCAGGGAGAGAGAGATCTGGAGATCTGGTTCTTTTCTTATTTGGGAGGTGATAGGAGTTTTCAGTATGGGTTGAGGTTTTCCTAATCCAGACGTGGTTTCTGTCAGGTGGAGCTCTGGAATGTGAGATAGGGTTTTTTGCCTTGTTTGGGCTAAACCAGGATGGTGGATGAGAGGTAAGATCAGAGAAGGCAGTGTTGTTTATTGTAGGGTGTTCAGCTGCAAGCTTTAGATGATAGATGGACTCGCCAATTCTAATGTTGATAGATGGCGGTAGGGAGATGGTGGCTTTGACAGAGAAGAGGCAGTAAGCTTTGATGTATTGAGTGGGGTGAAGCATTTCTGGGTTGATGTATTGGAGCGTAGCCCCAATAAAATGAGCAATGCCTCTGAAAATCTCAATCTCCCACAGATGGGGAGGAAGATTTGAAATGGCAACCCAGTCTGAGCCGCCTGCTGGGGTAGGGAAAGAACCAGAGTCGGCAGACCATTTAGATAGTCTCGCCATGATAAAGCTCGAACCACAAGGAATGGTGAGCACTTGGTTGAAAAGATGGTTTATCTTCGTTCCTTCAGGGACAATGTAAATAAGCTGGGTGGGCGAAAAGATTTTAGGTTTGAGGATAGTGTGGCCAGGAAGAAGAAGAGCCAAAGCTCGAGTGATGTCTAGGATGTTGATTGGGTTGTTGTCCAAGTTATTTTCAATTGATACTAGGATGCTTCTAAGAGAGAAGACTTTGAGCAAGCGCATAGAGTTTGCAGCGAGATCCAGGGCAATAGCATATTCTAGGTGGTCGGGAACCTTCATGGTTGGTAAGGAGGAAGGATGGTTTTCACTGAGGGTTTTTAAATACGAGGTCTTTGGATGAGGGTTTTTTCATTGTGTGCAGAGCTTGGCAAGGTTTCTAGGCGAGTGATAGGATTTTGATATAGGAGGGATCCGGGTGTCTGAGGTCGAGCGGCAAGGGAGGGTAACTTCTGCATGTTCGGGCGGGAGATTTGCCAGGCATGCAAAAGGGTTTTTTGAAAGGTAATGATGATGGGTGGGCGCAGCGTTGTGCCAGGAGTCAGAAGAATGCCTTTTTGGGGCAGCAGAACTACTTTGGAAATGAGAGATTTGAGTCGAGCGAGAGTCCATGTAGGAGGAGTGGAGTTTTGGCTGGTATTTTTCCCTGTTAGGGTGAAATCAGGCCTTACAGAACCTTTTTATGTGCCCTAGGTGACCGCAGCCAAAGCAAGAGCGTCGAGAGTAACATCTGGAAGTAGAGTGGTTGTTTCTGTGATAGAGAGAGCAGAAAAGGGCTCGAAAAGGTCTTTTTGGGGGGACCGTAGTCTAGTTTTGGGCGGTGGGGGATTTTTCTAGAGTATCGTTGATGAGAAGAGAAGATTTTGCATGGCCCAGGATGGGAAAAGAGATGTTTAGGCGAATATTGTCCTTAGGGATGATGTCCCCAAGCGGGGGAGAATTGGGAAGGAGGGTTTTATATAAGGACGAAAGTTTTGGCTTGCAATTTTTACCTTTAAAAGACGGAGAAGGAAAAAGCTTATACCTTTCTGCGATGGAACAATGTTGTTGAACTGGGGGAGATGTAACGTCGTCATCTTCATCCTCTGACCCTGAAGAGATGGAGATGGGCCAGGGTTTAGCTCCCATAGGGGGTTGATGTTCAACTCTGACAAAGAGTTGGTCCGCGGAGTTGGAGGATGATGAACTATCTTGATCATGTTTTTTGTAGAGGTGGGCAAGTGATGGGGGAGTGTCGTGGACGAAATCCCAAACCCACACACGGAAGGTGTGATTTTCTATCGGTTGTAGGAACATCGACCACTCAGGTTGAAGGTTCAGTTCCTTACACATATCACTCCAGCCTTCCGAGATGAGGAGGAAGGGGGCTTTTTTTCCCCAGGTTGTTTCCGAGGGGGTAGACCATGAAATCTGGACCTGGAAAGAGCGGTGTCCGATATTAATCATACTGGTGCCAGGAGATACGTCGTATTTGTGGTAGATCCAGGCTCTTGGCAGAGGGATGCTTGATGAGAAAGAAGGGACGGCGAGATGGATTTCAATGAAGGGAAAGCGGGAGTTCATGTTGTTCGGAGATGTTAGGGTTTTTGTGATGTTGCTGGGCACTGAGGGTTTATGCTTCTGCAAAGTGCGGCGGATGGTAGATATCTTGCCTGATTTATGCATGCACGGTGTTTTTATGCATGAGCCGAGGGTGAGGATGCCTCCTGTTCTCATGTTGTTATCAGATCGTTTGGTGGGGCTTTTATTGTAGATGTCTGGGCCAAAAGAAAAGCTGATTTGATCTGATAGCCAGCGAAAGTCTAGGGAAGGGATTGTAGCCGACAGAGAGAATGGAAAGGGTGAAAAGGGGTAATCAATGAGATGTTTTTTGCATGCACCTAGGCCAATTGGGATACACAAGGTGAGATGCAAAAGATGTGGATAATCTCAAAATTTATTGCACACTGGTTTTGAAGGGGTCTAAAGATGGAATGGGGTTTTTCTGCCAAGAGCGAAGAGAGGGAAGGAGGTGATGGAACTTGATCGGCGAAGTCTGGGAGCTTAAGGCCGAGAAGGGCAGTGGAGCTGATGTTGCTTAAATCAGATGTTGCATGTTCAATTGTTAACAAGCACTGAAACCGATCAAGGAGATGGTACCATCAACATGCAAAGAGAAAAAAATGGGGGAAGTAGTTACCTGGGAATGGATTCTGCCGTAGTCGCGATGGAGTAGGAGACAATAGGAACTCGTCGGGAGAGAAGGGAGAAAAACCCTAGTGAGGGAGATGCTGATTCCTAAAGAGAGAAAGATGGATTTTTCTGCTGTTGTCGCGATGGAGTAGGAGACAGCAGGAACTCGTCGGGAGAGAAGGGAGAAAAACCCTTAGAAGGGTAATTTCATAGGAACCTGATTTGGTAGAAGCGGATGCCCGAACGAGCGGAGGATGGACTTCTCCGCCGCTAAGAAGATGGAGCAAGAAGCATCAGGAGCTCGTCGGGGAGGGGCGGAACCTACCAAGGATGACAACGAACCAGAAGGAGAATCTAGAGAGAAGTTGGAGCTTTCTCCCTCTAACTTACCGTAGCATGCATAAGGCTTTATCCTCACCCACACTATAGTTGCTCCCAGACATCACACTCTTCAAATGAATGTAACAACTATTTCCAAGATGTAGGATTCTAAAGTTCACGTCTATGTATGGCCAAAAACAGAGAAATCAAGTGAAAATAAGGGTAATGTTGGCAATTTGAATCCATTAGACCGTCGTGTGAAAGAAAGGCACGAGTACCCCTTGACCCTTCTAATCAATGCATGGATGGTTGGAATAAGATGCTGAAAACTATTTTCCCGTTTGGGATGGGATCCCCACAGAGCTTACTTTACATGGGAAAGTCAACAAAAAGTTAGAGACCTTACTTGTTCAAAGATTGACGAAATCGTTTGCCATACAGATGCATTTCCTGAAGCTTGGGCTGAAGTTGTTGCAATTAGGTCAGTGACAGTAACATCATCAACATGTATACAAATAAGAACAAGAAGAAACCTTCTCTATTCATATCATTAATGTTGGGTCAAAACCACTTGATTTCCTCAATTTGTGAAAAAATGATGATTGTGTAAAATTCTCATTTATTGGAATGTAAAATTGAATTACATACTTTACTCTTCATAAAACTAGTTTTATACTTTTTCGATCTTTAGTAGTTACCAGATACATGAAGAATGTTGAATTGTTTTCCTAAATGAAGTTTATGATAAATGGGACATTTTGGCTAAGTTTGATGGATCTATAATGATCATGTTATTCATTGGATTATATATAAGTTTAAAGTTAATAAATCACTTTATTGGCTTGAATGATCAAATTGAGAATCTAAAACCCACTCTAATTTTCTAAATACTAGTTTAGGCCAGTGGTCAAAATTAAATAATTAGGAATTAGTTTGCATAGGAAATATATCTATAAGGTAATGCCAAAAATCCTTTTTAGTTAATAAGAAATATGAATAAATCATGCTTTATGCCAAACCAGACTTGCTTAGGATTGTTAAGTGGGACACACATTTTAAAATTTTTAATTGCAACTGTCCAGGGATCATCCCATACCTCTGAATATCCTTTAACAATGCAAGTTATCAGTTCCCTCTAAGTATCTCACAATTATGTTGATGGAAACATGAACGAACTTCACCATCACATTTATGACTCTCTTCCCAGCCAATTTATCCCTTACCCATATCCTAATACTCCCCATCAAAGCATGCCTAAACACCCACATCCTACATTTTTTGTGAGAGTTGCAGACAATGACTTGGTGAATCTAGTTTCTACCTAAGCATCATGATAGCTTCATTGAGAACTTCTATATTTTGTATCCCTAGCAATTTGAGTCATGCACCCTTATATTACCTAAGCCAACTCCATCTCCTGCATCCATCACCTCTAGATTGTCCTCACCATAGCCACCTCCTACACGTTTTAACGAGGCCATATGGAGGAGTCCCTAAAAAAATTCCCTGGTGCAATTTTGTGTTGGAAATGTAAGAATGTCTCCTTGACCCCCTACACATGAAGTTTGAGGAGTTTCATTAGAAAGTAGATTCAGTTAACCCATGCCATTGAAGCTTACTAAGAAACTTTGTAGTGTCCCAGAAAAGCTACCCCAACCCTCATGGGTCATCAATTGAGATAAATATAGAGTTCAACTTTACTCATGCTAGCCTTCATGCAGTATAACAGTTAGGTGTTTTACACCTCCTCCTCCCTGATTGAGACATGTTTTAGGGCTAGTAAGTCCTCATGAAGATTTTAGAATCGACTGTAATGAACCAAGTTGCTCTCTTGTTTGGATCCCTTTTTCCCATTATGTTGACTAATTTTTTAGAAAGCATTCACCCCTATACCTCAACTAAATCTACGTATGAAACAGTATGAAAAATATATTCCTCCTCTCATTGTTTGTTGGTTATCCTTGATCCTTGAGTTTGGATCACACAACCATTAACTAGTTGTTATAAAGTTTGAACATCTTCAAGTGGTGCTTTTTATCTCCTTGTTCTAGCACAGATTTGAGGTTCTTTCCATGGGAAGGACGTTCTGGTAGAACCACACTGATTATGAAATGAGTGTGCTAGTTTTCTTGGGGCCAAAAAAATTATAAACATGCTTATCTTATTTCTCAATGGTAAATGGATCTAATATCTTTATAAAATGGTATAAATCAATCTAGATTGCACAAAAATATAACTTCTATACGAGTCTTGATTATTTTTTTCACATATATGTGAAGGTTCCATATACTAATAATGACCAAGTTTTCATGAAATTCCAACTAGTATTTCATCTAGGGTTTTGCAACTAATTAGAGTATTACTTTGGGTTTCAAGTGGATAAAGGGATTTAGTATTAGTATATGTTTAAGACTTTTCATCCACATTGTAGGTAAATGGTTTGTGCCTTATGTTTAGTTAGAATTCCTTTACATATTTTCATGTTGCGGGATTCTTTGAAGTATGTGGTGTACATAATTGGAAACGAGTCACTATAGTATTATTAGGTAAGAGGTTACTTTAATTATGCAAATCCTTTAAAGATATCTTGTAAGAAATGGTAATAATACATTTAGAACACTCCATTCATGAACACGTTGTCACTTATGGACAATTTCTTGATTATGAAGGACCAAGTGCACATGATGAAACTTAGACTCTTAGTTTTGAAATGTCATCTCTTGATTAGAGGAAATTTGATGTTGTCGAATTATGCTTGTGTAGGGTGTCACAATGTTTTTTCTGCCATGTCTGAATGGAGATGAGTGTGTTATGCATGTCAATGTGTAAAAAGTGTCAGTCTTACCAACCTTTTTTTATTGGGTGAGGGTATCTTCTGCTTGATGTCACACATTCTAGAATTAGAAAACGTGGTGTGGGTGAGCTCACCTTGTTTTAGAAGAAGGAATTTTCTTGACATTGTGTTCCTCATCCTCATCATACGATTGCCTCAATCTTGGCTAATGAAGATGGTCAAGTCCTTAGAGATTGAAGTGGGGGTTGGAGAGAAAGGAAAAAAAACTCATTCTCTCTGTGGATGAGAATCTTTTCCCAATGATAGTGCTTCTAGTCAAGATTGTCCTTATTCATTAAGATCTTTAGGTTTGATTTTCTGAGTTTGGTGTATTGCGTGATCCACATGATGAGGATGCAAAAATGGATTGGTGATTTCTAGGTATTACAACAAAACTCAGGTTATGTGTTTGAAAAAGAATGTGCCAATGTTTATGTGCTCCTTGATGAGAGAAAGGAAAATCATTAGAGCATAGAGGTCATCCCTTTGTACCTTGTTCAAACCTTGCATCCTTCTGGAGAATATGGTGTTTGTTATCACGTGATGAAAGCATCACACGAAGGGGTTCTCAATCTCAAACATGAACGATGCATGAAAATTGATGGTATCCCATCACATTTTGCATCGTCAAAATCTTTGGAGTTTCCTATATTTGTAATTCTTTGGGTCAAATCATTGGCCCTCATTTAACCATCTAAAAATAGCATTAAGCTCTTGGAGTGACATGTTGTGTTTAAAGTGTAGAGATGG
Organism: Alisma plantago-aquatica; assembly: GCA_963693085.1. Lineage (NCBI taxonomy): Eukaryota > Viridiplantae > Streptophyta > Magnoliopsida > Alismatales > Alismataceae > Alisma > Alisma plantago-aquatica. The sequence goes on from OY856409.1 coordinate 1,008,140,486, forward strand.
AAACTGACCTAGGTTGCCTCCCAATCATTAATGTGGGTGTGTAAGTAGACAATATCTAGAATGGAAACAAACTCTAGGAGAAGAATGGTTTAAGTATCCCACTTGTTGAGGAATGAGTGATTGTACAACATCACTTTACCCTTTAGATCTGACACATGTAATCATTGAATCTATCACCTACGAATGCTCATGAATAACATATCACATAAAACCCATGATGTGCATGTTGAGTTCAATATGGTACTTTACTTGCTTGTGGTTGTTCAACGTGATGTGGTTGATCTTATAGAGCAGTTATGGTACAGTAGATGAAAAAGAAACTTGTGGTAGGGAGCATGAAGAAGCACCTTTTTATTTTTGTAGTATCCTAAATATTGGCAGTGATTTATTGATGAATGAAAATATCGAGAAGTGGATATCTAGGTATTCTCATAAAGGATAGAAAATCTCTTATAAAGTTTCCTAAAGGGTGGAATATTTGGTGTGGCAATGAGCATAACCCCCTTATATAGCTTGGGAGGTACTTTATTATTTGTTGAGTTTGGTATGGGATGCTATCAACAGACACTTCAATTCATTGAATGGTATAACAATAGTGTGGATGTTTACTGATCTTCATTGATGGTTTCAACATGGGTCATCAATGGGTAATCCCAATTTTCCTCTCACTAGGTTTTGATGATGCACCAAATAATTGGTTGATGCGTCAACCAATGTGTTCAATTGTTCCATGTGACAATGTGTCAAACATAATGTGTTATGTGGCTTGTTTTTTGATGAAATGATGTCGTTATATAGACCCTTGCATTGACCTAGATTGATTCTTGCATTTATTCAGTTATGGATGTGGTGGATTATACCGAATAAGGGGTCATCCCATTGAGCTTTTGTTAGTTATGGACACTTATCAACTTATCAAATACATCATGCCTAGTGTCTAAATTATTCTAAAAAGTATAACTAATCTAAACACAAAAAAGAGAAATAAAACTAAATTAATACAAAAATGAAAAAAGAAATAACCAAAGGTGAACTGCCTCCCACAAACATTGTTATTCATTATGGCTCAAATCCCAATCATTTCTAAGTTAATTGTCTCAAATTCTAAAAAACATCAGCCCCATAGTAATGCTTCACTTGGAGTCCATTAGTGAAAATTCTTGAACTATCCTTACATAAACCACCTAGTGTGAATACACATTAATAACCTCAAAGGGTCCACTCGATCAAGATCATAGCTTCCCTAGGTGCAATTCCAATCTAGAATTGAATAAAACAACTTTTTGCTCCTGGTGGAACTACTTGTGAATAATGTGTTAGTCATATATCCTCTTTGTTCTTTACTTATAAACCCTAGAGATCTGATAAACATCCAAAAGACAAACCATCAATTTCATTGAGTTGGAGCTTTTTGTGAGCTCATGCTTAGCCATATCTAAATTCAATTCCTAATCTCCCACATGATTCTATGCTCAATCTCTACCATAAGATAGAAGTCATGTCATAAACAAGATGATACAAGGATGTCCTATTAGGCATTTTTTACGAGGTGTGGTATGCCTACAATGTCTCCTCTAAATGGTTACTCTGATTGGTATAGAAGAGGGATAAAATTTGTTTAGTCTACCTTTTGGATATCCTCACCTGCCCTTTGGTTTTTGGGTGGTAGGTTGGTCATACTTGTTGTATCATCCCATATTACCAATTATGAGTCACATTAGTAGTTCCCCATCATTAGTGATCAGATGTAGTGCCCAAATATGTAGACTAAATGGCATTTCATAATATTATACACTAATCTAGAATCATTGGACTAGTTTAAACTAATTTTATTGACTTTGATACATAATATATATTAAGTAATTTAGAGAGATTAGAGTTTGAATAAAAAAAGAGACCCATGAAGTCAGTGCCCCAAATATCAAACACATATACCTTAAGAATGACTTTCATAGGCATATGTTACATTTTAGATATAAATTTTGAAGGCTGAAAAGTATCACAACCAAGCTGAAAATGGTAGAAAAACTTGTCAAGTAAAATCACACACCAAAAACATTATATGCCATCATATAATTCTATGCCCCTCGATAGGAAGTGAATGACATTAAGCCAAGATGCTCCCATATTCCTAATTAGAAATGTGATGGTGAATAATCACATTTTGGTAAATATTACACATTGATGGGTCATCCCAAATAAAATTGTAAATGTCAAAGAAGAATTTCTTCTTTTATTATGATGCTCAATAGTCTATCCATATCCCACTTTTCAAGTAGTTCACATTGTGAGTGAATCATGGTTGTCTCACTATCATCCAAAACATTGTCTCATCAGGAAAGTTTAATTGGATTGGCACCTCTGATCACATCTCATTCACTTTCTACAGATGAGAGAGGTGGTTTTCTACATTCTTATCCCCTTCATGTCCTTAACCACAATATCAAAATACTAACAAATAGGATTTAAAATTTTTCTTTTGCAGATATTTTTGATAACTACATTATTGGTTCACGACACTCTTTGGTTCATTATCAGATACTACCGAAATGTGTTTACTGGAAAAAATCCCGATAACATATTTTTTTGGTAGTATAATCCTAAAGTGTGTTATTAAGTGTGCAAATAGAATATTGAATAACTAGAGACAGAAACCCTCTATGCTACCTAAATATTTCTTTGATTGTGTAGTTGCATGTATCATACATAAGCTGAAATAGTTGACTCAAATAAGGATGAACCAAAACAAGGCTTATACTAAGGCTTTTTCTTCGAAGTGTTGAATGCCTCCATGCACTTGACATCAAAACAAAATCAACATCTTTGTCAACTAAGTCAAAAAGAGTTTTGGATTTTTTTTTAATCCTTAATAAAGTGTCAATATCATCCTACGTATCCTCAAAAAAATCCAACTGATTTGATTATTATAGGTTTATGTAATTTTAAAATTACTTCTACCAAAAAAATTATAGGATTATACTACCAAAAAAATTCCACCGGCGAGCACTAGCTCAGGTGGTCGCTGCACGGGGCCCCTCACAAAGGGTACCGGGTTTGAATCCTCCTGGTGGTGGTGTTCAGAATTGTTTTTCCCATAGCGCAGTCGGCCTCTACGTGACTTAATGGGCTACGCTCCTTACAGGATGGGGTTGAGCTCACCAGGTTGGGCTTGACGCAAGCCTTACGAGTCTCCTAGGTTACCAAAAAAAAATTACTTCTATTTTGATTGGATCCATCTCAATTCCATTCTCAAGCACCTTGTGTCAAAAAACTATACCCTCAATATCATACATTGTTTCTCCCAATTCATCTCTGGATGATTTTCTTCACACATTTATTAGATTCTGACTAAGTTAGCTAGACATTCATCGAAAGACTACCCATAAATAACAAACTCATCCATGATAACTTTTAGGCACTCATCGACCATGTCTACCAAAATAAAGAGCATGAACCTTTGGAAAGTATATATGTGTTACACCCACATCCCATGTTTACTACTAGTCATGAGATTAGGGCATAAATTTGAGGATTATACTTAATACAAAATTCACTCCCAACTTTTTTTTCTTTATTTCAAACTCTTTGTTTTCTCACATTCAATCACATAAACAAACTTTACAAAGGAATTAAACCTTGATTACTCTAATATGATCTCAACATTAATGATACACATCCATACATTCATTTTGTTCCTCAAACTTTCACACACATACAACATGATAACCAAATATATATACTTTATTATTAAGGAAACAAAAATACAAATCATCATTTAGAACTCTCTCTCAACTCTATACAAGGACCTAGAGCGACATGGACTGAATGAACTTAAGTAATCTCACAATTAACTCATATGGAAGATCTATGTTGATGCAATGACATCTTTAGTCCACGAGTTATCCCTAAATATTGTGAGTAGAGGGGTGAGCCTACTCGCTCAATGAATGAGTACTTCAAACAAATAGTCTAAAGCAATGTTATAATTATACATATATTGTTGAGTAACTGATATCATCAGTAAGCTTTAAAGTGACTAACCATTCACAAACATAAATATGTCAAGATACTCTAGATATGTACAATAGTGAATCAATATATGAACATGCTTGATTAATCTCAAAGATAACTAATAACTCAGAAACATAGAAAGGATAATTCAATAATTTGACACACTTGGTTAACCTCTCATTCATCTTATTATGCCCTGAACCCACATGAGGTGTACCACAACATGTGAAAGAATCGCAGCAAGATACATCTCACTGACAAGACTTAGAAGCATGCCCAAGTTCCTAAGCCTATCTCTCAATTAAGACCCCATCTGCAATGGGTCTCAGCACATCTACCTCTCGGCAGCTAATGGGAACGGTCGGATATCTTAGACTCTTGTACGCATAAATGCAGTCATAACAATTATCACCCCCTTAAAAAGTTTTTGTCCCCGAAACATAAATACGCAAACAAAGTATATTCAAAGTTTCTTTTAAACTTCTGAAATCTTATGTGTCACTATACTCTTGTATTTCATATTAGAATGTTATTTTCAACATCAAGTCATTTGTTTCTCTTCTAATCACAACAGATTTTAAGCAAGCCTTCTCAATGATAGCAAAATATTTTTTTGTCCCGATCATTAATAGGAAAGAGATAGATTAACAACCATTTTCTTAATCATGGCATAACCTATTGAGATGTTACCTCAGTATTAGAAATTTTATCCCACTATCTTAATTCATACACTTAAATATGTACTTAATTTTCTACATCACATCAGAGTTATTAAAGATAGTTCACCTTTCTATTTTGAATTTCACTATTTTGCCACTCTAATAGAAAAGCACTCATAAATTGTAAGATTAGAATTAATAATAATTGTATAAAACTGAGTCAGACTACTGATATGAATGATTGAAACCATAAAATTCATTCCAATTTAGTATATTGCTCGCACATGTAAAATTTAAGTCATATGTAAAACAAATTTTCATCCCTTGATATGCCTTAAACAAACTATACTTCTTTTAAAACAAATTCACATATTGCTGAAAAGCCATTTATTTTCTCTGATTTCTCTTTTTTCACATTACAACTTCTTCTTACTTATCCTTCTCATTTTGATCATCTAAAATAAACATCCCTAACATTAAAATATTCAAGGTAAGAATAGATTATTCATCACTCTTTCTATCACTGTAAGGATTTATTTTAGATTACACTTTGCTCATGTTGTAGTTCTCCTTTTGTCAAATCACACTTCTTATATTTCAAATCTATTTCTTATCCTTCGTTCATTCTCATTTCCATATTGTTTATCTATCTTTCACATTTGCAACATTTAAGCCCATGAATATTGTAACTGCTATTTTCTTCTCATATTGATGATCTCAAAAATGTTCTTGCTCAAGGTCAAATCACTATTGACATCCCTTTAACTGTTACAACCCTAAACTATCTAGGGTTTGATCCTTATCAATAACATGATGTTATTGTGACATGATTTTAATCCCTTATTTCGATATGCAAATCTTAGCTTTCTTGAGGTTTACTAAAGTCTTCTTTGTCTTTACCACTTGAATTTTCTTTCTCTTACTTGACCATTTTGATATATTACTTCCTTGATCTACTCTACTAGGGTTTCATCATCATATTATGTGTCATTAGTATATTGAGTAGGTGTCTCTCATGACGGTTGTGTATCATTTATGATTTATTTCCTTACCACTTCATCCCATGTTACACTTACTAAGGAGGATATAGAAGAGAAGTTGATTTTGAGACATAGAATTATGATCTTGACACTACAGCAAAAATGCCCATCAGTGGCCTTTTAGAAATGCCACTAAAAAAATAAACCCCACTAAACATGTTTAGTGGAATTTGTTGACACTTTAAAAAATGCCTCTAGTACCAATGCCACTAGAAAGATAGTGGCATAAGTTGTAAATTCCAGTAAATGTTTGTCTTTAGTGGTTTCCAAAAAATGCCAAATAAAGGCCACTAAAACATCATTTGGCATTTATAAAAAAGCCACTATCCATCAATTGGCTTTTATACAAATGCCACTAATTTGTATTATGTTGTTGTATGAAACCATTCTTTTTTAGTGTAATGGCGTATAAAAAAGCCACTAATGACATACTAGTTATGTAGTACTATATTTTCATGGTTTTTAGTCATTAAATTTTTAGTTCATGATCGGGTTTTCTAAGTGAATGCCATTGCAGCCGAACCCAATTTTTCAAAAGTATGAATTCTTTATTTATAATCAAATGACAATTACATGGGGAGGACATTTTACCTTGCCCCTTAGATGGAATACAACACCAATGATATACTTTCATACAACATTTTTCTATTCAATACAATAACTTCTACATTATTGGATCTGTCTCTTCCCTTATATGACTATTTACTTTTCGGCATTGCCGACTTCAGAGCTCCTTCAGGAAATAGCTTTATGTGTAGGTAGAATCCCTGATCCACCTCCCAAAACCATTAGATAACATGTGATGCATTGTTGTAGCTGGAGTATTCTATATTCTAAAGTAATTAGTAACCATGATAGAATTAAAATTGAAGTTTCTGGATAGACTTCCAATTAATGGCATCTTCTAAATATTCTTGCAGATGAAAACCTATGAAGAAGAGATATTTATCAAAAGAAGTAATAGAAATATGCATAAAGAGTTTTAGCACGTGAGGCTGAAATTACCATATATACTTAATTCATAAGAATTCAATCTGGCACGAGAAAGCCACGGACTCTGACTTCAATAGGTAGCCATCGACGACTTCTAGTTCCTCCTAAGTAGGCGTGGAAAGGAAGATAATATGGGGATTCAACATCTTGGCTCTTACCACAGATTTCAGGTCCATATTTCCTGCAAGCATTTGTAGATCAAATAAAAGAAAAGAAAATTGATTTATAGAGTTGCAGGAGAAGGATCACTAAAATTTTGAACTATAGTGAGCATAAATAATAGTGAAGAAAATGTGTAAATAGTTCCTTAGATATGACGAGTATCAAATGAAATCCTATTACAAATTTGAGGAGCTCAATTATTTGCAGTTTTGTTGTCAAACTGACATGATATGAGGTGCATGTAGTAGGTGATAGCATTATGCGAATGAGTTGGTATGCTACTGCCAGTTTTGAGACTAGCAAATGATTGCTGATATCTATAAGGTTTTAACTGTTATTGTTTTGGTAAGCAGGTAGGGCTTGTTAGACTTGAGAGGCGAATGAGGTGGGATAGCAGGGAGAGGCAAGCTACTCTTCATAACCTGCAAGAGCATCACGACAAAGTCAAGCATGAGAGGCTAATGATTTGGCAATATGGTGACATTCAGTCTGACGATGAGGATCCTGGTCCCGTTGGTAAGAAGCCTATAGGCCGCTGGTAGATATATCGAGGCCACACGAGAGGAGAGATTGAGATATACCTATAGTAATTAGAGAAAAATCTATGAGTTAGAAAGGGAAAATGAAAAGGGAAAAAATACAGAGCAAAGATGTAGGAGGAGCTATTTTCACATTTTTAACCTATTGATTTTGTGTTTCTTTACTATTTATTTTCTTTGCTAGATAAGATGTGTTGGAACATTGTTTTTATATGCCCAAATAAGGTCTGATCCCAATCAGTCTCCATTAAGGGACGAGGGAGCTAGGAGCACTAGAAAAGAAAAGGTGAGAATAACAAGTGCGGAACAGATAATGTAATCTTTTTTACCCCCTTTTCCTGTAAGGTTATTAGAATTCCATGTTATTTGAATTTTGTACTGACTTTGGGATTAAGTAAATAAATGTTTTTATTTCTACGATGGATAATTTTTGGATCTATGTGCCTTTTTCAACTTCCTCATGTGCCCCTTATCCTACATTTCGTGAGCTTTTGGGTGCTTATCAGAGTAAGTTCAAAATAACAGTATTAGATCGTCAGCGGATCACATACTATTCAATCTCCAAAGGACATCTTTGAAGTGTTCTATATTGACTATGGTAACCAAGAAAAAGTCACTTACATCCAGTTGAGGCCTTTGGATCCCTCAGTTTCTTATTCTCCTGGTCTTGCTCAGCTCTGTAGCCTTGCCTATATAAAAGTACCAAATCTAGAAGATGACTTTGGTCAAGAAGCTGCCGAATATTTGAGTGACAAGTTGCTTAGCAGCCCAAAAGAATTCAAAGCACAAATAGAAGATAGAGATACCTCTGGTGGAAAAGTGAAAGGGCAGGGGACCAGAACTGTTTCTAATTATTTCTTTGGTGGATGTTGAAGCTGGTTCCAGTGTTAATGCTGACATGCTTGAGGTTTGAATCTTGTCAATTTTCATTCCAAATGTGATTTTTTTCTGGCTATCTTAGTTTGTTTTGAAAAAAAAATTATGTTGGTCTGATGCTCCATGATTTGATGGTTATTTTTACGAGTAAACAAACTGGACTGAGAAATTCATTATAAAAGAATACTTCTATTTGGTTTTGTTATGGGGAACATTTATGCAGGCAATAAGCCAGAAATCAACCAAGGTATGTGTAAATACTGCAAGTGCAGAAGTAATTGTGTGGCACTGGATTAATCACATATGCCATGTAGAATAAGTACACCTTAATAGGTTCATGTGATTAACACAAAGAATAATAAATTACTAATTGTTTTGAAGAGTTCAATCCAATTTTTCAAACATGTATTAGACACGTGACTGCATCAGCACTTGAACACTAGTTATATACCTTTCAATGGCCTTGTTATAAAAGCAAAAACTGCTGGTCAAGTAAATTGGAGACAAAACTGGAGTACTATATGTTTTCCATTTCTTGTTTAGTGATTGTTGTACTATATTCAAAATGAATATTGAGAGGCACTAATACAAGGAAAAGGTCTATGGTTGTACTTATCTTCTTCGCTTCATAATATCTTGGTTGTAGGGTCAACTTTACACTTACATGGTTATATATTGTTGGGTTTTAGGGGAGGCAGAGAAGGCAGCGAAAACAAAAATTTTCCTCCCCAAACCCAGAACAAGGAAACGCGTCAACGTCAATACAATAGGAAAGGATGGTTTGTGGAATCATACCTTGTCCCGAGGCTTGCTCAATGGCAATACCTCGCGGCTTGCGCGGTCTTCACCTTCGGTCTTGGACGGTGTCTGTGCAGCTCCTGGTCGCACCGGGACTGACGACTTCTGGTCTCACCAGGACTATCGGGGTTGAAAGATGTCCTTCGAGCGGCAGAAACCTCCCGCCTCTGAAGTAGTCCACACAGACCACCTGGAACTCCAATCTCCTTGTATCACAAGGAATTGGAAGGAGTCACACCCTCTTGTCAACGTACTAGTCGCCAACACACTCTCCTACCACCAATTGTTTTCTGCAGTTGTCTTTCCCTTGTTGTGCCTCCCTTATCGGGTAGCACTTGCTCGGGCTCTCTCTCGGTTACCAAAACCAGAGGGAACGACAACTTTACAGAGCAACTGGTTGCACTGGGCTGTACTTTGAGAAGCCCCCAATACCCCTATATATATAGGAGGGTCATGGGACAGGGTTCTCTATCCCGGGCAATGCGGGACTAAAAGCAGGAGTATAAGGGTTTGAGATTTTCCACAAAACAACCAACTCGCAACCTGAACCGATCATTTCATTTCTGAAACGGTCGGTTGGGGACCTGAGCCGGTCGATTGGCACCTCAACCGATCGATTGGGACACCTCAACCGGTCGGTTCATTTCTGAACCGGTCGGTTCGTGGTCCCGATCAGTTCCCGATTGACTTTCCATCTTTTGTTTCTAATTGGTATCAAATACCAATCCTTGTTCCAATCAAATTGGGCAAGTGAAACGAAAGGAAAATTCTCACCAATCCTACTTTCCCAACTTTCTCGGTTGCATCAGTTGAACCGATCGTTTCAACACTTGAAGCAATCATTTCACCCTATCCATGAGCCGATCGAATCACAACCTGAGCCGATCGGTTCACCAAGATGAGCCGATCGGTTCATCACATGAGCCGATCGGTTGGGAGTACAGATCGTGCAGAAACAGTCAATTGCAGTTTCAATCAATCTGTCCAACACCTTGAACACATGGAGGAGACATGATTAGGAAATCTCTACGTAGACATAGACTGCTCGATTTGAAATTTTAGAATGCCGTTGGAGAGATCTGAAGATGCCCCCACCTCCCGACCAAAGATTTAGCCTTGATTGGCCCCTCACTCGACGGCAACCATCCCGATGGAGGCCTACCGAGTTGTTGCTGGCTGACTGCATTGGGGTTGCCCGGCGGTGGCCTACTTTCCCGGCGGCGGGGTCTGCTTGCCCGGTGGCGGATGGCCTGCCGCGCGACGGTTGCTGCTGCTTGACGTGGCTGCCTGCCCTGCTGGTTAGGGTTAGGGCCGACTACACTTCCCTTGGATCTCACCACTCTGATACCATGCGAACAGAAAATTAGGGTGTTGTAATGTGCAACTTGTAAGAGGAGCGATGTGCTACCTCTCCTTTTATAATAACACAGCTGGGAGAATTACAAGAGTCCAGTAGTAAGGACAAATAACATAATGAAATACTAGGAATATAAAACAACTATATTAACAATATGTAACTATTATATAATTTAGAATGCACACTTTGAATAATTCTACTACTGTAACGTATGACTAATTGATGATATGTAAATGTAACAATAAGTTAGTAAGGTATCTATGATAAATCTATTGTTTACTGTTTAGCTATGTAAACATGTGATGCAAAGTTGTTGTCAGTGAATTAAAAAATGGCCAGGCGGGCCGCTTAAGCGCCCATGACCCCCAACCGCTTAATTTTGCCATTAATCGCCCGCTTAATCATTTTGAACAAAATCTCCCGCTTTTTGCCCGCCCCACCCGCTTTTTCCCGCTTTTTTCCCGCTTTTGTTTAAAAATCATAATGTAAGCATCTAACATTAATTAATTACATAGCCAAGTAGTGTTGACTATAATATGCGAAACTTGTATACATTAAATGTTCTATGATATAGCTAGTCCTAATTTAGAATGCATACTTTGTGTGTAAGCTGTAATAATTGGGTACTGCTGTAATGCATCTAAGTAAATATCCTATTGCTCTATTATACTAGTAAATGCATGATTAGTTTTACTGATTTCCTTGCTGCTTTCAGTGATTAATGATTGGTACTGCTGGTTAGTATTACTTTAGTGATTACTTTAATTCAATAATTCATAGTTTGTTATATACAATTACTGATCTGCTTGCTGATTTTAGTGATTAGAGATGCTGATTAATAGTAAGTATTGATGAATACTTAGTTAATTACTGATTTGCTGATTAGATATGTATAGAAGTTCCTTATAAATATATTTTTTATATACACATGTAATTTTGTATAAAAATATATAAAATTTAGACACCCGCTTTTTCAAAAATCGCCCGCTTAATCGCCCGCCTACCGCTTAATCGGTTACAGGGTGCCGTCCGCACGCCTCCCGCTTCCCGCTTTCTAATACATTGGTTGTTGTATCATGTATATGCACTTATTGTTTTATAGTTGTGTAGGGTATTTATCTATGACGTCTGTTGGTTACAATATTATATCTATAATCATTATTTTATACTTTTGTTGTATACTATTTGGTGTTGTATATTGTTGTGTGGAGTGTTTAGCTATGTATAAAGGTTCCAAAAAATATGTTGTTATATACGTGTGTAATTATGCATAAGAATATATAGGAAATTAAAACCCGCTTTTCAAATCACCCGCTTAACGCTTAAGCAGTTACAAGGTGTTGTCCGCACACTCACCGCTTTATGCTTTTTAAAACATTGATTCACATTGAAGCTTTTCTGTAGTGGCTATATCATATCTTGTTTCTTGATGATTTTTATGATTGGCATTCAAGCTTCTTCATATGCATTGCTAATCATTTTTTTTTCGGAACATGAGAAAGTATCCTAAGCCAAAGTCAAGATTAATGTAACTCAAACTGGCGGTACTTGATCCATAACCTTGACTTCTTATTCTGTATTATATATATGTCTATATATGTGCGCACACACACACACACACACTTCTTGTCATCATCTTTTGTGTCCAAAATTATATGAACACCCTTGCTTGCAAAAAGTAAAAGCACCTTTGAAGATTGTTAATTGTGAACTAAGCTTTTATCATTATAGTGTATGAGTGTTGAATATGTATTAGTCACAAAACTAATAAGGTGTTGTCAAATTATTGACACGTCACCTTTTATATATGTTCATAATGATGTTCATTGTGAATTCTTCTGTAAATATTTAAATAAAATGATATTTCTGTTTTAATCTAACGATGGCTGGGTGGTTCAGCTGAAGGGCCGCCAATGAAGCAGCCCATGTTTGAACCCTCAGAAAAACATCCTTGATGTATCTCCCCACCGCCTTCTTTGGGTTTGTGCTTATCGGGGCACTTACTTTTGTTCCAAAAAAATCATTGAGTTGATACTCGAACATAATGTAGTTTATGAGTAAGAGTATATGTGGGCTCAATTTTTATAGGTTGTTTCCCAATTTAAAAAAAATTATATTTCCTCCATTCCTCAAGATATAACTTCTTCTTAGGAAAAGTGTACACCTTTTAAAGGTTGTATTTAATTGGCATTGCTTTGGAACATGTCATGCCCTATCTGCACCCATTTTGTGGAATGCATGTGCATTAGGAGGTTGAGAGATGGAGGATACTTAGGTTCAAATGTTAATTTGGAAGAATATTGTTATGCTAGAGAAATATTGAATATCGATACCCATCTAAGCACAAGATCTTCTCTTATGAATGACACCCATATTAGATTCTATGAAGACACGAGGAATGGCAAAGCTTCTACATTGTTGTACATCACAAGGAGCGACTACTAATCTAACTAGACTGGACAGAGAATATGATAATATGGGGATATGAGTAGAGGAGCAAGGCACAATTAACTAGCCGAAACATTGTTTTGTTGAGGCCAAGAGTAATGGGTATTATTATCATGCTGATAAACTATCTTTTTATGGCTGAGCAACAAATGAAAGTTCTCCGATTTTTGACATTTGACACATTGCTCCATGGTGAAAAAGACGCGCTCTGGTGGAGGATTCACGAGGCTTCATTTCCTTATGATGATGAACTATATGTGTAAACAATCTTTTCACAATGGATAGTATTGCCAGATATAACCTTACTATTAATCATCATCATCTATGCCTCAATCCCAACCATGTTCAAGTCAGTTACATGGGGTCCTTCTTTTTCATTTGACTATGCTATGGGTTAAATTCTCATCAATAGCTAAAGATTTTAATTCTCATCCTTTCAGTTCTCCCCAAGTTAATTCAGGCCCACCTGTTCTCTGAAATATACTCAACTCAATAACATTGTTTTGAGTTGGTGCATTTGTCAAACTACTCATACCCATACCATCTCTGAAGACCCTCATGTACATCATCCTCAATAGTCGCCACTTCCTCTTTATTCCTTGTATAGTTATTTATTGATTCTTCTCACACATCCATCTTATTTACATACACATCAATACAGTCCTGCCACATTCATTTCACTAACACCTTGTTTCTTCAATGCCCAACATTATCCAACATGGTTGGCCATATAGCTACTTTATATGATTTTTTTAATTTGAGTGAGATGTTCCAATGAAATGCTATTTCAGATCTATTCCATTTCATCCATCCCAATGTGATCATGTGATAAACGTAATTTTGACTAAAGTAGTCATTTTTATAATAGAAACCTGATGATATGCAAGTATAACAATGAGCTAGTAAGGGGGGCGAGGGAGTAGCCCAATGGTGCGGCTCGACAATCCCCAATGAAGGGACCTGGGTTTCGGCTCTAGTTGTTTCCCTCGGGGTGCAACAAGGCCCCACGTTATTGAGCGTGTTGCGGTGCCCCCAAAGCACACGGCTGGTTCTGGGGTTTACCCTTGGCTGGGTCCATAGAATTTAAATGTCTGATTTCAATGTTGTGTCTGATGGCCGAGAAACAATTTTTTTTCGAAATTTCGGCCGAAATTTTGATGTTTACGACCCTAACAATTTCGACGACCAAATAAGCGATTTAAATCATGAAAATTTACCAGGACGATCTAAATGCCAAGATCTACTCAAATATGCAATAATATTTCATATTGGATATGTGGGGGTTTCTCCCACATTTTGTAAGTGAAGGAAGCCGAACAATTTCGACAGAATTTCGATCAAAACAAAGGAATTGAATTATGAAATTTTGCAAACACAATGTTTAGACATAAACACACTAGATTATATAATAAATTAATATGTTTAGAGGTTAGGTTGGGATCCATGTCTTGATGAGTAAGTGCACAAATGATCAGAAATGTCAAGTCTGCTAGATAGTTAGATTATTAAAAACTTCAAGTTACAACTTAGAATTTATAACTTACAGTTACAAGTTACAAACTTACTAACTACAACTTATATAAGTCTAGTGTTAACATTTAACTAGGTCACATGGGACAGTCATACATAGATCCAAGAAAGAACTTTGTTATTATCAAAGTATTTCTCCATATCTCTATAGAAGAATGTAGAAATTGATGAAGGTAATGTATGGATAGTCAAGAGATAGGGGAAGCATACCTTAGAATTAAGAAAAATAGGCTTTAGAAGCAAGAGATTAAAAAAGTTTGCCAAAATACCCAAGATGTAGTATTAGTAGCCTTGGGAACAAATTTCTTGAAATTTAAGTTGTGTTTCTGTACCATTTCGCAAACATACGCCCCAAACTAGCCTTAGTTACGAAATTTTGCACCTAGAGTCGAAATTTTCACGAAATAATGTCCCATTCCCCGCATTTGTGCGTTTCGCATGTCCAATCGTAGCTTTCGATGTCCGATTGCAAAAAAACGAAATTTCGAGCAAAATTTCGTAATTTCGATCGAAATTTTGTTCCATTGCTAGGTCGGGTCCCAAGGCTACTCTAGTTGTCGAAGTTTCCTCGAAGTTGGCGAAGTTGGGGCGAAGTTAAGACCACCCAGAACCATAATCCCAACTAGTGCCCCAATGGCCATATAAGGCATACATATCACTCCAACCCTCTTCATAACTTCTAATATCAACTTCTATGTTTTTTGTTGCCACTCATTCCTAGAGTGGGTGTTGTAACTACTATTTGATTGTATATTGTATATAATACATATGGTGAACTGTATCTATATATGTGTATTGCACAATTGACCATTTCAAGCAACACATTGTATTATTAACCTACATAGGGCTAGAGGGTCATAAATCGTGTTCTTTTTTTAAATTCACATATATAAGATAGAGGTATAACATAATTAGAAGTTTTCCATCAAAGTTTTCTAAAAATTCACATCATTTCTTCAAAAAATGGCATCAAAGTTTGTCGAAGTTTGCGTCTAAACTTTCTCGAAACTTCCTCGAAGTTTCCACAAACTTCCACTTCCACACATGGCGAAGTCGACACGAAGTCGAAGTCTTGCACCATGGGCCTTGCCCGGGAGGGGTTCCTCGTCATAAAAAAACAATGAGCTAGTAAGATATCCATGATAAGTATAATGTTTACTGTTTAGCTATGTAAACATGTGATGCAAACTTTTTGTTGTATCATGTATGTAGGGTGTTTTATCCATAAAAATCTATTGTTACAATATTATAACTATAATCATTGTTTTATAGTTGTGTTATAAACTATTTGGGTGTTTTATATTGTTGGTAGAGTGTTTAGATATATATAAAAGTTTCAAAAAGTATAATATTTACATACATATATGTGCAATTTTGTATAAAATTATATAGAAAACTAAATCATTTTTTTCACAAATCACCTGCTTAATCGCCTGTTTACCACTTAACCAGTTACAAGGTGTTGTCTACACGCATACCACTAAACTTTTTTTAAAACATTGGTCTTTTCTGAATAATCCTTTCCCAAAGCTTCATCGTGTGACTCATCAATTTGATACCTTTGTGGTCTATACATCTTTGAACTTTTCTTGTTCATGTCAAAGAGGACTATGGTACTATTTCTCCTATCATTTGGCATTTACTTAGTCCTAATTTTCAAAGAAAATTGTCACCCACATGAGTCTTGTGTTTCCTGTACCTTCCATACATAATTAGAGATATTTTTACGTACATGCCTTTTCCATTTTCATTTTTTTGCTTTAAAAAATCATTGTTTACCTATGCTTGTGTACCTTTTGATTGGACAATTCAACCTTAGTGCTGTGTTGGAATATATTATTAGCCTTTTTAGTTAATAGGTTAATTAGTTAATGGGCTTAAGTGTCTCGACCCATGTAACTTGCCTTGAGCCCCAAGTCTAAATGTCTCCACCCTTTCTCCTATATATAGGATAGGTATGTGCCATCTCATAGAACAATAACATCACATGTGAGTTCTCCCCTTCACATCTTTCAACATTGTATGAGAGCGTGCCCTGGGGACCTAACCCTAGCCACCGGCTTCGCTTCCCTCTCCGAGCTCATAGCCCCCTAGTTGCCGGCCCTCTCTCCTTGAGAGAGCAACAGAGAGAGAGAGAGAGAAAGAGAGAGAGCTTCTGCTCGATCGTTGTCTCTCCATGGCTTAGGCCGCCCGCCCGCCAGGCACTTCCTGGCCTCCATGGTCATTTCTCTGCCTCTTTCACATAGATTTTCATTTATTCGCTAATGCCATCCTTCCCGGAAATCTATGCTTCCCCGAGTTTGTTTCTCTGGATGGTGCTAATTCTCGTCCAAATCTGTTCGTCGTCTCTTCCCCAAGGTTGTCCTCCCGGCCATTTGCAGGCATTTTTCATCCCAACCATCATCAAGCATCACTGACCACGCCGTCGCCTTCATTCTATCAAGCTTCTCTGCCATCGCAGTAGCAAAGAAAGACATAGCAGCAAGGGAGCCACCATATTCCCCGGTCCTTGTTCCCTAGACGATCATGCTAATTCCCATCCAGATCTATTTGTGGTGGAGCCGCCGTCATCCATCCTGTGACTATTGTCATCCTAAAAGCCTCCACTATTCCAGGACGCCGTTCCCGGAGACGCTAATTCCCGTCCGGGGTCTAGCAAAAGTTTGTTGTTGCCTCAGATCCGCATGTGCCATTGTCACAATTAAGGATGCTTATTCTCGGGGTTGTGTTATCCGTGATGGTGCAAATTCCCATCCAGATCGTGCATCAGCCATCGCCAACACATGTGTTGTCCAACCAGACACTACATGTCGCAGTCCAGAAATCTTCCTGAAGGTGCAGAGTTTTGGCCAGATCACAACTTACACAACATGTAAAATTCCGACACGACATGTTAACGGAAGCCTGATGTTTCATGCCTACACGATGTATCAGATCTCCAATACGATGTGTTGGTTGAAATCAGTTTCACGCCTTTGACATTTTCACACGACATATCAGATCTCAAGACGACGTGTTGTTTGGAGCCTGTCATCTTTGACCAACAAATCTACACGGTGCGTCAGGTCTTCACACGACGTGTCAAAAAAATATGTCTACTTCCAGTTCAAGTTATGACGTCCTCCAAAGGTCTTTCTCTTTAATATCTAATAATAATCAGTTCCTACTATCTATTGACCTAGTCCAAAATTCTTCTTAGGCCCGAACAAATCTCCTTTTTGAGTCAGGAAAAGATCCATTTAATTTCTTTTATCCGGATCTTATAATCATGTTTTTTTGCATATTGACTGTTGTTATCCGTTTCTCTTCTCTACATACTACACCTCTCGTTTTACATTTTCCCTCTCCAACCCTCCCATCCATCATGTTTGCGCCTTCCACATTTGGGAGGGGGGGTTCATGTGTCTCTTTTCCACAACAACTATTAATTCTCTTTGTAGTTGTCGTCAGGGGGGATATAGTGGACAGAGAGAGGAGGGTATGAGAACATGAGAGAGAGCATATGAGGAGAGAGATGGGAGTGATATATTCCAAGCTATCTTCATGGAGCTTTGTATTCTTTAGCACATTTGCTCTTTCGATGTCTTTGTGACTCATCATTCCCACTACACATTGCTTTACATGTGAGTTGGCTATCTACACTGATTCCAGTGGCACTTCGTTAAGATGGCGTTAAAGGATCTCAACTACAGGGTTGACACCCAGCTTTTTGCGTTTGTATAGCATTATGGACACCAGGACAAGATCTTGCCGCTCTAAATTCCAACCTCTAGTTCACTTTGGTGTTGATGATATTTCAGTTGATCATTTTCGCCGCATTACCATGAGACAGATGGTTGCTTCTTCACATTAGACTTTTTAGAAGCTTGTCATCTTCTAGCCTGTAAATTATGTATGTGCAAGGATTTCATCCAGATTTGTCTTCACCAAGCTACTTTCATTACGTCTTCTCTGAGTTGCATTTGTAGACATGAACAATCTGCTGATCTTCTTGGGTTGCTCCTTGATGGGGACTTCATTCCTATGAAGCCCCCAAGGTTCATGCGCCAGATTTATGGAACCAAAATGACAGTCATCAACACCTCCTCTAGCTCGTGTTCGTGCAACGTTATGCACGAATGTGGTCTTTTGAGCTAATTCTAATTGGCTAAAGTTCTCAGCCGATTTGAAGATACCTCTACTGCTACTTCGACATTGTGCCTCCGCTTTCGTGCTACGTTATGTACACGGGATTGCTGATTGTGCACCTATGCCAATCACATTCCTCTACAGTGAAGATGGTGTAGTCATGGTACTTAGGTTCGTTTGCTACTGATTGATTGTGACGAGTTTTTGCTGTGGCGTTTAGATTCCATATATCACATGTTCTTCATTCCAGATGCACTTCAAAAGACCTTCAAAGGTCGAGCCTTTCCGGCCTGCATAACTCAACTCAAAAGAGGCGTCATCATATACTTTTAGTTGGGAAATATTGTTTAAGGGGGAG
Source organism: Alisma plantago-aquatica (assembly GCA_963693085.1). Taxonomy (NCBI): domain Eukaryota; kingdom Viridiplantae; phylum Streptophyta; class Magnoliopsida; order Alismatales; family Alismataceae; genus Alisma; species Alisma plantago-aquatica. The sequence goes on from OY856409.1 coordinate 1,008,159,385, forward strand.
TGACAATATTTGTATGGGGAGTGACAATTTATCTTTATCGTCTAATCGAGTTTTGTAAGTCCAAGCTAGCACATGAGTTTCATCCATGCTCCATCTCGAGGGGGAGTGTTAGAATATATTATTAGCCTATTTAGTTAATAGGTTAATTAGCTAATGGGCTTAAGTGTCTCGGCCATGTAACCTGCCTTGAGTCCCAAGTCTGTAATGTCTCCATCCTTTCTCCTATATATAGGACAGGGGTGTGCCATCTAATAGAACAACAATAGCATCAAAAGTCAGTTTTCCCTTCACACCTTTCAACATGTTGCATGTTTGAAATTTCTGTGCCATGGTATGGTAGAATGTTGGCCACCTTTTGGAAGCTGTGGCATTCATATTGAGGACAGCATGAAACACAATTGGGCTGATTCTGCCACCGAGCAACATGGAACTCTTCTCTGCTAACTTTGCTGCAAACAAGAATGATTTTTACCCTTTTCTCATCTACTTTATGGGTCATATGGAATTTGTAAAGAATTAAACTCGTGGATCTTTTATAACTCGCACAAATCTTTAAAGCAAATAACCAGTCATAGTTCTTCAGAATGAGAAACGGGGAAATTGCTTCACATAGGGTACTTTGATTAAGAGTAGGGAATCTTAAATATGTAGGGAGATGTAAAACATAATCTTGAAGCTAGAGGCTGTATTAGCTACTTGGACGTATGCTAATCTAGGATTTTACAATTGTTTCTCTCGTTTGCAATGATTCAAACTCTGGGTTTCCTAAAAGAAATGCTCATGTCTTGTTCACATGTTATGCTATGTATTCAGTGGTCTAATCTATGAAGCACTAATATGGATACAGCCAAAAATAGAGGTAAATATACGGATACCGATACGGATACAGATACGGGATATGACTATTTTCAAAAATTTAGAATATGGGTGCGACAGTGGATATGGAAAAAATATATTTTAAAATTAAATATTTACCTTTTTTTATTCATAAAAATGCAAATTAAGACCATCTAATTTCATTCAATGATTAAATATAAATGCCATATTACTATTTCAATAACAATTAAGTTTATAAAACAATAAATATTGCATCTACAATTCTGTGAATTACATTCAGTTTTGAGGATTTGATATAAGTTTTGATGATGAAAGTAACTAGGCTTTTATGAGATAAGATATGTTAAGATGAGACAAAGTTGTGAGTCAGCATGAGCCTCACACTCTTTTACAAAGGAGGACCTATAGTGTTAGGACCAGTTTTGGGGTTAGCTCAAGAGAGAGCGAGACCCATAGGGAGAAGGTCAGAGAAACTAGACTCCATACTTGTGGTTGCTCTTATGGTGGCTCTTCTTGGCCTTGGGCCAGTCACTCTTGTAATGGCCTTTTTTGCCACATTCATAGCATCTAGGATAGGATGAAAAAGGCTTCCCCTTGAAGTGTTTGCCCTTGGAGTAGTTTGCTTCATACTCATTTGGGCCTTCATCTTCACTTGAGGAAGGAGTAGGAGACTTGAGTGCAAGTTGTTGCTACCGAACCATCTCTTCAATTTAAGCTTTGAAGGTTGTGTCCTTGATCTTCTTGGACTCCTTCTCTTCTCTCCTTTCTTCTTCCTCTTGCTTGTCAAGCCTTGGCTCATGAGCTTGAAGGTTGCCAACCAGCTCCTCGATTGACAAATCACTAGGCTTGTACACTTCTTCAATGGAGGTCACCTTGGGCTCCCATCTCTTTGGAAGAGATCTTAAGATCTTGGAGTTGATTATACCTTTGTCCATCACACTACCAAGGGATGCCAATCCATTGATGATCACATTAAGTCTTGTGTACATGTCCACCACTCTTTCATTCTTACCCATCTTGAAGTTCTCAAGTAGACCACCAAGCATGTAGATCTTGGCTTCCTTCACTTGCTTCGTTCCTTCATAGGTGACACATAGCTTGTTCCGAATCTGATGTGTGGTGTCCCATGAGGAGATTCGATTGAACTCAGATGGAGTGAGGGCTACATAGATGATGCTAATGGCTTTGGCATTGAGTTGATATTGCTTCATTTGGGTTTCGTCTATGTAGAGATTTCCCCCTTTGGATTGTCATATTTGAGGTGTACCACCTTCCACATCTCGTAGCTAACACCTTGGAGGTAGAACTACATTCTTTTCTTCCAATAGAGGAAGTCAGTGCCATCGAAGACCAGAGGTCGCATGGAGAAGCTCCCTTCCAAGTTGAGGAATCCAAGTGCTAAATCGCCCGTCTTCTCCTACTCGTAGAAGTAGCTTGGAGAAGACCTGCTCTGATACCACTTGTTGGATCAAGGGCTCTAGATGGAGGGGGTGAATAGAACTTCACAATTCTCACAAAATATATTAGATCATCAAATTATATTAAGTGCAAAAGCTAAAGCATACATAAGATTTGAGGTCCTAACTAGCATGCACAACAAGGAAGAGAGACAAGGAAAGCATACACTTGGACAAGATGGTTTAGAGTGGTTCCATGTCCTAACTAGGAGCAATGTCAATCCACTACCTAGAGGTGGTTAATATCTAGGATTTGCAATCTTGGTACTCTTATATTCCATCATAAGATTACAAGATAAAACTACATTCATCCAAGGGCTTAGTGCCTCAAGCAAGGATCTTCAACCTATTGAAGGAGCTTACCCACTTGAACCATGGAGTGTTCATCCTTCTTCAAGGACTTACCCACTCCAACTTTAAGTCTTTGACCTTCTAGGGATTACCTATCCTTCTTGAACGTCCGCCTTGCCTATCTCCTTTACTCGGATATCTAGAACACCATGCTATCTTCAAACTTGAAGAACAACAACTCCTTCTCCTTCACTCAGAGAAGATCTTCAACCTTTTAGTCAATAGGAAAGGGGGTAGGAAGATGGAGGTAGAGAACTTTACATCAATACATGGAGTATCTCTCATACAAGGGAACCTATCTCACTCATACTCACAAATTTGATTTGAAACTAGAGAGAGAAAGGGGCTCAAAGGGTTGGAACACTCTCAACTAAGCTAGGACCAAGCATATGGTGAATGAGCAACCTTGGAATGAACTTCAAGAGGTCCTATTTATAGCTGGGGGTGCCCCTTTGAGTTGAGGGACACTTAGGGCCAAAACATAGCCATTTTATCCCAAGGCAATGGTCCTATTTTTGATCGACTAAGACACCAAAAATTATAATCATTTTTTCTACACATTCTGTACAGTGCAATCAGTCGGGTTTTAATAAAGGTAACTCGACCGATCGGCTAAAAGACAAAGCCGATATTCAAACCATCAGTCAAGTTTGTCCTAGGTAAAATCGACCGACCAATGAAAATCGAATTGGTCAGTTATCCAATCGGTCGAGTTCTGTGTATGCACAACTCGACCGAATCACTTTCCAGAAATGGATCCAGTGGATCAGTTGAGATTCCAACTCGATCGATCAACAGCCTGTGATCAAATTTCTAAAGGGATGAAATAGTGATTAAAATTTGGTACTAAGTCTCCCAATAATTTTTCTCATCTTAGTTACAAGTCAATTCACCAATACAAATGATTGCAAAAAATCTTCTAAGGTCATTTACATGGATTTCTTAATTAGCACACTTGTATAGCTTTTGACTTTTATTTGAGCAAGATAGGGCTTGAGAATTTTGATCCTTTTAATGTACCTAACACCTAAAATCAATCTTGAATACACATATTAGATACATATGAATGGAATGGTTAAGTCATTATCAAAATATGAACAATGTATAACCTCTAGGTCAACAATATCTGCATCCTCCAGATCATCCATCCCAACATACTCCACCTCCCCAACACGGTGAAGCCACTTAAAGGTCTTCCTAGTACCCAAAGATTCCGCATTGGGAACCGGTGTCCTAGGTTGAGGTGTGGGCATCTTGTCCGCCATATGCGTCATAGTAGCCATAAACTGCCAAAAAGAGACTAAAAGGTAGGATTTTCAATCATGGCTGGGTCAAATAGGGGACCCTCAGGCACCTGATCTTCTTGTGCCTGGTTCCTTGCATCCGCACCTGGTGCCACAACACTGCTCTCAGTAGTGTGTTCTTCATGTTCTCCAGACATATTTAGGCTTTCAACTTCTTCTGCATAAGTAGAAATTACTTTAAGACTGGCTGGAGGACACTTGACACAAACCCTAGTCCTAGGTCCTTGTAGACTGAGTGAACCTAAAGCTCTGATACCAACCAAGCTGTGACACCCCACACCACAAACCACAAGAAAACTCAAAACTAACCGCAGAAACAAACTTAAACAAACAGATTACCAAAAAAACTAGAAATTAAAACCATTTTTATTTAAACCCAAAATAGCAAAAACCTTTACATATGAGTCCTTTTGTGTCACAAGGCACTTACCATGTATGTCATCATCCTGTTACAAGAAAACATGTTCTAGTTATATATATACATATTCATTGTATCCATACATGAAAAGGACATACAAGCCAAAATATGTATCAACACATGTCTAAAAAACACAACCAAAACCATCCCAAAGACCTGAGTGTACAGGGATGACTCTAGAACTCTAACAAAAAAAGAACCATCAACAACACTTCCAACCTTGTTGGCTACTATCCTTCTTGCTTCTACTCAACCTCTATTGCACGATCTCTACCTCCTCATGCATGTCCACCTAAAAAGATATGGGAAACCCACAAGGTGAGATTCCAAATCTTAGTGGGAGATGTAACTCTCCACTAACACTATCATTAGTATAGGTAAGATAATTAAAGAAGAATAGTAAGGCTACAACCATGATAAGCAGGTAATCATTACTAACAGATAAGGCAAATGCAATTAGATTATGTAACATCTTATCATCATAAAAGTAATATGAAGAACATGTACATTCACTACCAACTATACTATATAAAAGAAAGCAATGCCTCATCTAATGTTTCCATATTTGATCCTATGCAAGTATACAAGATGGCTGATTACATGTTTTATTATGCCCTGAGGATTTGAGTCGTACCACCCAAATCCAATCGACCACTACTAAGTTGAAATCAGTGCCATACAAGGTCTATGGAAGAGCCAGAATCCATGACCTCACCCCTTTGGTTAGCATGAGTGAACCTGCAACAACATCACCATTCAAACTACTACTAATGGCATATACTCCAATTGTATAAGTCTAGCCCGCCTTTGTACTAATCATGATGCTAGTGAAACTGAGCTACAAAAGACACACTTCTTCTAGGGTATGGCCCACAACCAATCCTCTATCACATATCACTGAGCTACGCCTGAAGGCACACTCCTACCAGGGTATGGCCTGCAACCAATCATGTATCACATATCACTAAGAGACTACCTCATGCCTGGCTATCTCATATCTCCTAGATGTAATGGGATATTCATCCTCACCCCCGCATATTCAAAAATATGCACACTGAGTTAAAATCATTTCACCATTCAGCAAGTGTTGACATTGAATGGATCTATGGCATAGGGTAAAACTACATGATTAAGTTCCACTTGATTACTTAGGTCATTTCAGTGTCTATTAGCATCAATCAAGTTATAATGTATAAATCATAACAAATTCTACAAAGATAAGAGCATAGTATTCTTCCAACAAATAAAACATATAGGGTGTGAACTTGTCACTTATCACCATATGATGCTTGCATTATTTCCATTCACAACATCATCAACAAAGCCACATGCCATGGGATACCAATCACTCAACTCTATTAGTAGGAAATATCCTTTCATGTCACAACAATATTCACTGTTAGGTCATAAGGCCCAACCACCATATTCCTATATCACATGTATAATTGGCTTGCCTCTCAAGGGCATATTCAATCATGTCTCACATCATGACATCATAGTGCACACTAGCTATGATAATCAACTCCACAAAATTTGCATGGTTAGAATATCATAATCAAGAGAGATAATCACATAAACTTGAACCATCTATGGTAAGGATATAAGAAAGACTTGTTCACTTTTAGGTTTTAGGGTTTCCACTATTTTCTAATTACGGTCAACAAGGTTAAGGTCAGCCAACCACCCTAGAATCACCACCCTCCACCATCTTAGAGTGTGTTAGGATTAAACAACATCATTAGGGATGACTGGAGATCATACAAAAGAACATGACACATATGTATACATGATTACATTAGATAATCGTATATGTTTCATAATCATCTATCATCACTTAGGCACATAGGTCGCAGCCACCCTCCATAGTATGTCACGACCAAGCTCTTCAACCACCCCTATGTCACGACCGTGATGCCTCAAAACCACCATGTCACGACTGTGGCATCCCCCTAGATGTGACCGCCACTCCAATGGTTGTTTCCACAACACTAAAGCATGCAATTAAGGGTTTCAAGGCCGATATGCTCCATAGGTCTCAACGCAACGTCACTAGGTCAAACATCACCACAAGAAGGGACATCTCGACCAAAGTCAACTAGGTCATGGCCATCTCAATGGGCTATGTCACGACTGCGATGCTCGTAACCATGTTTTGACCACCAGACCTCCTAGGTCATGACCACACCAAGGGTAAACACCTAGATCACCAAAATAGGCCAAAACTATGCAAGAACCATGATCATTATGAAGAAGACTCAATCAAACCGACCTCCTCAAACCCTAAGGCAAAGGTCCAAGAAAAACATGACTAAATGAAGAGAAACCATATCCAAGGTGACCACAACTGAAACTAACCCCTCACTTACTTCTAGGTGTACAAACACCAAGCATGGGGACTAGATCAAAGGTTAAACGTGGGAAGAAACTCCATGTCATCATCTCTACCCAAAACTGATACAAGAAGATTAGGGTTTTGATTTACTTCCACACCAAGCATGATAACTCTCCCAAAAGAAATCTAGGGTTAAGCTTCATAAGATATCATGATGTAAGAACATATTAAAGAGGGAAAACATCAACACAACATAACAAGAAATGAAATAACAGAGAAGGTTTAGTGTTATATAACTGACCTTAAGAAGATTACCACCAAAGTTCTAAGCTCTAAGATCAAGATCTCCAAGAACATGATCCAAGGGTTGAAGAAGATCCACCAAAAGATCCACACTCGGCCACAAGAGAACCTCAAGAAGGGGGGAACACCAAGGTCAAAGGATAGCTCAAGAAGAAAGAACAAAACCCCAAAAACCAAACCAAAAAAGAAGGGAGAAAAGAGAGAAGAAACTCTCTCTCTGAGTGTCACCTTGTCAAAACATGGCATAATGCTGAGAAGAAGAAAGAAGATAGGGTATAAGATCTAAAGGAACACCAAAGAAAGCATATAAAACACTCACCATAGTTAGAGATGGCCAAGGATCACCACTATCACCACATGCATAGGATGCACCACCTCCAAGGCACCAAGAGACTCCTTCTTGCTCGACCAAGCTCCAAGGACAGACATAAGAAAAGGAAGGAAGAAGATGACTGAAAAAAAATCACTTGCATGGAGAGTAGAGGGTTCATATAGAAAAGGAGGAGGGAGGTAAGATAAAGGATGAGGTGTCAATAAGATGGAGCTCCAAAGAAACACTTGTCCACTAAAAGAACCAACATGCATCGACATGCAACCACTTAAGGTCCACATGCAAGAGATGGTGATACTATCTAGGTAGGATCTTGACCACCCAAGAATCCAACCCTATGTTGTGACTGTGACACACCTAGGGTTCCAAGGTCATGACACACTACAACATCACCACAAGGTCGCGACACCAAGACCACTCCATGGATCCTAGGTCAAAACACACCTCTCCAACCTCTACCTCGACCCAAGACAACCTTGGTCGTGACCACCACACCAAGGGGGGAGTGTCACGACCGTGGCACCCCACAACATGCCCTAGGTCACGACCTAGGTCAAGGCAAACAACAAGGTCACAAGGCTAAGGCATATAAACCCTAGAAAACTCTAAACTCCACTAAGGGTAACACCACTCAACTAAGAGCTAAACAAGGTGCCCCCAAGAACCACACTTTCCCTCATGAAGAAAAGAGAGAAGGAACACTCTAGAGGTGTAAAATTGCATATTAACCCCCTGGGTAAATTGCAATTTGTACCAAAACTAGCACAGAAAGCATAAACATCAACCAAACAAGTTCAAACTAGAGACTTAACCTCTCCACAAGCCCTAATCACTTATTAAAAGATTAGAGAAATATTTTAAGAAAATGATCAAGCCAAAAAACATGATTACCCCAAAACTCAGGTCAGGGTCCTTACAAATACCTCCTCCACTCCTTCTTCCCCTCTAGTCCTTCCTCTATGGCCCTTCCTCCTCTATTTCATCCTCCTTCCTCCTCTATTACAACCTCCTTTCTCCTCTTCTTCTTTCCTTATATTTTTTGTTTATCAGTCAAAGATGGTCACCTCACCCATCTCCCCTTGTCTCCTCTCTTTATCTCCTCTAATTCAAACATACCTTCACTCATACCTCCTCAATTTTTTCATGACACCACATCAATTCCTCCATGTTTCTTCTTTTAGTTTTCTTTTTCATGAATTTTCCTACAAGATTCTTATTGTAAGAGTCTTCCTCTAACTTTTTCTTGTTTTCTCTTTTTGTTCCTCATCCTCTGAGGCCAACAAGGAACCTATCCATCTCCATGTGTTATTCTTCCTCTTGTCATTTATAGACAACATCGATGTGAGGCTGGTGAGGAAAGAGACAATGCATCTTCTTCCTCTTCTCAAGGAGATGAAGAGGAAGGACTAGAGTAGGAAGAACAACATAGGAGGGAGCTTCTGTAAAGTGTTAGTGCATCTAGTGTTTTAACTTTGTCTACTATAAAACACCTTCCAAAGTGGCATTTTTCCCTAAAATGGGATTTTTGGAAATAATTTGGTTTTCCTTCTATACCAGTATAGATTTATGTTCAACTGGGCTATTTTAGTTTTTCTCTAAAGATTAATACATAGGTATTTTTTAGAGAGTGAGTTTTACTAGACAGTCCAACTTTAAAGTGACACATAGAAGCCATGACATTTTACTTACAATCATATCTCAATGTGATAGTGGTGATTCTGATCCTTAGAACTAAAGTTACTACATTAATCAATATCATGTTGTTATATGTACTTTAATTATGCCCAACATGACCTTGAATATGGTCCATACAGGTACTGGTCAGGTGCACTAGAAACATGTGGATATTATGAGTGATGTAGATGGAATTCTCCCTCCTTTTATAGTGATATCCTAGCCACTTGATAATTGAGACTATGAAATACATGGTCATGCTCATTTGATTCAAGATATAATATTGAGCTCACAGAATCTCAATAGTTTGGTCTAATTCAATTGGTTGAATGTTGAATAGATTACTACTCCATGCCTCAAAATAAATCTAGATGTCTGAAGAAAAGGGATTGTATGTTAAGAAATGTGGAGTTGACAAATGTAGAGGAAACAACAATAGAAAATCTCCACTTTTCTTACAAGTAGATATCATCAACAAAAATGTATTCAAAAAGAGGGTGTGTGAGATATACTATATCATGGACAAAGTCCATCGATGTCCTCACTAAGTGGTGTGTGTCACTCCTAGCATGCATGGATGGTCCTCAAAAACATCCTCTGAGTGCGACTGTATGGTGCTTACATCTCTACGTGGTCCAAGCAGATGGACTGATCCTCATCATGTTGCTTGAGTCAGAGGGGAAGGAACATCCTTTTGTTAGCAGTGTGCTATTATTGTAGTCTCCTTCTCTCTCATAGGCTATGATGGATAGAGTTCAAGTATAAGAGCTTATCTTTTTTACCCATTCATCATGCCCCATTCAATAGGAGAGGCAAGGAAGCAATATTTCGAAAAACCCTAGGGAAAAAGGTGACGGCTGCATTTAAAGCGGCATGCTCATGGACAATCAAACAAGCACTTAAAATATTCTGGATTCATGTCATTAACTAATTAATCATATTAACGGATTGACTTATTTTGAATCACCTGACTGGAAATGCCAACCGATTGTTCAAGGTTAGCTGGTAGACTTATCACGTAAGTCAATAGTTTAAATTCAATCAATCGATTTCAACATTTTATCCAATTGTCTTGAATTTTATTCCATTATTGTTCTAGTTGATTACCTAAATATATGTGTAATCAATATAACTTGGAACATTTCCAACCATTCACATCAAAACTCCTTTTCCAGTGCATCATATGCATGTTGCCCTATAGTCTATACATTACATTGGTAGTAATGTCCATAATCAAATTACAACTTCATGTGATACATTACATTGGTAGTAATGTCCATAATCAAATGCAAGAAAATGAACTCTATACAACAAAATCTAGTCTACACAGAAAGAGTATGAAAACAAAAGTAAATGGTAGGATGAAATGCAAAATGAGTGAAAAGAAGGGCGTATTGCCCTCCCACCCCAATGTTTTGAATTATGTTATCCTCAACATGACACTAAAGTCTAGGAATGTTAGGGTAGACGATCATGGTTATTGTGGTGGCTTGGGTGGTGCTCATCCTTGTGGTGGAGGGTACTGGTAGTATGTTCCCCAATAGACCCACTGTGAATGTGGGTAGGTCTCCTAATACCTAGATAGTGCTTTACACCAGTCTTCCCCTCACCAGTATATCCTCTGTGCATGCTAAAAGTGATATATGTGATTGATCTGATGGTGCAATAGTTGATGATCCAACAACAATGCATCATGTGTCCTCTGAGAACCTTCTTGTGTCATCAGTATGCCATCATGAGTCTTATGGATGCCCTCCAGCTACACATGTATAGTAGACATGTCATTTGCATTCACTGTGGGTAGTTATGACACTATCGTCTCTACATCTTGTCTCCACACACTACAAGTCTGTCTCTCTCCTCTGACACTCTCCTATGATCTATTACCAGTGACTCTCCTAGTCCCATAGGCAAATTTGTTGAGTGTTTCTTCCATGTATCTCTGGGATGCTCATCTTCCCATCTACTCACAATATCCAAGAATCTTGGAGACAAGCCATACTCCTCTAGGAGAGGGGTAGCATGGTAAGATGACTCAAATGACATCCCTACATATAGGGGGTTGTCTAGGTATATGATCTTCCTATCAACAACTAAGATCATGATGAATGAATCAAGTACTATAGGTCAACTAGATTCCCCCTTTTAGCCTTAGTATATCCACACAAGTCATGATCTAGGGATCGACAATAGAAGTCACAATTCCTCCCATCGCAAAAGGATTTTTGTTCTTAGTCAGATTGGTCCTCATGTGATCAATAATAAGCACCCCTAGATTTACATGCTTCCTGTGTACTATCCATTCTAACACAGACAGATCTTTCTTAGTGTAGCTCCCTTGGTTCTCATATTGGGTGAAAACAATATTTGCTACGACCTTCTACACATATTTCAAATAGGGATTATGGATTAAGATGGTTTTTTCTTTCCCCACTACAAAGTTTTCGTTCCTAGAGAACCTCTCTATATAGATGAATTGCTTACATTGTCCTTTTTTGTCTTCTATTTTTCAAGGAGGGATTCTACTTTAAGGGTGGGAGTGAAAATCTTATTAAGGAAGGAGGATGTAACACCCCTGACCTGGATTATGACCTAACCCTGGAAGTTTTGCCTAAATATGTAATTAATATACTTGTGAACACTCCCTGGCATGTAACTAAGTTCCTCAGGAACATTTACTTTCAATTTCGCTCCTTTTTGTATAAAGTTGTAGCATTGTGTTGTATGCAGGGACCTATGTGCAAATTACCCAGTTTAAGGGTTGAACTTGCAAAATTCACAAGATAAGATGTTCCTTTGATGTTGAGACATCATGAGAATGGTTATGGTAAAGTTTGAGGGATTTCCCAAGCTTGAGCACCAAGGTGCAGCTGTGGAAGCAATTCCCATGCTTAGAAACCCTAATTTGGGGTAAAGTGCAATTTACCCAAATTGAGGGGTCCAAGTTGTAATTCTTAATATCTAGAATATCTTTTATGACTCTTATCATCATTTAGAGTAGAAATGATGAAAGGGATACATCATTTAATAATCAGATGAGAAAAATGACCTTTGTGATAGAAATCACCTAGAATGGGTATGAAACCCTTTCATGTATGTACCCTAGTTGAAGGTTGGATTCCTTTACCCTTAGATCTTGAGATTTCATGAGATTTGCATAAGGATAGATAGGTTTGGTCGTGCCCTTGAGCAAGGAGGGGCCTAGATGTGATTTCCAATCTTGTGAGGTCCTTAGGGTGTAAAAGAGGCTAAAGTATATAAGCCCTTTTCCCTTGCAATTAAGTGAACGAACTTTCTTTCCTTCACTTCTCTTCTTTTCTTGCTCAAAAGGCCAAGGATAGCTCTGGAGCTCAGGGGGGGGACGACCAACCTGTCCTAGGTAAGAGAACCCCACCTTCTAGCTCGAATTCATGGAGGAATTCACTTTCTAAGGTTGGTTTTGTGGTTAGCTTACTTAGTCTTCTTGTTCTAGCCGACCAAAGCAACGTTTCCTTGGAGAATTCACCCCTGACCAAGTTGTGGAAGCTCAAGGACGCCATTAAAGCTTGGAGCTTTAAGTCTTGGAGCTTTAGGATCAACTTTGAGGCGGGTTTTATAACTCTAAACTTATGCTTTATATGTATGTTCAATTCTTGCAATTTACTTGGTAAATTCTCCTTCTACCTCCCTTCTTCCTTGCACGTTTGCAAGCAAATCAGTGGAGAAACCGACCTTGCTAGAGGTTGAAGATGAGGGGCGTGACTCCCTATGTTACTTTTTCAAACGACCTTGGACCTTTTGGTCCAAACGGTTGCAAACCGTTTGGGTTCAAACGGTTTCAAACCGTTTGCTCTCAAACGGTCTTGCAAGACCGTTTGGATTGAAACGGTATCAAGACCATTTGAAAGGGTTGACCAAAGGACGACCGTTTGAGGGTCTGTTCCTAACATATTGAATTTCATCTCTGCAAAGAATCAAAGTCTAATTCTTAACCAATTGAAAGTTGAAGGCACTTCAACATGAAACCCTAATCAGGTGAAAGAGTGCTGATTTGACATATAGATCTTGTTGAGTTTTGGGTTGAAGGACCCAAACGGTCTCAAGACCGTTTGGGGATTTCTCCAAATGGTCCTAAGACCGTTTGGGCACAACTCAAGACCGTTTGAAGGTCTAGGGTTAAGTTAATCTAATGGTTTGAGGGTCCAAATGTAGGAAACTGATGAATTGATGAAAATTGCTGATTTTGACCTAATTGGACTTCAACCTTAGTCAAAACGACTTGGATTTTGGTCAAACTTTGGGTAAACGGTCTCAAGACCGTTTGGATGAAGTCCAAACGACCTCAAGACCGTTTGGTCCAAGTTTGAGCCCAATTGGAGGTCAATTGATAGGTTCAACCTTGAATTGATTCACATTGTTGAACATTGATGACCAATCGAATTAAAACCCTAATTGAGGAAGATTGAACCCTAATTGGCTTGCAATTGAGGGTCAATTGGATGTCTAAGTGGTTAAGGCTAACCCTGACTAACTCAAATTATAAGTGGTTAGCATAGCTTTAACCATTTGAGGACTTCAACACACATATCCATGAACATTGGTAACCTTTGAACCACTTTGGAAGTCCAAACGGTTTGAGCCCTTTTTGGACCAAACGGTCTCAAGACCGTTTGAGACCAAACGGTCTCAAGACCATTTGGGGCCAAACGGTCTCAAGACCGTTTGGGCTCAAACGACCTCAGGATCGTTTGGTCCAATCGATCTCAAGTAATTTTGATTAAACGGTTTCAAACCGATTGAAGCTCCAAACGGTTTGGAAGTCAACCCTTCCAAACGGTCTTCACCTCCAAATGGTCTCAAGACCGTTTAGATCCAAACAGTCTCAAGACCGTTTGGGGTCAAACGGTCTCAAGACCGTTTGGGTGGTTGAAACCGTTTGGAGATTGGTGATGGTTTGTACTTAACCATTTGATGATGTAATTAGTTCAATGATGATTCAATTTAAACCCTAATGGTAACCTAGGTCATTAAGGGACTATGTGATTAGTGAGTTAACCCATGATGGTAATCATGTGGCAAATTACCAAAATACCCTTGAATGGTCTAAAGGGGTAAAACCTTGTTCTAATCAAACCCTAATCACATGATGTTGATGGTTTGGATTATGTTAGTCAATGGAGACTTATCTCAACCTGATCTAGAGTGGTGTTGTCACCATCTACTAATGAGATAAGAGAAAAAGTATTTCTAGAGAGAGAAAGTATCCTAGAGAGGGAAAGTACCCTTTTAAGGAGGAAACTCAAGTGAGATACTTTAATTACACATGAATGTGCATGATTAGGGAATGACCCACCTATGTGAGGTCATGGAAACCCTATTTATAATATCTAATGGATCTTAATTCTAATTAAGAAGCCTTAATGATGATGTTTCTCTTACATAATGATGTAATGAGTACAATTCACCATGGAGTGAATAGTAAACCCTAATTTTAGGGTGATGACATGAAAGATGAACAGTAAACCCTAATTGACAGGGTTATTGAATTAAACCCTAGTTGAGGGTGATTCCATGTGAAACCCAAGTTGAGGGTGATTCCATGTGAAACCCTAGTTGAGGGTGATTCCAAGTGAAACCCTAATTGGGAATGCATCCCTAACTATTGAATTGTTTATTATTATCTGTTGAACTAACCATGCAGGTTATTATGAGATAATGGTCATACCCAGGTATGAAATACCATGTTATATTCATTGGAAGCATGTCTTAAGCTTTATGAATAGTGAATCATCTTGATGCACTGCTAAGTGACATCTTTTGTGATTTATGGGCTGTAAGAGCCATAAACACCATCAAGGTCATGCTTAACAGATGACTTATGATGAGATAGTTGAGAACAGGTAATTGAAATGAGTTAGGCTTGCTACATTTTAGTATTCTCATATATAGCCATGATGCTAGTGTTTTTGTATGATGATATGAATACTGAATGTACCTAACTAATCAAGTGAAATGTAGAGCCCTGATCATAGATCCATCATTGTCAGAATCTAAATGATGGTGAAACAGGTTTTCCTCAGGGAACTCCTGGATCACATACTTTTGAGTATGTGGGGTACATGGATGTGTAGAACCTTACATCCTAGTGTAGGTATTTGATGTAGATTCTTGTAGTCTGTCATACCTTCACTATAAAAGAAAAGGTGAGAGGATGATGTAGATTCTAGTAGTCCATCAGACCCCACCATAAAGTCCTAAAGGTGAGATGTATATCTACACTCCCTTAAAGACACAAACACCGCATCGATAAAAGATAAACAAGAAATCTTCCGATGACGAAGAGAGTACAGAACGCCACTGTAACTCTAAAATAGCGAAGGTCCAGTTTACCCTGGAGAGCTATAACAAAAGATATCCCGCCAGATATCTAACATTCGATCCTCTAACTGACTGAGGAAGATGAGGTCATAAGAATCCGGCTCTTTTAATGACCTATGTATGATACTGATGTGACTTCTTAGCGATCAGTTGGAGTATGAGTGGTAAGCCTCATCTCCACAGGGCATAACAATAATGTTTGAAAAACATAATCAACAGCGTAGTATATCTGTTAGAGTTATCTACGAGTTATTTGATTGATGTTATCTTGAATAGCATAGATGTTCTCATATTTTAATATTGATTGAACTCTTGCTCATTATCAGAACTGCTAGTGAATATCTTGAAGGCTCTTATTGCTTTAGTTATTCCCTGCCTTGCTTATAAAGCCTAGTGGAGAGTTATAACTCTTGCTGGGGCAATTATGTATAATTGTCTCACCCCGTAGACTTCTACTTTTTAGGTGGTCGTCGAAGACGGAGGAACAAGAACACAGGTGACCAATCCCAGCAATAGCAGCATCAGGAGCAGTAAATATCTCAGGTGGAGATCTAGCCTGCTTCATGGTGTAGTTAGAGTCAAGTCCTATGTGTCCTCTGTACTCTCAGGTCCTGAAATGTTTTGGAGTATGAATTCTTGAGAATTTTGGTATCATGTTGTATATAATTACTCAAGAAGTAATTGTCAGTGATGTAAACAGTTAAATCCTTTTTCTATGGAAAAGGTTTGTGGTTTCAGGCTCTTGTCTCGAAAAGTTTTAATTTCCCGTGATTTTTGTCTTCCGCTGTTTACCGATTGCTTCCGCACATGATTAAATCGGGATTAATTCGTGGTTTGGAGATCGGAGCCCACAATTAAGTGGTATCAGAGCTCCAGGTTCAGTCGAGTCTACAGAGGCATAAGACTTAGGATGTCGAGTCTACTTTTAGTACTTCTTCCTCATCTAATAGAATCTTCTGCTCCTCAGGAGAAGAAGATACTTAAGAATGTCAGAGCCACATGATGAGTATGTGGAAGAAAGTAGTGCCAGTGCACCTCAAGGCGGTGCAGGAGTACCAGAGGTGGAACAGCCTGTACCAGAACAACCTAGAGAGCCACCCCAGCTTGACCCAGCTGACATGGGTAACCCAGCAGTCCAGACAATGTTTGGGCAGTTCATGACTGCCATGACACATATAACCGACAGGTTGCCTATGCCTGCACCTAGGGCACCTGTCCAGCCTGAGGGGCAAGGTATCGGGAAGACGTTCGAGCGACTACGTCGTGTCGGAGCCACCGAGTACCATGGGACTGCTGACCCCGCAGATGTTGATCTGTGGTTGACAGAGCTGGAGAAGGCTTTTAGGATCCTCAACATCCCTGAAGCTGAGAAGGTTAGACATGCTGTCTATCTTCTCAAAGGAAGTGCTGGTCACTGGTGGACCATGGAAGAGCAGAAGAGACCTGGAATAGAGATCTCGTGGGAAGATTTTCGGCGGGAGTTTGTCCAAAGATATTTCCCAAAGACCTTCCTAGACGAGAAGATCTCTCAGTTTGAGAGACTGAGACAGGGTATGATGAACATTAGCGAGTATGAAGCTAAGTTTATGGAGTTGTTGCGGTTCTGTCCGCACATGGCTGCTACGGATGAAGAGAGAATCAGGAGATTTGAGAAGGGGTTGAATGCTGACATGTCTACCCCAGTGTCTGCCTTAGAGAACCGAGAGAGATTCTCTACCTTCGTTGAGTCAGTCCGAAGGATAGAGAGATCTGTGGTTGAGAAGAGGCAAACACAGAAGAGGTATCCACAGTTCCAGGGTTCTTCATCTATGGACTTTAAGAAATCTAGATCCTCTGCACCTAACCCCCCACCATCTAGATCTACTCCTCAGACTCAGTGGTCTCCTAGTAGAGGTAGAGGAAGAGGACAACCACCTCGGGGGACACAGAGTTCTGCATCAATGTCTGCTACCGGACCACAAAGACCGCAAGAAGGAAGATGCTACAACTGTGGTAAGGTGGGACATTTGATGAAGGACTGCCGATCTAGGCCTGTCAGTGTGGCACAGCCTCTGAGTCAAGGACAACAGGGATCATAGGGAGGACAATCTCAAGGAACCGGTCGAGGACGCGGGCAAGCGTCTCAAGCTGGATCATCAGCACCACCTCAACAACAGGCTACGGCGAGGTTCTATGCTATGAACCCACCAGAGGCAGTGGTCAATCCACAAGTAGTGACAGGTCAGATGGAACTTTTATATTCTGATATGTCTAAATCTTGTGTAGTATCTGTTTTGATTGACCCGGGTGCTACGCACTCTTTCATCACTCGAAGAGTGATTCGTAACTGCAATATGATAACTAGTCATAGGGCAGATAAGTTGTTGTTGGAGACTCCGTTGAGTGGGTCTGCTGTTCTGCAAGAAGTATGCTCTCCTTGTGTACTTTCCTTTTCTAAGCATCGCATTCAAGTGGATCTTATACTGCTTGATATGTAAGGATTTGATATAATCCTAGGGATGGATACCTTGGAAAGGTATCGAGTTGTCTTGGATTGTGAGTCCAAGCTGGCTGTGTTTGCTGATGAAAGCAACACATGGATCTTTCAAGGTGAAAGAAAGATTCTTCCCACCTGTCTTGTATCAGCTATGGTTGCTGATAAGTTTATGAGGCAAGGATGCTACGCATTCTTAGCCCATGTGGTAGATGTTACCAAGGAGAGTTCCAACCCTGCTGAAATTCCGATAGTCAGGGAATTCGAGGATGTGTTTCCCGAAGAACTTCCTGGTATACCACCACCCCGGGAAATTGATTTTGAGATAAATTTGGTCCCAGATACGAAACCCATAGCCCAGACTCCGTATAGGATGGCGCCTGCTGAGATGGCAGAACTCAAGAAACAGCTTCAAGAGTTACTTGAGAAGGGTTTCATCCGACCGAGTACCTCACCTTGGGGTGCTCCGGTTTTGTTTGTTAAAAAGAAAGATGGATCGATGCGGTTATGCATTGATTATAGACAACTCAATAAAGTAACAATAAAGAATAAGTATCCTTTGCCAAGGATTGATGATCTTTTCGACCAGTTGCGTGGTGCAACAGTCTTTTCCAAGATAGACTTAAGGTCTGGATATCATCAAATCCGCATTAAGGACAGTGACATATCCAAGTCTGCCTTTAGGACAAGATATGGTCACTATGAGTTCACAGTTATGTCGTTTGGACTAACCAATGCACCGGCTGCATTTATGGAACTCATGAATAGAGTCTTTCGACCTTTTCTTGATCAGTGCGTTGTCGTCTTCATAGATGACATACTGATTTATAGTAAGGATGCTCAGCAGCATGAGCAGCACCTTCGCCGGACTTTGACCTTGCTAAGGGAACATAAGCTATACGCTAAGTTTAGCAAGTGTGAGTTTTGGTTATCTGAAGTATCCTTCCTTGGACATGTGGTATATGCCTCGGGAATTCGTGTTGACCCTGCAAAGATAGAGTCTGTTCTGCAGTGGGAACAACCGAAGACACCGACGGAGATTAGAAGTTTCTTGGGGTTAGCAGGTTATTATCGAAGGTTTATTAAAAATTTCAGTTCTATAGCCTTACCTTTGACCAAGTTAACCCGAAAGGATGTTCCTTTTTCTTGGAGTGATAAGTGTCAACAGTCTTTTCAGCTGTTGAAGGAGAGGTTAACAAGTGCGCCTGTGCTTGTGTTACCTGAGCAAGGAAAGGAATATATAATCTTTTGTGATGCCTCCAAGAATGGACTTGGATGTGTGTTGATGCAGGATAAACAAGTGATTTCTTTTGCTTCCCGACAGCTTAAGAAACACGAGGAGAATTATCCGACACACGATCTAGAGTTAGCTGCTGTGGTCCATGCTTTGAAAATCTGGAGACATTATCTCTACGGAGAAACTTTTCAGATTTTCACAGACCACAAGAACCTTAAGTACATCTTCACTCAGCATGAGCTTAATATGAGGCAACGTCGCTGGATGGAGTTAATCAAGGACTACGATTGTACAATTGATTACCATCCGGGCAAAGCCAATGTGGTTGCTGATGCCTTGAGTAGGAAATCAGCAACATCAACCATGGATAGGGCACAACTAAGCTCCTTAGTATGCTCTAGAAGAGATATGCTTATCTCTTTAAGGCAAGACAATGTGCAGTTGAAGGCATCATTGTTAGCTGGTCTGTTAGCTGAGATGCAGATTAAACCTACCTTAAAAGAGAAGATAAAGGAGGCACAACAAGTAGATGTTTTTGTACAGCAGATTAGATCTGAGTTTGGAGATGAGAAGCGAGAAGGTTTTCATGAGTCAGATGACCAGATGGCATGCTATCATGGAAGGATGATAGTGCCAGATGTGGACAACCTGAGGGAATTAGTCCTGGAAGAAGCTCATTCTTCAATGTATGCTATGCATCCAGGGAGCACCAAGATGTATCGAAACTTGAAGGATATGTATTGGTGGCCTGGGATGAAGAAGGATGTAGCTGAGTTTGTTCTGAGGTGTCCTGTGTGTCAGCAGGTCAAGGCTGAACACCAGAAACCTACAGGGGCAATGCAACCCTTACCCATACCACAGTGGAAGTGGGACCATGTGACCATGGACTTTGTTGTTGGCCTACCTAGGACAAACAAAGGACATGATTCCATTTGGGTAGTTGTTGATAGGTTGACAAAGACAGCGCATTTCTCACCTGTCAAAACAACCTATACTGCTGAAAGGTTATCCCAGATATATGTCCAAGAGATAGTGCGGTTGCACGGAGTTCCTGTCACTATAGTTTCTGACAGAGGTCCCCAGTTTACAAGTCGCTTTTGGGAACAGTTACACAGAGCCCTAGGCACCAAGCTAAGGTTTAGTACAACCTTTCATCCCCAGACTGATGGACAGTCAGAAAGAACTATACAGACCTTAGAAGATCTGTTGAGAGCATGTGTTCTCCAGTTTACCGGGAGTTGGGATCTACATCTAAGCTTGATAGAGTTTGCCTATAACAATAGCTATCAACATAGCATTGATATGGCACCATATGAAGCCTTATATGGTAGACGTTGTAGATCACCCTTGTGTTGGTATGAAACTGGTGAGCACCAGTTGTTAGGCCCTGATCTTGTGCAGCAAACTACAGAAAAGATTAAAGTTATACAACAACAACTTAAGACTGCACAAGATAGGCAGAAGTCGTATGCTGATAAACGTCGTAGACCCCTAGAATTTCAAGTTGGAGACAAAGTGTATCTCAAGGTCTCACCTTGGAAAGGAGTCCTTCGTTTTGGGAAGAAAGGAAAGTTAGCTCCTAGATTTATGGGACCTTATCCAATTGTTGAAAAAGTTGGGAAGGTGGCCTATAGACTAGAGTTACCTCTAGAGTTGCAGAAGCTACACCCTGTGTTTCACATTTCCATGCTGAGGAAATGTCATCCAGATACCGAGTCAGTTCTACAACCTATGGAAGTAGAATTGAATGAAGATATAACGTATGAGGAGGGACCAGTGTCAATCCTCGATAACAGAACTAAAAAGTTAAAGAAGAAGGATATAATCCTTGTAAAAGTCCTCTGGAACCATCGTGGTGTTGAAGAAGCCACTTGGGAACTAGAAGATGAAATGAGAAGAAAATATCCTGCTCTTTTCTTATAAAATGCTTTATCGATTTCGGGGACGAAATCCTTTTGAAGGGGTAAAGAATTTGTAACACCCCTGACCTGGATTATGACCTAAACCTGGAAGTTTTGCCTAAATATGTAATTAATATACTTGTGAACACTCCCTGGCATGTAACTAAGTTCCTCAGGAACATTTACTTTCAATTTCGCTCCTTTTTGTATAAAGTTGTAGCATTGTGTTGTATGCAGGGACCTATGTGCAAATTACCCAGTTTAAGGGTTGAACTTGCAAAATTCACAAGATAAGATGTTCCTTTGATGTTGAGACATCATGAGAATGGTTATGGTAAAGTTTGAGGGATTTCCCAAGCTTGAGCACCAAGGTGCAGCTGTGGAAGCAATTCCCATGCTTAGAAACCCTAATTTGGGGTAAAGTGCAATTTACCCAAATTGAGGGGTCCAAGTTGTAATTCTTAATATCTAGAATATATTTTATGACTCTTATCATCATTTAGAGTAGAAATGATGAAAGGGATACATCATTTAATTATCAGATGAGAAAAATGACCTTTGTAATAGAAATCACCTAGAATGGGTATGAAACCCTTTCATGTATGTACCCTAGTTGAAGGTTGGATTCCTTTACCCTTAGATCTTGAGATTTCATGAGATTTGCATAAGGATAGATAGGTTTGGTCGTGCCCTTGAGCAAGGAGGGGCCTAGATGTGATTTCCAATCTTGTGAGGTCCTTAGGGTGTAAAAGAGGCTAAAGTATATAAGCCCTTTTTCCTTGCAATTAAGTGAACGAACTTTCTTTCCTTCACTTCTCTTCTTTTCTTGCTCAAAAGGCCAAGGATAGCTCTGGAGCTCGGGGGGGGACGACCAACCTGTCCTAGGTAAGAGAACCCCACCTTCTAGCTCGAATTCATGGAGGAATTCACTTTCTAAGGTTGGTTTTGTGGTTAGCTTACTTAGTCTTCTTGTTCTAGCCGACCAAAGCAACGTTTCCTTGGAGAATTCACCCCTGACCAAGTTGTGGAAGCTCAAGGACGCCATTAAAGCTTGGAGCTTGAAGGCTTGGAGCTTTAGGATCAACTTTGAGGCGGGTTTTATAACTCTAAACTTATGCTTTATATGTATGTTCAATTCTTGCAATTTACTTGGTAAATTCTCCTTCTACCTCCCTTCTTCCTTGCACGTTTGCAAGCAAATCAGTGGAGAAACCGACCTTGCTAGAGGTTGAAGATGAGGGGCGTGACTCCCTATGTTACTTTTTCAAATGACCTTGGACCTTTTGGTCCAAACGGTTGCAAACCGTTTGGGTTCAAACGGTTTCAAACCGTTTGCTCTCAAACGGTCTTGCAAGACCGTTTGGATTGAAATGGTCTCAAGACCGTTTGAAAGGGTTGACCAAAGGACGACCGTTTGAGGGTCTGTTCCTAAAATATTGAATTTCATCTCTGCAAAGAATCAAAGTCTAATTCTTAACCAATTGAAAGTTGAAGGCACTTCAACATGAAACCCTAATCGGGTGAAAGAGTGCTGATTTGACATATAGATCTTGTTGAGTTTTGGGTTGAAGGACCCAAACGGTCTCAAGACCGTTTGGGGATTTCTCCAAACGGTCCTAAGACCGTTTGGGCACAACTCAAGACCGTTTGAAGGTCTAGGGTTAAGTTAATCTAATGGTTTGAGGGTCCAAATGTAGGAAATTGATGAATTGATGAAAATTGCTGATTTTGACCTAATTGGACTTCAACCTTAGTCAAAATGACTTGGATTTTGGTCAAACTTTTGGCAAACGGTCTCAAGACCGTTTGGATGAAGTCCAAACGACCTCAAGACCGTTTGGTCCAAGTTTGAGCCCAATTGGAGGTCAATTGATAGGTTCAACCTTGAATTGATTCACATTGTTGAACATTGATGACCAATCGAATTAAAACCCTAATTGAGGAAGATTGAACCCTAATTGGCTTGCAATTGAGGGTCAATTGGATGTCTAAGTGGTTAAGGCTAACCCTGACTAACTCAAATTATAAGTGGTTAGCATAGCTTTAACCATTTGAGGACTTCAACACACATATCCATGAACATTGGTAACCTTTGAACCACTTTGGAAGTCCAAACGGTTTGAGCCCTTTTTGGACCAAACGGTCTCAAGACCGTTTGGATCCAAATGGTCTCAAGACTGTTTGAGACCAAACGGTCTCAAGACCATTTGGGGCCAAACGGTCTCAAGACCATTTGGGCTCAAACGACCTCAGGATCGTTTGGTCCAATCGATCTCAAGTAATTTTGATTAAACGGTTTCAAACCGATTGAAGCTCCAAACGGTTTGGAAGTCAACCCTTCCAAACGGTCTTCACCTCCAAACGGTCTCAACACCGTTTGGGGTCAAACGGTCTCAAGACCGTTTGGGTGGTTGAAACCGTTTGAAGGTTGAAACCGTTTGGAGATTGGTGATGGTTTGTACTTAACCATTTGATGATGTAATTAGTTCAATGATGATTCAATTTAAACCCTAATGGTAACCTAGGTCATTAAGGGACTATGTGATTAGTGAGTTAACCCATGATGGTAATCATGTGGCAAATTACCAAAATACCCTTGAAGGGTCTAAAGGGGTAAAACCTTGTTCTAATCAAACCCTAATCACATGATGTTGATGGTTTGGATTATGTTAGTCAATGGAGACTTATCTCAACCTGATCTAGAGTGGTGTTGTCACCATCTACTAATGAGATAAGAGAAAAAGTATTTCTAGAGAGAGAAAGTATCCTAGAGAGGGAAAGTACCCTTTTAAGGAGGAAACTCAAGTGAGATACTTTAATTACACATGAATGTGCATGATTAGGGAATGACCCACCTATGTGAGGTCATGGAAACCCTATTTATAATATCTAATGGATCTTAATTCTAATTAAGAAGCCTTAATGATGATGTTTCTCTTACATAATGATGTAATGAGTAAAATTCACCATGGAGTGAATAGTAAACCCTAATTTTAGGGTGATGACATGAAAGATGAACAGTAAACCCTAATTGACAGGGTTATTGAATTAAACCCTAGTTGAGGGTGATTCCATGTGAAACCCAAGTTGAGGGTGATTCCATGTGAAACCCTAGTTGAGGGTGATTCCAAGTGAAACCCTAATTGGGAATGCATCCCTAACTATTGAATTGTTTATTATTATCTGTTGAACTAACCATGCAGGTTATTATGAGATAATGGTCATACCAGGTATGAAATACCATGTTATATTCATTGGAAGCATGTCTTAAGCTTTATGAATAGTGAATCATCTTGATGCACTGCTAAGTGACATCTTTTGTGATTTATGGGCTGTAAGAGCCATAAACACTATCAAGGTCATGCTTAACAGATGACTTATGATGAGATAGTTGAGAACAGGTAATTGAAATGAGTTAGGCTTGCTACATTTTAGTATTCTCATATATAGCCATGATGCTAGTGTTTTGTATGATGATATGAATACTGAATGTACCTAACTAATCAAGTGAAATGTAGAGCCCTGATCATAGATCCATCATTGTCAGAATCTAAATGATGGTGAAACAGGTTTTCCTCAGGGAACTCCTGGATCACATACTTTTGAGTATGTGGGGTACATGGATGTGTAGAACCTTACATCCTAGTGTAGGTATTTGATGTAGATTCTTGTAGTCCGTCATACCTTCACTATAAAAGAAAAGGTGAGAGGATGATGTAGATTCTAGTAGTCCATCAGACCCCACCATAAAGTCCTAAAGGTGAGATGTATATCTACACTCCCTTAAAGACACAAACACCGCATCGATAAAAGATAAACAAGAAATCTTCCGATGACGAAGAGAGTACAGAACGCCACTGTAACTCTAAAATAGCGAAGGTCCAGTTTACCCTGGAGAGCTATAACAAAAGATATCCCGCCAGATATCTAACATTCGATCCTCTAACTGACTGAGGAAGATGAGGTCATAAGAATCCGGCTCTTTTAATGACCTATGTATGATACTGATGTGACTTCTTAGCGATCAGTTGGAGTATGAGTGGTAAGCCTCATCTCCACAGGGCATAACAATAATGTTTGAAAAACATAATCAACAGCGTAGTATATCTGTTAGAGTTATCTACGAGTTATTTGATTGATGTTATCTTGAATAGCATAGATGTTCTCATATTTTAATATTGATTGAACTCTTACTCATTATCAGAACTGCTAGTGAATATCTTGAAGGCTCTTATTGCTTTAGTTATTCCCTGCCTTGCTTATAAAGCCTAGTGGAGAGTTATAACTCTCGCTGGGGCAATTATGTATAATTGTCTCACCCCGTAGACTTCTACTTTTTAGGTGGTCGTCGAAGACGGAGGAACAAGAACACAGGTGACCAATCCCAGCAACAGCAGCATCAGGAGCAGTAAATATCTCAGGTGGAGATCTAGCCTGCTTCATGGTGTAGTTAGAGTCAAGTCCTATGTGTCCTCTGTACTCTCAGGTCCTGAAATGTTTTGGAGTATGAATTCTTGAGAATTTTGGTATCATGTTGTATATAATTACTCAAGAAGTAATTGTTAGTGATGTAAACAGTTAATTCCTTTTTATATGGAAAAGGTTTGTGGTTTCAGGCTCTTGTCTCGAAAAGTTTTAATTTCCCGTGATTTTTGTCTTCCGCTGTTTACCGATTGCTTCCGCACATGATTAAATCGGGATTAATTCGTGGTTTGGAGATCGGAGCCCACAGAGGAGGTGAGGAGTTGACTGTCATTCCCAAACCTAACACAGATAGCGTCTTCCCCATCATCAGAGACCTTCTTTAGAGTGGTGAAGAACTGACATATAAGTTACACATAAGTTTGTTCATTAGTAATCTATACATAAAAAAAATCCAATTCACTCTTGAATTCCTAAAATAAAACAAGATACCCAAAGCCTCCATTGTCTCCTACCAGGTGTAGCGGGTGTTAATCACCCTACACGTTAGGCACTCTGGATGCCTCTCCTTATTCAACTAAGTATCCCTCCTGGTTGGGAACTTCTCACACTACACACTTTGCACCTCCTCATGAGGTGCATCTTGCATCTCTTCATCCTCATCATGAAGAAGTAGGAACCTTTAGGCTTGTGGTTGCGGTGCGGTTGAGGAAGTCGAAGGCTATGCTGCTGCAGTAGAAGGTCAAGCTGATGGAAGTGGTGGTGTTACCCTTGAACAGGTCGATTGTTGGTCTACCACATCTCCTAAGATGTGACTCCTCCAACATGGGATCTATCAATGTACTCAAGTCATCTTCCACCATACGGGGTATTTTGTCATGAGAACTAGAGGTAGGTGGTGGTAGTGGAGGTGCAAGAGGCGTCGCTTGAGATGAAGACAATCTATTTTTAGGGAAAAGGCCTTAGGAGATGACCTCTTTGGTTATTGACACCACTGTCTTTGTGACTAACTTCATTTTGGGTGGATTTGGATGGAGAAATGTGAAGAAATTTAGGTTTTTGCAGTTATGGGTATGTGGGGCAGAATGGAGAGAAATGGACTAATTTGGTGGTGAAATGGGGTAGAAATGGTAGGTGGAGGTAGGGGAAATGTTGTGGGAGTGATTGGCAGTTTTTTAGGGGAGGTATATAGGATGAATCAAAGGTGGATATGGCTAGTGTGATGATGCACGACTGCTAGAGTCGCACTGCATGGGTGTTTTGTCATAGAGGAATTAAAAGGAAATGTGTTGGCATGTTACTCAATTGAGTGACTTAAGTGGTTCGGCCCACGGCTAGCACATCCATTTTGTGAAACATGGACATGTTGGATGGCTGGTTCCACATCCGTGCTGGGCCACACTGCCTATGGTGTCTGTCTGGTCACACGGTCATGCTGCCTTGCACGAACGTTCTGGGTCTACTTTTATTTTCTTGATTCCTTCATTGTTCCCTATGTATTTGAGTGTCCCACCACGGTCGTTCCATGGTGCCACAACCATGATGGACACTGTAATAGGTGATTGCACATTGAGTTTCATTAAAACTTCAAAACTTTGAACCAAATGAAAATTTCATTCATTCTCGTCTTACATTTCAGCTGATTTTCTTCATTTTGTTACTCGTTTCACCTGCACATCTAAAAACTAGACAAAAATCATCAAAAACAAGTGTGTATGTTTGTGTTTTATTGAATAAGTGTAAAAATAACCAAAAAGTATCAAAAATGAAAGGTTGGGTGAAAAATTTCCCAAACCTAGGAGGTTAGCCTCCCACTGGTGCTAAGTTTCACACCTTAAGTTGGGCTTCTTGTAGTTCCTTCAATCGTTCAACCATTTGTCATCATCATGTATCCACTCTTTCAATAGATAAATCCCTAATTTACATTCAACAGTTATTACTTGTCCCATTGATCACAAAATCTATCATAAGATCTTCCATCTAGATCTCCTTTTCTTAAGTAATCAGTTGGGATCTTCAAGTGACCATCCTCAACATCCTCATCTCAATCTCACTGAATTGGGGTCTTAAACATATTGATCTTTATCTTCATGTCCATGAAAGAGACCATCTGTGGCAACACATCCCACTATCACACAGACAACTAGGTGTTACGCAAAAATGTGCGGAAAACCCCATAAATCACTATTTACCAAAAACACGGGTTAATTGAAACCGATTGCAGAAAGCGGATAAACTAAGAAACTATTACATTTATATCCTCATCCTGCAAGGAGACATGTTATATAAACATTTACAAGTCTTGATACGTGTCCACAACTTAGGAGATCAGCTATCTAGTCATCACATGAGTTCATCACTTGTTTATACATACATAACGGCCCACATCCAGCCAACAGCAGGATATACAAAGCTTCAACAGCTATACATTGTGAAACAACGTCAAAACTCTCCCAAGGACCTGAGAGTGTAGGGATGACTCTAAGACTCCACTACAAAATGTCCCAAACAACAGCATGTCCATGTCTTGCCTTCTACTGCTCTTCTTGATGCTCGGCCGTAACTCTGCGACCACCACCACGTCTAGCTCGAATACCTAAAAAGGTTATAAAATAGCGGGGTGAGACACACAGTCCCAGTGAGAAACATAACTCCCCGCCAAATCTATAAAACTAAACAAAGATGGAAGTAACAATAGTAGGTAACTGATAAAGGTATAATAAGAGCAGTCTATATAGAAAAGCTATTCATACCATCAAGCTTACCAGGTTGTACGGAGGGCAGATAACCATGTATCTCTTTATGGAACATGATTGACAAGATAAGATTTATAAGATCTTACCACATAACATAAGGAACGTATGAGTAACTGCAAGTTTAACATGATTAACTACGCAAGAAAGCCTCAACTGATGTTTCGTGGTGTGCCTTAAGCAGTAAATACTATTCGGCTGGATTACGAATTATTATTCCCTAAGGAAGTGAGCCATACCATTCAAATCCAACCTTTGGTTGTGAAACCCAAGACGGTGCCATAGAAGGTCAATGGAAGAGTCTGACTCCATGACCTCCCACCTCGTGGTCAGTGCACGAGTACAACACAAGCAGGACCGCAGTCTCGTGCTTAAGTGGCCTCAGCCATAGGTTCAGCTCCATAGGCTACCCTCTGCCTAGCCCGCCTCGGTACAGGTCTCGGCGCTAGTATATTTGAGCCACGGGCCTGTTCACTGTGCTCTGAGCCATGAACGCATTCATGCTCCCATATCACATATCCTGAGCCATGGGCCTGTTCACCATGCTCTACACATATCCCGAGTCCGCAGCTGCACTCACGTCCTCTCTATTTTAGGCTAGAAGAAACCTCGCATATTCAACAATATGCGCTCCGAGTTAACCCGCAGGAGAACCCGTTTCACCATCACCAGCTCCTGACGATGATGGATCTATGGCCAAGACAAACTACATGATATGTTCCACTGTGATTAGTTAGTACATTTTAAGTGGATTGTTGAGGCAACCAAGTTGTAACACATGCAAAACATAAAGCTATATTATTATTACCACCATCATGCTATTCCGGGATCTCAACCCCTCATCAAAGGAAACCACTGCCTCAACATGCATTCTCATCACTTGGGATATCAATCCCAGATCATCATCAGAGGATAACACCTCAACCGGACACTTTAGCCAAACTCAGGTCCTCAGACTAAAACACATTATGCATGTTATCTCATCATCAAGAGTAACCATCAGAGCAGTGTTACTCAAACATATATATATATACCTCATAGCCCTTTACCTGGCTATGCATCTGTATGAAACACCTACATGGTTAGTATATACAATCACCATGGATTAACAGAAGAATCATATTATCAAACATATATGAGTATATGCTTTATCAATCATGCCTCAACCTATGACCATAGACATAGGTCATATCATCACGCAAAGCATCTTATATGTTTATCATTCCTCAGCATTATACATAACATTCCAGATGATCATAACCACATGTAAAGTCATGTCAAGTTACATGAATATAATCTACTACCTCAATTACTATCAAGCATATCAAGGGTCACTATCATAAACCAAACGTGATAGCAAGAACAAGATCTAGCACATCGGTAGAAGAGATAAGACCCGCACTAGAAGTGCCCACGACCCTCACCAAAGGTGTGACGGGTAGGGCACCCTCACAAAAGGTAGTATCGGGCAGGGTACTCAGCATAGTGTGACGCCCGACACTCAAGCCATATATCGGCCAAGCAAACCAGCCAAGATAACGGCTACCACCTCAGGGTGTAACGGGCAACCCTAGGTGTCGCGCACCTCATGTGTCATGCAACGTTGTGTTGTGCACCACATGTATTTCGGGAAACCAAAGCGTGCAGCTCAACCGAAGAGGCATATCGTGCAACGGCATGTCGCGCACTAGGTGTATCGGGTAGCACACACACAGCAAGGCATAACACCCAAAGGATGCAACTCTAACGGGCGACAAAGGAAGCATAACGTCCAACTGATCTCATGCTATCGGCCAACACACAAGACTAGGGCCAAGGGGTGACGCCCACCACAGAACTAGCTAACAGAGCTTCCACATCATCAAGGTATAACGACACCAGGCCTCCTCCTAGGTTAAGTGTGTTGGGCAGGGAACTCAACATAGTGTGACGCCTGACACAACAAGGCAAGAACCAAATGTGTAATGCCCAACACAACCACATCAAGTCAACCAAGGCTCTAGGCCAAAGAAGGATATCGGGCAGCATCACCTCCAAGACCATATCGGGAAAGATGCTACCCAACTAGGTCGTCATCAACCTCAAGCACAAGGGCACCAAACCCTAAGGATCAAGAAGATGGCTCACCTCTCAAAAACCAAGAGAGAGGGGTCTTGCACACCTTTTTATCACCAATCGGGCAACCCAAGGATCAACCATAACCAAGGTCTACAACCACCACAAAGCTCACATCTCGAATCTATGGTGAGAGAAGGGTGTTGCTCAAGCAACTAGAATACAAGTTCACCTCTCAACTTAAACGAGAGAGGAGTATTTCCCATATCACTAGAGTTCAAGCTCACTTCTCTAGATCAAGGAGGGAGAGGGGTGTTTCTCAACAAGAAACCCTAGAACAAGGTTCGGCCTACAAGGTGCAACTAAACAAAAAACCAAACTAGCAACATATATAACCGATTATGGTCATAAGAAACATACAAGAACATAGAGGGTAGTTAGGGTTAGGAGTTATGTAACCCGCCTTAAGCAAGCTTCAAGATCCTAGAACCAAGCTTCCAAGCTCCACCACAAGAAGAAAGCAAGGCACTCTAGGGTTCGGCCACCACTAGAGGAAGAAGGAGACTCTAAGGCAAGGATCGGCCACCAAGCTTGCAAAAGAAGAGGGTGTCGTGCACCAAGGGAGAGGGAGACTAAGGAACTAAAGGGATCCTTAGCAAGAGAAAGGAAACACATATATAGAAGAGGATGGAGGAGAAACCAAGGTAAGACAAGGCAAGGTGTCGCCCACCTAGGGACACTTTTCCATGGGCAATGCCACCACTCTAGCATGTCTTAAACACATGTCCAAGGCCATTGCCACATGCAAGCATCAAGCACCAAGTGTCCACTAGTGGTGACACAAACGAGGTCAAAGGGGTCAAAGAGGTCCATGGGCGACACACCTCCACACCATGGCTGACACACACCCTGGGCGACACAGCCATGTCCGACACACCTAGGCCGACACAAGGTCCAAAAAGGCAAAGGCAAGGCCCAACAAGGCTCAACCAAGCCCAAGGCAACACAAGCAATGAGCCCAACCCTTCTTCTCAACACTAGAGGAAGCAAGGAGAGGGAGGAACACCTCACATGGTGACAAACTTTCCCAAAAACCCTAGACTTGGGTTAATTGCAAGTAGCACATCCAGCTCTCAACAAAGCACCAACAAACCCTAATCACCACTAAAGGTGATTAGCAAGCAACTAAGCATCAGGGTTAAGCAAAGCAAACTAGATAAGCCCTAAACAAAGGTCAAGGTCCTTACAAGCTATAACCCTCTACAAAGGGATTTCATCCTCGAAATCCGAAGAGAAAAGCGAGGGATACTTCCTCATCATCTCTTCCTCAAGCTCCCACGTGGCTTCCTCAACGCCACGATGATGCCAAAGAACCTTCACAAGAACCAGGTCCTTCCTCTTTAGCTTCTTAACTCTTTTGTCATGGATCATCACATGACCTTCCTCGTAGGTCACATCTTCATCAAGCTCAACTTCGACTGGCTGTATCACTGTTCCTGTATCCGGATGCCTTTTATTTAGCATACTGACATGGAACATTGGATGTAACCTATGCAACTCTGGCGGCAGCTCTAAATCATAAGCTACCTTGCCCATACATGCTATGATTGGGTATGGCCCCATAAATCTGGGTGCTATCTTACCCTTCCGGCCAAACCTTAGCACACCTTTCCATGGCGAGACTTTAAGATACACTTTGTCTCCTACCTGGAACTCCAAAGGTCGTCGGCGATTATCTGCATAAGACTTCTGCCTGTCCTGTGCCGCTTTCAGCTGTTGTTGTATCACTTTGATCTTTTCTATTGTCTGATGTACTAACTCAGGACCCAAAAGCTGATATTCACCAGACTCATACCAACACAACGGAGATCTACACTTCCTGCCATATAAGGCCTCATAAGGAGCCATGTCAATGCTCCGCTGATAACTATTGTTGTAGGCAAACTCTATCAGACTGAGATGTATGTCCCAAATGCCTAAGAACTGCAAAACACAAGACTGAAGGAGATCCTCCAAAGTCTAAATAGTCCTCTCAGACTGTCCATCTATCTGTGGATGGAAAGCGGTGTTGAACCTCAACTGTGTTCCCAACGCCTTATGCAACTATTCCCAGAAACAACTCATGAACTGAGGACCTCTATAAGAAACTATCGTCGTTGGCACACGGTGCAAGTGTACTATCTCATCTACGTATACCCAAGCGAGCTTCTCGACTGTATATGTTGTCTTTACAGGTATGAAATGGGCAGACTTCGTCAATCTGTCCACTATTACCCAAATGGAATCATGATTCCTAGTTGTCCTGGGTAGACCAACTACGAAATCCATGGCTATATGATCCCATTTCCACTGCGGTATCGGCAGGGGTTGTAACGTACCTTCCGGCTTCTGATGCTCAACCTTGACTTGCTGACATACCGCACACCTAGCCACAAACTCGGCTACATCTTTCTTCAAACTAGGCCACCAATACAAGTCCTTCAGATTATGATACATCTTGGTGACTCCTGGATGCATAGCATACATCAACGTGTGTGCTTCCTCGAGCACTAGATTCCTCAGATCATCATCATCGGGGACCACCATCCTATCTTGATAGAAAACTAGTCCATCCTCAGACTCATGGAACCCATCACGCTTTTCGCTACCAAACTCTGACCTGATCACCTGCACTGTATCATCTGTTTGTTGTGCATCTTTGATCTGCTGTCTCAACGTAGGCTTGACTTGCATATGTGCTAAAAGTCCAGCTAACAAGGAAACTTCCATCTGCACATTCATCTGCCGCAAGGAAACAAGCATATCCCATCTATGGCATACCAAGGAACTCAACTGTGCCTTCTTTGTAGAGGGAGAAGAAGACTTTCGGCTAAGCGCATCAGCTACCACATTCACCTTACCAGGATGATACTCAATGGTGTAGTCATAATCATTGAGCTCCATCCATCGACGCTGTCGCATGTTTAGCTCATTCTGTGAAAAGATGTACTTCAGATTCTTATGATCTGTAAAGATCTGGCATACCTCCCCGTAAAGATAGTGTCTCCAAATCTTTAACGCATGAACCACTACTGCCAACTCCAAGTCATGAGTCAGATAGTTCTCCTCGTGTTTCTTAAGCTGTCACGAGGCAAAAGAAACCACATGATCTTCCTGCATCAGCACACAACCTAAACCTTTCTTGGAAGCATCGCAGAAAACAACATAGCCCTTCCCAGGCTCTGGTAGGACTAACACTGGAGCACTAGTCAGCTTCTCCTTCAAACTTTGGAAAGCTTGCTGGCAACGATCAATCCAGAAAAAAGGTACATCCTTTCTGGTCAACTTTTTCATCAGCAACGCAATCGCACTGAAGTCCTTGATAAACCTCCGATAGTATCCTGCTAAACCCAGGAAACTACGAACTTCTACCGGCGTCTTCGACTATTCCCATTCTACAATAGATTCCACCTTCTTTGGGTCCACTTTGACTCCTTCTGCAGATATCACATGACCCAAGAAAGTTACTTCTTCCAACCAGAACTCACACTTACTGAACTTGGCATACAACTGATGTTGGCGAAGAAGAGTCAACACTAGTTGAAGATGTTGCTCATGCTCTTTCCTGTCCCGACTACAGATCAAGATGTCATCTATAAAGACTACAAAAAACTGATCTAGGAACGGATGGAACACTCGATTCATCAAATCCATGAAAGCAGCAGGCACATTGGTTAGCCCAAACAACATAACCACAAACTCAAAGTGACCATATCTCGTCTAAAAAGCTGACTTTGGTATGTCATCCACCTTAATCCTCAACTGATGATACCTGGATCATAGATCAATCTTTGAAAACACTGTAGCACCACACAACTGATCAAATAGATCGTCTATCCTCGGTAACGGGTACTTGTTCTTGATTGTGACCTTGTTCAATTGTCGGTAGTCTATACACAACCGCATCGACCCGTCCTTCTTTTTAACGAACAGCACTGGAGCACCCCAAGGTGATGTATTCGGTCAGATGAAACCTTTCTCCAACAGCTCTTGCAACTACTTCTTAAGCTCTGCCATCTCTACTGGAGCCATCCTATATGGTGTCTGCGCAACTGGTTGTGTTCCTAGAACCAAATTGATCTCGAAATAAATCTCTCGGGGTGGAGGAACACCGGGGAACTCATCAGGAAACACAACCACAAACTCTCGAACAACCAACACCTCCTCCAGGCTAGGACCTTTCGCCTTGGTATCCACAACGTGAGCTAAGAATGCTTTACATCCTTGTCGTAACAACTTTTCTGCCACCAAAGTTGATACTAGACATGTAGGGAGAATCTTCCTATCTCCTTGGAAGATCCACTTCTCTCCATCATCATCAAACACAGCCTGCTTGGAACTACAGTCCAAAACAACCTTATACTTCTCTAAGGTATCTATCCCAAGGATCACATCGAAACCACGCATATCAAGTGGTATAAGATCCACTTGTATACAATGTCCCGAAAAAGATAAGACACAAGATGGACACTCCTCTCGAATAATCGAGGAACCATCAAGAGGGGTTTCTAACAACAAGCTATCCTTCTTACAACTAACAGGTAAACGACAGTTTTCAAGCATACAATAGGCGATAAAGGAGTGTGTAGCACCTGGGTCAACCAGAACAGATATAAAGCAAGAAGAAGACATATCAGAATGAAATAACTCCATCTGACTTGTCACCACTCGCGGGTTGACTATCGTCTCCGGATGACTCATGGCATAGAATCGAGTCGTTGCTTGCTGTCCACGTCCTCTGCTTTCTTAAGCAGACGACCCCCCTTACGATGCTTGACTGCATCCTCACCCTCTGCTACTATTGGGCTACTGTCTATCTGACCCTTATTGATTCTATCTCAGCTACTGCGTCACTTCAACATCTCTACTGGGGCAATTGAACCTGAAATGCCCGATCTGCCCACACCGATGGCATGCCCTATCATCAATCTGCATCCTAGATGGCCCTGTCACTGCCACAGAAGTTGTACTATGTCCCTTTGATGGTGAAGAAACATATCCTCTTCCCTTACTCGGAGACCACTGCGATGGTACACTGGAACCTCTCATCACGGAAGGTGCTGAAAACCTTGGCTTCTTGAAGCCACCAAACCTCTGACCCTGGAACTAAACATGCCTCTTCTTAGACATGGATTCTCTTTTCTCCCTGACTGACCGTTCGATCCTCCAGACAGATTCCACAAATGTGGCAAACCGTTCACGATTCTCCAATGCAGAAGCAGGTGTTGTCAGCTCAGCACTCAAGCCTTTCTCAAAATGTCTGATCCGCTCGTCATCTATCGTTGCCATGTGAGGACAAAACCTCAACAAGTCCATGAACTTGGCCTTGTACTCGGTGATGTTCATCGTTCCTTAGCGCAAGCACTCGAACTGGCTGATCTTCTCATCCAGATACGTCTTCAGAAAGTATCTGCTGACAAACTCGTGCCGAAAAACCTCGCAACCGATTACCTCACCAGGTCGCTTCTCCTCCTCGATGGTCCACTAGTGACCAGCACTACCCTTCAGAAGGTAGACAGCGTGCTTGACTTTGCCTGCTTCGGGGATGTCGAGGATTCGGAAAGCCTTCTCAAGACTTGTCAGCCACAGATCTACATCCGCTGGATCAGCCATTCCAACATAATCTGAAGCTCCGACTCGGCGAAGCCGCACAAAGGTCTTCCCAATACCCGATGTTTCACCATGGGGAGCCTGTGCTCTCAGCGGAGGCACTGGTAATCTCTCTACCATGAGATTCATCGTAGCCATCATCTGCCCCATAAGTTGTTGGTAGGTAGGGTTTTCGAGAATGGCTGGGTCAAGTTGGGGGATCTCAGGCACCCGATCTTCATGTGCCTGTCCTATAGCTCCATCAACTGATGCAGCATCACTGTTCTTGGAAGCATGTTCTTCATGGTTTCCAGACATCTTGGCTTTTTCTTCCGTTGAGGGCAGAAGATGATTGTAAGAAAATCTGGAAAATGCACAAGAACAGACACAACCTAGTCCTAAATCCCTGTAGACTTAGCGAACCTAAGGCTCTGATACCAAAACTTGTGGCAACACATCCCACTATCACACAGACAATGAGGTGTTATGCGAAAACATGCAGAAAACCCCATAAACCACTATTTACCAAAAAACACAGGTTAATTAAAACCAATTGCAGAAAGCAGATAAACTGAGAAACTATTACATTCAGATCCTCATCCTGCAAGGAGACATGTTATATAAACATTTACAAGTCTTGATATGTGTCCACAGCTTAGGAGATCAGCTGTCTAGTCATCACATGAGTTCATCACCTGTTTATACATACATAACGGCCCACATCCGGCCAGCAGCAGGATATACAAAGCTTCAACAGCTATACATCATGAAACAACGTCAAAACGCTCCCAAGGACCTGAGAGTGCAGGGATGACTCTAAGACTCTACTACAAAACAATCAAAACATCAGCATGTCCATCTCTTGCCTTCTACTACTCTTCTTGCTTCTCGGCCGCAACTCCGCGACCACCACCATGTCTAGCTCGAACACCTAAAAAGGTTATAAACTAGCGGGGTGAGACACACAGTCCCAGCGAGAAACATAACTCCCCGCCAAAACTATAAAACCAAAGGAAGATGGAAGCAACAATAGAAGGTAATTGATAAAGGTATAACAAGAGCAATCTATATAGCAAAGCTATTCATACCATCAAGCTTACCAGGCTATACGGAGGGCAGATAACCAAGTATCTCTTTATGGAACATGATTGACAGCCTATGTCTATGGTCACAGGTAGGGTACCCTCACAAAAGGTAGTATCGGGAAGGGTACTCAGCATAGTGTGATGCCCGACACTCAAGCCATATATCGGCCAAGCAAACTAGCCAAGATAACGACCACCACCTCAGGGTGTAACGGGCAACCCTAGGTGTCGCGCACCTCATGTGTCGTGCAACGCCGTGTCGTGCACCACATGTATTTTGGGCAACCAAAGTGTGCAGCTCAGCCGAAGAGGCATATCATGCAACGACACATCACACACTAGGTGTATCAGGAAGCACACACAGAGCAAGGCATAACACCCAAAGGATGCAACTCTAACGGGCGACAAAGGAAGCATAACATCCAACTAATCTCATGCTATCGGCCAACACACAAGGCTAGGGCCAAGGGGTGATGCCCACCACAGAACTAGCTAACAGAGCTTCCACATCATCAAGGTATAACGACACCAGGCCTCCTCCTAGGTTAAGTGTGTCGGGCAAGGAACTCAACATAGTGTGATTCCCGACACAACAAGGCAAGAACCAGATGTTTAACGCCCGACACAACCATATCAAGTCAACCAAGGCTCTAGGCCAAAGAAGGATATCGGGCAGCATCACCTCCAAGACCATATCGGGCAAGATGCTACCCAACCAGGTCGTCATCAACCTCAAGCACAAGGGCACCAAACTCTAAGGATCAAGAAGATGGATCACCTCTCAACAACCAAGAGAGAGGGGTCTTGCACACCTTCTTATCACCAATCGGGCAACCCAAGGATCAACCCTAACTAAGGTCTACAACCACCACAAAGCTCACCTCTCGAATCTATGGTGAGAGAAGGGTGTTACTCAAGCAACTAGAACACAAGCTCACCTCTCAACTTAAACGAGAGAGGAGTATTGCCCATATCACTAGAGTTCAAGCTCACTTCTCTAGACCAAGGAGGGAGAGGGGTGTTGCTCAACAAGAAACCCTAGAACAAGGTTCGGCCTACAAGGTGCAACTAAACAAGAAACCAAACTAGCAACATATATAACCGATTATGATCATATGAATCATAAAAGAACATAGAGGGTAGTATAGTTAGGGTTAGGAGTTATGTAACCCGCCTTAAGAAATCTCCAAGCTCCTAGCACCAAGCTTCCAAGCTCCACCACAAGAAGAAAGCAAGGCACTCTAGGGTTCGGCCACCACTAGAGGAAGAAGGAGACTCCAAGGCAAGGATCAACCACTAAGATTGCAAAAGAAGAGGGTGTTGTGCACCAAGGGAGAGGGAGACTAAGGAACTAAAGGGATCCTTATCAAGAGAAATGAAACACATATATAGAAGAGGATGGAGGAGAAACTAAGGTAAGACAAGGCAAGGTGTTGCCCACCTAGGGACACTTACCCATGGGCAATGCCACCACTCTAGCATGTCTTAAACACATGTCCAAGGCCATTGCCACATGCAAGCATCAAGCACTAAGTGTCCACTAGTGGTGACACAAACGAGGTCAAAGGGGTCAAAGAGGTCCATGGGAGACACACCTCCACACCATGGCTGACACACACCCTGGGCGACACACCACAGGCCGACACAGCCATGGCCGACACACCTAGGCCGACACAAAGCTCACTTGCCTGACACAAGGTCCAAAAAGGCAAAGGCAAGGCACAACAAGGCCCAACAAGACTCAACCAAGCCCAAGGCAACACAAGAAACGAGCCCAACCCTTCCTCACAACACCAGAGGAAGCAAGGAGAGGGAGGAACACCTCACAAGGTGACAAACTTGCCCAAAAACCCTAGACTTGGGTGAATTGCAAGTAGTACCTCCATCTCTCAACAAAGCACCAACAAACCCTAATCACCACTAAAGGTGATTAGCAAGCAACTAAGCATCAGGGTTAATAAAAGCAAATAGGATAAGCCCAAAATGTAGGTCAGGGTCCTTACACTATCATTGTGTGCAACTATGTACATGTATCTTGACATTAGTTGTAGATAATATTTACCTTCCCAAGATGATGGAAATCTTCCTATCCTCTGGGTCCACGTCAAGAACAAAGAAATCCGTCGGGAACACCGCTTCCTTTCTTTGTGTATCATCACTAGAACACCATCCACTCTTTCTTTAGGCACTTACTGGAGCACTCCTCCAATTGGAGAGTGCAATGAGTCAGTTTCAACTTAACTAATCCCAGCTCCACATAGACAATATATGACATCAAAATTACACTAGATCCCAAGTCAAGTAGGAATTGGTTTATGCAATGTTCCCCTATGTATCTAGGTATGAGTGGGGCTCCTAGATCTTTCCTCTTCATAGTAAGTGAGTGTTGGATGATAGAGCTCACTTGTTCAGTAAACTAGATTTTCTTAAGCATCCTCCATGTTGACTTCCTCTTCACAGTACACAAGTCCTTGAGAAACTTAGTATAAGATGGAATTTTCTTGATAGCATCCAACAAAGGGATATTCACCTTACTTTCCTAAACATATCTAGAATGCCAACATTGTGTTTTTGCCTCCTCTTCAATGTCGAGGGCTCATCCAATGCTTTAGGGAATGGTGGCTCACTTTCTTTTGTCTTATTTACATCAACATGATTTTCTTATGGCATGCCATGACGTGGAACACTAGGGATGGTAGAACCTATAAAAGAGGGTGTGTGGTGGAGCACACAGTATCACATAATCAACATGAGGTGTCACATAATCATCTTCAACAATTTCAATCACAATATCACCATTTGGCTTCTTTGGAACTATTTAATCAACATTCCTTTGTCTTGTGGGCTTGTCAATAGATATTTAACTCCTTAGAAATGTCACAACACCACCTTGCTCATGGTGGAGAGGGGGAGTGGGTTGTGTCTATGGAGGAGGTGGAGGTGACACTAGGTGTTGGAATTGAGGTTGAGGAGAAAATTGAGGGTGGTAAGTGAAGTGGAAATATGATTGTGGTGACAGAGGTGGCAGAGGTATATAAGGCTTAGGATGGCCTTGAAAGTGATATATGGGATGAACTTGCATAGTATGTGGACTACACAAAACTCGAAATGAATCCATTGATTTTCTTGATTTATTGAGATTCATTATGGGTTGGGTGGGTGGTTTTTCTTCCTCTTGAAGAGAAAGTATTGACAAGAGATTCTCCACTTTTTCCTCAAGCTTTGTCACATAGATTTTTACATCATCAGAACTTTTCAACATAGAGAGAACTTCATCCTCAAACATTGAGTTGTATCTTGTACTTTGTTGTTCCATGTATCTATAAGAACGAGGTGCCTTCACTTCTTCAACAAAAGATTCAATAGAATTAATTGAATGACAAGGAACACTTTCTACTTGGTTCTTCATAAAGCTCATCATTTCTTCAAGAATCTTCATAATATGTCGGGTTGAATCACTAGGAGATGAAGGTGTCACACCAAAGGGTCGATCATCATCATTAATCATAGTATAAGCTTGTATCATTGAATTCTCCGCCAATTGTTCAAACATAGGCCATGTCTCCTCAGGTGTCTTATCCATAAAGGCTCCTCCACAAGAAGAAACCATTGTAGCTTAACTCATTGGAGAGAGACTAGAGTAGAAGGATTGCACAAGCTACCACAAAGGGATATCATGGTGTGGACACTCCCTCAACATCTTTTGAATCTCTCCAAAGCATCATGGAACCACTCATTAACCACTTGATCGAAACTCACTATGGTATGATGCATTTGTGTAAACCTTGCAATGGAGTATAACTTCCTTAATAAGGCATTTTAGTCTATTCCCAATTTATGAT
This sequence comes from Alisma plantago-aquatica, assembly GCA_963693085.1. Lineage (NCBI taxonomy): Eukaryota > Viridiplantae > Streptophyta > Magnoliopsida > Alismatales > Alismataceae > Alisma > Alisma plantago-aquatica. Next base: position 1,008,200,145 of record OY856409.1, read on the forward strand.
GTCTCTTATTGAACCATACCAATACATGTATTTTCCTTTGAGGGAGAATGAGAACAACGTCAACTTCATTGCATCATATTGTTTGTTGGCATCTTGAAGGTAGAGCATACTTCAAGAAAATAGTCCTAGTGCTTGTAGGGGTTCTCAATATTTGAGCCATAGAAGGTGATCAGGAGCCCAATAAGACCTGGAGGGATGGAGAATTGCTCCCCTAGCATTTGATCAACTCTATTAGCAATTGGTGATTTGTAGTTTCTAGGCATGAAGTATTCATGGAGTGGCTTGGGAGGTGCATTCTAGCCTTCCATCTTAGCTTCCCCAGGTTTCTTGTCACATGGACAAAGGCACAACCAACTAAAAGAAAACAAGTTAGCAAACCAATATGCATAAAGAATACAAATAATATAGAATAAAGAATAGCAATGGCAAGGCCAATAGGAAAATATCAAAGAAAAACTAACAACCTAGGTTGCCCCTTTCTCCTCGACAACAACTCCCAAAAACTTGGTGCATTTTTCCACTCCCTTGAATTTACACACCTAAATGAATTGAATTGTGATTTGATGCACACCTAAAACGCTCAAACACTCAAGAGGAGTCTTTCAAAATTCATAAAGCCAAGGGGTTGTGTTATAGTATAAGAGGGTGGCAAGTTAGGGGTTGAACCCAAGAGAGGGGGGAAATAGAGCTAAGTTTGTTTTGGTTAGGTTCCTAATACATAGTCTAGGGTTGTAAGGGTTTAAAGTTTGATGTTGACTTAATTACCCAAAGGTTTAACAAGCAAACAATTGAAGGAAGCAACAGAATAAAACCTAAGCAAGCCCTAAATAATTAATTCTAAAGAGCAAGAAATGGAAAGCTAAGCAAGAAAAGGGAGAAAACTACACTAATTCATGCAAGAAGAGCTCTACACTACACTAATCTATCAATGAAGACTAAAAGACGATTAAATATCTAAACTAGAAGAACAAGGCAACAACAAGGCAATGGACTAATTAAACAAGTAAAGGGCTAAACAAGTAAACACTACCTAAGTGAGGGCAATTAGGGTTTTGATGTAATTAAGAGAAGTGTGGGCTGTTTTGGGGAATGCACTTGTCAATTGGGTTGGGATGATAGAATGTAAATATTATTCTTTCATTTGGATACCAACCAAACAACAAGATAAATGCTAATGGATTGACCTAAACTACTAATTTGAATGGATAGGGTAGGTGTGTATAGGATAACTAATCCCTATCACCTCCTACCCACCCTTGTGAAGCTAATTTGGATTAGGGTTTAGGTGGAATTAAATTAGGATCTAATCGAGTCTAGGTTTCTAGGATAGAATCTTCTAGGGAAATTAGGGGCCGAGGGTAGTAATGGAAGGGTGAAATGAGGTTTTAGACCTCATATCACTTACATTCTATCCTTGAGAAGGCTCCAAGATAATTACACTAAATGCATATATACTAGATACTTAGATCTCTCACCTAGGTGTAGGAGACTTGATTAGCATGTAGGAATGGCTAACTAGGGATCCATTACATGGGCCTAGGAGCAATTCCCAAAAAGAGCTACATACAAGCAATTTCCCAAGAATCTTAGGTTCAAGCACAAGCCACAAAGAAATTTATGGAAAATGAGAAACAAATAGAACACAATCATTAACAAATGAAATTACAATGTTTACATATCAATTTCCTCCAACTTGGTATCAAAGTAACGTTTTCGACTCCCAAACAACACACCTAAGGGGCCTAGCTACTCATAGAACAAGAAAATACAAAAATGGAGAATAAAGAGGTAGAAGTAACCATGGAGCTTGGTGTAGACGAAGTATCCTCCTCTCCAACAGATGTAAGAGGGTGATCCTATTGGCTAAATTGGACATTAACATACCCTTTATTTTGATGATGACAAACATTTCATTCTTGTGGAGTGCTACTTGAGTACTTTAAGGTTCAAGAAAGTAAGGAGATCATAGTAAGTGGATAATTAAAGATCAATACAAATTGAAGATCAATGCATTTAAATGTTTATATTTTCACGATTGTACTCAATCTAAGTACATGTACAAATATATAATATATAAGTACTTATATATCATGTAAATCAAGTTGTTAGATCTTTTCTATACACTCATAACCCTTAGTTAGGATCCCCTAGAGATAGAGTCATTATCATCCATTAGAACACACATTTAATAGGTGGTTCAAAAACCTAAAACAAGAACAACCTCAGTCAAGAAACTAGTCGACCAAGACACCCTCGGTCAAAGTTTTTGTCGATCGAGAACCACCTCGGTCAAACATACTGAGCACTGGAAAAAATCTGACACATTTGCTCTCTAAAACATGTTTCGATCGAGAATATGGTCAACCGACCCAACCTCGGTCCAAAGCAGAAGACTGTTAGACCAAGTACTTGGGAGTTGGGAGTTGGAAATAGATGTTGGTACACATTTGCATTCAAGCCAGGCTCGGTCGAAGAATAGCTTGACCGAGACATGGTCGGTCGACAAACTTGTCGACCGAGAAGGGTTCTCGGTTGTTCTTCCAAACTCGAACAAATTAGCCATTTCTAACCAACTACGTTCTATCTAACATCTAGTTAATCACTAAGAACACTCTAGACACTCCCTAAAACGTCCCTAAACACTTGCAACCCATTTCTATAAATAGGAGAGGTCTTAGGATACCTCAATGACACAAGCTGCTACACTTGAGCATTCATTCTAAAGAGAAACAAAGTTGAGAATCACTTACTATTCTCTTCCTTGTGCTCCAAAATTGTGTCCTATAGATACTATCTCCTAGATACCACATAGCAATGTTCATTTTAAGTGGATATAAGATCTAAATGCTTGATATAGGAATCAAGGCGATGTACTTCATTGGTTAAATATTTCTTTGTTCCAATCTATTTTTATTATATTGTACTTTGTTCTCCTTGACTACTCCTAGGGTTGGAGGTTGTTGAAAGAAGATGGCTTGGTTCTACTTCAACAAAATGAAGGCTTCTCCAAGGTGTGCTTGAGTTTACTTCAACAAGGCTGCTTCAAAGGAGGTTGGATCTACTTCTAGGTGAAGGCTATCTCAAGGTGGTGGATCTGCTTCAAGGAAGTGAAGGTTGCTTCAAGGTTGCTTGAGGTTACTTCAAGAAGGATGCTTCAAAGGAGGTTGGATCTACTTCTAGGTGAAGGTTATCTCAAGGTGGTAGAGATACTTCAAGGTGGTGAAGGATTCTCTAAGGTTTCTTGAGGTTAGTTCAAGAAGGATGCTTCAAGGAGGTTGAGGCTACTTCAAGGAGAAGGCTACTTCGAGTGGAAGGTGATTGTATTTTGTTGTAACATCTTTGAGAGGTAAATTGTAACAACCCCGCCTCCCAGTAACCCCCAATTAAGGGAGACCAAGAGGTCAGAGTCGTTATCCCAATTTCTGGATCAATGGTTCGACAAATAATCAATAACAATTATTAAATTCTACCAGCTATACTGAAATATGGTAAAAATAAAAACTTTGCCTAACTTTTGAAAACTTGGATATCTAAACTTCTATCCACATATGAAATCTACTCTAACTAATCCTCCTTGTATTTTAATTAATGTATTTCACAATATGACGATTTACTATTTGTCCTTTTGGCTTGTACCTAAAATGCCGACAAACAAAATGTCAGTCATCATAAAACTAGTATGTGGGGGAAATAATAATCATGCAATTATCCATAACAACGTATTGTAGTCAATTACAGTTTAACAATCAACTTTATAATTTAAATATAACTACACAATTCATGCGTACCCTATCCTCTGCACTGTCCCTATAGTGGACCTGGATGCTACCTTCCTTATGGTAGATCCCCATTAAACCCCTCATGATCCCACCTAACAGGTGAACCAGTTTCTAGGGTTGAGTCACATGGCAATACCCGTAGTTAGCCCACTCCTTAACTCATGGCATGCTAAAGAGTCTCATAGCACTACACGTGGGTAGCCCAATTTCTAACTCATGATAACCTAGACCTTGCTCTAGGCTACCCCCTTTTAGCCTTTGCAAAGCCTCAGAGGAGGACCCGGATCTAAGCCAATTATATATATATGTATATATATATAGTGATAATCATAGTCACTTTATAGTTGCATGAAATAAATAGGCATCCAACAATTATTTTCAAGAAACTGATAAAACGTTCAGGAATCGTCGTGAAACTAAAGTGATTATTCATAAGCGTAACCACATACCTGTCAGGATGATAGAATAATCCATGCAAGTAAGAAATCCAAGCAAGAAAGCACACATAATAAGATCCTGAAATATGCATACAATTTCCTATTATTGATCATGCCATCAAGATCTATTAAACCTAACTTGCTTCCTAGGGTTTCTAGTCCACTTTTAGGGTTTACTTTGCAATTAGGGTTTTACTTCCCCTTACTCTTTCAAACCCTAATTTTCTCATCTAGCCTTCACGAAAGTTATTAAGGTTACCTTTTAACAACACATAACCTTAATTTCAGAAACAACACAATTAATCATCAATTAAGTCCATTACTCCTATTTGACATTAAAGCTACCATTTTTATCCTTTTAATCCATGACAAAATCATTATGCTCATTTATCATCAATTCATAGTTCATTATGGTCTAATTCACATATGAATTCTAATTGTCATTAATTCTACCTTTATCCATTAGAAAACCCTAATTACTACATTAAGGGTATTTGTCCACTTTTATACTTGAAAAATCTTAGAATTATCATATCTCAACTTTATTCACAATTTTGAATAATTAAAACCGTTATGAGTCACATTTACTAATATTAGGGTTGCAAGGCCCATTAAAGCATATTAACATATCAAAACCCCAAATTAAGCTATTTAGCCCAGGGATTATCTTCTTAGACATTCAATACCTCTCTTTATTATCAACAAGATAATATGCTTGTAGAGTATCCATATTAATCATCTCTATTCCATAGAATCATCAAGTTAGGGTTTTTGTCATATTAGAACATTAAAGTTAGCAACTTTATCTCCTTTTCGAACTAAGATTATATTCATGCTATAAAACTATTTTTAATGGGTTCCTTGCATTTTTCTAATCAAAATTCATATATTATATGTGCCAAACAGAGCTACCCATTATCTTCTATGAATTTTGCAACATTATTATTTTAGGACCAATCATAGCTTGACATGTCAGCTTTATCAGATTTTTGTTTATTGGCGGACCAGCTAAATAAAAGAGTCGATTTACCTCTCTACCCTTATGGGTAATGTGCAGCCCCAGGGGCCCTCGCGTCATTTCGCTCCTATCATCTCCTTCCTTGCGATTCTCACGGTTGCCTGCTGCGATGATTTGTGTCGGTGTTCTCCTGCACGTCTGCTGCACAGTGAGGCCATGGCTTCGACGCCATCTTCCCCCCACATCGTCTCCCCTCGCTACAACTCCAGTGCTTCGGTCTGCTGCACCGCCACAGATGCCCGCCTCGCATCCACGTCAGGGATTATCCGCCAGTTATGTGGCAGGACCCTCAAGCCCTGTGCGGATATAGCAACCGACTGCGGAGCTTCTTCCACGGCTCCAGGAAAAGGAGTTGTGAGGAGGGAAGACCTGCAACTGGTCTGGGTAGGGTGCTCTGCCGGTGCAGCAATGGGAAAGGGGGGTGGTTCCAAACTAGTAAGGAACCTCGGTCTGCCTCACCCCAACCGCCAGCAGCGCCATGGTGCACGACGGTGGCTCACATCACTCTACCTACTCATCCTACCTCGACACCAGGCAGAGCTGCCCACCCATCTGTATCACTGAACGGCTACACCCAGGGGACTTCATCCATGGTGTTAGCAAACCCTCCATGCTGCTATCATAGGTTAGGTCAACGGCCACCCCTTCATGTGTGCGATTAACATTGGTTAGGAGAGAAACCAAATGGATGAGATGGGAGAGGAATGAAGGGCTGAAGATAAACATGCCCACACCACATGCCTGGAGATGTCGGGGATCTGCCATCCTCTCTAATGTGTACCCTTTATATAACATTAGGGTTTGTGTGTTAATGGATTTATGTTCACGTTATACATCATTGCGTAAGGAAACATATTTAGAAAGTACTTGAATGCATCTTCTTTAACGTTTCTTTCTTCCCCTTACAAGACTTATTCCTTTAGAGACTCAAAAATATAAAAGTATAAGAGACTTTTCTTAATACACAAGTTATTACTTAAAAAGACATATACATATATATTCCCTTTCTCTTATCCTTTTATTTCCTTTATTAGAAATCACATATAAATGAATTTTACTCAATTGTGGCCATTAATGCCACTTTCTAGATATTTCCATGTATTTCTCATAATTAATTTGGTTAATATCCATTATCTTGTATCTTTTCCTTTTGTTTGGACATTTCTTCTTTTCTTCACTTTTATATCCATTATTGGATTAATCTAATAATATAAATTATGAAATTCTTATCAAAAGGGAAATTTGCAAAATAATTCATTGTTTGAAACAAAGCATACAACCTTTTTAATTAAGTCCAATTCATAAAATCTTTACATTTCAATTATGAAAGCTTATGCAAAATTGGGGTTGTAACATAAATAAAATAAATTACTTTCAAAATCCAAATCAGAAACAATTGGTTAGTGGACTAACAACCTTTTATTCAAAGGTTGGAACCACTCTATATCGAAGTGTCTTCCTAGTTTCCTCCTCCTCTTTTACTTTCAGTTTTTAACTAAATTTTAAAGTACCAAAATCTCTATTCACCCCCCATATAGATCTTTCAATTGCTATTTGAGCATGTATTCAAGGAGCCTTAATCGGTCTTGAATGGGGGATGGTGTACTTCACAACCTCAACCTTGAAGGAACTTACTTGAGATGACCACCACCTTTTGATGGAAGCAACTATACTTATTCAAAAAGAAGGATGCAAGTTTACTTCTAAATGATCAACCTGAACCTTTGGAGGATGGCGTCCTTGTCCTATGAGCTTCCTAGAACAGAGTTTGCAAGATGGAACCCCAAAATGGTAAAGCAAGTTCAATCAAATGCAAAAGTGGTAAGAATTTTATATTGTTCTATTTCCGTTAGTGACTTTAATAGGATATCTTCATGTGGAACTAATTAGGAAATATGGCATAGACTTTCAATTACACATGAAGGTAAAACTCAAGTTAAGAATACCAAAATTAACATGCTTAAACAAAAGTTTGAACAATTCCATGCACAACCTTATGAATCTATTAGTGAAATGTATGCAAGGTTTTCTTCTATTATTAACAACTTGAGTGCCTTGGGTAAGTATACAAGTGAGGAATATCAAGTGTCTAAGATTCTTAGATCCTTGCCTCCAAAATAAAAGCCAAAGGTGACGGCCATTAAAGAAGTCAATGAACTTACTACATTGAGGATGGAGAAACTCATTGACAATCTAGAGACTCACGAAGTTACCCTTAAAGAAGAAAAAATATTTGCGTCCAAACAAAAAAAGGATAAAAGGAAGGACATTGCATTGAAGGCAGCAACTAAAGCTCAAGAAAGTGATGGAATAAGTGAATAAGACAATGAAGATTATGCACTCATTTTAAATGGTAAGCAATATAGAATATTTAAATCCAACAAAATTCTAGTGTATCTTCCTCTTCTTCCATTAGGTGCTTTGAATACAGCAAGAAAGGACATTTAAAGAACGAATGTCCTAAAGTCAAGAAGGGAAAGAAATCCTTCTTCAAGAATAAATAAAAAGCCTACAAAGTAGCTTGGGATGAGTCAAGTGATGACAATGAGAGTGGAGAAGTAGATTGTCTCATGGCTAAATAAGACAAGGTAAGTTGTTTCATAGAAACAACCAATGAAGAATAAAATGAGTTAAGTTTTCTTGATTTATATAAATAAGAGTTAGTCACTAGTCTTGAATAACTACATGATAAATATGTTGATTGCAAAAGGAAATTAAAGCAGCTTACAAAAACTAATGATGATTTGGATGCTAAATTATATGGTCTTACTTCCAAAAATGAAAATCTTAGTTCTAAGAAAGATACTTTGTAAACTTCTATTGATGATTATAATGCCAAACTTCTTGCTTTAGAAAAGAATAATGGTCTTCTTTATCAAGAAAGGGTTGAATTGCTTGCTAAGATAAATAATTTTCATACTCAACCTATGTTATTTACTCATTCAGATTATGACATTTTTGTTAAAGAAAGAGGTAATTTTATTTCTAGATTAAATCAAGAAGAGTTATATATTACAAAGGACATGAATGAAATTGTCAAGTTACAAAAATATATTAATGGCTTGAAGAATAATTATATTCTTCATAAAATCTTGAAAAACTCTATTGGACAAGTTGGAAGAAGGTGACTAGGATATGTACATAAATAGAAATCCTACCAAAATCCTAGAACTAGAAAAACACAAAAACCCAAGACCAAGATCATGTATGTACCTAAAGACAATCTAGATCATGACCACAATGCTAAGAAGATAAATAAAATTGATTTTATTTTTTGTCATTAATGTTTATATTTTGGTCATTATTTATTCTCTTGTCCATATAAGAAAAAGGATGTTGACTTGGTTTGGGTTCCAAAACCCCCAACTTAAAATGGTTGGATATATTAGTTGAGATTTGACCTAAACTTCATTTTGAAACTCATGATTCTTGTCTCAACTAAAATAATCTTTGACTCATATATTCTTGTATGTTTTGATTGCTTAATTGTGTTATCAAAAAATAATAGCATGATTTGTTTACATTGGAAATGTTAAATTTACTAAAAACACACAGAATTTCATCTCGATTGATAAAGAGTTCGACCAAGATCTCTTCTGGTCAAAGAAACGTTTGACAAAAGGTAGTTATATCAAAATTGTTTTTATTGGAAAATCTTCCCGATCAATAAATAATTCGACCGAGAATTCTTCCGATCAAAGAAAAGATTGACCAAAGATAGTTCTGTTAGGACCATTTATTAAAAATAAAATCATCCAATTGCAAGTAATTTTGATAACTCAAACCTGCAATGGACTCTTCATATTAGATTCTTCTAAATAGTTGAATGATCCTAACCAAAATGACCATTGTATGGGGACTAAAACCTTTCATAATTTGTAGTTTTGGATGGTCTATAGAAATTTCTCTAATAAGCATATGACTGGAAATAAGAAGACTTTCATATACTTGGAGAAAAGGTAAAATTATTGGTCAAGTTGGAGAGTTTCAAAGGTGAAACTATTGGCATAAGTGATGTTAGTAAAAAAATTTTAAATATGCTATTTGTAAAAGAACTACATGATAAGTACCGTGAGAATGGTTATCATTCATAGGAAAATAATCAAAGTTGTTGATAAAGAAAAAATAATGATTATAAACCACCTAACACTATGGACACTATTTTTAAATAATGAATTGTTTATGGAATAAAAATATTGGTCATACAAGAAACTTGCTTAGAATATAATCATTACCTAATTTTTTGAGATAATTCCAAAATTTGTGGTAAGAAAAAGAAAAATTTTATTTCAAAACGAAAACTTTTCTCACCTAGAACTCATTCACATAAATGTATTTGGCCCTATGTGAATTCTATCTTTAACAAAAGATGGCAAAGACTCATTTGATCTTAAGTCACGAAAAGGCTTTATCCAGGAATGTTCAATATCTAGCAAAGCATCTAGGATTTATAAGTCAACATATAAGAGAGTTGAAGAATAAATGATGATTTTATTCATATCCTAAAAGAGTTGATTATTGGACAACTTCTATATAAGCTTACCAAGAATAATGCATAAGATTCAGTTCCTAGACCTAAAGGAAAAAACATTCATTAAAATTAAATGAGCATGATATTTTAAACTAAAGATAGGATATAATGAGAAGAAATAGACTTTGATATGATTTATGCGTTAATGGCTAAGAGTTGAGGTCATTCTTATGTTATTAACTCTGTCCACTTATAAGGACATCAAGCACTTCAAATAGATGTAAAAATGGTTTCCTTCATAGAATCATTAAAGAAGATATCTATATTGCTTAATTTCATGACTTGATACAATGATTGAATGTTCATAAAGAAAACAAATTGGTTACTTATGTTAATATAGAATACAATTCTATATTTTGATCATACAAGATAAGCTGCATGTTGTGAAACTCCACAGAACTACCTCTCGACTGATAAGGAGTACGACTGTGGGGTGCCCTGGTGAAAGTCATGGTCAACCAAAAATAATACTGACAAAAATTCTTATTTCTAAATCATTCACTTGCACCCAACATTGGTATATCAAATATGCAATTTACTCATCATGTTAATACTTAGACGAGATAAATTTCTAAATCAAAATAGTGTAAGAAATAAGATTGTATAAAGATCATAAAAATTGATCAAAGTCTTACTTGATCAATTAATTTTAAAGTTGGCTATGATTTGTAAAACTTTTTCTATGAGATTAAGGAAGATCTCAAATTTCTTGGATGTAATGTAAATATATTTTTGATCTTTCTCTTAGTTGGATTCTCTATACCAATATGGGCTTACCATCCCTTATAATTGGTTAGAGATACATTTATTTTGCTATAAGCCTAAAGGAATCTCATATCATTTTAGGGATTAACATCTCATATAAATGGTTGAGAAATTAATATTGGTTGTTACATTTATTGATCCCACCATGAGCCTTAAGGAATCTCATATCATTTCAGGGCTTAACATCCCTTGTAAGTGGTTGAGAAATCAATATTGCTTTTAAGTTGTAGCAAAATTTGACATTCTTTTTGAAGTAAACAATTAAGGGGGAGTAATAAATTAAGGGTTTGGTTTACACACATGATTATATATTCAAAGTAAACAATTAAGGGGGGTCTTATTGGTTTGCACATATGATTATCTTTTTGAAATGAAAAAGGGGGAGAAATAAAAACAAAGTAAAATATTTTAGAATATTTGCATGAGTTTCATGATCCCTTGGCTTGACATTAATTGGTGCTACATTACCTTAAGAGATGGATATCATGTTCCATATACCATTAAGTATATTACCACACATTTTATGAGAACAAGAGAAACCATTCATCTCATGTATATCACATGTATGAAACTCATCTCATTTCAATTATTTTGGTAATATTTTAGGATTGTTTGCCATCTTCAGAAAGGGGGAGATTGTTGGCTAAATTGGACATTAACATACCATTTGTTTTGATGATGACAAACATTTTATTCTTGTGGATCGAGTGTGCTACTTGTGTATTTTAGGGTTAAAAAAAATAAGGAGATCATACTAAGTGGATCATTGGAGATGAATACAAATTGAAGATCATTACAAATTGAAGATTGATGAACTTAAATGTTTATATTTTCATGATTGTACTCAATGTAAATAATTGTACAAAGATATAATGTACAAGTACTTATATATCATGTAAATAAAGCATTAGATCTTCTCTATCCACTCATAACCCTTAGTTAGGATTCCCCTAGAGATAGAGTCATTATCATCCATTAGAACACACATTTAATAGTTGGTTAAAATTTTTGAAATAGGAACACCACCGGTCGAGAAACTAGTCAACCGAGACACCCTCAGTCAGAGTTTTTGTCAACTGAGAATCACCTCGGTCAAACATATTGAGCAGTGGTCAAAATCTTACACATCTAAAACATGTTTCGGTTGAGAATATGGTTGACTGACCCAACCTTGGTCTAAACCATATGACTCTTAGACCAAGTAGGTGGGAGTTGGAAGTTGGAAACAGACATTGGTACACATTTGCATTCAACCAAGGCTTGGTCGAAGAAAATCTCGATCGAGGTATGGTCGATCCACAAACTTGTCGAACGAGCAGGGTTCTTTATTATTCTTCCAAGCTCGAACAAATTAGACATTTCTAGCCAACTACTTTCTACCTAATGACTAGTTAAGCACTAAGAACACTCTAGACACTCCATAAAACGTCCCTAAACATTTTCAAACCATTCCTATAAATAGGAGAGTCCTTGGGACACCTAAAGGATACAAGCTACACTTGGGCATCAATTCTAGAGAGCAAAATAGCTGAGAATCACTTGCTATCCTCTTCCTTGTGCTCCAAAGTTGTGTCCTATAGCTACTATCTCCTAGACACCACATAGAAACTTTCATCATAAGTGAATCAAGGATCTAAATGCTTTATATAGGAACCAAGGTGTTGTACTTCATTGATTAAGTATTTCTTTCTTCCAATCTATTTCTTTTATATTGTACTCTTCTTGACTACTCCTAGGGTTATAGGTTGTTGAAAGGAGGTTGCTTAGTGTTACTTCAACAAAGTGAAGGCTGCTCCAAGGTGTGCTTGAGGTTACTTCAAGAAGGTTTCTTCAAAGGAGGTTGGAGCTACTTCTAGATGAAGGTTGTCTCAAGGTGGTGCAGCTACTTCAAGGAAGTGAAGGTTGTTCCAAGGTTGCTTGAAGTTATTTTAAGAAGGCTGCTTCAAAGGAGATTGGAGATACTTCTAGATGAAAGCTAGCTCAAGGTGGTGGATCTACTTCAAGGTGGTGAAGGCTGCTCCAAGGTTGCTTGAGGTTACTTCAAGAAGGTTGTTGTAAGGAGGTTGAGGCTACTTCAAGGTGAAGGCTACTTTGAGTGGAAAGTGATTATATTTTTTTATAACATCCTTGCGAGGTAAATAAAATAAATTACTTTCAAAATTCCAATTGGAAACAATTAGATAGTGGACTGAAAACCTTTGATTCAAAGATTGGAACCAATCAAAATCGAAGTGTCTTCCTTGTTTCCCCATCCTCCTTTGCTTTAAGTTTTTAATTAAATTTTAAATACCAAACCTCTATTCATCCCCATCTAGATCTTTTAGATCATCCCCCCTATAAGATGGAATGGCATAGAATGGTGGTGGAAAGTGGTCAAAACCCTAGAAAACTAGGGTGTTTGTGGTGGAAATGGTGAAATGAAGGTGAAATGGGGTAGGGAATTGATGGAATAGATAAGGTACAAAATGGAGGAGATAAGAGGGGGTAGAAGGTAGCTAACCTCGAGCTCTATCTGCCACCCATGTATATATAGATGGTGGGGAAGTATTAGGTCAAGAGGAGGGTAGAATGGATAATGTAGTGCAAAATTTGGGTAGGTTTTCTAGTAGCACAATCGTACTAGAAAGCACAACCATGGTGGGTAATGTATAGAACAAACGTGGTGGGGGTGGAATGGCTGAGGTCAAAAGTGGGAAAAATGACAGGGTGATTTTGGATTTTGGAAAGATGGTGGCACGATTGTGGTGATCACCATGGCCACAATGTCTAGGTGACTAGAAGTTGTGGTGGATCATAGATTGTGGTGGATGGGGAAATAGATGGTCATTCTTCCTAGAATCATGTTGGCATCTAGCACAACGACTATGCTGAACAACATGACCATTCTGAGTCCTTCATAACATGTCTGTGCTATTTTGCACTACCATTGTATTGATCTTTTACTGCAATTATTGAAATGAACCCTCTCTGTGATTTTTAAATTGGCTAGCATAGTTGGTCCTTGGCACCATGGCCATGTAGGGCCCTTCAGTAGTACTTTACTTTTCAACTTTGTCTTTCAATGGTCTTCTTCATTTCACTTAAACCTGGGTCACTGGGGTAGGTTGAGGAAGATCTTGGACTTCCTTGGACCCCTCCAATGGTGGAGGATCCCAAGGATCACCATCCTTCTCTCTTGTCCATCCAAGCGTGGTCCAAGTATCTGAAAACATGCAAAGAATGTCCATAGGTGCATTTGACAGTAATATGCATATGGAGGGATATAACATGTAATCCAATATATTTAAATGTGATTAAAGTGTAATAATACACAACATGAAGACCAAAAATAGGGTTTCATCTGATAGGTCTTATTAATAGATGACAAACTAACCTCCTATATATATAAGAGGAGGCAAGTATAAGGGAAGAAAACTTAACCCTAATGGGCCAAGACAAATAGACCCATATAACTGAAATACTAAATAAAAATAATTCTAACATGGAGGAATGATGGATTCTTTATGTTTTAGAGCTATTCAAAAAATCTCTCCATCAGTTTAGTCTCATACTATGTGCTTTTGAATCTAGAGCCGGCCACTTAGGTGTGAATAGATACCATAGGCCATGTGGTCTTTGTAGGGGCATAAGAGTTTAAGGAGATTAGGTGTTTACTTCTATATTTCTTTTTTTCAAATACAATCACACACATGTGTACCACATTAACTCACATGTCTTACCATGACATGACATGACCGAACCATACCAACTTGATTTGATCAAGTTTGATGCAATGTGATGTTGTGTGACATTCCATTTTTATATGAACTTTTTTTATTTCTTTTATTTCACGCCATTTTTGTACTTGTCATTTCAAACCCAAAATTACAAGAATAAAACATTTTAAATGTGTTTACATATTAATCACCTTTTAGAGAGACTTAAATGCCTTGACTTAAAACATTGATTGGTTATCTGGTCATGTACATGTGGATTATGTTATATTTTGTTTGACATGTTTCAAAAAGTATCATATATGAGTTATATTCAGTTGAATATAGTTTGTAAAGGTTTAACATTGGATAGTTACACAATCACTTTTTTTCTTAAGCCATGTGTCCTTGTAGGGGAGTGAGTCTTTTAGGAGGTTGGGTTCTTGTTTGTGTATTTAACTTCATCAAAATAAAATCACACACATATGCACCTCAGTCTCGTGCCTATCTTACCATGAATCACTTGGACCAAACAAGTTAAGTTGGAATAATTTGATGCATCTTGATGTGGGTTTGATATTCCATTTTTAATTATTTTATTTCACAACAAGTTGATATCTGTCATTTGGAACCAAATTTCACACAAAATATGCATAGAAATTTGTTTCTCATTCTTATTTACATATTAATCATCTTTGAAAAGCTTCTAAAAATATTGATTGGTATTCTGGTCATGTGGATTACATTATATGTAGACATATATATTTTAAAAATTATTGTCTAGGATGTATATTTGGTCAAATATTGTTTTTAACTAGTTAAATTGGATTGTCATACAATAGGATGCTTGATTGGAAATGTTTTTTCTTGATCATATATGTCTGTTGTTTGACCACATACCATTTCAAATAGACTATCATTTTACTAGATGAATGTTATATCTACTTAAATGTGCCTTCTAGTTTTTTTTCTTGGATTTTTGCAACAACCATGTTTGCGACTGCTTGGTTCCCTTATTGAATCAAATTGCATAATGAATTTTGGTATGAATAATCATTTGTAAAACCATAGAACAAGTTTACCTTAGTATAGATTTATTTTCCTAATTGCATCATTTATTGAATTCATTATGGATTTATTTGTAATTGTTATATATCAAATAACATGTCTTATCAAAATGCACACATATGTTTATTGGTTGAATTACAATTTTCTATATCCTTAGACGTCAAATATGTGATCACTTCATATGAAGGGTTAATTTAGACTAATTTTGAATCTAGATAACAATGTTAGAGCTACAATAGAGTGATCTTAGAGGCTTATCTTGTGTGTTGGTGTATGTTAGTGATCTAGCTTGCTTTTCGAGAATGAAAGCCTAGAATCATCATCTAAAGCTAGTTTAGCTTGAAAACATGAAAGTTCTTCCCTTTCTTTTCATATTTCCTATTTATCTCCTTCTCACCTTCTTGTATAGATGATCCATATTTCTATGGTAGACAACCCTTCTTTTTACCAAAAATTCTCTATTTTCATCTTCTTTGGCCTTGTTGAAGTTATAGGTTGCTAGAGTAAAGGGCTTGGGTTGTTTAGATGAAGTTTAGAGCTAGCATCCATGATGTACTTGTTGTAGACTATGATCTACATATATCTGAGTGATTTAGTTGTTGTTTATTGTTCATGGATTGCAATTTTTACATGCAACCACTAAATGCATGTAAAAAATGCTAGAAATATACGTTATGGAGGTTTTGGCTATAGCTTGGGATCCTTAGGGTTTTTCATCCTCTCTATTTTCATGCTATTCTAAAACAAAAATTATGAATATTCTACTACCATGCCTATGAAGTTACAAATTTTTACTTGTCTCTTACCCTAAAATGACCAAATAGTGCTTTTATATTTTTTTCCATATTGTGCACAATTAATGGAATATTTAGACAAAAAAATTGTATTGTGATTACTTATTGTTATGAGAAGATATTGTAGTATAAAAATATGTCTCTTGAGCCCCCTTGTCTCAAATTGTTGAAATATGAAACCTCATTCATGGATGTATAACCCCATCTAGGCTAATGTAGAAGATAGAACCCTAAACATTGGGATGGAAATCCAAACCTTACTCTTGATCAAATAGATATATTATTTTGACCTAATATATGTTCACTCCAAATTTTCTATCTATGGATGATGTATGTGACTATGTTTTAGCATTGATGCTTGTTTTCTCTATATTGGAATGACCCCAATGTCGAAGTGATGATGATGCTATATGTGGAATTTGCAAGATGTATATATTATGGATTTTGAAGTCCCAGAATTTGCTTTATTTTGTAGACAAAAATCCTTCTATGGTGGGGAGGATGTTACTGATGTGTGTGATATTGCACCAACAAATTCACTAGGGGTGAAATCCGTAGAGTTTACCTTAAACAACATACAATACTCACCACTCACAAGTGGATGGGTCTTATAGAAATGTAGTTAAGGATCGAGGCCAAAGAAAAACACTTTTAAGAATTGGTTGATTGATTTAACATAGACTATGAATAGTATTTATCGTAGAAGGGATTTGGTTGATTACAACTAATGTGCAAGAGATACAGACTGAAATAAAATCCAAAGTTATTAGATGGATGGATACACTAGGGTGAGTGGTTTTCACCATGACAATCTACGTTCACTCTTCTATTACATCATAAACATGCATAAATAATATTATAGAGGCTAGGTAAATCCCAATTTTGGCATTGAATTAGACCATGACAGAGATATCACAATAGACTCATTGCAGCATTACTTAGAGATCTTGTATTCATCACCCCCAAAAAATACCTATCTGGTTTCACATAAAGGGTTCAACAAGAACCAAGTGATATGATAGGTCTTCGGTTTGAAGTTCTTTACACCCAAGATCATGACAAACTAGTAAACATGTTGGTCAAACAAGCATAAAACCATTGATTCAACATGTATCATAGTTCATACAGGCATGCATTTAGTAAAAGAACAAAAGTAAATAGTGGGGATACTCCTCACACCCTAGCATAAGAAAATACTCATATATCATAGAGAAATTGGAGTAAACAACAAGGAAAAGGAAGGAGATCGCCAGCATCTCAATGGGTAGAAGAGATTTAGTCATAGAGTCCACCCATAACTATTGTTGGGTGGCCCTTCTTCTTTGTCATCCTCCATGCTTGATTGAGATCTATGGATGAGAAACTAGAAGGTGGATGGGTGGTGTGTAAACATTTTTGACCTTCCTCCTTCAAGGAAAGGAGGCCAAGCCTTGGTGGATAGGTGGTCATCGGGAGGTGACCAATCGAAACACCAGTAAGGATTGTCTTCCAATAGTTGGGTTGAGAATTTGGTGGCTTTGGCAGATAGAGAAGAGATGCCCCCTACGGAGGATGATGGCTTGTATTTGTAGGTGTTTTGTAGGGTTTGGAACTACCCATACATATTACAATGAATCTTGGTGGATATGGATGCGAAGATGTAGGGAATGAGGTATACAAAAAGTCTGTCGACATTTTGCCTTTCCATTGGTAGATGAAGTGGAGAAGGACCATTGGAAGGGACATCCAAAACCTCTATTGGAAGTTTGTGTAGAGCTTCAATAAGGTGTGAGGGTGTAGATCAACCATTAGAAGAGGCTATGTAGTCAACCATCAGAACGTAGATGTAGAACATCAATCGCAAGATGCAAATTGGATGACCATTAGTAGGTGGGGTCAGTTTGACCATCAGAAGAGGTTGAGAGGTCAACCATCAGAAAGTGGATAATGAGAACCATCAGAATTTGAGCCTGATCAGAAATAGGAAGGCAAACTATGGACTTTCATTATTTGTCAACTGATGGTTGGATAAAGTATCCAAACCAATGGTTCAGAAGATAGATGCAAACTCACCACTACCTATGTTCATTCTTCTCTAGCATCACAAACACACATAAACAATATCATGGAGGCCATGTAAATCCCCCTTTTGATGTTAGAATTTAATAAAATTAGTTTTAATGCATATTTCATAGTCTTATTCATAAACAAATCATTAGAATTAATGATTAGATATCTAGTTATGTTCATTTTACTTCCGGTTAATCAATTACTAGGTTTTAATTAAGTTTTGTTGATATTTGAAGGAATTCAGTGCACAAGCATAAGATTGATGGGTTAACCATCGACACTCAAAAGTCGTCACTGAAGATCATTGGATTTCCATCAAACATCGACCAAATGGGTCAACATTCTAGCCTTTTTCTAGGACCAGAAGGACCAACAATGTCATGTTGAGCTTTCATCAATAGACTCAACTCATCAACATTAACATCAATAGATTCCTATTTTTTCTAATCCATCAAACAACAATCATCGACGTACCCATCGATACCTTCATTGATGGTTCAAATTTGACTATCCAATCAAAAGATCATCTTATCGGTCCCATAAGATTGACACCTCTTAGGACCAATGAAGACTTGTCGAGTAAATCAAACCATCCACTCTTAGTGTCGATAGTAGGAAGATGAAGAGTCCTAGAAAGGTGGGCCAATCCAGAGTCAACAAAACACAAGTCAAGGCCCTATAAATAGGCCCCCAAGGCGTCACTTCAATCCATCTTGGGTTTTGGAGTCAATGAGTCAAAAGGCTACAGCCAAGTTCATAACCTAAGACTAGATCAATCGGCCAATCTAGTATCATCGACCTCTAGCCTTGTTGTTCAATCTGCTTATATCGACAGATTGATGGATCTAATTACACTAGGTATGAATCATATGGAAGAACAGTGCCATCGAGTGTTGCCCCTCGACAGCTGGCTATCGACCTCTATGTTTGATTAAGCTAAAAGGTTGGTAGAAAGATCACTTGATCTACCTTTTGACCGACCTCTTTTCTACATTTTATTTGTCATGACTTACTTAATCAAGTTGTAATCCATTTATTCTCTATGCCATGAGTGGCTAAACTCCATAACATGGGTTGGGAGTAGCCGTCAGACCCTCCTAACAATGTAATTGTTCATTCTTTTATATGTGACATATGTTCCAAAAAGTTTTATTTCTTTACTCTTTTTTAATGTGTTGTGTTATGATTAGATACCTTCTTTTGATGGTTGAAAGAATTTATTCTAGAGAATGATTTCAATAAGATTTGGAGTATAGATTAGTAATGAGACATGAGAGTGAGTAGCTACTATAACAAAAGGCCATATAGTTATTATTGATTCTTCAGTTATTACCTCGAGAGAGAGAGAGAAAGAGAGAAAACCTTTGAATAAAAATCTAACCAGATTCAAGAGAATCTTTTATGACTTCTTGCAAAACAAGTTAAGAATATATACAAATTGGAGGTGAAGGTTTTACATGGTTTTGGCTGGTCTGATTGGTGAAACCCAAACCCAAGTTTCTTATTTTATTGTTTTACAACTTTATCATTATATCTTCTGTTTAATTTTCCATAACTTATATTTATTGCTTGATTAGATTAAATCATTGTTTAACTGGGAAATGAATTTCACTTATTTGATTTGACTAAACTAAGTTAAGACTATTCATTTTTATTATTTTATTCTTCTTGTCCTTGTGTTTGATCCCACACTACTACAATAGACTTTGTATTGAGTTGCAGACGTCTCTTATAGTTGGGTATAAATTTAAGGTCGGATTACTTTGACTGGAAATCGTGTTTACACTTTTTGATCCAAGAAAAAGAGCGATCAACTTTTGGTGATGTTGTTAGGGACAAGGCAGAGGATAACCACTAAGAACTCTGCATGTACTTAGCATTTTTCATTGCTTTTAAATTTGGCAGCAATTTTATTAGAAATATTTTTCTTTTAACTATCTATCTGCAAAGTATCATTTATGTTTCCATTTTAGGCTCTAATTTGTCCGTATCCTTTTAAGGTAGTAAACTATTTTTCCTTTAAACAATGGAGTTTCTTTCTGACTTTTGAGATGTTGAACACCTTTTCGAAGACCCAATGGATGCTCCACTATTAGTGGTAGATTTTTATTCAAAGGTTTTCTCTCTCTCTAGGTAATAACCAAAGAATTAACAATAATTGTATGGCCTTTTATTATAGTAACTGTGACGTCCCCAGATTTTCTAAAAATTAATCTGATGTGTGACGTCCAAATTGAAACCCTCACCTCAACAAGAATCCCAATTTAAATATCACACACTAGGCTAAGAAAGAGAAAATCAAGGGAGTCAGAAGGAAACATAGTAGCACATGTACATGAACAATAATAAAACCATACACACATGTTCATCATTCAACATATAATTACAACATGAATTGTTACAACATTTGATATTACATATTGAACAACAAACTCTAACATATACATGTACTACCACTAAACTATAGGATCTTAAGACAACATGTCCACCTGTACATTAGCTTGCCACACAACTCTCACTATCTTGGATCTTCAAGAGCATAACCAAAACCTAAACAAAAGATTGCATGTGGTACACGTCAGTACAATATTCAAGAATATTGTACTGAGTACGCCTACGTATCTTTTATATACCTCTCATCATATCTTGGCAATAAGATAAATCTAATACTTGGCAGTAATAGAAGAAATATAAGAAAATCATATACTTGCACAAAGATGTTCATTAATAAAATAGAACACATATTTTAAGAATAATTTCCATTATATCATCCATGCATTTACTACCTGAGAGTTGAATGCATTAAGGCCTTTATGATCACTACCAAAGAGTTGGATCATATGTACAATGTGACCACTACCAAAGAGTTGGGTCCAAGCAAACTACCAAAGAGTTGGTGCTTCCATATGTACAACGTGACCACTACCAAAGAGTTCAATCACTTCCAAGCACACTGCCATAGAGTTGGTGCTTTCATATAATGGAACAGATATATAATGTTTGATGTGTTCATAGCAATATGTATGGAAATTCAAGCAACATATCATACAAGACAATCATTTCAATCAATATCATATGCCAAGTCTTTACTACCATATAACACAAGCATAATGTATAATAAGCCAAGTAAGAGGTAATGGCATACCTTAATCAAGAGAAACATAATCATCACATATTCTTGATGTCATCTAAATCTTTGTTAAACCTGATCAAGACAAGATCATATACGATCATCGGGTTCTCATCATCATTAACCCTATTTATATCCATTTTGGGTTTGCCTATCTCATTATGATATCCTCATGATTACGTGTATTCTTACCTTAGATTTATCTTACTGATGTCATATTCCAGATTGTAGTTCATCAACTAGATATACTCATGTGTCACATTATTACGTGGACATATTTATCATTATGTCACTTTCATTAACCATATTAGGGTTATATCTTATGTATTAAGGGTGCTCTTCATATAACATGAATTTCATGTATATAACTGATATCAGATTTATATATTATCTTCCAGTTATTGATATGAACTTATTCTGTAAATTTCATCATTTATTGAGCATGTATGCATTAAATGCATTATCTTTAGTGTTATTAGCCCTAATTAGCCATATTAAACAAATTACGTGATTTCTTACATCAACATGACCATAACTAACATCATATGCATTTTAAACATGATTATGGACTTATTAAAAATTTCCCATTATTTTATGCCATCGTTTGATATTTATTATCTATTAAACAAGCATTACACATCTTACATTATGTCACTGTGATTTAAGCATAAAAATATTGATATGATGGTTTCATATTATTCTACACATTTTTTTGAGAATTTCGGTATATTGTTTGTATTTTCTGGATAAACGATCTGTTTACTGTGAATTATCTAAGAACTGAATATTTGCTGAGATTTTTACCTTTTGGGCCTATGGTGTGTCGCCATGTGGCTCCTTGCATCAACAATTGAGGGCGCTGCTCCTCTCTTCTGTTGGGATCCAGTCTGGATCTTGGGACTAGATCCACAGATCCTCGGATCCGTTTGCCTGGTCGGGTCCCCCTCTCTGGTTCTCGTGTAACGGGGGCGCAAGACCACAGCCGTTTCCCTGATCATGTGACTCAGAGCCGCCGCTGCGGGGGCCAACTCTGGCGAGCGATCGATCATCCTCCAGTGCTCCTCACAGATGGCTTGACCCTCCATTAGCTTCAGCGTCATCTTTCCAACCTCCACGGCTGCTCAAGTTTGCCCTGGCACCTCTGATCCTCCATCCCCATGAGATCGTCGAAGCTTGCAACTGTTGCAGATCTGTAGAAGAGTCGAAATGCCCCTGGTCTCCCAATCACCAAGACGAAGCATCATACAACACTACAAATCACTCATGAACTCACTGATAGCCTTGGTTTGCAAAGAGGACAACTACACGCCGCTGCCACCATCGGTCTTCTTCCCCGGCAAGATGAGCTTCATCAGCCTTCGGCACTACTACAACAGGGGTCGAAAACATTCTCAAGTGACTCGGCTCATCTCACCCGTCCTCCTTGCCTACTCATCTTCCTCTGATCCCATCTCTAGCTCTGAGCTACACCTTCAGCTACCACTTGTACGCTGCAGTGGAGAACCAGCCGATGAGTGGGGCTCGTTCTCTCTCTCTCTACTCCACATAAAGCAAAGAAGACAGGGTCAGGGTGATTGTATTCGGGAAGGTGAGGTCAACCACTTGCTCTAACTACCCCCTTGATGCACATACTAGGTGTTCGTGGCATCTCTGGTGGGTCACGGACACCCCACGTCTGAGTCCCAATGCCGGAGGTTGAGGACAAACTCGCAGCCATCAGATCCACGATCTATTGTCCATATTGAAGCTAGCTACATCCCAATCCGTGGCTTCTCTTAAGGCTGTTAGGCATGGCCACTAGATCACAAATCTAGGGAATGCAAGAGGCCACACAAACCGGCCCAAAACAAAAGGGGCGTGATATAGATTAAAGATCACCGACTTAGGTCCAAAACACATCAATATGCATGTTATTTCACCAAAATCAAACCTCCATAACTTCCTCTAGGAATATCCGATTGCCACCAAATTTTAACCATAGATTCCCTACCACTCAAGATACCTTTACTCAAATTTTGTGCCAAAATTCAATTGTTAGATCATCCAATTAAATTCCTCAAAAAGGCATAAAAAGAGAGATCTTAACCATGATATCAACATCACATCAACACACCTACTTTGTCAAAACCTTGGAACTCTCAATCTAACTCAAACATATGCTTTCACTTAAGTCATTGGACATTTCAGGATTCCAAAAGTCCACTCCATCACATCCTACACACCTTAAAAGAAATTTTGTCCTCAGAATTAAGCCAGAAAACCACTTTGTTACAGAAACTCCTCACTCTCGTGTCTTGTTACTAATCTATACTCCATACCTTATTGAAATCATTCTCTTGAACAAATCCATATCAATCGTCACAATAAGGTACATAATTAACATGTGACACATTAAAACAAGAGTTTAGAAACAAAATTTTTAAGAACATGTCATAAATAGAAGAATGAACAATTACATGGTTGGGAGGGCCTGACAACTACTCCCAACCCATGTTATGGAGTTTAACCACTCATAGCACAAAAAGGAAACATATTATATCTGGATTAAGTCATAATAAAGAAAAGAGAGGTAAGAGGTCAACAAAAAGGTAGATCAAGTGATCGATCTACCAACCTTTTGCTTGATAAAACACAGAGGTTGATAGCCAGTTGTTGAGGTTCAGTAGTCAATGTCTCTATTTTTTCCTATGATCTAGACTTAGTGAAATTAGATCTATCGATGTGTCAATGGAAGCAGATGGAACAACAAGGCTAGAGGTCGATGGTCATCTAGGTCGATGACACTAGAGTGGTTAATGCATCTAGTCTTGGGTTTTGAACTTGGTTGAAACCTTTTAGCTCAATGGCTCTAAAATCCAAGATGCCTTGAAGTGACCCCTTAGGGGCCTATTTATAGGGTTTGGCTTGTGCTTTTTTTACTCTAGATTGGTCCACATGGCGGGGACTCTTTGTGTTCCTATTGTCGACATTAAGAGTCAATGGGTTGATTTGCTCGACAAGTCTTTATTGGTCCTAAGAGGTGTCAATCTTATGGGATCAACATGATGATCTTTTGATAGGATAATCGAAATCTATTCATTGATGAAGTGTATCCATGGTTGTTCTATTTATGGGTACGTCAAAGATTATTGCTTGATGGATTTGAAAATGATGGGAATCTATTGATGTAAATGTCAATGAGTTGAGTCTGTCGATGAAAGCTCTAAAGGGCAATGTCGATTTTTCTAGTCCTTGAAAAAGGTTGGAATGTCGACCCATTTGGTCAATGATCAATGGAAATTTGTTGAGCTTCAGTGATGACTTTTGAGTGTCAACAGTTACCCATCAATCTTGATGTTATTGCACTGAATTCCTTCAAATATCAACAAAACTAAATTGAAACCTAATAATTGATACAACCAGAAGTAAAATAAACAAAACTAGATATCTAATCACTAATTCTAATGATTTCATTTATGAAAAAGACTATGAAATATGCATCAAAACTGATGTTATCAACTCCCTCAAACTTATAATTTAGCTTGTCCTCAAGCTAATGGAATCATTATGTAATCAAACCCAGTAAGTACAATCAATAATTTACTAAAAGATAGTTTTATATCGACCTCTTATGAAAACCTTTCGATAGTTTTATATCGACCTCTTATAAAAACCTTTCACTTTTCATAAAATGACTTAGCTCATCAAGAACATCTTGAGCCAAAAGATTCCTTCTTTGATCATTTCTTAATTGTTTTTGTATCATACTTTTATCTCTAGCCAGAATATATATCACTTTTCGAAGTGTCTTTCACTCTCGTCTGTATATTATAAATGGAAGGAATATGAAGGCAAAATGGCTTATGGGTATCCTTTCCTCCTTTTTGTGACATTCAAGTACATGTCCCATACATGGGCAAGTGATCCCTCTATTCCAAACCAGTTGGTTTTAGAGCAGTGATTGCACATCCTAAGTATTACAACCCCAATTTACAATACCTTTAATGAACACTGTTGGAATTGGGGTTGTATTTTTTTTGGTTTTAGAGTTCAACTAAAAGAGACATATTTGTGTTTATGAGCACATCAATGCAAGGTTTGATAACTCTTCAATATAATGGCACAACTCTCTAGTTCTTTTGACTCCTCACTTTTTTTGGGATTGCATGAAAGTAAAATATTGGAGAGGAATGAGGTAGCTCTTTATTATTTTTGTGAGAATATGCTTTTCATTGAATATTATTTTTGTATTAACTAAATGTTTTTGGTAAGAATCTTTTATGATGTCTTCAGGTAAAAATCAAAATAGAGGAACCTAAACCATTTCCCATTTATGGTGTCATGGTGTCTATTGAGCATGGTTTTGACAATTTTGAAAGAAGTTCCTGCTATGAGCTTTCTTATACTCAGATTTTGACACTAATGAAGCATTTTTAGGAAGGCAGTAATTTTATTATCTTTAGTAAAGGTGATCCATTTGTATGTAGAATGATCTTCTTGAAACTCTTCAAAGCATAGGTTATCTATCTCATGGCCTCATGTTTGTCTATGAGTTTCTTCTTAGCCATAATGTTGACAATGTCTACATGGTTAGTCTAGATCTTCTAATAGATATGTGTAAGGGATCTAATTCTGGGGAAAAGTAGTTTCTCATTCAACATCTACAAACAATGATTCCTCGATATATTTTCTTACCCTTACTCTATGAAAATCATTGGTATTTACTTAATATCTTTAATCGAGAATGAGAAGGCATATTTTGTAATATCTTTAACAGTGCATTCAACATAGATGGTTCCAACTATTCTATTCTAGTTCAAAGTGAGCATGAATGCATTGCTGACATTTGTTCTAAGGAACTTGTTGCTCTGATCCATTAGCATGGCAATGGTTATGCTTCTCAAGAGCCAAAGAAATGGAAGATTCCAAGATTCTACCATTGTTGTCCTCAACAATGTCGTCTCTCCAATGATTGTGGCTTTGACATCTTACATTGGATGTATACCATTAGAGTCCTTCATGTTGTTTTGAAGAAGCTCACAATGATAACTATCATTGTCTCTACAACAACTACGCTATGATGCTTCTCGAATCTCCATGGCCTATAGTTGACCTCCAATGAAATCTCACATGTTTATATTTTCTTTTTTCTTTTTCAAAATGTAAGGGCAGTTTGTGTTGTAAGTTTGGGGGTGTAATCCCATGAGATAGGTATCCATAGTATCAAACCAAACTTCATTTTCATACTTGTAGCAGTTTTTCATTTTCCTCAATTTTATGACCATTTTCTTTTACAAAGCCATGAAGATGCAGACGATGGAAGACTCCCTCTATGAAGAATCTAGTTTGCTTTCAAACTATACCTTTTTCAAAGTAATTGCATGATAACAACAAAGTTGAATCTTTTCTTTATTGATGTTTCTTTTATGTCTTTCTCTGAGAAAAATGTTACTTCTTCCTTTTTTTATTTTAACCTCAAGACATCATCAAAATATTCTTACCAGAAATATTTAGTTAATGGAAAAATCAAATTATGTCAAAAGAATATTCTCACAAAAAAAGACTTACCTCGTTGCTAATCCAATTTTTTAGTTTCATGCAAAATCCCAAAAAGAGTGACGGGTGAAAAGAACTATAGAGTTGTGCCATTTTGTTGAAGAGCTATCAGGATGATGTATTGTTGTGCTCATGAACACATATATGTTGCTTTTGTTGAACTCTAAGACAAAAAAATACAACCCCATTTCCAATGGTGTTAATTAAAGGTATTGCAATCTAGGGCTGTGATACTTAGGATGTGCAATCACTACTCTAAAACTAACTGGTTTGGAAAGGAAGGATCACTTGCCCTGTTTAATGGGCATGTACTTGAATGATCCAAAAAGAAGGAAGGGATACACATAAGCCTTTTTGCCTACCTATTCCTTCCACTTATAATATCTTGAGGAGAGTGAAAGCTACTTCAAAAAGCTAGATATATGTTGGAAATAAAATTATGAGACAAAAATAATTAAGAAAGAATAAAAAAGGGAACCTTTTGTCTTATGATGTTCTTGATGTGTGAAGTCATTTTATGAAAAGTGAATGTTTTATAAGAGATCAACATAAAACTATCTTTCAATATATTATAGATTCAACTTACTCGGTTTGGTTACATAATGATTCCATTAGCTTGAGGATAAGATATATTCTAAGTTTTGGGGAGTTGATAACATCAATTTTTTATGCACATTTCATAGTTTTCTCATTAATAAAATCAATAGAATTAGTGATTGGATGTCTATTTTTGTTCTTTTTACTTATGGTTTATCAATTACTAGGTTTTAATTAAGTTTTAATAATTCAATGCAAAAACATCAAGATCGGCGGGTTAACCGTCGACACTCAAAAGTCATGTACTGAAGCTTGGCAGGTCTCCATTGATCATCGACCAAATGGTTTGACATTCTAGCCTTTTTCAAGAACCAGAAGGACTGACAATGTCATGTCAATCTTTCATCAATAGACTTAACTAATCAACATTTACATTGATCGATTCCCTATGTTTTCAAATCCATAGAGCAACAATCATCGATGTACTTATCAATGGAACAACCATCAATGATTAGATGTCAACTATCCTGTCAAAAGATCATCCTATCAATCACATAAGATCTACACCTATTAGGACCAATGAAGACTTGTCGAGAAAATCAACCCATCGACTCTCAATGTCAGCAGTTATACAAAGAGTCCTCACCACGTGGACTAATCTGAAGTTGACAAAGCACAAGTCAAACCCTATAGATAGGCCCCGAGGCATCACTTCAAGGCATCTTGGATTTTGGAGTCAACGAGATGAAAGGTGGCAACCATGTTCAAAACCCAAGACTAGATCCATCGACCAGTCTAGTGTCATCGACCTAGTTGACCATCAACCTCTAGCCTTGTGGTTCAATCTGCTTCCATGGACAAATTGATGGATCTATTTTCACCATGTCTGGGTTGTAGAGAAGATGAGAGTCATCAAGTGCTGGGCCTTGACAGTTGGATATCGTCCTATGTGTTTGATCAAGTAGAAATGTTGGTAGATCGATAACTCGATCTACCTTTGTATCAACCTCTTACCTCTCTTTTCTTTATCATGACTTACTCACGTTGTAATCCATTTCTTTTTTGTGCCATGAGTGTATAAACTCCATAATTTTCATTGGGAGTAGTTATCAGTCCCTCCCAACCATGTAATTGTCTATTTTTCTACTTATGACATATGTTCTTAATAGTTTTGCTTTTGTACTCTTGTATTAATGTGTTGCTTGATGATTAGTTACCTTCTTGTGATGATTGATATGGATTTATTCAAGCGAATGATTTTGATAACATCTAGAGTACATATTAGTAATGAGACTCGAGAGTGAGTAGTTACTATAACAAAAGGTCATTATGTTATTGTTGATTTTTTGGTTATTACCTCAAGAGAGAGAAAATCTTTGAATAAAAATATACTCAAATCTCGATAGAAGGAAGGAGTAGATATCTTTTATGATTTTTTGCAAAACAAGTTAAGAACATATATAAATTGGAAGTGAAGGTTATACATGGTTGTGGATGGTCTAATTAGTGAAACCCTATCTATGTTTCTCCTTTTATCATTCACAACTTTATCTTTATTTCTTCTCTTCAATTTCCATAACTTAGATTTATTATTTGATTAGATTAAATCATTCCTTAAATGGAACACCAATTTCACGTATTTCATTCAACAAAACTAAGATAAGAATATTCATTTTATATTCTCCTTATCTCTGTGTTCAACCCTGAACTACTACAAAGACTCAGTATTATGTTGCGGACGTCTCTTATAGTTGGGTATAAATTTAAAGTCCAATGTCTTTGAATGGACAACTGTGTTTACCCTTTTGACCAAAGAAAAAGAGCAATCAGGATTAGACCATGACAACTATCACACTAGGCTCGTTGGTGAGTTACATAGAGATCCCATATTCGTCTCCCTGGGAAAACACCTATCTGAGTTATCATCAAGGGTTCAACAAGAACCAATCAATATCCTAGATCTTCGGTTCAAAGTTCTCTACACCCAAGATCATGAAAAACATGTAAGCATGTTGGCCAAGCAAGCATATAAGCATAAAACAATTGATTCAACATGTATCATAGTTCATACAAGTAGGGATACAGTGAAAGAACAAAAGCAAATAGTGTGGCTACTCCCCACACCCTAGCGTAAGAAACTACTTGCAGCTCATAGTAAGACCAGAATAGACAACAATGAAAAGGAAGGAGATTTCCATCATCTCAGTAGGTAGAAGAGATGTAGCCATAGAGTGTTCTCAAGACTAGAATTGGGTGACCCTTAATCTTCATTGTCCTCCTTTCTTAATGCAGATCTGTGGATGAGAAACTAGCAGGTGGATGGGTGGTGTGGAAGTGTCGTCAACCTTCCTCTTTTGAGGATAGGAGGCCTATCATTGGTGGATAGGTTTACTTTGGGTGTCTACCAATGGAACCACCAATGGGGATTGTATTCTGATGGTTGGATTGATAGTTTGATAGCCTGGTGGCTAAGAAATATGCCTCTTAATGGAGGCTGAAGTCTTGTATTTATAGCTGGCTAGTAGGGTTTGGAACCTCCTAGTCATCTTACAGTGAATGTCGTAGACTATGGATGCCAATAGGTAGTAGAAGGATGTGGATGAAAGGTTTTCTAACGTCTACCCTATCATCGATAGATGAAGGGGTAGAAGGACCATTTGAAGGGACATGCAACACCTCCATTAGAAGGTTGCGTAGAGCTTCTATCAGGTGTAAGGATGTAGGTGAACAATTAGAATAGGTTGTCTGGTCGACCCTCAAAGGGTAGGCATAGAACATCCATCAGAAGATGCAAGCTAGATGACCATCAATAGGCATGGTCAAGCTGACCATTAGAAGAGGTTCCTAGGTTGACCATATGTAAGTTGATCAGGAGCACCATCGAAAGGCTAAGTCTGATCAAATATCAAAAGGCAGACTATAGACATCCATTAGTTATCAATTGATGGCTAGATATAGCAGTCAACCCAATGGTTGGGTACATGGATGCAAACCCACTCCCCCCACTCATGGGGGTTCTTGGTGTAGGGTTGAATTAGTCGAGCATCAATTGAAGGAATGGAAATTGGTGGAAAGGCAAATACATGGAAACTGATGGCATGGAAGAAGTAATGTAAACTGATGGTTTCAATAATTGATGGATGAACTGACTAGTGGGACCACCGCCTCCTACACTCTTGCCATACAATGAAGCTCAAGCCTGCCATGAAAATAAGGAATTTGGATCAAAATCCTATAAATTAGAATAAAATATAGGAAACCTAAATATAAGGTAGTTCTAGAGTAAAATGATGGAAATGAATGCACACGAAGCTCTAAATGTAGCTAAAACTAGGATGAATATGTGCTCATCAGTGACAAAGTGGCTTTTCTCTCTCTTATAATTATGCACATTCCCGCTAATAAGGTGATAATTTGCACTTAGTTATCTATATCTTCATCAGTTGTATGACTTTGAGTAACATGATGGCCAATTGATAAATTGTGATGAGTTATGTGTCACATTGAGCTCAATTTCATAAAGTTGAGTGTATTATTACACTATTGAATATACATATCAATTATTTAGACCACTCAACATCATTACGTTTATCCCAATATTTTTTATAATAACAAGATAAATTTTTTAGATCAATATTAAAAATTCACCTCAATCAGGATTACAGTTTGAAAGTTACAAAAATTTGAATGCAATCAAAGAAATACTTATATGAAATTCCTTTTAAAATTCTCTAATCCAATGCGATAATCAACCTTATTTCTTCTTGGCTAATAACGGGCCATGGATGGTTGACCACATATTGTCATTTGATCCAAGGGTCATAGGGTTGTCATGATCCCTAGCTAGGGGTATGGTGGTTGTAGGGTTTTAGGGAAGGGGAGAAGCAGAATAACAAAATTTTCCCATTCTACCCAAGTTGTTGGATCCGTCATAGCTATAAAATGTCGGTGGATAAAAAAATATAAGAAGGGATAAAGTTTATATCTTTGCACAAACTACTTGTCCAACAAGTAAACACATCTTATGTTAGTGAAGAACTTGATCTTCCAGATGTAGAGCCAGATGGTAATCAAGAAATTCAGATAGGTAAGAAGAAGAAGATCAGGATGGTCCACCAAGAAGAAACATGTCGTCATCTAGTAGAATGTTTTCTCCAAGCCTAGGAAAGTGTACCTCGGTCTCTAATTTGTCCATCCATATGAGGGAGAATGTGGTGAACCACTTTGGCCATCTAGTTGAAGCATAATAGGAGTTGTCAACATGCTAGTCATCCCAGAACTCCCTTTCTTCTCCTATCTTGAGAAGAAATCCTTAGGGAAACTTTCTTTCCATGAGGGAGATGTTCAATGGCCATTGTTTCACATAAGTTGTCTTAAGAGTTGTATCTAACCCTTTGGTATGTGCCCCTTTGTATAGGAGAGTTATGGGCTTGGAAAAAATAATTCCAATCCCATTCCTATACAGTCTAATGCTGAAAATTCAAGTAGGATATTTGTATCATATCTTATGATCACCTGATCAAAACCCCCACTCATCCAGTCACGTTGGTTGATTGATTGATCATGACATTCCAGATCTAGATTGGACTTGTTTTCTAATTTCAGACTTCCTTTGTGACATTGTGATCGCCTGATTAGGTGACCTAATCATCAAATCACATGTGTCTAGTGGAAATCTCATTCGATCCAATGATAATCAATTGATCTATTGACCCAATCAATATGATTGACCAATCAAACATGTTGGTTGCCCGATCATAGGGTAAATAAGTATGTTAATGATTCTGAACCACTACAATTATATGTTTTATTGTGACCCTCAATTCCCTTAGTCATCCTTATGTGTATGACATGGTAGTTCCTAATTATGTTGATAGTGATGTTAAAAATAATAAAAGTAAAGATTGGTGTCTTAATCACACATCATTTCCACCCAAGTAATAGGAATGAGTTGGACAATAGTGAGAACCCATAAAGTGATCAATGTTTCCATGACTATATAATCCTTTTGTCTCGCATATCAATATTGAACTCAAGGAATGGAATGTCATCCTCTTAGTCATTCAATCTATGTTCCTTGAACTAGAGCATATTATTTGAGACAATGTGAGGTCAATATCATATATTTACTCACATGAGCATGGTCACACATTTCATAGTCTCTCTTATCAAGTATCTAGTGATATTAATTCAAAGGAGGGATAAATTCGATCTAGGTCACTCACAGTATGCCCCATGTGTCATAGTGTCCCCAATCACCACCTTTTTGGAAACACATATATTAGAGCATGTTGGACTAGTGTCAAAGTAGATAGAAATACATGAGTCACTGCAACTTCTTTGGGTCTAAGGATCATAGTCACCACTATCACATGGAGATATGACTCTGACATGTAATAATATGACTTCCATGTGTCAATCTCAAGGTGGGTTTGTTCATTTAATTTGTTCTCTAACAACTACTCATATGTCCAAGTCAATATTCAATATCATGACTAATGAGACATAGTCACCACTCATTGTACATGCTAGTCTTGTGTTTTATTGTTGTCCTATGCTACCCACAATAATAATAAACTAGGGACAGAACAAGAATGAAAACTCTTATTATACACATGATCACATGTTTGGGTCCTCAATCCAAACCATTAACCATTGAGTTAAATCATTCTTAGGATGTTATTAGGTTTTTTCTCAACACATAGTAAGTGGAATGGCCTTTTATTAATAATCAAATAAAGTACAAATATCCCTTTTACAATCATCACATGATGGCTATCAAGGCATATAGCCAACAGTCTCCACTTGCACTAGAGTCAATCACTCATGAACCTAAGTCCAATGGGATTAACATAAACATCATGTTTCTTCTATGTAAGTGATTTAGTTAGAGGATCAACAATGTTGTTTTCAATTGGTAATCTACAAAGCTTTTTATCTCCTCCTTGTACAATCTCATGTATGAGATGGTAATGCCATAGTATGTACTTGGAACACCCACGTGATCTCGCTCCTTATCTTGTATAATAGCTCCATTATTGTTTTAGTAAAGCTTTGTTGCATCTTTAATGGTTGGAACCACCCCAAATTCACTAATGAACTTCTTGATCTAGATTACTTCATTTTTTTCACTAGACACATCAATGTACTCTACCTCTATTGTAAAGTTAGCCCCGGTCACTTGCTTGGAATTTTTCCAACTTATAGCTCCACATTTCAGACAAAACACAAATCTAGATTGTGATCTATTATTGTCCTTGTAAGTTTGGAAGATTGCATCAGTGTAACCTTTTATAACTAACTCTTCCTCATGACCATAAATTAGAAATTGATCCTTGACTCTTATCAGGTACTTAAGAATGTTCTTTACAATAATCAAGTGACCATCACCTAAATCTGATTGGTACCAACTCATCATGCTCAAATCATATGAGACATTTTGATGGGTACATGTCATTGTGTTCATGATAGATCCACTTGTTGAGGCATATGCAATCCTACTCATGCATGCATGCTATTCCAAAGAGATGGGACATTGAGTTCTAGAAAGACTGATTCCATGTGACAGGTAAGTTTTCTCTCTTAGAATTATGCATGTTAAACCTCGTTGGCACTTTGTTAATGTATGTACTTTGTCTTAGACCAAGAAGCATTTTAGATATCTTCATTCCTATAATATAGGATGTTATGCCTACGTCCTTCATAGAGAAGGTATTTTCCAGTCTTGTTTTAACCATTTTTGTAGTAGGTATGTCATTTTCCATCAACAGTATGTCATCTACATTTAACATAAGAAGAAGAAAATCATGATCCCACTAATCTTCTTGTAAACACAAGGTTCTTATTCATTTTGGATAAAGACAATCTATTTGACTATCTCATTAAAATAAAGATCAAACTCCAAAATGATTTCTTTAATCCATAGGTTGACCTTTGTTGCTTACATACTTTTTTGGTTTCATTTAGAACAATAAAACCCTCAATTTGTATCATGTACATATCCTCAAGAAGATTCCCATTAAGGAATGTAATTTTAGCGCCCATTTGCCAAATATCATAGTCATGATAACCTACAATCGAAAGCATGATCATGACAGAATTAACTATGGTAATTGGTGAAAAAGTTTCATCTTAGTAAATACCTTGAACTTACATGTAACCTTCTGCAACCAATCTACCCTTGTAGGTTTGTACATAACCATCCATGTAAGTCTTATTCTTGAAGACCCATTTTCACCCTATGGGTTTTACCCCTTAAGATGGATCCACCAAGGTCCATAATTTGTTGGTATACATGGAGTTCATCTCAGATATCATGGCCTCAAGCCATTGCTCAAAACTTGGTCCCTCCATAGCCTTGTTCTAGTTATTTGGTTCATCATCTTCAATGACCAACACATCGCCTTCTTGAGTCATGAGAAGTGTATATCTCTTTGGCTCAAGATGTTCCCTACTAGACCTTTGAGGTTCCTATGTTATGATAAGGATTTGAGGTTTCACAAAAATTTTGTGGTTCCTCTTGTTCATTATCTACCTCCATTGACACAATGTTATCTTCTTGTTGGTCTTAAATATCTTCAAGTTCTATTTCCTCCCACTGGTTCTTCTGGATATAAAATCATTTTTGAGGAATAAAATAGTTCTGGAAACAAACACTTGATTGTTAGATGGAGAATAGAAGTAGTAACCCTTAGTTTCCTTAGGGTACCCAACAAAGATACATTTATATGATTGGGGTTGAAGCTTTTCACATAACAACTTCTTGACATAAGCTACACATCCCAAACTTTCATGAAAGACATATTGGTACGTTTCCCATTCCGTATATCATATGATGACTTTTTGATAAATTTGGATGGTACTTGGTTAAGTATAAAAGCGGCAGTTTCTAGAGAAAGTTCCCAAAAGGAAATTGGAATATCAACTAAACTCATTATTGATCATACCATGTCCAACAAGGTGTGATTCCTTCTTTCTAAAACACCATAATGCTGAGGTGTTCCAGATGAAGTCCATTGTGATACAATATCACAATCCCTTAGAAGGGCCACAAAGTCTTGGCTAAGACATTCACCGCCTAGATCTGATTGAAGTTCTATAATTCCTTTTTCAAGTTGATTTTGTACTTCATTCATGAACTCCTTGAAAATTTCAAATGAATCAGATTTATGTTTCATAAGATATACATATATGAATCTACTGAAGTCAACAATAAAAGTGATGAAGTATTGATATTCACCTCTATAAATTGTGCGAAAGGTCCACACACATCATTATGTATGAGTCCTAATAGGCCGCTCACTCTCCAACTATTTCCAAGGAAAGGTGTTTTTGTCATCTTGCCCTATAAAAAAGATTTTCATGTCTCTATTGATTCAAAATCAAAAGAGTCCATATAACCATCTTTATGGAGTCTAGAAATGCACTTCTCGTTTATGTTCCCTATATGATAGTGCCAAAGATAAGTTTTTTTGGGTTATTGAGTTTTACTTCTTGATTATATTATATAAAAATGTCTCAAGATCTAATAGACAAAGACCATAAGACATAGGGGCATTGTCGTAAAAGATCTCATCTTTAGAAATGAAAATACGACCATAATTATTAGAAACTCAAACCATTCTTGTCCAAACAAGATACATAAACAACATTTCTATTTATGAAAGTTACATAATAGTAGTTCTCTAACTCTAATACAAGCCCACTGGGCAGAGATAAATAATACATTCCTACTAGAGTGAAAATAACTCTTAGTCCATTGCAACACATAGTTCTACCTCCCATTTGTACATAGGTCTACTTATTTTTAGATCTTGCATATTTGAACACATGTGATATCCACATATGGTATCTAATACTCAAGATGAATATGTAGATAAGTTTATTTCCATAACATTTATACGTAAAGTGAATATCTCTATCCCCTCCTTTTTCTTCAATTCCTCAAGGAAGAGAGGGCAGTTTCTCTTCCAATGTCAAGCCCAGTGGTAATTGTGACAACTCCCTCCTGTAGCCACTCCTCCTTTTGCTTTGAGTGCAGAAGACTTTTGGCTAGATTAAGAACGTTTCTTAGATTCTCCTTTGCCCTTTATTTTCCCTTTTGTGACCATCAACAGGGAATTGGTCTTGTCTTCCATTTGCCCCTTAACATTTCTCATGCCAAGTAGCTTATTCAATGTCTTATCAAGATTGTCCATGTTGTAATTTATGAAAAATTGCTTGTATGAATCTGGAAATGATTGCATGATTACATCAGTGGCCAACTCTTGACCTAAAGGAAATCTCAGTCTTGCAAGACTTTCCACATACCCAATTAACTTGAGTACATGGGGTTCAACTGAATCACTATATGATGTTTTGCACTTAAACATGGCATTGGAAACATCATCCATGTCTTGCATGCTTGATCTTGATACATGTTTCTAAGATGTGTTATCAACTCAATAACATCCATGCTCTCATGTTTCTTCTGAAGATCGTGATTCATGGAGCACATTCTTGTAAGCATCTCTTTCCTTTCTAGTCTTATTAGGAGTTGGATCATTAGGTATTGGTGCATCTCAGACATAGATCTTGTGTTCATGAGTGAGAACAATTATCAACGTCCTAAATTAGTGGATAAACTTATCTCCATTAAGTTTTTCTTTGTCAAGAACATATCACAGTGAAAATGGATTGTTTCTATTGGTTGCCATTGATCTAAATAGAAGATATATTGCACGAGTAAATTGTTTGAAAATTAATTTGAGTTCAAAATTCTAATTAATAGACCTAATTTTGACATTAATTAATTACGCTCCCACTCATTTGTTCAAATAAATATCCCTTACTATTAATTTGGAAGATTGTATTCACCAATCTTCGAGTGAGCCAAGATCCAATATAACCAAGTCATTGCTCAGCCAATCACTAATGCACATAAATTAATTACTAAGGTAGATAAAAATTACCAATTGCGTCACATGGAATTCTTAGATAGGTGGTTGCACAACACTGTGTCAATAATTCATCATATGAGTTATATGCATCTTTATGCCTCATGTTGCTTTATTCTATTAAGATCAACTAGTCAAATCCAACCTAAGGCCCATACAATAAGTATGCACCCCGCTTGACAGGCCCACATACTTATTATCACACTTTCCTGAGGTAAATGGTGCACCACACTTGGCATTCCCACACCTTGTCAAACAAGGTTTTCATGTGTATTGCACCTAGAAGGCATCTCCAACATTGATATTATATTGAGGGATATATATATATATATATATTCATATGTATCCAATAACCATTACATATATATTGTTATACATATCATATACTTTAAAAATCACCACATGTGATAAAACTAGATATGGAAACCAGTAGAAACAATTTGAGACAAGAAGTGTTGTAAAAAATAGAAGATATTCACATGTAGATGTAATCCTAGATCTACCTTTTCAGGTTCTCTAATATCTTGATCTAGAAAGCAAATCGGATGATCATAAGTTCTTGATTTGGCATATCTAGTGTTACTAGTGATTCATCATCTTATCAAAAACCTTCCAAGGACCATCCTCTTTGGGGTGGGCTTCTGATCGTCACCCCCTCTCCACCATGGTCCACCAATGATGTTTTCACATCATCCTATTCTAATTTCATAATTAAAAGATATGTAGAGAATGATAGAGTATGGCATGCAAGCCATATACATGTTACATAGTCTTTTGATAAAATCATATAGAAATATTACATGTTTCATATCACACCATCAACATCCACCAAATAAAACAATTTCTAAGACATCACAAGAATTTATGTGATATATACACATATCATATTATACATATCATATCATATATGATATTATGTGATATCGTGGATACAAGTTGTGCAATATTTGTTCAAAAATGTGGTTAACTGGCATAGAAAGCATAAGACATCAACCCTAATACCATTGTAGGGTTTTAGGGAAGGGAATGCAGCAAAATAACAAAATTTTCCATTTCTTACCCAAAGCATTGGATCTGTAGCTATAATTAGTCAGTTAATAAAAGAATTGAGAAGGGATAAAGGTGATACCTTTGAGAACGCTACTTGTCCAACAAGTACACACGTCTTTTGTAGGTGAATAACTTGATCTTTTGGATCAAGACCCAATTTGGCCACCAAGAAATCCGGATCTAATAATAAGAAGTAGAAGATCTGCTCCAAGTAGCAACTTGTTGTCATCTTGTAGAACATGTTATCTAAGACTCCGCACATGTACCTCAGCCTCTACTTCATCCACATGGTTGAGAGAGAATGTGGTGTACCACCTTGGCCACCAAGTTCAAGCAAAATAGGAGTTTTTTTCTAGTCATCACAAAACTCCCTTTATTCTCCTATCATGGGAAACAGACCTTAGGGTGACCATCTCCAAGAGAGAGCATTTTGATGGCCAACTTGTCTCACAACTTGTCTCAAGAATTGTGTATAATCCTTTGGTGCATGACCCTTATATAAGAGAGTCATGGGCTTGGAAAACCTAATTCAAATTCATTCCTTATTCATAATCCAAAAAAAGTTCAATGTTAAAAACTCAGATAGGATTTGTGATCGACCAAACATTTCTCATGAGCACTCGATCATAGCCCCTGATCACCCGATCATAGCCCCTATTATGCGATCATGTTAGCTGATTGACCAATCAAGACTTTCCAGATCCAGATCTGACTTGTTTTTCAATTTTAGACTAACCTATAACATTGTGATCACCTGATCAATTGACTGGATTGCCTGATCCCATGTGTCCAATGGAAATCTCAATCAATCAATTAACAACTAATTCATCCATTGACCCAATCAATATGACCAACCAATCAAACATTTAAAAATTTCCTTATGCATTCTTATGTGTGTGACACAATAAATTCCTAATTATGTTTGTAGTGATGTTCAAAATAACACAAGAAAATATTGGTGTCTATCCACACATCATTGCCACACAACTAAAAGGAATGAGTTGGATAAAAACTACAACATGCAAAGTGATCAATGCTTCCATGACCATATAGTCCCTTTGCCTCAGATATCTAGATTGAACTTGAGGCGTGGAATGTCATCCTCTTAGTCATTCAATCTATGTTCCTTGAACTAGAGCAGATTATTTGAGATAATGTGAGTTCAATATCATATATTGAGTCACATGAACATTGCCATACATTTCATACTCTCTTATCAAATGGATTGGGATATTACTCCAAAGGAGGGACAAATTCCATATAGATCACGGAAGGCATTCCCTTGTGTCATAGTGTATCCAATCAACACCTCTTTCGCAACTCATATTTCAGATCACATTGGTCCAATATCAAAGTACACAGAATGACATGTGTCACTACAATGACTTTAGGTCTAAGGATTACAATCAAAATTGTCACATTTAGATATGAATCTGACATATCATAACATGACTTCCATATGTTAGTCTCAAGGTGGGTCTCTCTAGTTAACTTGCTCTCTAACAAGTATGCATATATCTGAGTCAATATCCAATATCATAACTAAAGATTCGTTGTCATCACTCACCATTCATGCTAGTCTTGTGTATTATTTTTGTCCTATTCTATCCACAATAATAACTAACTAGGGAAAAAACTAGAATGAGAACTCTTACTATACATATAAGCCCATGTTTAGGTCCTCAACTCAAACTATATGCCATTGAGTTATATCATTGATAGGACATTATTATGTTTATTCATTATCTCAATACTAAAACAAACATAATAAGTAGAATTTATTTTTACTAATAATGAAATCGAGTACAAAACATCCCTTTTACAATAATCACATGATGGATCTCAGAGCATATAACCAATTGTGGTTGCATGGGAAGTCCATGTCATGCCCATCTCAACCTCTTTGCACCAAATTGACACCCATTTTTCCCTGTGTCTTCTCCCTCTTTCATTTCCCACCTCTCTCATTCGTTTAAATAAGCCATGGCTTGATCCTTCCTCCTTCTTTATTCAACCATGGTGGCACCACCTCCACAGACATTTGATCATTTTCCATCTATGAGACTGTAACCACAGACAAGGCCAGTCATTCCTTTAAGACTCCAAGCCGAAGACAAGCGACGAGTTTGTTTGGTCCCACGACCCCTATTTCCCCTTCCTCCTCTAGGAATAATTGTGAAAAAAAATTCTAACAGATGACATGAGGTGGCGCTCATGCACTCGTACATGGAGTGAGGAGGATGATTCCCATCTGTGTGATCGCATACCAGTCAAAGAGACTACTACATTCTACAATGGAGGATCAAATAGACCACTGCCCTTTTCCTCCCTCTTCTCTCTATGTTGTAGTGGTGTTGACTAGTGGCCTCACACCACATCACCCATCCCAAAAGCTTCCCTTGGCACCAACCTAAAAGGGTGTGCAATTTGAGCCGTAAATCAAAGATAAACGACCACAATCATCCATCTTCTTGGTATTTACATATAGTTTTCCATGTAAAATGGCTTCCTTGCAAAAATGAAGCCATCCTCTTGGCCTAATAATGACTTTCAATATACTAAATTGATATAAAAATGATATTTCCCAGTTGAAAATAGTTTCATGGCATGTTCACGATCATAGTTCCACATATATGCTAAAAATGATATATTTTTATCTCTTTTTCATGCTATATGATATTATATGCTCAACCATCATATTTTATGCCTGAAATCATCTTTATGTCTATAGATCAATAAGATTTGACGATTAATAGGCCAATCTTTGACCTTGATTCATATATAAACCCTAAGGTGATCATATGATAGTAAATGTGTATTAAGTGAACTTCAATACTATGATTATCAACTTCATGTTCAAAATTGATTAAGTGCACCCCAAATATTTATGTTTGATATATTTTGGTGTATCAAATCATTTGAGACAAGAATCAAACATTTCCATACTTGTACTCTATTATGATTTTATGATATAAAAGTACCATAAAATGGGACATTTGTGGACTTTTAATGATGATTTTTGATCCTTAATTAAAACATGGATGAAATGTGGTTCAAACTATTATTGTGAAACCCTTTGCCACACAAAGTGAGATTATTCAAAACAAAGTGTGGAATGATAACTAATAACCATATTACCACAAAATAGGGTAAATTAAAACCAATATCATCTCAGGATCACAAGCTCAAGAAATCACAATTGAAGCCATAAACTTGTGCCACTTATATTTCATTCATTGCATAAGAAAATACATATCATTGTTCACTGGCTAACTAGCCACATCTTGTTACATATGAATACCTATTCATGTATACAAAACATATATGTACCATCATGGCATGAATCCAAAATCCCAAACCATTATACAATATGCACAAAAAAACCCAAGGACCTGAGTGTATATGAACGAAACATAGGACTCTATTACCAGACACTACTGTATTTTCATGGTCTAACAGATACAACTCCTCTTGTTAATAGTTTCAGCAACACAATCTCTATCTCAACATGCATGTCCCCCTAAAAGATGTGGAAACCCATAGGGTGAGACCAAAAATCCTAGTGAGAGATATAAATCTATGCAAAATCTATTATAAGCATAGATAAGCTAAATAGAAGATTATACTATTTTAGATAAGCATATTTAGCTAAATGATATAAGCAAGGTAACTAACACTATTTGAGTAGTTTAGGCATCTACATTAAATACTAGATCATCTTATGCTTTTCAGAAGGAATATGAAGAACATGTATAGCTGTTATAAGATAATCGGTACATAATCAAGGCAAGGGGGATCAAACAATGTTATAAACATTTGACCCTACAAAAAATATGCTCCATGATTATATTACTTATTTTTATTAGAAAGCTCTAAATATTTGAGTAGTACCACCCAAATCCAACTGACCACTGTGAAGTTAAAATCAATACCATACAAGATCAATGGAAGAGTCGAACTCCATGATCATCACCAGAAATACTCGATCAGTTTGAGTATGTGATGTAGTGGCATAATAGTCAAACTGCTAAACAACAACTTATAGTCAAAGATATAGTCTTGTAGACAACAACTTTTGCAACCCCAATTTTTGGGTTCATTTGCTGAGAAATGTAATTTCTCATATAAAAGATATTTCGACAAATAATGATACAATTTGTTTTGAATAAATGGATTTTGTTTACAATAGCCTTGATGATTATGTTGTGGTCTTTATTGGCTATTGGGCCCAATCACAAGGAAAAGACAAAAGAAATTCCATTATTGAGAAAATAAGAAAATAGAGAAGAGAAAAATGTGGAAACCTCTAGAAGGCAAATCCAAAGAGGGATTTCGTGCCTCTTGGTTTCCTTAGGTTCCGAGGAGTCCAACGTTGCATAGAAAGTGTAATAAGAAAAGACAAGATCAATTAAATATTTCTTTATTAAGAAAGAAATTGAAAATAATGATAAAATATTGGAAATAAGTGAAAAGAGGTATAATTGAGTTAACCTTGGTGTAATTTTGTATCCCAAGGATTCCTAATGATAAAAGGAATACCAATGAGGAAAATAAAAGAGAAATAAAGAGAAACCATCAAAAAGAGATATTTTAATAAGAAATAAACATGATAATGAGAAATAATGCATATAGATGCATCTAGAAGGATAATGAGCATCCTTGAAAAGGAATTTTGAAATATTATAATTTCT
Organism: Alisma plantago-aquatica; assembly: GCA_963693085.1. Taxonomy (NCBI): domain Eukaryota; kingdom Viridiplantae; phylum Streptophyta; class Magnoliopsida; order Alismatales; family Alismataceae; genus Alisma; species Alisma plantago-aquatica. The sequence continues at coordinate 1,008,243,156 of OY856409.1, forward strand.
TGGGGTCCAAGGAGCCCAATGAAGAAAAAGAAAGAGGGAATACCAATAATAGAAAATAAAAAGATAATGTGAATACATAATTAATGAATTATGTAGCATTGTTAAAAAGGAAATATTTTGTTACTAAAATAAAATAGAAATGCATGCACATGGATTAAAAAGCAAACATAAAGAGAATAAGAGAAAAGAATTTTGAATTCCTTAATGACCAAGGATCAAGGGGAAACAAGGAATTAATTTAAAAGAGAGAAAGAGACTTGCTCCTCATTGAAGGAATATGATTCCTAATAGGAGAGGACTTGTTTCCTCTTAGGTGGGCATCTTAGGGTGAGGATATCCTTCCCTATAAAAGGGGTAGACCCCCTGGTTCGAGTTGAAAGAATAAAACCCACATCTTCCTCTCTCTTCCCTGTCTTCTTCTTCCTTGTTTTCATCCTTAAACCCTAACCACGAGTAGCTATGTGATCCTGGAGCAACGAGGAACCCAGGTGGGGTTGCGATGGTAGCTGGTCATGAGGAGATGCCAAAGTAAGGTTAAGCCAGAGCCGCCATGCCCTAAGCGTCGCACCCTAGCTGCAGCACGGCTGCAAGGTTGGCCATGGATGGCAGGCCCGACCTACCTAAACCAGCAGTGCTGGTCGAGCACTGAGTGCATCTACAGGGGTGCGGAGGCTCGGCGGAGGCAGTGGAGGGGTCTCTGATGGCCGACGAGGCCAGGGAAGAGGAGGAAGAGCCTCTCTATCACGGCTAGGACAGCGCAACACGGCGGCGCAAGGTGGAAGAAGATGAAGGTCACATTGAACCGATATGCCCCTCCGCGGGGTGAAGAATCGCTGACTTAAACATGGGAAAATATGTCATTTCAAAATGTTTTCCAAAGAGCCAGACAACGTTGCATGCAATGGGTGATGTGGCGCTCTCTGATTGGTCCAAAAAGGTAATTTTTGCAAAATTCATATCTAGTTAACCGTAGCTCAGATGGATACACATAATACATGAATATTGCTCAGAAAAATGAGAGTAATCCAATAAAAATATTTAGAAGACAATTCATCTTTCTGTTTGAAAAGTAGTGTAACTTATCACCTTTAATGAATTAAAGGTTAAGAAACCCTATTTTGAGATGATTAATGTGTTTACAAGGGTTTTATTGATTATTCAAGTTGATATTAACCTATTAATTGCAAAAAGGAACATTAAGAAAAAAAAGGATGAACTTTGCACGTAATTAGTTTAATTTATAGTTTCATGCACATAAATATGCTTTAATGGGCCTTGAAACCCTAATATTAGTAAAAGTGACTCTTAATAATTTTAATTATTCAAAATCATGAGTAAACAGAAGCTATTTCGAGTATAAAAGTTGCTAATTGTGGATAAATACCCTCAATGTAGTAATTAGGGTTTTTCTAATGAATAAAGGAAGAATGAATGGCAAATTGAGTTCATATGTGAATTGGACCATAATGAACTATGAATTAATGGTAAATGAGCATAATGATCTTGTCATGGATTAAAATGATAAAAATAGTAGCTTTAATGTAAAAGAGGCTTAATGAACTTAATTAATGGTTAATGGTGCCTTTAATCCGAAAATAGGGTTATATGTTGTTAAAATAACCTTAATATTGAAGAATAAATGAGATGATTAGGGTTTATGAGTAATGGTATAAAATTAGGGTTTAAAATAGTAAAAGATGAAGGAAAACCCTAATTTCAATGGAAACTCTAAAAGTGAACTAGAAACCCTAGGAAGTGAGCTAGGTTTAATAGATCTTGATGACCTGAGTAATAACAGGAAATTATATGATTATTTCAGGATCTTGTTATGTGTGATTGCTTGGATTTCTTACTTGCATGGATTATTCTATCTCAAATCGACCTGACAGGTATGTGGTTATGCTTATGAATATTTGCTCTAGTTTCACGACGATTCCCGAACGTTTTATCGGTTGCTTGGAAATAACTGTTGGGTGCCTATTTATTTCATGCAACTATAAAGTGACTACGATTATCACTATAAATGTGAGTACATCACTGGCTTAGATCCCGGTCCACCTCTGTGGCTTTGGAAAGGATAAAAAGGGGTAACCTAGAGCAAGGTCTAGGTTATCGTGAGTTAGAAATTGGGCTACCCACGTGTAGTGCCATGAGACCCTTTAGCATGCCATGAGTTAAGGAGTGGGCTACCTATGGGTATTGCCATGTGAATCAACCCTAGAAACTGGTTCACCTGTTAGGTGGGATCATGAGGGGTTTAATGGGGATCTACCATAAGGGAAGTAGCATCTAGGTCCACTGCAGGGACAACATAGAGGCTAGGGTATGTAGGGATTGAGCAGTCATGCGGAAAATGTAAAGTTGTTTGTTTAAATCATAATTGACTGATTACATTGTTATCATAGTTGCATGATTATTGTTTCCCCCACATATTAGCTTTATGCTGACCGATGTTTTGTTTGTCGACGTTTTAGGTACAAGCCAAAAGGACAAACAGTAAATTGTCATATTGTGAAATACATGAATTAAAATACAAGGAGGATTAGTTAGAGTAGAATTCATATGTCGATAGAAGTTTAGAGACCCAAATTTTCAAAAGGTATGCAAAGTTTTTATTTTTTTTACCATATTCCAATATAGTTGGTAGAATTTAATAATTGTTATTGATTATTTGTCGAACCTTTGATCCTATTAATTGGGATAATGGCTCTGACCTTCTGGTCTCCCTTAATTGGGGGTTACCAGGAGGCGGGGTCGTTACATTTGGTATCAGAGCGAAGGTTCCTCACTTAATATTTAATCATTATTAAATTTTACAAATTTTATAGAACCCAAGGGAGTTATTAGAGGATTTTCCGAAAGACAGAGGTGTCTAGAGAAGGATCACGCCCGGGGGATGGCAAGATTTTCATCTGCACCGCTAGTCATAATACGAGGACTCCCAGATCCGTGTGACCACCTGGCCAATGTCATAGGATCTGACTCGAAATAAGATACCTTTAGGACTCTCTCATCTTGTTCATCCCTTCTCAACTCAAATGTTGTTAAGGACCTTAAGGATTAGGGTTTTCTCTCTTTTCCTCACCCTCTTGAGGTATGGGTAAGGTTGATAAGGATTAAGAAATACTCCACCAAATTAATGAAAAGTATGTAAATAAGATGTTATGGGCATAAGCCTAATAGAATAAGCTAAACTAAAGAATAGATACATGCTTAGGTCGTATGACATAAGTTGTCATGCCCTCAGGAGAGACCTGAGGCTAGACCTTCATATAAGGAGGATAAGTAAAGAGAGTTAGTCTTGGAGGTAGAGACCTCCATTATAAGTAGAGACTTGGCACATTCTCTAAGGATGATGGTAACCCTAACCCTAAGTGAAGGTTAGAGAGAGAGACAACATGATGAGTTAGATGTTATGGTACACCAGGCATTTAGATAGACATGCCTTGGATGCCATATGAGCCATGAGAGGTTGGATGACCGAGTACCTTTGGAGACTCAACCCTGGGAAGGGTCGTGCATGTTAGAGAGAAGGATAGCTCCTTCTTTGATGAGGTTAGAGAAGAACCTATGGAAATTGTGGCATCCAACTCATAACAACAAAATTAACTTAAGCAGAAGTGAATTATTTGCAGTGGATTACTGAAAATCACTAAAAATTAAAACTTTTTGCAAAGAGATCCACACATAGGAAATCTTTTCCATCAAGAACCATTGTATAACATTTACATTCTGTTCCATAAGTACACAACCTGTACTATCTCTTTTCGAGAATTACAACATCAGTTGTCCTATTCAACATTATATACATACAACATAAAAACATCGAGGCATCAAGCTAAAATCTCTATTCGATGATGAAAGCACTATCTATAAATCCCGAGGACCTGAGAGTACAGAGACGACACATAAGACTACTATCTATACAACTAGACAAGCAGTATCTCCACCTGAGATATTACAACTGTCCTCAATGCTTCTACTGTTCCTTCTCTGCTAAAGGTTTCCTGCCTCTTTGTCCGCATCCACCTAAAAACATTGGATCCCACGGGGGTGAGACAATTGTAAATTGCCCCAGCGGGAGATATAACTCTCCGAAAAAATATTGTATTGCAATTTAAAGATATGAAACTGAGAAGAGGTTAAGCAGTTTAAAGCATTCTCAACTTTGTAAGCATTGCAACTATTTATGATAGAGCAATATATCATCTATTCTTTTAATAAGGAATAGGAATGACATGTATATCATTTAACCAACATGTTATACCATCATATAAAACTTTTCTTGTGACACTCATCATCTTGTTATGTCACCCATGAAACATTCTTATTTCATTCTGTTGGCCTTAGCCAACCTATTAAACAAATAAAGAGATATATCTACCATGTACTCATTTATCATCAATATAGGAATTGGATTAATACCAATCATAAACCATCATTACATGCATTGGGTTATTACCAATCCTGTGTTATCACTACAGGCATTTAGCCTCTGCCAGGTATTGGACTCTTCCAAACCTGATTACACCGCCAGGCATTGGACACTACCAATCCTGATTTCACAACCAGGCATTGGACTTTAGCCAACCCTGATTACAGGCATTACACCTCTGCCAGGTATTGGATTTTAACCAAACCTGATTACACAGCCAGGTATTGGACAATAACCAATCTTGATTACATCCCATGTTTTTTTACACAACATTGGGCACCTTATTCTTTTACTAGCATTAAACTTTGTCCATGCCAATCATGCTCAATACATTCTTTATGTATTACAAGTATTCCTCTTTTCTCCGCACATGTATAATCCAGGTTCCATTACTATAATTGTATCCTTTTGTTATTATTATTATTATATTACTAAATTCCCATTCCTTGGTTCATTATGAACATTATTATCTCTTACAAGAGACTTTTATAATCATCTTATTACCTCTCATTAGGTAACAACACATCTCATGGCTCACAAAGCCCTTAAAGCATCTTGTCACCTCTTACTAGGCAACATCTAACCATATGGCTCATAAGGCCATTCACATCTTGTCACCTCTCACTAGGCAACAACAACATATTTCCTCATTTAATACAATAGTAACACCACTATTCCCTCAATAGGGTTAGGGCTTACTTTTCACATCACATTAGCATTTTTCATGTCCCATTACCCAATTTAGGGTTAGGGTTTTCCCATCTCACATTAGGATTTCATATTTATCAAATCAACCTTAATATATTGCTCCACACCTCTAAGAGCATCCATTAACATTTTGAGTAATCAATCATGTTTATTACTCTTAACATTTATCATTAAATGATTATCAATGCAAGGTATGAGTTCATCTCCCATCCTTATCATGATATGATTACATCATACTCATTAGTTTAGCTTAACCCCATTCTTAAGGTATATTAGCCTATACTTATCAAAGTATATCAAACTCATTACATTTCATTGTAACAATTTACATAACACACTTCATGTATTCCTTATCCAAGTATATTGGATTTGAGGTGCATCAAGGTATATCAGCCCTAGAATGCTAAAAGTAATATCTATCACATTTTGATGTATCACTTTCCTCATCACTTCCAACTTTCTTGAGTTATCAACTTATCTTGGATTAAGGAATTTTCCATCTTAATCCTTTCATCCACTAACCTATCACTCTTACCATGAAGTGCATAGGTCACACATAAGAATGGCCCGACTATCTTTAATGATATGGACCCATTTCAGGTTAAGGCATTGCTTGCTATAAGGTTATCTATAATTAATCACTTTAGGTATTTCTCTTATCAATGTATTAATCACCATTCCATTATTAGGATTAGGATCTCTCATATCATCTCCCTTTATTAGGGATAGGATGGCATATAGCATCACCCTTCATTTAGGATTTGTCATGGAATCAACCTCAATTAGGGTTTCCACTATGGTTACCCACGGCTTGGGTCTACTATTCATCTCCAATTAGAGTTTTACATATCATTTCCCTAAATTGGAGTTTCATATATCATTACCCTAGATTAGGGTTACATCCTCACCCTGGATTAGGGTTTCATTTAGAATTGCCCTCAATTAGGGTTAGAGTTCAATAGCCATGTCAATTAGGGTTTATGTTCATGATTAGGGTTTCATGATCTCTTTGCTTAAGAATCATACCCTTAATCACCTCATGAATCATATTCATGTATGAATTTCATGCTATAATCTTCTCAACTTGATTAGGTCATATCAACCCTTCAATCAAGTACATACAACTATGATTAACATAGAGTACCACCTCATTGTTCTTATAAGCAATTAGGGTTCATCCCTTAATTGGCACTAATCACTTAGGTACTATTAGGATTTCAACCTTGTACCTTAATTGATTATCATTACTAATAATCATTGGATCAATGGATCATTCATCATCTTAATTCTCAAGAGATTCAATCATATTGGACCTCCATTACATAAGGTATCCAATTGATTTGCCCAATTGAATCTTCAATTACAATAGGTGTCCAAGTGGATTAACCAATTGAGTCCTCAATTAATTTTGACTACTTCAGCCCCAAACGGTCTTGGTCTTTCAAAGTTCAAATGGTTTGAAACTGTTTGGTAAAGGTGGTCACTTGAAACCATTTGCTAAAGCAAGTACTTGAAACCGTTTGCTAAAGTACCTTTTCGAAACTGCATGGACTCAACCGGTTTGGGATCGTTTGGTCCCAAATGGTCTTGAGACCGTTTGGTCCCAAACGGTCTTGAGACCATTTGGACTCAAATGGTCTTGAGACCATTTGGTCCAAACCACCTCAAAACTGCAAGGACCAAATATGGTCTCAACCAAATCAAATTGAATTAGGGTTTCCAATGTTGATTCCTTCAATCATTGCATTTATGTAACCAATCATCAATTGGACCTATCATCATACTTCAATTGAGTTAAATAGGTCAACCTTCAACTGATTTGACCCTCCATTGAGCCTCAATTAGTCATTAATTAGGGTTTGAGTCAATTGAATTAGGGTTTGGAATCGATGATCCTTCAACATTAATCAATGTGTAACTAGTTACTTTAAAACTATTGGACCATCATCCAAATTTAACATGACCTGACTCCAAAAGGTCTTGAGGTCATTTTTATGACCTCCAAACGGTCTTGAGACCGTTTTCCCATCTCATCACTCAAATCCATGTCATCCATTTAGGGTTTGGATCACTAGATTGATCACCAAATCAGCATTTGATTGCAAATCAACTTGGTATCTTTAGATCTTCAAACACCTAACCATTGTCAACCCTAGACCTCCAAACGGTCTTGGGTGACCCCCAAACGGTCTTGGGATCATTTGGATGACCTCCAAACGGTCTTGAGACCGTTTTCCCATCACATCATCATTAGCCATGTCATTCAATTAAGGTTTGGATCCTAGGATTGGTCACCAAATCAGCAATTGATTCTACATCAACTTAATATATTTGGACCTTAAATTGCTCAACCATACTTAACCCTAGACCTCCAAACGGTCTTGGGTGATCACCAAATGGTCTTGAGACCGTTTGGGTGATCCCCAAATGGTTTTGAAACCGTTTGGGTCAATCAACCCAAAGCATCAACTCATTCAATTGCAAAATCAGCACTTAGCCGATTAGGGTTTATACCATATGTTTGAATCTTCAAATACTTAACCATACTCAACCATAGACCTCCAAACGGTCTTGGGTGGTTATTCCCAAACGGTTTTGAAACCTTTTGGGTCAATCAACCCAAATTTCAAACTCAATCACTTATGAAATCAGCACTCAACCCGATTAGGGTTTAGGTGATTGATGAACCTTCAACTCATGAACCAATTGGAGTTAATCAATAATAATTGGTGGGTAATTAACCTAGATCATTATGAACAAGTCCCCAAATGGTCAACCCTGGTCAAAATCACCAAACGGTCTTGAACCATTTGCTTCTATGCGGTTTAGTGAAATCGTTTCATTCCAAACGGTTTGAAACTGTTTTCTCCCAAACACAAACCGTTTGGAAACCGTTTGGTCTAGATATTTGGGGAGGTTTGTGCTTATGATGTTGTCATCATAATCAAGCTCTAGACCCACAAAACCTGCTGTGATTTCCATGGAGATTGCATCAATCAACCAAATCAATAATTGTAAATAGAGAAATGATCATTATTTGATGGGGATTTGAATGCAATAACAAAGTTAGGGTTTCAAGTTATAAAACCCACCTCCAATTGAGATCCAAAGCTCCAAGCTCACGGCAACAGTGGTGGATGAAGATTTTGCAACTCCTCCTAAGCTCGTCCTCAAGCTTTTGGTTGAAAAGATTGGCTAGGGTTGATGAGGAGATCGAAATAAGAAGAAATCAATGATTTATTTTTGATTTCCACCATGGATCAAGGAGAACGAAGGTCAAGGACCTTACCAACAGGTTGGGGTCGTCCTCCTCCTGTCCCTGAGCTTCTCTTGGGGTCGGCCAAGGCAAAGGAAGAAAGAAAATCCGAAAATAAGTCCTTAAGTGAGTGGAAAAAGGGATATGTATAAGGAAATCCCAAGGAGAGAGAAAATCAGATTATTTCCTTTAATTCCCAAAATAATTTCCACCAAATCCCCCTACATTTCTTGGACACGAAGCCATATTCATGTTCTTGCAAAACCTCTTCATTATCCAAGAATAAAGGGAAAAGAAATTAAGCACCTTAACCCTTATAATATTAATATCCATTTTTGAGTGGAATTTCTTTTTCTTATAATAATGGTGAGTGGAATTTCACCTCCTTAGGATATGCTCGTGCCTTTGCAAGGCTTAAGCTCGTCCACACACATCTGAATCCAACCATTTTAATTTTGGTTGAAGTCCCCTTCAATTATTTTATTTATTTTTGCATTAAATTGAATTAGGGTTCCAATTAGGCTTAAATCTTGATTATTTTAATATCAAGATTCTCTCTCCTCCAAATTAATTCAAATGAGACGACCCTCTCATTATCTTTGATATAAATGATGTCAAGAAACATTAGGGACCTTATTGAAGTGTTAATTTGCATATTGAACCTTAGGTTTTGGGTAAATTGCACTTTACACCAAAATTAGGTTTTAATGCACAAACATTGCTTTATCAGCTCTTCCTTGGTACTCAGGCTACCACAAGCCATACCTCTACACCATATTCATTCTCATGATGCTTCAACACATGAGGAACATATTATAATGCAACATTTGCAATCTAACCCCTCAACTTGGGTAATTTGCATTTTAGTTCAAAATAAGCAAACAGTGCTTCAACATTGTTCAAACATGACCAAAATTGAAACATTAGTTCCTCATGAGCCCTAATTACTTTTCACAAGATAATATTAAGAATATAATCATCTTTATTTATTAAAAAACCTAGGGTTAAAGCATAACCCAGGTCAGGGATGTTACAGAAACCTTATGAGCTTATATGAGCATGGCATAGTAAACACCCAGAGTACGTTAGTAGTGCGAGCAATAGGTTGAAACCCTGGCCAGGAGAGTATGAAGGATGGATTACGAGATAAGCATATAGAGTTATGGATAATCTTGAGCAAACATAAGTTCGAGCATGGGCTTCACCCACGTAGAGGTATGCTTGTGATCTTGATACTTCATGGAGAGAGGACCTCTAATAGTAAGGTTGAATGTGGAGTTAGCTCTAGAGAGAGAAACTAGGAACCAAGCAAGAAGGTTGGAAGCCTAAAACCCCGAGATATGAGGAATAGTGGGGAGTTGAGGATGATGTGACCTAAGTGGATGATAGTGGTTGCCTCTTGCTTGATCCCTGGAGGTTGTTGATATCCTGGTTGCCTTTAGAGGAACCGAACCCTAGAGAGAGGATGAGGCTTCTAGTACCCATGTGCCTATGGCATAGGCGTTTACCTTCTGAGATAGGAAGAAGAGTTCCTTAGACCTAGAGAGGTTTAGTAATAGGTTGTGATGCCTTGTACCTTGTTGTTTGTCCCTGAGAAGGGCTCAACTCTGAAGTGTTGCTCGAGTAGAAGAATCATAAGAAGTACATGACATACCTTGGACATGTTTGATTCGTGGTTAAGAGGATGAGCATGTAGTTGGTCATCAGAAAAGTGAACCTAGGGTTCCTAGGCCTAAGAGGGGAAGTGGTGTACCAACTGCTCATGATGAGATTTGAGTTTCCATAGATGTGAGCATGGTACTCCGCATGGTTAGAGGAAAGGGAAACCCCTTAAGTTTAAGGTGTGTTTGATGAACCCCTCACGGCTAAGTTGATGACATGGGAAGGTATGATCTTGATCCAGTGTTGAGGAAAGAGAACAAGTATGACCTAGCATGGTTTAGTAGGTGGTCTGCTTATGCCTTAGTAGTTGTTGGGTTAAGCATGCTCATGTGTATGTAAACCCTAAGGATGGTTGTGACCTTGTTGTTAAGGGATGAAGTTTCCTCCCATCCTGGGAGAGGAACCCTTTTGTAGGGTGTATACCAGTTTTGTTGGTTTAAGGTAACCTAAAGAGGTCTCATAGGATCTTGAGAAGCTAAGTGAAAAGTACATGGTATGAGGATGAACCTGTAGACCCATAGATAACCATCTCTAAGTTCATGTGGATGTGTTACCATGGAGGTAATCGTTATGGGGCCTGACCAAGGTAGGCAAGTCACCATGACCCCTATCAAAGGATGAAAGACAGCCCATGAATGCAGAGAGAGATGATGAAGGCTTGGGTAAGGTTCTAAGTTGTACATGTACTATAATAGAATCCTAATTCTATCCTAGGGTCAGGTAGGGATAAGACAGATGGAATTAGGAGTTGCCTAATTCCCTAGTTTCACATAACCATTGGGTCAGGAGGTAACATCTATCATTGTCTGAGGGCCATGGGTTAGGAGATTGATCACCTTCATGAATTCATGGGACCCAAAGGGCATATGAGTAGGGCACTCTCTGGATACATAAGGTAAGAGGGATGACCCCTAAAGTACTGGCACCCTATAGACCTAGAGGAGATGACCAAGGAATGTGTGTAAACCTCAGTAGGTTTGAGACCAATTTTCCATGGAAGTAACTTTGATATCAAGATGATTGTGATGTAGAGACATATGTGGCACGTTTCTACTTAGATTTAAATGTGTATTGGCAAGGTGTGATGTACCATCTCTACTCTTAGAACAAGAAGAACTCTGTATTTAGACTGCAACCAAATGCTTATTTCCTCCTGTTATGGGAGTGAGAGATAGGACAGTATGCATGCCATACACCAAGGATAAAAGATGAAGTAAGTTGGAACACGACTATGAGGTATGAGGACAAAGATGATAACGTACCCTGGTGGAGTGAACGATACATGGATGGTTTGCAAACACTAAGAAAAATGAGGTAGACATCTTTATCATGAGCTATGTGGAACTTTCAAGTTATACCAGGTTGAGTTTGATCATCATGATGATAAACACAGAGTTTTCTTGAGGAAGATAGACTTAGAGTTGAGATGATATAATTAGTGGAATACATGGAGGTGTATGTCTTCAACATTACCTAATACCTAAGGATGTGAAGTAGTAATGGATGCTCTGGTTGAGATATAGCAGCCTAGTTTGGCTAGAAGAGGTTGTTAGGCTAACCTTAAGTTTGGAAAGGAGATGTGTTTGGATAACACTCAGATATAACGAAATCAGTTGTTTCAAGCGAGTGGTTGTTTGGTTAGCCAGCCTAGTCCTTAACACAATAAAAGGATGGTTGTGTAACCTTAGATGCACTTCTTTAGAAAGGAAGGTGATGAAACCCTGATTAGAGTGGTATAGGGTTTCTGAGGTATCAAGCTTGAGGAATCATGACATACAGGAGATCATGATTTTAAGATAACCATACACCGTACCACTAAGATAATAAGTGACAGTAGGACTTTGGATTCCTAAGATGAAGTTGCATGTGGTATGTGGCCATGCAAGCAAGAGGTGTAGGACGAACACCAGTAACCCAGTGCATTGATATAAAGGATAAAGAGTCCCCAAGAGGGAAAGGGAGAACCATCACTATGGATGTGGTAAGTCACCCCTAGAACAAGGAAGGTTAGGATGCAATATGGGTTAGGGTAGATCTCCTTACCTAGATGACATGAGAAAGAAAGAGTACTGTCAAGAGACAAATCTGATTGAACTACATATCAGAGAGATGGTTCATCTACCCCATGATGTGAGTTCAAAAGTTCTTGAGAATAACCTAAAGATTCACTTACATAAGATGGATGTAGGTGCATGAAGAACTCGATGTTAGTATAGTTTATCACCCCTAACTAATGGTTAGTACGATCCAGACTAAAGGGTCTAATGAGAGCATGTGTGCTCATTCAGGGTGATACATAGAGACAGTTTTTGTCTTATGTAAGATGTGATGATAACCACCATAGCCAATGTCGGGATGTAAAAGAGCTCTGTAAGGGGGGTTGAGTCGGTCACCACATCATTAAGATGATGTTGGTGAAGGGACCTCGTGAAGGTCAAGAAAGGACCACAGTCTGTGTAGATGAAGTCTCTTTGATTGTGCCATGGCTGAAAGGATCCTAGGGATGACATGAGTCGTAGGATAATGCAAAGTAGACTGACATGCAATTCACTTTGGGGGAATATGTGACATGAAGATCCGACCCCTCTAAGTTATAGCTAAGAGAGCTGAGTCCCCGATACATGGGTTCATATGAGGTGGATTGGTGGAGAAGGTTAAGTTTGACCTTACCTTAGGATAAAGTAATGTGTGATGAGTTTCATGTGTCCAATTTAGAGTACTATGTGAGGTACCCAGACCTTGTGCGGAGCAATGAACCTAGTAAGCCCCAAGGGAGGCTGAAATGACCTGAGTCACCAATGAGGTTTATAGATGCCAAGGTGAAAGAACTCAGATAAAAGAATATGCGATGATAAAGGCTCTTTGGAAGTTCCATGGATAGGGCAAAGCCACATAGGGGCCAATGATGGACATGTAAAAGACTTATCCTAAATTGTTTGTTTGCTTGATGGAATTTTGAGGAAAAAATTTCTATAAGAGGGGAAGGATGTTACAACCCCAAATTTTGGGTTCATTTGCTGAGAAATGTAATTTCTCATATAAAAGATATTTGGACAAATAATGATACAATTTGTTTTAAATAAATGGATTTTGTTTACAATAGCCTTGATGATTGTGTTGTGGGCTTTATTGGCTATTGGGCCCAATAACAAGGAAAAGACAAAAGAAACTCCATTATTGAGTAAATAAGAAAATAGAGAAGAGAAAAATGTGGAAACCTCTAGAAGGCAAATACAAAGAGGGATTTCATACCTCTTGGGTTCCTTGGGTTTCGAGGAGTCCAAAGTTGCATAGAGAGTGCAATAAGAAAAGAAAAGATCAATTAGATATTTCTTTATTAAGAAAGAAATTGAAAATAATGATAAAATATTGGAAATAAGTGAAAAGAGGTATAATTGAGTTATCCTTGGTGGAATTTAGTATCCCAAGGATTCCTAATGATAAAAGGAATACCAATGAGAAAAATAAAAGAGAAATAAAGGGAAACCCTCAAAAAGAGATATTTTAATAAGAAATAAACATGATAATGAGAAATAATGCATATAGATGCATCTAGAAGGATAATGAGTATCCTTGAAAAGGAATTTCAAAATATTATAATTTCTTGGGGTCCAAGGAGCCCAATGAAGAAAAAGAAAGAGGGAATACCAATAATAGAAAATAAAAAGATAATGTGAATACATAATTAATGAATTATGTAGCATTGTTAAAAAGGAAATTTTTTCTACTAAAAGAAAATAGAAATTCATGCCCATGGATTAAAAAGCAAACATAAAGAGAATAAGAGAAAAGAATTTCGAATTTCTTAATGACCAAGGATCAAGGGGAAATAAGGAATTAATTTAAGAGAGAGAAAGAGATTTGCTTCTCATTGAAGGAATTTGATTCCTAATAGGAGAGGGTGTGTTTCCTCTTAGGTGAACATCTTAAGGTGAGGATATCCTCCACTATAAAAGGGGTAGACCCCCTGGTTCGAGTTGAAAGAAGAAAACCTACATCTTCCTCTCTCTCCCCTATCTTCTTCTTCCTTGTTTTCATCCTTAAACTCTAACCATGAGTAGCTACGTGATCCTGGAGCAATGAGGAACCCAGGTGGGATTGCGATGGTAGCTGGTCCCGAGGCGATGCCAAAGCAAGGTTTAGCCAGAGCCGCCATGCCCTAAGCGTCGCACCCTAGCTGCAGCATGGCTGCAAGGTCGGACATGGATGGCAGGCCTGACCTACCTAAACCAGCAGTGATGTTTGAGCGCTGAGTGCATCTACAGGGGCGCGGAGGCTCGGCAGAGGTAGTGGAGGGGTCTCTGATGGCCGACGAGGCCAGGGAAGAGGAGGAAGAGCCGCTCCATCGCGGATAGGGCAGCGCATCACGGATGAGCAAGGTGGAAGAAGTTGAAGGTCGCATTGGACCGATATGCCCCTCTATGGGGTGAAGAATCACTGACTTAAATAGGGGCAAATACATCATTTCGAAATGTTTTCCAAAGAACCAGACAACGTTGCATGCAATGGGCGATGTGGCGTGCTTTGATTGGTCCAGAAAGGTAATTTTTGCAAAATTCATATCTAGTTAACCGTAACTCGGATGGATACTCATAATACATGAATATTGCTCAAAAAAATGAGAGGAATCTAATAAAAATATATTAGAAGCCAATTCATCTTTCTGTTCGAAAGTAGTGTAACTTATCACCTTTAATGAATTAAAGGTTAAGAAACCCTATTTGAGATGATTAATGTGTTTAGAAGGGTTTTATCGATGATTATAATTGATATTAACCTGTTAATTGCAAAAAGGAACATTAAGAACAAAAAGGACGAACATTGCACGTAATTAGTTTAATTTAGAGTTTCATGCGCATAAATATGCTTTAATGCACCTTGAAACCCTAATATTAGTAAAAGTGACTCTTAATGGTTTAAATTATTCAAAATCATGAGTAAAGCTAAGATATGGCGATTTTAAGCTATTTTGAGTATAAAAATTCCTAATTGTGGATAAATATTGTTAATATAGTAATTAGGGTTTTTCTAGTGAATAAAGGAAGAATGAATGGCAAATCGAGTTCATATGTGAATTGGACCATAATGAACTATGAATTAATGGTAAATGAGCATAATGATCTTGTCATGGATTAAAATGATAAAAATAGTAGCTTTAATGTAAAAGAGGCTTAATGAACTTAATTAATGGTTAATGGTGTCTTTAATCCGAAAATAGGGTTATATGTTTTTAAAATAACCTTAATATTGAAGAATAGATGAGATGATTAGGGTTTATGAGTAATGGTATAAAATTAGGGTTTAAAATAGTAAAAGATGAAGGGAAACCCTAATTTCAATGAAAACTCTAAAAATGAACTAGAAACCCTAGGAAGCGAGCTAGGTTTAATAGATCTTGATGACCTGAGTAATAAAAGGAAATTGTATGATTATTTCAGGATCTTGTTATGTGTGCTTGCTTGGATTTCTTACTTGCATGGATTATTCTGTCTCAAATCGACCTGACAGGTATGTGGTTAGGCTTATGAATAATCGCTCTAGTTTCACGACGATTCCCAGACATTTTATCGGTTTCTTGGAAATATCTGTTGGATGCCTATTTATTTCATGCAACTATAAAGTGACTACGATTATCACTATAAATGTGCATACATGACTGGCTCAGATCCTGGTCCACCTCTGTGGCCTTGCAAAGGCTAAAAAGGGGTAACCTAGAGCAAGGTCTAGGTTATCGTGAGTTAGAAATTGGGCTACCCACATGTAGTGCCATGAGACTCTTAAGCATGCCATCAGTTAAGGAGTGGGCTACCTACGGGTAGTGCCATGTGACTCAATCCTAGAAACGGGTTCACATGTTAGGTGGGATCATGAGGGGTTTAATGGGTATCTACCATAAGGGAGGTAGCATCTAGGTCCACTACAGGGATAACGCAGAGGCTAGGGTGTGTAGGGATTGAGCAGTCATGCGGAAAACATAAAGTTGTTTGTTTATATCATAATTGACTGATTACATTGTTATCATAGTTGCATGATTATTGTTTTCCCCACATACCAGCTTTATGCTGACTGATGTTTTGTTTGTCGGCGTTTTAGGTACAAGCCAAAAGGACAAAAAGTAAATCATCATATTGTGAAATACTTGAATTAAAATACAAGGAGGATTAGTTAGAGTAAAATTCATATGTGGATAGAAGTTTAGAGATCCAAGTTTTCAAAAGGTATGCAAAGTTTTTATTTTTTTACCATATTCTAGTATAGTTGGTAGAATTTAATAATTTTTATTGATTATTTGTCGAACCTTTGATCCTATTAATTGGGATAATGGCTCTGACCTTCTGGTCTCCCTTAATTGGGGGTTACCGGGAGGTGGGGTCATTACATTTGGTATCAGAGCAAAGGTTTCACTTAATCTTTAATAATTATTAAAGTTTACAAATTTTGTAGAACCCAAGGGAGTTATTAGAGGATTTTCCGAAAGACAGAGGTGTCTAGAAAAGGATCACGCCCGGGGGCTAGCAAGATTTTCCTCCACACCGCTAGTCGGAATACGAGGACTCCCAGATCTGTGTGACTGCCTGGCCAATGTCGTAGGATCTGACTCGAAATAAGATACCTTTAGGACTCTCTCATCTTGTTCATCCCTTCTCAACTCAAATGTTATTAAGGACCTTAAGGATTAGGGTTTTCTCTCTTTTCCTCACCCTCTTGAGGTATGGGTAAGGTTGATAAGGATTAAGGAATCCTCTACCAAATTAATGAAAAGTATGTAAATAAGATGTCAAGGACATAAGCTTAATAGAATAAGCTAAACCTCCATATAAGGAGGATAAGTAAAGAGAGTTAGTCTTAGAGGTAGAGACCTCCATTATAAGTAGAGACTTGGCACACTCTCTAAGGATGATGGTAACCCTAACCCTAAGTGAAGGTTAGAGAGAGAGACAACATGATGAGTTAGATGTTATGGTACACCAAGCGTTTGGATAGACATACCTTTGATGCCATATGAGCCATGAGAGGTTGGATGACCGAGTACCTTTGGCGAATCAACCCTAGGAAGGATCGTGCATGTTAGATCGAAGGATAGCTCCTTCTTTGATGAGGTTAGAGAAGAACCTATGGAAACCTTATGAGCTTATATGAGCATGGCATAGTAGACACCCAGATTACGTTAGTAGTGCGAGCAATAGGTTGAAACCCTGGCTAGGAGAGTATGAAGAATGGCTTATGAGATAAGTGTATAGAGTTATGGATAACCTTGAGCAAACATAAGCTTGAGCCTAGGCTTCACCCACGTAGAGGTATGCTTGTGAGCTTGATCCTTCATGGAGAGAGGACCTATAATAGTAAGGTTGGATGTGGAGTTATCTCTACAGAGAGAAAGTAGGAACCAAACAAGAAGGTTGGAAGCATAAAACCCCGAGATATGAGGAATAGTAGGGAGTTGAGGATGATGCGACCTAAGTGGATGATAGTGGTTGCCTCATGCTTGATCCCTGGAGGTTGTTGATATCCTGGTTGCCTTTAGATGAATTGAACCCTAGAGAGAGGATGAGGCTTCTGGTACCCATGTGCCTATGGAATAGGTGTTTACCTTCTGAGATAGGAAGAAGAGTTCCTTAGACCTAGAGAGGTTTAGTAACAGGTTGTGAGGCCTTGTATCTTGTTGTTTGTCCTTGAGAAGGGCTCAACTCTAAAGTGTAGCTCAAGTAGAAGAATCATAAGAAGTGCATGACATACCTTGTACATGTTTGATTTGTGGTTAAGAGGATGAGCATGCAGTTGGTCATCAGAAAAGTGAACCTAGGGTTCCTAGGCCTAAGAGGGGAAGTGGTGTACCAAATGCTCATTATGAGATTTGAGTTTTCATAGATGCGAGCATGGTACTCCGCATGGTTAGAGGAAAGGGAAACCCCTGAAGTTTAAGGTGTGTTTGACGAACCCCTCACGGCTAAGTTGATGACATTAGAAGGTATGATCTTGATCCAGTGTTGAGGAAACAGAACAAGTATGACCTAGCATGGTTTAGTAGGTGGTCTACTTATGCCTTAGTAGTTGTTGGGTTAAGCATGCTCATGTGTATGTAAACTCTAAGGATGGTTGTGACCTTATTGTCAAGGAATGAAGCTTCCTCCCATCCTAGGAGAGGGACCCTTTTGTAGGGTGTATACCATTTTTGTTGGTTTAAGGTAACCTAAAGAGGTCT
This sequence comes from Alisma plantago-aquatica, assembly GCA_963693085.1. Taxonomy (NCBI): domain Eukaryota; kingdom Viridiplantae; phylum Streptophyta; class Magnoliopsida; order Alismatales; family Alismataceae; genus Alisma; species Alisma plantago-aquatica. Next base: position 1,008,261,420 of record OY856409.1, read on the forward strand.
CATAGGATCTTGAGAACCTAAGTGAAAATTACATGGTATGAGGATGAACCTGTAGACCCATAGATAACCATATCTAAGTACATGTGGATGTGTTACCATAGAGGTAACTGGTATGGGGCCTGACCAAGGTAGGCAGGTCAACATGACCCCTATGAAAGGATGAAAGTCAACCCATGAATGCAGAGAGAGATGATGAAGGCTTGGGTAAGGTTCTAAGTTGAATATGTACTATAAGAGAATCCTAAGTCTATCCTAGGGTCATGTGGGGATAAGACTGATGGAAGTAGGAGTTGCCTAATTCCCTAGTTGCACATGAGCATTGGGTCGGGAGGTAACAACTATCATTGTCTAAGGGCCATGGGTTAGGAGATTGATCACCTTCATGAACTCATGGGACCCAAAGGGCAGATGAGTAGGGCACTCTCTGGATGCATAAGGGAAGAGGGATGACCCTTAAAGTACCAACACCCTATAGACCTAGAGGAGATGACCAAGGAATGTGTGTAAACCTCAGTAGGTTAGAGACCAGTTTTCCATGGAAGTAACTTTGATATCAAGATGATTGTGATGTAGAGACATATGTGGAACGTTTCAACTTAGATTTAAATGTGTATTGGCAAGGTGGGATGTACCATCTCTACTCTTAGAACAAGAAGAACTCTGTATTTGGACTGCAGCCAAATGCTTATTTCCTCCTGTTATGGGAGTGAGAGATAGGACAGTACACGTGCCATACACCAAGGATAAAAGATGAAGTAAGTTAGAATGCGACTATGAGGTATGAGGAAAAAGATGATAACGTTCCCTGGTGGAGTGAACGATACATGGATGGTTTGCAAACACTAAGAAAAATGAGGTAGACATCTTTATCATGAGCTATGTGGAACTTGCAAGTTATACCAGGTTGAGTTTGATCATCATGATGATAAACACAGAGTTTTCTTGAGGAAGATAGACTTAGAGTTGAGAGGAGATAATAAGTGGAATACATGGAGGTGTATGTCTTCAACATTACCTAATACCTAAGGATGTGAAGTAGTAATGGATGCTCTGGTTGAGATATAGATGCCTAGTTTGGCTAGAAGAGGTTGTTAGGCTAACCCTATGTTTGGAAAGGATATGTGTATGGCTAACACTCAGATATAACGAAATCTGTTGTTTCAAGCGAGTGATTGTTTGGTTAGCCAGCCTAGTCCTTGATACAATAAACGGATGGTTGTGGAACCTTAGATGCACTTCTTTAGAAAGGAAGGTGATGAAACCCTGATTAGAGTGGTATAGGGTTTCTGAGGTATCAAGCTTGAGGAATCATGACATATAGGAGATCATGATTTTAAGATAACCATACACCGTACCACCAAGATAATAAGTGACAATAGGACTTTAGATAAGATGAAGTTGCATGTGGCATGTAGCCATGTAAGAAGGAGGTGCAGTATGAACACTAGTAACCCAGTGCATTGATATAAAGGATAAAGAGTCCCCAAGAGGGAAAGGGATTTCCATCACTATGGATGTGGTAAGTCTCCCCTAGACCAAGGAAGGTCAGGATGTAATATGGGTTAGGGTAGATCTCCTTACCTAGATGACATGAGAAAGAAAGAGTACTGTCAAGGGACAGATCTGGTTGAACTACATATGAGAGAGATGGTTCAACTACCCCATGATGCGAGTTCAAAAGTTCTTGAGAATAACCTAAAGATTCACTTACATAAGATGGATGTAGGTGCATGAAGAACTCGATGTTAGTATAGTTTATCACCCCTAACTAATGGTTAGTAAGATCCAGACTAAAGGGTCTGATGAGAGCATGTGTGCTCGTTCAGGGTGATACATAGAGACAATTCTTGTCTTCTCTAAGATATGATGATAACCACCATAGCTAGTGTCAGGATGTAAAAGAGCTCTGTAAGGGGGGTTGAGTCGGTCACCACTTCATTAAGATGATGTTGGTGAAGGGACCTCGTGAAGGTTAAGAAAGGACCACAATGTGTGCAGATGAAGTCACTTTGATCATGCCATGGCTTAAAGGAGCCCAAGGACGACATGAGTCATAGGATGATGTAAATTAGACTGACATGCACTTCACTGTGGGGGAATATGTGACATGAAGATCCGACCCCTCTAAGTTATATCTAAGAGAGTTGATTCCCTAATACATGGGTTCATATGAGATGGATTGGTGGAGAAGGTTAAGTTTGCCCTTAGCCCTCAGGATAAAGTAATGTGTGATGAGTTTCATGTGTCCAATTTAGAGCACTATGTGAGGTACCCATACCATGTGCGGAGCAATGAACCTAGTAAACCCCAAGGGAAGCTGAAATGACCTGAGTCACCAATGAGGTTTATATATGCCAAGGTGAAAGAACTCAGAGAAAAGAATATGTGATGATAAAGGTTCTTTGGAAGCGCCATGGATAGGGCAAAGCCACATATGGGCCAATGATGGACATGTAAAAGACTTATCCTGAATTGTTTGTTTGCTTGATGGAATTTTGAGGACAAAATTTCTATAAGAGGGGAAGGATGTTACAACCCCAATTTTTGGGTTCATTTGCTGAGAAATGTAATTTCTCATATAAAAGATATTTGGACAAATAATGATACAATTTGTTTTGAATAAATAGATTTTGTTTACAATAGCCTTGATGATTGTGTTGTGGGCTTTATTGGCTATTGGGCCCAATAACAAGGAAAAGACAAAAGAAACTCCATTATTGAGTAAATAAGAAAATAGAGAAGAGAAAAATGTGGAAACCTCTAGAAGGCAAATCGAAAGAGGGATTTCATGCCTCTTGGGTTCCTTAGGTTCCGAGGAGTCCAAAGTTGCATAGAGAGTGCAATAAGAAAAGAAAAGATCAATTAAATATTTCTTTATTAAGAAAGAAATTGAAAATAATGATAAAATATTGGAAATAAGTGAAAAGGGGTATAATTGAGTTAACTTTGGTGGAATTTCGTATCCCAAGGATTCCTAATGATAAAAGGAATACCAATGAGGAAAATAAAAGAGAAATAAAGAGAAACCCTCAAAAAGAGATATTTTAATCAGAAATAAACATGATAATGAGAAATAATGCATATAGATGTATCTAGAAGGATAATGAGTATTCTTCAAAAGGAATTTCGAAATATTATAATTTCTTGGGGTCCAAGGAGCCCAATGAAGAAAAAGAAAGAGGGAATACCAATAATAGAAAATAAAAAGATAATGTGAATACATAATTAATGAATTATGTAGCATTCTTAAAAAGGAAATATTTACTACTAAAAGAAAATAGAAATTCATGCTCAAGGATTAAAAAGAAAACATAAAGAGAATAAGAGAAAAGAATTTCAAATTCATTAATGACCAAGGAACAAGGGGAAACAAGGAATTAATTTAAAAGAGAGAAAGAGACTTGCTTCTCATTGAAGGAATATGATTCCTAATAGGAGATGACTTGTTTCCTCTTAGGTGGGCCTCCTAGGGCGAGGATATCCTCCCCTATAAAAGGGGTAGACCCCCTGGTTCAAATTGAAAGAAGAAAACCCACGTCTTCCTCTCTCTTCCCTATCTTTTTCTTCCTTGTTTTCTTCCTTAAACTCTAACCACGAGTAGCTACATGATCCTGGAGCAACGAGGAACCCAGGTGGGGTTGCGATGGTAGCTGGTCATGAGGCGATGCCAAACCAAGGTTTAGCCAGAGCCGCCATGCCCTAAGCGACGCACCCTAGCTGCAGAACGACTATAAGGTCGGCCATGGATGGCAGGCCTGACCTAACTAAACCAGCAGTGCTGGTTGAGTGCTGAGTGCATCTATAGGGGTGCAGAGGCTCAGCGGAGGTAGTGGAGGGGACTCTGATGGCTGACGAGGCCAGGGAAGAGGAGGAAGAGTTGCTCCATCGTGGCTAGGTCAGCGCAGCATAGCTGCGCAAGGGGGAAGAAGATGAAGGTCACATTCGACTGATATGCCCCTCCACGGGGGGAAGAATCTCTGACTTAAACAGGGGCAAATATGTCATTTCAAAATGTTTTCCAAAGAGCCAGACAATGTTTCATGCAATTGGCAATGTGGCATGCTCTGATTGGTCCAAAAGGTAATTTTTGCAAAATTCATATTGCTCAGAAAAATGGGAGGAATCCAATAAAAATATATTTGAAAGCCAATTGGTCTTTCTATTTGAAAATAGTGTAACTTGTCACCTTTAATGAAATAAAGGTTAAGAAACCCTATTTTGATATGATTAATGTGTTTAGAAGGGTTTTATTGATGATTAAAGTTGATATTACCCTGTTAATTGCAAAAAGGAACATTAAGAACAAAAAGGATGAACTTTCCACATAATTAGTTTAATTTAGAGTTTCATGCACATAAATATGCTTTAATGGGCCTTGAAATTCTAATATTAGTACAAGTGACTCTTAATTGTTTTAATTATTCAAAAACATGAGTAAAGCTAAGATATGGTGATTTTAAGCTATTTCAAGTATAAAAATTCCTAATTGTGGATAAATACCCTCAATGTAGTAATTAGGGTTTTTCTAATGAATAAAAGAAGAATGAATGGCAAATCGAGTTCATATGTAAAATTGGACCATAATGAACTATGAATTAATGGTAAATGATCATAATGATATTGTCATGGATTAAAAGGATAAAAATAGTAGCTTTAATGTAAAAGAGGCTTAATGAACTTAATTAATGGTTAATGGTGCCTTTAATCTGAAAATAGGGTTATATGTTGTTAAAATAACCTTAATATTGAAGAATAGATGAGATGATTAGGGTTTATGAGTAATGGTATAAAATTAGGGTTTAAAATAGTAAAAGATGAAGGGAAACCCTAATTTCAATGGAAACTCTAAAAGTGAAATAGAAACCCTAGGAAGCGAGCTAGGTTTAATAGATCTTGATGACCTGATTAATAAAAGGAAATTGTATGATTATTTCAGGATCTTGTTATGTGTGCTTGCTTAGATTTCTTACTTGCATGGATTATTCTGTCTCAAAATCGACCTGACAGGTATGTGGCTATGCTTATGAATAATCGCTCTAGTTTCACGGCGATTCCTGAACGTTTTATCGATTGCTTGGAAATAACTGTTGGATGCCTATTTATTTCATACAACTATAAAGTGACTACGATTATCACTATAAATGTGCGTACATGACTGGCTCAGATCCTGGTCCACCTCTGTGGCTTTGCAAAGGCTAAAAAGGGGTAACCTAGAGCAAGGTCTAGGTTATCGTGAGTTAGAAATGGGCTACCCACGTGTAGTGCCATGAGTTAAGGAGTGGGCTACCTATGGGTAGTGCCATGTGACTCAACCCTAGAAATTGGTTCACCTGTTAGGTGGGATCATGAGGGGTTTAATTGGGATCTACCATAAGGGAGGTAGCATCAAGGTTCACTGCATGGATAGCGTAGAGGCTAGGGTATGTAGGGATTGAGCAGTCATGCGGAAAACATAAAGTTGTTTACTTAAATCATAATTGACTGATTACATTGTTATCATAGTTGCATGATTATTGTTTCCCCCACATACCAGCTTTATACTGACCGATGTTTTGTTTGTCGATGTTTTAGGTACAAGCCAAAAGGACAAACAGTAAATCGTCATATTGTGAAATACATGAATTAAAATACAAGGAGGATTAGTTAGAGTAGAATTCATATGTGGATAGAAGTTTAGAAATCCAAGTTTTCAAAAGGTATGCCAAGTTTTTATTTTTTTTACCATATTCCAGTATAGTTGGTAGAATTTAATAATTGTTATTGATTATTGGTCAAACCTTTGATCCTGTTAATTGGGATAATGGCTCTGACCTTCTGGTCTCCCTTAATTTGGGGTTACCGGGAGGCGGGATCGTTACAACAACTCATAGTTTAAACTATGGTCCTATAAAACAACCATCTTGCCTTGGTACATGGAACAACACTAGAGAACAAATTCACACATGGTCATTTTATAATAAAACATCATACCACTATTTCAACAATTTAAGGATACATGGAGGTATCTCCATTTGTACCTCACATATTCAACAATATACGCTCCTAGATTCCTATAGGAGTTACTCGTTTCACCATCCTGTAAGATACTGACGTTGAAGATGGATCTATGGTACATGGCAACTACATGATTAGTGTTTCACTTTATTAATTATGCCAATTGGGTGTATTAAGGCTCCATCATACAAGTGGACATATAAAACCCTATTTCAATCTAGCAATCATAACAGTGATACAACTTCAAAAGATATAAAATGTATAAGGTGTGAACTTGTCACATCATCTCAGGGAAACACTGTCTCACTGCCTTAAATAAGGCCATCAACGTCATCCCTTGTTAACACTGCCATATCAGGAAAATCATCATTATCACATCATTGATGGATATAACCTATCATCACATCAATGGAGGATACACCTATCACTATGCATCAAGCCTTCACTAGGTCATAAGACCTATCACATCATTTCTGTAACTCATTATTATCTCAATATGCCTCCTCAAGCATATAAACATCAGTTGTATCACATCATATATACACCACAGAAATCATTATCTATAATAATCATCTCACCTACAAGATCAACATTATACAAATAGGAGAGAGGAAACATCACAACATATTAATCATTTTAAGAAATGTAAACAAATGCATCACATGTGCCCTCAATTTAGGATTAAGGTTTCATGTTGAACCACATAGAGTTCCATGGCATTATTCATTTACCAATCCCTAGTTCATTACCTCTCACAAGTTTGGAGTGTATTAGGGTTAGACACTATAGAATATTACTAAGTGTGCACATTCACATATTTATAATTCTAATGCACCTCATCAAGGATAATATCCATCATCTAGTATTATTTAATCATCTTCATAGCATTCACAAGCTATGCCACTCAATTAATATGCAAAGTTAGAACCATACAAGTAGGAGAGAGAAAGTATAATCACATGCTACTCATCCATGCACGTTCACCAAGTATAATGTAGTTGAGGATTAGGGTTAGGATTCACACACATAGCCAATTAGGGTTTTACCTCATGATTATATCACCAAACCCTAATTACATTGTCTCCACTTTCTTGGAACTGACTTAGGTTTGAAGATCATTAGTTGGACAAGATTAAATTATTATGTCCTCATCACTTGGTGTCAACATCACTTACATGTTTATGTGTATTATCTCATTATGTTATGCATGTGTTACAATCATGTATAATGAAAGTGTATCGACTATGCATCAACATGGTGTTGTGACTGCAACACCTTCATGTGTCACGACCCACCATCAATAAGGTGTCTTGGATGACTATCAAATTAGATCAAGTTGTCATGACCAAAACCACATGGTCAAGGTTCTCAATTGAAACAACACCCGAGTGTCTCGACCACATCACAAGGTGTCTCAACCACCCACTAACATCGAGTCTCGACCACCCACTAACATGGTGTATTGACCCAAGAACAATACAAGAGTATCGTGACCCAAAATAGCACACGAGCATCACAACCGATTCATGGAGTTGCACCATCCATCTCAATAAGGTGTTGTGTCTAACTGTAACAGCAAATCATTCCATTCAACAGTCATAGCAGGGCATTGCGACCAGTATCAAAGCATGTCTCGACCCAAAGCAACACGTGAGTGTCTCGACCGAAACCATAGCATGTTTATCATCAATCATCAAAGGAGATACATGTGTTTTGACTAAAACAAAGGTTAAACATCAGGAACACGAAGCGTTACAAAGCTCAAAACCCATAGGTACATATTTATCAAACCCTAGAACAAACACCATGGAGATCAATAAGATAGACCACTTAGGAGAGAGAAGGCCAAACCTCAACACATGTGAGAACTCATTTAAAACTCCAAGGAAAACATGATGATAGAAAGTTAGTCTATGGCGATAAAACTAAAGCTTATGGTGTATGTAAGATTACTATCTCAAGAATACTTTAGGAATTGAGCAGATGGATTTAGGGTTTTATATAGAGAGAAATCTACATGAGAATGCTACAAAGTCATAACCCTAAATCATAAGGACCTCATTTACCATCCTAACCATCATGATGATAAAACCAAGTATTGTAATATGTGTATGATCATCCCCTTCACCCTCTCTTTAATAATTAAACATGCTTTTCGACCACTAAAAAACATATAAGACTAGAACATAGGTATAATGACCACCAAGGTCAAATGTCCCCAAAAATTTATAATCATTCTCAAAACAAGGATATTTGCATACCAAATCAGAAGGTTATCACTAAGGGAAATCATCAAAGTGGAAGGAAATGACTCCCTACAAAGATGATCACCAAAATTACTTTTTAGTATGTATATATATACATACTAAATAGATGGATTATCATGTTTAACATATGAAAATTAGTACCAAAATCCCATGTTACACTAAGGTATCCAAACCCATACACGATGATAGAAAATCATAACTCAAGGCAAGAGAAACTATTCATTTTTATTCATCTCAAAACCGAGTATAATGAAGTTAGGGTTTAGGATTTGAAGCAATTTCCATAGGGTTATCATCACATTTCAAACCCTAATTCATGATAATAATTTTTAGCATATTAAGTGCACATTTAAGAGATAGAAACACCAGCATACGAACAAGATTATGGTGCCAAAATAGAAGAGGGGAAAGTTATATAACCCGCCTGATTTGTAGAGAATCATACTCCAAAATACAAGCTCCAAGAGAATAAAGAAGCTCCAACTTGACTAGTACTTCGGCCATAAGATCACCTCCAAAAAGAAGGACGCCATGGTCAAAGGTAGCCCAATAAAGAGGTCAAGAAAACCCTAGTAGAACCAAAGAAGAAAGGGAAAAGAGAAAGAAAACATCCTCTCATTAGTTACCATTATGGTAAAACCACAGTCTGCAGCCTTGGTGAAGAGAAATTTCTCTCAAGATGACCATCGGGGTAGAACCCTAGTCTACAATCAAGAATAGAGGTAGAATATGATGGGGTTACAAGGAAAAAACATGATCAAAAGGTTAGATCCACTTACCAAGAAAAGGATCACCAAGAATCACCGCCAAAAGGTTGATTTAGCACAAAATCCTCACAAGCAAGGTTGATTGGACAACATAGCTTTAAGATTAGACCTCCTTTGTTCCCAAAGCTCCAAGACCAGTCACAAGAGAGAGGGGAGAGAGTAGGATCAAAAAAGATGTTTTCTATTGAAGAGAAGAGGCTATATACCCAAAGGAGGAGGGAAGTAAGATAAATGAGGTGTCAGCATAATAGAGCACCAAAGGGACACTTGTCCATCAATAAAACAACCATGCAACCACTAAACACTTACATGCAACTCATGGTGATAAAACCTAGGTGGTGTCTCAACCACATGGGTCACCACTGCCCTAGAGGTCGAGACAACCCTCAAGACAACTTGTCTCGACCGCAACAAAATGATTACCAACACACTAGGTCGAGACACACTACCGAAAGCCATACCATCTCAACCAAAACACATCCAAGACCATCAAGATCAAGGCAACAACACCAAGAGAAGGTGTCTTAGTCAAGACACACCCATGACACTTCACAAGGTCGAGACATAGGTTGCAACATAAAAGCAAATTCAACATGCTCGATACCAAGCACCACCAAGCAAACCCTAGAAACCCTAACATCACCACATGATGCCACCTCATCAACCAAGGACCAAAAAAGGTGACCTTATACATATTTCTCTCTATTAAGATGAAAAATCACAAAGGACACACTTTACATGTGACAAATTGCCAGATAACCCCTCGACTTTGGTAAATTGTAACTAGGTCCAAAATTAGCAAACATAGCTCAATCAGGATCAAAACAGGACCAAACTAAAAACATAAGCTCGTCACATGATAAAAAAACATCTCAAAGGATTATAGAAAGGGTCTAAGCATCTCATTACACAAATTAGCATTATGCTAGATCAGGGGCCTTACAATTATGCAACCCCAAAATCAGTAGACTTGATGCCTTGTACCATGAAATATCACCACGACCTCTCATGTACTTTATTAATGAACTTTTTGTATGAAACTTGAATTAAATATGTGTGTCAATGATTATGTCATATAACCTTTCTCTAAACTTATTACTTTCCTATTTAGATCCATGAAACCCTAATCTTAAATCATTGATCTTGCTAGGATGTTTCATCCTACGTCATGAGTATTTATGATGACATAAGCATCTTGATGAACTTGCAGTATATTGAGATCAATAATATGGAAAATGGAACTTAAATTAGGTGAAATATCTAACCATCATGATAATAATTAATATGAATAAATCTTGTTGATGTAAATTGAATCACACTTAGTTATGATGTATGTATCTCTTTGTATGACTCTTGTTAAATATCTAGTCAAGAATCTCTAATCACATTATCTTAATGATTGAGTTATTATCTCAAGGTACACTTTATCCTCCTATTGGCCAGACTAGTGTACTAAATTTCTTATAGGTATGTAATCTAAAATGCTTGCCTTTATACATGTATTTAAGCTGCATGTTATTTATGAGTACTACTTTCATTTTTTTGTAATATGTTGAACATACTTGACAAAATTATCATGTATGTCCATTATATAACCTTGTGCACCTACCTATATTCCCAGGATAAGGATAGAAGTTAGGGTGTACCTACTTGATTTATCCTGCTAAGCATACCATGTCAAAAAAAGGGTTACGTCTTTCCATTGGCCTTGAGGTCCCTCATGTTTGAACCGGGTTAACTTTGCTATTAGTCATGTAGTCCCTCACATAGAAACATGTCGCACTCTTAGAAAGGGAAGACCATGTCGACTGACTCTCACAAACCCCTTCCTTTGAAAAGTTGGTCTATGGACATATGAATTTTGGTATAATGGAGGTGAACTTAAAATATGTCTGATTGCTAAAAACAATGTCTTAAATGATGTTGCATTTCTGTCTTATTATTACATAATTTTTCCCTAATAAAATACATTACTTAAACCTATAACTTTATATGTTTGTATAGTTTACTCAACATAATTGTGTTGATGTGTATCCATTTTATGATTCTAGATATTAGATACACAATGATAGTTACAATGATCATTGATTTCTCTCTAATAGGATATACATTGTTATATCTCTTATGATTATCATACAATGCAATTGATATATCCATATGGTTTGAAATCTAGAAGGGATTATGATCTTAATTTTTAGGTACTAGTTAGTTTGTTTTATGGATATGCCCTTGTTGTTCATACCTTATGGTTTATAATGTTGTCGTTGTTTTATTCATGCATATGCTACATGAATGTGCTCCATTTTATGAGTGGATGTCCAGGTCCTTTAGCCATTGATTTTCTAGTCATTTGGTGTTCGTATTTGGGTAATAAGTTATTCTGTGACAAATACACAACCAAGTTGTGTATCATTGCTTATAGAGTACCTACCTCTTTCAGATTGTACTTCTTTCATTTCTTGTATGTACCATGTTATTATTATTTTTTCCTTATCTTATAATGTCCTCATAGGTTTGAATATTTTTTGTAAAATTTGTTTCTCATAATATAGCCTTATTCAGCGCATGTTGTAGAACCTACATACTAAGAATGATATACATATGCATTATATCTCACTAGGACTTTAGTCTGTTGGTCGTCGTTCTCCGTCCTTTCTAGGTTCTTAGAACCCATTTCAAGTATTTGGGGATAAGGAGTCACCTTTACCATGACAAAATAGGAAAAGATATTCATCTATCCTATTCTATTTATTTTAGAGTTATTTAGGTGCATGTGGGTCCAAGTGCAATGTTTTCTTTACATGATGTAACTATGACTCAACTTTTGAGTTGTATACCATGTATAAGGTGTTTATGATGTATATATGAAGAAGATGATACTTTTTTTAATATAGTTATCTTGGTCACTTAGGGTGAGAATTCCATAGTTTCCCGTGAGTAATGAATGTATGGGCCTTTATTATGTTTACAAATGTGGATTTTGTTGCATATATTTCTATTTAAACTAGAATTTGCCTAATTGGTTTATGAAGTCTATTAATATAGTTTCATTTTTTTCTTAAATTTTGTGTGTCCCATTAGGCTTCAGGCACACAAATGTGCTAATTCCACAATTGAGTGCCACATAATTATTCAAAATAGAATTGTGATTATGCATGTCTATCACTACATGTCTTACTTTTTGTATGAAAATATGTGATACACTGAGTTAGCACATTTTAAATACCACCTATCCACATAAAAATCCGAACTCATTGTTGTGTGCATGTTCACTTGCTTTTGATATATTTTTCTTATTGGTGCACCTATATTTGACCTACACTTGAACAAACTTCTTCTACATATTTTGTCTCCCACATGTTATTGTTTGCTTTGTGTATTCCATGTAACACCTAAAATTATGAATGTACACATGAGATAAAACATTAATTTATGCCTCATTATGCTTAGGGATATCACACACATTGAATATCATGCGTAAAATAATTGGAAATAACCAAACCAAGTACATAAAAATATCCTCTTCTTATAAAATTTACATGAAAGGAAACTTATTACATAATTGGAAAATTCCAACTAAAGCATAAAAGGAACACAACTTATAACATAAGTGGAAACCAAGGATAAAAGCACTCCACTAAGCACTCTTCTCTTCACGGGAACATTATCATGGTCCTTAATTTCAAGCCTCCTTCTACTCACCACATATGGGCATCTCATCCACAACCATGCAAATCAATGTAAAACTTGTGAGAGGCACTGAGTAACTATATCATGAATAGAATATATAATTGGAAGGACATGAAATATTCTATAAAACTAACTTAAGAACGTTTAATAGGATGACATGACTACCTAGGTAAGTTGACATGATTTCAAAATGAAGTGTATCTTATCTTGATTTGATTTAGTCACTCTCCTGACTTCACCCACAAGTGTGCATAAGTCTAGTTTAGGCTCACAAAATTGTTCCCACATAGCTCATAAGGTCGGCTAAGGCTCACAGAAGTCCAGTTAAGGATCACATAAAGCTAATTAAGGCTCACATTACATATTGTGAGGATTAGTTAACAATTTTAGGATTTATTAACTTAAACATAATTATCATGTTTTGTTCATTCATTAGCATAGCAATGATAATAGTGTTCAATTTGAAAGAAAAAATATGGAATATTAGAAGAACATTAATTTTTAACGTGGTCATCATATTCAATAAGCATATAATTAGCAATAGCATAAGTGTACTTTAATGAGCCATAATGAATATATAAGCAAATAATATAAGCCATGAAACCTAACTGAACACTCAGTTGCATCACCTACTCACCTGAGCCTAAAAAGAAATACAAATTGTGTGCAAATCTTGCTCAAACCACATCTTCTATGTACCACATAATCATGAATTAGTTATAATTCATGAACATATGGTTTAGAGTTGCTATCAAATTAGAAAAATTAAGTTGGTAAACATGGTTTAATTATAAGTCAGATAGGTTCCAAGTCAAAGTTTTTGAATCAATATCTACACTTCATGTTCTAATTTTAGGGTAGTTAGTTACAAATGTCTGGGTTGTAACAATCATGAAAGAGGGAAACTGGTTTCATGGATACTTGGATATTAGAAAAATAAACACCACAAAAGAGTAATGCACCTTTTCACTAAGGGAATGAGCTTGGACACATGAACGGGCGCAATGGTCAAATTGGTTGCTTGAAAACATGTGTGATTGCCCTAATAAAATACACATTAATGACCATGATACCCATTCCATGTGTGATGAATAATTACATAAAGTATGGGTAAGCTAGAGAAAATGGCACCTAGTGTGATCATATTCCTCACCTCGGTGAACTAACGACTCTATTATCAATTACCTAAGATCAAAACATAAAATGTAGTGTATGAAAGAACTTGAAATAGTTAAAAACCTCATCAGAATCAGATTTTAGAGACTCGTTACAATGATCAAATGATGATCAAAAGAGAAGAAGTTTTACATCCCATGGTTGGCAAGTTGGGAGGCACAAAACCACAAATAGAGAGGAACTACACTGAAATAACACATTTACTAACTTTTGTAGATGAGTATAAGGAGAAGGCACAATTAGTTGTGTGCATTGACCCCTAAAACCTCAAAAATCGTTGTGATCTATTGGAAAAATAGAGCAAAAGAGATCAAGTTGGGAAACAACAAGAGAGCAATCTATATAAGCAATTAAGTGTACATATGATCTACATTCAGGCTACCTACTAGAGTTAGGGGAGGCTTTTCCATGGAATGACTGTGTCTTGGAGGGCTAGCCGGAGTTCAAGCTCCTCCAGCATGAGTTGAATTTGGGGGTATAGATTGGCTGAAAATGTTGCTCTTAGACGAGGAAGCTTACTAGAGAGATGATAGGACAAACTAGATCGAGATTATTGTTGTTGGTGGAGTTTAAGCCTAGGTTGACCTCTAAAGGTCCTTTGTTGTAACTGATGATAGAGAATCTTCATTGGTGCCTAGGCAGGGCTCTAAGGATCAGTCATAGCTAGTACAATGTGGTTTGCTTGGTGGGGTGATTGATGTGTTGACTAGAGAGAAAAAGATTCTAGTGTTTTTACAAGGAGAAGAGTTAGGATTCAATTGAGGGCTTGTTGTGCTCAAAACTAGCTCCAAAAATTGATGGCCAATGAGAAATAAAGAAACTATAGAGTATAGGGATAGAGAGGGGTCAGGGGATTTTTTGGTAAACTAAAGGTCCATGGTGCAACAAAGGTGTGAGGTAGAAGATGGAAACCCATCCTGATGGGTGTGGCTAATTGTCAAAAACATAATTAGTTATCTGGGAATAAATGAGTTAGGAGAAATTTCCATGAGGCCTCAAACATAGGTAGTTTGGCAGCGGCCTAGGTATATCTAAGCCAGTTAGTTGTATTGATTAAATAACTAGGTTAATATGTATTAATTTTACACTTTCTTACTATCAATAAATGACATAGCTATAGTTATCTATTTCCAGTGAAACTCGACAAGTTTGTTGAATTAAACATGTGGAACTCAGATATCTACTAGTTTTAGTTTAAAGAATGGAATTGAATGATTTGGAAAAATAGGTACCTAGGGTTATTAATGCATGGATAATTATTGAAAAGAATGTATACTGCTAAAATTTGAGAGAAAGTCAATATTTCATAAAATAATCAAACACAAAGAACATAAGGACAAAAAAACATGAACACATTATGATAGGCGTGGGGTCATTTTCCATATGAACATAACCATTTATTTTAGGGCTAAGTTGTATGAAATATATAACTTATATATGAATTGGTGTTTTGTTTAGGGTTTTTACAATATCATCATGTTAACCTGCACTTAGTGAGATGTATTAGATATTGAGAGCTTAAAGTTACTAAGTTAAACAAGTTAGGGTCAAATTGAGTAAATCAATATTTTACATTGTTAGAATCAAATGCTTTTGAGACTTAAGGTTTAGAATTGTATTTACTTATAATACAAATCTATAATAAGAATTTTTCCAAATAATGACGTACCTTTGACCCTCAAATTTTATTCACTTAGTTTATTGTGTTTCTCATTTTATTTCTGACTAGAATCATATTTTCATCTTCTTCAATTTCAAAGCAACAACTTATCCTAAAGAAATAACGTGTGTACTATATTTCCAACAAATATGAGTATAAATACAAAAAAATATAAAAATGTATTGATTTGGTTTGAATTGGTTGCATTGCACTCTCAAACTGAATTGTGGTCCAAAAATTTAATATTGAACAAAATTGTTCTCCATTGCACATCTTTTCTTGACATACAGGTGGCATGGAGATGGATATCATGGTAAATGACCTTTGGATTGCAGGCACTAGATGGGACTAGGATACTCTTAGCACCCTCTTGGAAAAAGAAGGTGTATATTAGATTACTCGCTCCCTGCAATCCTTCATAGATGAGCTTGACCAACTCGTTTGGGCTCCTAACCCGTTCGTTTGTTCTTCTTCAAGTCAATAAAGAACATGGTCGCTAATTGTGTGGCTAATATAGGTGGTAGATCATAGGATTGGGACAACAACTCACTTCCCTGAGTGAACGTTGTTGTTTGGAAAATAATGAGACTAGATCACCCTATAGATGATAGCATTAAAAGATGATGCATCCCCTTTCTGTCAATGTGATCCTGTTGCATTAGCCAACAAGATGAAACCATGATCCATTTGTTTCTTTAGAGCGACATTTCCAGCTTCCTTTGGGGGAAGTTTGATGAATTCATGGGGGATGATGCATCTTGGCAGAATGGAAATCTTAACCATCTCTTCTCGCATTGTCGTGAGTGTGTGGCCAAGAAGTCCATCAGGGGTGGGTTGGCAGTACAGTTGCATGCCATCGCTATTTTTTTAACCATTTGGATATGTAGATGTAGAGCGAGGTTTGATAATAAAACAATTAATGCTCCTAGGTGTTGGATAGAGAACTTGAAAATCATTGACGACAGATTGCATTTGCTTTGTTTTCCAAAAATTGATGAACCCACCATGTGTCAATCACTGGAAAGGTATGGTCTCAAAGAGTTGGGTATTAAATTACATAAGTTGACTCTCACCAAGTGGACGATGCCCGACGTGATGAATTTGAAGATTAATGTGGCTAGTGGTAGATCCCTTTGTCAGGACATGTTAAGAAGGAGATGGATAGTCAGTTTGGTGCATGATTATAGGGGTAATATGATCCTAGCTTATAGGTTTTGGATGACCGCTAGAACTTGTGAGGAGGCTAGTATACATGATATGCTCATTGGTATGAAGGTAATGGATGATAATAATCTATGCATCTCAATTTTGGAAGTGAACATGAAATCCACCTTTGACACCATATGGGGGTCTAAGAGGCACATGGCACGCACATTCGTTCACTAGGGAGGCCAGAGAGGTCGTGGGTGAGTATTCTATCTTAGGATCCTTTGTTCATCGAGGTGTTAACTCCACCACCTCTTACTTAGGTAGGGAGGCAATTGGTGTAGTAGGTGTGATCAATACTGGCCGGTGGTGCCTTCCAATGTGCACCAAAGGACTAATTAACTTACATAGGAGAGGTATACCATACATAATTTCTTCTTGCATAGATACCTAGCGATGTTTGTGTGTAGAGATGGATCTCGGTTGAAGGGACTCCATACCATACTGAGTTTTTTATTATTTTTGGGGTATCGCACATGCAGATAGTCTGTATATCATTTCAAATTTATTTGCCTAGCTGAGCAGGACAGGATGAAATGAAATCACCTCATGACTTAATTGAAAGAAGAAAAAAAATTGACCTAATTCAGTTTGGTTCATTAGATAGATTTTACGATTTGGTTTGTTTCATTTTCCAATAAATAGGTAGGGTTCAACCATAGGTCGATTTGTACCCAACCCAAACGGTGACATGACCACTGGATCCAGATTCAACGTAGCCCATACTTCTTTTTGTGCGGGTTAGCACCTTGAGTTTTGTCCCAAACATTACATGGATCGAGTTAGGCTTTAAATGAGCCCAAATTTGAGGACCCACGCTAGAAATTTTAAAATTGAAAATGTATATATAGACAATATACTTACATTTTATTTTACAGTCGATATAATTGTAGTAGGCTTATTTTTTCTTTAATTTTTTTTATTAATTTATTATTATACATGGATATATTGAAAAGTGTTCATGTATTTTATTAGATTGTTCTTAAATTGTTTAGGTATATGATTGTATATTTATATTTTCTATCAGTTGTTACTGCTAACTTACAATATACTTGATATACTAGATGCTCCTGTTTGAGCGACAATGACCAATAATCTACGTATCTAACGATGATAAGATTACTATGTTTAGTTTTTCTTTAATTTAATTAGTAACATAATTTTGACCGGAATCTGACCTGGACTGCGTTTCTAATCAGGGCTAGGTTGTGGGACTTATATATATATATATGAATTATTCGGGCCTTGACCCAACTTGCCTGACGAAATTAGGTGTGTTTGTGTCGGGATTTAGATAAAGTTGATAGATTTCCGTTCCTATACAGAGACATGAGTACGTTAGCTAGCCCAGCCGGCAGCCGCCTGACTCATCTAGACGCTGTGGTGTGTATCTGTACTAGAATTAAAAAAAACTAACAGTGCGCAGTGCACCATGGGGGGGTTGTGCAAAATGATCAAGCAACGCTGGCAACAGCTATAATGGTACTATTAACAGCGTGCAGCTATGCTGGCGAACATGGGCTATGGCAGATCTAGGACATCGCTAGCGACGGTACTGATGCGTGATGATTTTGGATAATGTAAGTAGCGTTGCAGTGAGTAAATGGCTACGAGCCTACGGATATATCATCAACTCAACCAGGAAATTGTAGATGTCATGCCACCGCGCACTACATGGAGAAAATCCGGCTGTCGAGCTTACGGACTGAACATGTGTGTGGAAGAATGGGATCACACATGAGGAAGAATCCCGGTTTGGCTAGAAGCTGTCTCAGCATCGGAAGGAGTAAGGAGCTTTTTCTGAGACATCTATTCATCCTTATGGTAACGGCTGCGTCGAGAGAAAATATCATTAATAACACACGCCCTTTTTATTAAACTGTAACTAAAAAAGACCCAAAATAAAATTCAAATATACAAATGTCATAACTATGCAGTCTCACACACGCCGATTTAACAAATGAAGCTCAGATGAGGATGGATATATGGTATATCAAGATGATTATTATAGTAATCATATTGATTTGATGGACACTAGTTTGCAAAATTTGTGCAAGTTGAATCTAAGGATAGAATAAGGCGGCCAACATTGGATTTTCTCTATGTAAATATTTCCAAAACTTTGCGCCTGTGATTTCTCCTTTTTGACAAGTCATCAAACACATTTCTATTAGCTACTGCGGTGTCCTTTTCGAAGTTTGAGGCCGAAAGTCATTCAATAATATATATTAAAATTATTACCAAATGTAAGCATATCCTCAACATATAGTAGTATCATACGATGTTGATTATGGCCCAACGAATACGTACGCTTCCCATCTTAAAGGATTGTACCGCAAGAGATCCTCAGGAACATCATGGATCGCCGCAATCTAGTACTTCTACGCAATTTGCAGCACAAAGTCAGCGTAAGGAGTGGAGTCAGGTTTCCACTACGGAAAAGTCAGAAATTTTGGAAACAACTTTGCTCCAAGATACCCGTACACCAACGGCAAACTTAATTGAAACAAAGCATAGGCAATTATGTGCGTCAAAAGCTTATATCTTCCTTGTCCAAGCTATCTCTATAATATACTGAAAATTCGTTGCCATGATTTCGTCTTCTCAGCCACTAAGTCATCGGCTATAAGCGAAACAGTCAGCAAACCAGCTCTTCATATGGCAATTGTCGTGTCGTCAAAACAGAATTAAAGTATTGTTGTCAATAAATTTTATGGCGTTACATGCAACAGCAAGAGTTACAATTATGTTAACAATTTTAGACTGTATTCAGAAAAAAAATGTGTAGAACAAATAGTGCAAGAGAACAAATTCCTTGAGCGACAAAACATAGTAAGAAATCAGTAACAGGCAGTTCTCTTCGATGAGAGTAATTCTTCTAGTCGACTCAGTCATAAACATGTCGCAGAAAAGTTTCTATACAACAAACAACGTACACTACTAGTGCAGCCCAACGATCACATATACCACCACGCGACTGCTCATGTATCTGAGAGAAAGGAAGGACGAGTTGACTTCACATAGGAGAAGGATTTCTGTGAGGCACTTCTGGAGCGACGGCAGAGAAGGAGGCAAGTCCTAGGATTAGGGTATCACATACGAACAGAGGTGGTTGTCTTCTGAAATTGTGATTAACCATACTAACTAGAGATTTATTTATAATACTCTCAATGCCCCCACATCTTATTCCCAATAAAATACGATCACACGATTGTTCTTATACACATAAAAGAAAAAGTAAGACAATCCCTATCCAATTTGGACTAATACATTCGTTTCAGAAAGAAATAATCATTATAAATTAATAATTAATTATTACGCAGTTGTTTTCTTCTGTAAAAGGAGAAAGAAGATGAAAGAGAATTCCCACAACCCACAAGTGTGACCCGGCCAGGCTAGGCCAGATGAGGCATGACATGACATGCACACTCATGTGTGTGTATTGTGGTCACCACCCACCCGATAAGTGAGCATGCTCTCCCCTAGAACCCATTGAACACTAGTGTCACGTGCAATCCTACATATAAGAACCACAAAGTTCTAGGAGTGAGCAATATTGTACTAAAATCTCTTCTCATTTGCACAAGAGATAAAACTACTTTTCCCCTCTATCCACTATGTAGTAGTTGCACTACATTGGTCTTAACCCATGTAGATAAACGGATAGCATTCATTATATCCAACGATATCCCTACAAAGTCCAATATGTAGTGTGCTTTGCCACTCATAACTCTATATTATACTTTCAGCAGGTAACTTTCAGTCTGAACCATGTCTGAGTTATTCAACTTTGACTCCTGTAAGAACAAGGTGAACAAAAGTTTTGAACCTGAACCTTGGGTGCAAGAGTATCGATTGGTAACAACACGATAAGGGCATGGAAGAAAAGGAAATATGATGCATTAAAGTCATGCATCCAAAACATGTCATAATTGATATCAGAGAACAACGAAATTCTCTTGTTATAGGCTACACAACATCATTCACTTAGCTGGAGTCATCAAGGATATGTTAACATCCTCTCCTAAGACTTGACACCATTCATTGATCTCCTACTAACTTGTAGACATGAGACTAACAGGTTTCCCAAGGGATAGGCACATGTTTGTAAGAAGCATCAATGAAAAACATAGCGTCATATAATTTCCCCAACAACTTGTTATTACCAAATTGATCCCAATTTGTGGGATCGCTATTCTTTTGGGTTGGATTGTTACTGTCTGCAAATCTAAATCAAATCTAAAGGAGATTAGTCCAATCCCCCAACCTAAGCCTCTCCACTAAGATTAGGTTAAGACATTTAGTCAAAGGATTAGGTGTATTATGTTTGGTCCCTATGTAGTCTACATCCATGACTACATTAGAAACTAATTCTCTTATAGATTTGAGTTTGACTTGGATGTGTGTAAGGAATAGGACCCGAGAGGGGATCTACTCCCTACTTAATTGAATAAAAAGGAAACATCTCATATATCAAACACCAATATAAATTTTTCACTAAGTCATGGTAATCCATTTTATTGAATGTATGATTCAAAGAACTGAATGTAGTAGTGGAAACAGTATATCTAACTAATACATAATTTGATATTGTCTCAAAACTTCACCACGCAGCGTGATACATATGAAAACTAACTAAACAAAAAGATTAGTAGAGGGTCATCTAACTACCTCGAAACTATCTCCAAAAGGTTCAGCTACACTTGATGATGTCCTAGTCCAACTTGGTTAACTTCTCCTTGACCTACACCTCAGTTTGGAAGTGTACCCCAAGAAAAAGGAAAAAGGTAGATACATCAGCAAAACGTCTCAAGGGAAAAGGAAAGGACTACCCAAATGGGCATAAAAGAATATGAATATCAAAAGTTGATAGCATGGAGAATATTTGCCATTAAACCAACATAAAAGTTGTGCCACACAAGCACATATAAAATTTGGGCACAAACTCATCACAAGAATATTAACCTACATACATGTGAGATAAACTTATTACTAGAACAATATAAATAACAATGGTGGCCAAGACTCACAACCATGTAACATGATAAAGTATGTCACACAACCACCTCCCCAATATATATAAAAGTGAGTACAAAACCCAGGTATAGGGCACACAACCTCAATCCCAAAAATAAACCCAAAAACCAAAGTAGTTACACTACTCTCGGGCTATTGAATCACATAACATGCATAATGTATAGGCAAGTATAAAGTTTAGTTATATAAAATAGAATAGATAAAGATGTCATCACAAAAATGGACAAATTAAACATCCACCACATAAGTGGGCCAAATTAGGGTTTCATCGAGAATAAAAGTGCAAGTTAGAGTCAAAAGAAAGTCCAACAAAGTAGGATGATCATAATACCAAAATCAAGTACAATATTTCACATGTAATAAATTTTTATAAGAGAGAGATTGTGTAGGCTATAATTCAAACAAGACTGAGAAAATAGTTTTATTGCTCAGCAAGAATACTAGGTGATGAAAACATACCTTGACTTGAGTATTAAGTCAGAGATCAAGTCCTAACCCTCCAAGTCTAGAATCAACTCAAACCTACATATAATATTTGATCCTTCAATCAAGGTTTAATGATATATGTTAGGTGAAACCTAAGAAATCCAAACCTTTGGCAAAACACTATATTAACTCATGTACAAGGGTACTAATCATGGATTTGATCCAAGATCCATTTTTTCCCGTTAAAATCCTTCTTCAAATATTATTAGGTGAATATGGATTATTAAACCCTAGAAAAAATGTTCTTAAAACTTTGAAATCATGTGAGAAAAAATAGACCAAAAGATAGAAAAAAATCAAGGATTCTAAAACATAATTTTTTTATAATTTTGGAGCTTCCAATAAAAAGATATGATTTTTATAAGATTCATATTACTTATTGATTTATTGAAGAAATTACATTTCAAAAGACCAAAATGTCCTTCAAAGTGTATAACGTGATAGGGTATTATTATCAAAAGATGGCTCAATCAAAATCATGACTATTATTAAAAATGAGAGGTGAATTTACCAAAACACCCTTACGGAGAAACAACGACGAAGCAAATTGGGCAAATCGGCCTAGATCATCTTGGTGCAAAAACAACGAACCGAAAAGGATGAAGGCAACACATATTACATTGACCTTGTAGCAATTGGGGAAAAGGTGGAGCAGAGCTTCGTCGGTAAAGTGACTTGCAGAGCAAAGAAAAATGCCAAAGTGATGTCAATGGAGGGTATCTTGGAGGAAATTGGAGTGAGAAGAAGATTGCATGAGGTCTGATAATGGTATATGTATGTATACATGTGATCTCGTTCTAGGGCTTTGAACGATAGTAGCTTCTAGAAATCATGAGAGGAGTATTGGGGCATTTCGTCAATAATGGAAACCAAGGCTCAAGTAAAGGCACAATCTATGTGGAATATGATAACATCAAATTTTGTGGATATTATATGCCTTATTCCACCTCTATTTCTCTTTTGTCATTCAAATTTATACTCATTTCCCTTTTGTCTTGCACATAATTACTCCTTCTACCCCCACGTGAAGGTAACAAGAATGCTTCATGCATGCAGGTAATCAAGAGAGTAGAGCATATTACCATGGAGTAGGACCACCATCAGTTCAAAGCCAATGGTCACATTGCAGTAATGATTAGTGAAACCACCGAGTCATAACCAATGGACCCAAATCACAGTCTGCGACCCCATCACTTGACACTTGATGACAACCCTGTTTTACCATCAAATGCCATCAGCCGGTGGTCAGTCTGCATAACCAACTGGTGGGCGTGCATATCCGGTAACTGTGGACACACAAACTTATCATGTAATGGTTACACAGACTTGTCTATAGATGGTCAAACTTTATCATTAATTGATGTCTTGTCTATGACGCATGAACTGATGGCCCAGCATACTCTGTCAACCAATAGTCCAGCAGACATCATCAATTGATGGCCATTCTACGAGGTAAGCCAATTGCAGGGTAGACTTGTCAACCGAAGGCTAAGGACTACAGCCACCCGATGGTTGCCAACTGACGGAAGCAGTGACAGGTCTGTCACTCAAGACCTTTAGGAACATGATACGAGGAAGGCATTCATATGCTTGGGGTTCAAGTAAAGGACTCATGTCCTGGCCCCTATAAATAGAAGACCTTCAGCCACATAAACGGGGTTGCACATTGCTCAGGACGCCCAAGCACTGTCAAAGAAGAAGTTCACCAATGTCCATCACCACTTCCATCTTTTGGTAGCCAAGGAGGATGAGAGATTGCCGACGTCTGACCCCGTTCCATACGCCTAATGCATGTTCAAAATTATCTCTCGATAGAAGGAGGACAGAGATCCATTCTTCATAGCCTTTGTGCCAAGTTTTGGGAAGGAGGAACAGATCATCGGTCGTGGACACCCTTTGGTCATAGTTGGTGTATCACCTGCTTCCATAGTTCTTCTTTACCGATTCTCAAACTCCTTCCAACAGTGCTTTATGTTCATGTTCACTTGTAAATCTGTATTGTTGTCCATGAATATAGATGGATAAACTCATATCTTGGTTTGGGAGTAGCCACTAAGTCTCTCCCAACATGTATGTACTTACATCCATTTGAATATATATGCTCTTAGTAAGGATTAGCTCTGTACTCTTGATCTTAATGTTTCACTTGCATGATTAGCTACCATGTTGTGATGTTTGGTTGTTAGTACCTCGAAAGAGTATTGATAACTCTATCTAAGTATTATGGAGTTTCATGAATGCATGAGAATTTTGAAATGATTAAGTTAATGATCATATGGTTATCTTTGTGATTATTTATTTTCCATCTCAAAAGAGAGACAACCTTATAATATAGATATATCCTAAGCTCGAGAGAGGAGGGAATAGACATATATGATGATTGATCGTAATCTTGATAGGGGTATACAATGGGTGTAAGTATTTCATGTGGGTGAGAGATCTTAGTAGGTGAAACCCAATCCAATTTCCTATCCATATTTGTTACAACTTGCTTGTCTTCGTTCTCCTATTTTACTTTCTTAACTTTTTTTTTGCTTGGTCGAAGTAACATCATTCCTTAAGGAACATTATCTTAATCTACCTTCTTGGCTAGTGTAATTAAGATAAGACTCTATGTTATGATCACTCAACGTTACTTGTCCCTATGGTTCGACCCCGATCTACTACGTATGTCGGACATGTATAATAGTTGTGGGGGTCTGAGTGTCGAGTTATAAATCTATCTAGTTGTGGGGGCTTGTTGTGATGTTTGGATGTTAGTGCCTCGAAAGAGTATTTATAACTCTATCTAACTGTTATGGAGTTTCATGAATGCATGAGAATTTTAGAATGATTAAGTTAATGATCATATGGTTATCTTTGTAATTGTTTATACATGTCCATATTTGTTACAACACTTGCTTTCCTTTGTTGTCCTATTTTACTTTCTTAACTTTTTTTGCTTGGTTGAAGTAACATCATTCCTTAAGGAACATTATCTTAATCTACCTTCTTGGATAGTGTAATTAAGATAAGACTCTACGTTATGAGCACTCATCATTACTTGTCCCTATGGTTCGACCCCGATCTACTACGTATGTCGGACATGTATAATAGTTGTGGGGGCCTGAGTGTCGAGTTATAAATATATCTAGTTGTGGGGGCTTGTTGTGATGTTTGGTTGTTAGTGCCTCAGAAGAGTATTTGTAACTCTATCTAACTGTTATGGAGTTTCATGACTGCGTGAGAATTTTAGAATGATTAAGTTAATGATCATATGGTTATATTTATGATTGTTTATTTGCCATCTCAAAAGAGAGACAACCTTATAATCTAGATCTATCCTAAGCTTGATAGAGGAGGGAACAGACATATATGGTGATTGATCGTAATCTTGATAGGGGTATATAATGGGTGTAAGTATTTCATGTGGGTGAGAAATCTTAGTAGGTGAAACCCAATCCAAGTTCCTATCCATATTTGTTACAACACTTGCTTGTCTTCGTTCTCTTATTTTAGTTTCTTAACTCTTTTTTTCTTGGTTGAGGTAACATCGTTCCTTAAGGAACATTATGTTAATATACCTTCTTGGATAGTGTAACTAAAATAAGACTCTACATTCTTAACACTCATCGTTACTTGTCCCTATGGTTCGACCTTGATCTACTACGTACATCGGACATGTATAATAGTTGTGGGGGCTTGAGTGTCGGGTTATAAATTTAAGAGTCTGGCTGGTCTAGATCTACTCCTTTTTAGACGTGTGATTTAGGTTTGTCCACTTTTTGGCACCGTTGTCGAAAAACAAGGCAAAATGATATTGTTAAGAAAACAAGTCTACTCACTGTACAGTTGTGCCTCAAGTCTAGTGATAAATTTGACTGTATATTGTTTTTAATCTGCTTTTTAGAAGGCTACCTAGAATACTTCATTTGAACGCATTAAGTTTCTAATTCGAACTTGTGAACTATTTTAGGTAACTCTAGAAGAATTTTATTACAAGAGAAATGACCCAACTTGTCGTCATCATGTTACCTCATAGGGGTGGACGTTAGGGAAGGAGCAACCGAAATACAAGGGTTGACATACCCCACCCATGCAAATCAAGAATCTATATGGGAGTATTACAGCCTCAAAAACCAGTGGGAAACATCCTGCCCGGTGAGATATCACCTCTACCACCAAGTGATGAGAGGCATGAGGAACTACGACATGATGAGGGTCATCGTCTAAGGGCAAGGAGGAATGGGGGGAACATTAATAACAACAACAACAACAACAAAGAAGACAACAATGATGAAGAAGAAGAGGAAGGTTGTTCCCTTAGGGACTTGTCCTAGAAAAGGGACAATGAATCTTGATGCCCCATCATCATTCCAAGGTTTGATGCTATGAACTTTGAGTTGAAACATGCAGCCATTTTCATGATCCAAAACAAAATGTTTAGAGGTAAATTTAAAGATGAGAATCTTTATCACCATCTTGAAACCTTTAAGAACATTTGTGACATGATTAAGATGAAGAGGCTACCACAAGAAGTCATATACTGCAAAGGGTTCATATTCTCATTGGAAGACAAAGCACTATCTTGGTATCTCAGCCTACCCCACAGATCCATTAGCAGATGAGCACCGCTACTCGAGGTTTTTGTCATGAAGTTTTATCCTATTGAGAAAATGACCAGGAATAGGCACAAAATCACTAGGTTCCTACAGAAGCTTGAAGAGAATATTTACAAAGCATGGGAAATATTCTAGGAATACCAACAGGAATGTCCTCATCACAACTCTGACAAGGGCTTTCTTGTGACCACATTCTACAATGGGCTGACATTTGCAGAAAGGACTACATTGAATGTCTCTGTTGAAAGTGATATCCTTGGCAAAAAGTCGAATAAGACTATTATGATCATCGATAATATGGTTGTGCTATAAGTAGGCATGGGTTATGAGAGAATTGGCAGGGGTTCAGAAAAGAGGGCAAACTCTGAAGGCTCAACTGTCGAGGCCAAGGCCCTAGAAAATATAACATCCCAAATCCAAAAGATTGCCTAGACATCAAATAGGTGAAGGAAACATGAGGAAGAGGAAAAGCTAAGACTAAAAAGGTCATGAAATGGGTCACATGTGGTGAAGGGGGACATGGCGAAGATATGTATATCTACACCCAACCAGAAGATGATGACGAAAGCAATGAACAAGAGATTGAGCAGGTTGCATATCAAAACTTTAAGAGACCATATCACCCCAATTTCAGTTATGAAAACAAGGATGTTGTTGTAAACTATCACCAACTGGGTGGTTCATCCAAAATGCCTCCAGGATTTAGGAGAGAAGGAGGACAAAGCACGTTCACTAGAACCAATAAATACCAGCAAAATTGAAATAACTACCAAGGACAAGAACAAGGTCAATATCAAAACCAGAAAACAAACTAGCAGAATCAAGATCAAAGCCAAACTAAGAGCAACAATCAGATTGACATGATGTCTCAACTATTTGATTTCACAAAAAGGCAAGTTTTAGCGAATGACATGCTGACCCAAAGTGCTATCACCAACTCAGGTGTCTTGACTACAATATAGACCCAAATGACTAATATGCAGACACATCAAAGGAAAATTGATCAACAATTGGCACAACTGTCTAAGCTAATAAAGAACCCTCAAGGAAAAATCCCCTCCAATATAGAGATTGCAAATATGGCCACCCTCCGCTCTGGAAAAGTACTAGAAAACCACCAAGGGGAGGCTGACAGAGAAAATGACACTGGTAGCAGAATACAACCTAAACCAATTATGATAGAGGAAGTGCCTGAGGAGGAAGAGTCTACCAAGAAGGACAAACCTAAAGAGAAAGGAAAAGGGAAGAAAGCTACAAAAGAAAGGGGGTTAGACTTAGTAGAAGAAGTTTTTTCCAATAAGAACCCATATTCCCTAAGGGTTCCCTTTCCGTATAAGTTAATCAAATCCCATCTTAAGAAGAGGTATGAGAAATTCATGGAAGCCATGAAGAAGTTGAACCTAGATTCCCTTTCTTGGATGACATCAAAGAAATGCCTACCTATACTAAGTTCTTTAAGGACCTCGTCACAAAAAGATGAAGAGGAGATCACGTTGAGACAATGCAATTGGCCAAGATGTATAGCGCTTTTGTGTAGGTGAAAATGCCAACAAAGAAGAAAGATCCTGGGGCATTTACCATTCCTTTTAATGTTGAAGACAAAGATGTTAGACAAGGACTTGTATATTTAGGAGAAAACATCAGTCTACTACCTCTCCCTTTAGCTCATAGGCTTGGACTCACTAAAATGGTAAAAACTAGAATGAGAATTCAGCTAGTAGATCACACTTTTAGAAAACCAGCGAGGATCGTAGAAGATGTTCCCATTTGTGTTGGGTGATTCTTTTTTCCTTGTGACATTGTGGTGATTAACATTGTTGAGGACCCAACGTGTCCCATGATCTTTGGAAGACCTTTCCTCACCACTGCCAGAGCACTAATCGATGTCACGGAGGGAATAATCACTCTTCATGTTGAAAATGATCACATTGATTTTTATGGCCAAGATGTTATGAGGGGACCCTCTCTATTCGAGTCAGTCTTCTTCATGGATTGCTACACCCAGTATTGTAAAGAAGTACAAGAAGACAATAACACTATCATTGATCCACTGATGAGGGCTCTAAACAATTTGGACCCTGACGTGGAGGGCCATAACATTATTGAGATTCTAGAGTATTTGAACCAATCAGAAGGGGGATGTTGTGATGGCGAAGAGGAAACAATTGTAACAGTAAAGTACACATCCTTAGAATAGACGCTAGAAGAAAAGGAATCACCTAAGCCTAAGCCTGATTTAAAGAAACTACTAGAAGGCTTGAACTGTGAATTTCTAAATGATGAGGAAAGAAATCCCATCATCATCAACTCTGCCTTAATGAAAGATCAAGAAGAAAAACTGATACAAACTCAACCTACATAGAATAGAAATAGGGTACTCTGTTGAAGACATCAAGGGACTGAGCCTGGATCTATGCATGCACCGCATAAACTTGGAGGAAACATCTAAGACACTAGTTCAACCAAAAAGGAAGCTTAACCAAATGTTGAAGGAGGTGGTGAAAAAGAAGGTAATTACACTGCGAGAATTTGGGATAATATATCCCATCAGTGATAGTAACTGGGCCGACCCAATTCATGTCATACACAAGAAGGAAGGGATGGATGTCATTAAAGGGGAGAATGGGGACAAAGTGTCAACATGAACTGTCACGGGTTGTCATATGTGTATCGACTATAGAAAAGTAAATGTTGCCACCAAGAAGGACCATTTTCCCTTACCCTTCATTGACCAAGCACTGAAACACCTGGCCCACCATCCATAATTTTCCTTTCTAGATGGATACTCGAGGTTCTATCAAGTCTCGATTCATCCTGACGATAAAGAAAAGGCAACATTCACATGCATCTATGGTCAATATGCTTTTGGAAGAATGCCCTCTGGGATCTGCAATGCACCTGCAACATTCCAAAGGTGCATGATCTTAGTTTTCTCTAAATTCATCAAAGATATTATGGAGGTGTTCATGGATGACTTCTCTATTTATGGTAGCGACTTTGATAGTTGCTTACAGAACTTGTCTAGAGTATTAGAATGATGTGAAGAAAATCAACTAGTCCTAAATTGGGAGAAGTGTCATTTTATGGTCTGAGAGGGAATAGTACTTGGGCATAAAATTTCTAAAAAGGGGATCAAAGTCAACCTTAGCAAGATTGAAGCAATCTCTAAGATCTTGCCTCCTAAATCAGTGACCACAGTGAGAAGTTTTTTGGGACACACCCAGAACTATAGGCGGTTCATTTAGGATTTTTCAAAATTTGTGAAAACTCTATCAAACTTTCTAGCAAAGGATATTGAGTTTAACTTCACTGGTAAGTTCCTTGAGGCTTTCAACACTTTGAAAGATGCTTTGACAATAGCTCCAATCTTGCAAGCTCTAGATTGGGAGTTTCCTTCTGAAATTATGTGTGATGCCACCAGGGTGTTATTCTGGGGAAAAGGAAGGATAGGAAACACCACATGATATGCTAGGTCAACAAGACACTGGATGATTCTCAGGTCAATTACACAACAACTGAAAAAGTAATGTTGGCGACAATATTCTCCTTCGATAAATTCATATCTTATTTGATAGGATCAAAAGTGAATATATATATAGACCACGATGCCATCAAGATCTGATGCAGAAGAAGGATACCAAACCCAGGCTCTTGAGGTGGGCTCTACTGCTACAAAAATTTGATCACAAAATTAATGATAAAAAGGGGACAAAGAATGTGGTTGCTGACCACTTGTCAAGGATAGTATTTACTGAAGAAAATATGTTGCCAATCAACAAAAACTGTGTTGATGAGGCCCTAATGATGGACAAGTCCATTGAATCCAACCTACCATGATTCGTTGATATATGTAACTATTTTTCATTCCAATAGTTGCCACCCAACATAACATACAAATAGAATAAGAAATTCTTCTTAGATTTTAAAAATTACTGCTAGGATGACCTACTTCTATTTAAGAGATGTGTTGATAGTCTATACAGAAGATGCATACCATAAGAAGAAGTCCCTCAAATTTTGGGAGAATGTCATTCTTCATCTTATGGAGGACATCTGGGAGAAGACTGAATGGTAGAAAAAGTCCTCCAGTTAGGGCTGTAAATGGGTACGGGTAGACCCATGGACCCGCAAATCCAGACCCTTAAAAAACCCGTCACGGATCTACATTTCTAGACTCGCATACCCGTTTACTCGCATACCCGTATACCCATATTATTGTGGGTCCACTAATGGGTATAGCTATACCCGTATCCGCTATACCCGTGTATCCTTATTACTATATAAATAAATATAATTATATATATATAATGTATGTATATTTGTCACAGTTGGAAAACTACCCAAATATGTTTGACGGTCCATGTTCACGGGCTCTCAGTCTTCCAACCAGTTCTTTCTTCACACTACTCGCATGGACCACGTGGTCACGGTCTCCGGTTCACGATTCTCTCAGTCGCGACTAGTGACTCACTACTCTAGAAAGTGAAGAACCGAGAACTAGGGTTCTCGTTCCCAGCCACAGCCGTCGACTCATAACTCAGAAGCAGTCGGTCACTACCTCTCAGCGATCCGATCGGCGATTGGGCTTCTGCTCCCGAGATCCTAGCGGCAGCCGGCATCCGTTACTCCCGTTCTTTCGTCTCCAAGCCGGCCAGGTGGCCACTTTCTCCTCGCCCGCGCTCAGATGCCTTCTGCGGCTCTACCAGTCCACCTACTCAGCATCCCAGTTGGAAGTGCCAACGCCAGTGGGACCTCGACTCCTTCCTCGTGACCTCGTCCCACGATCCAGCAGGAATTGCAAGAAATCGACCCCTCTTCGGCTTTCGGTAGAAGTCGATCCCTCTTTGGCTCTCCCTCAAATCCAGCCGACCAGGTCTTCCAGCACTCCAGTTCCAATGGGTTGTGACCAGTCGTCGACCAGAATAGCACAACCGTCACCAGCGTCAGGCCGTCGGTGCACACTCTGAATCTCAACCTTCCAGGCAGCCCGTTGCCATGCTCTAGATTCCTCTATTGCTGCTCAATTCTAGGTCTTGGACCTGACTCTTGAACACCGCCAATCTGTCTTTTTCACCTACCTGTGTGTGTGGTGATCTACATATTGGAGAAAGGTATGTTAAAGGTATGTTAGTGAAATTCAATATGCGATTCATTGTCCTATTGATTACTTCCTTATTCTTGTTGTTTGTGTCGTTAGTTCTATTTTTGTTTCTTGGAATGTGATTCATCGATTGCCTATTTTTGTGTCCTTATCCATGTTTGTATATCTAAATTGATTCCCTATAATGCATTTTGTGGTTTGTGTGTTGCACAAAATAGCATAATTTTATTACACTAGAAGGGATTACGTGGACCATTCTGAATTGATTTGAACTTAGTACATTTTGTGGGACAATTTGTAATTAATTTGGGCCTAAATATGTGTCCAAAAATCAGATTTGGCCTTTTAAAATAGATTTTACAACAAAACCGGGTACCCGTGGAACCGCACCGCATACTCACATTCTATGTGGTTCCGGGTATGCTGTGGGTCTGACTATTGAGTAATGCGGGTCTAGACCCGTACTCGTACCTACTAAAATAAAAAGTTATGGTTCTGGGTATAGCCATACCCGCACCATACCCGCACCGTTTATAGCCCTACCTCCAGTCAGGATTTTACTAGCCTACTGTGTTCAAAGATGCTCAAGCATACGTTAAGGCATGTGAAGAATGCCAAAGAATAGGAAACATCTGAAAGAGGAATGAAATGCCAATGTATGATTGGATAGTGGTAGAAATCTTTGATGTTTTGGGGATCGACTAGATGGGATTTTTTATATCTTCTAAGAGAAACCAATATATTCTGGTCATTGTAGATTACATCTCTAAATGGTTAGTGGTTGTTGCAACCCCTGCCTATGGCTCCAAAGTTGTGATTAAGCTTTTCGAGAAGGTCAACTTTCCCAGATTTAATGTCTGACACACTATCATAAGTGATGGGGATCCCACTTTGGGAGATGTAGTTCGAAGCTTTGCTGAAGAAATATGGGGTGAGGCACAAGATGGAAACACCCTACCACTCACAAATGTCAGGACAAGTATATGTATCAAACCGACAAATCAAACAGATCTTGGAGAAGACAATCAGTAGGACGTGCAAGGATCGGTTGATGAAGCTCGATGATACTTTATGGGCTTATTGAACCACTTATAAGACCCCAATAGGGACTACTCCCTACCTTCTTATTTAAAAGAAATCATGCCATCTACCCGGTGAGCTAGAGTACAAGGCCTTTAGGTCCATAAAGTTCTTGAACATGAACCCTAAATTAGTAGAGAAGAAAAGATTCTTACAGTTGCAAGAACTAGAGGAGCTTCGACGACACGCATATGAGAATGCAAGAATATACAAGAAGAGGACTAAGGAGGGGTACGATGACCACCTGAGAAGAAAAGATGTATTCGAGGGAGACAAGGTTCTCCTATTCCACTCAAGAGTTAGATTATTCCTAGGAAAGCTCAAAACAAGATGGTATGGCCCCTTCACGGTTGTGAAGATATACCCATCCGGAATGATGGAAATCACCATTGAAAAGATAGTTATGTTCAAAGTGAATGGCCACAGGATAAAGATGAATTATGAGGATGAAGCTTTTATGAGGATGTTCGAACTCCAGTTAGAAGAGCCCCAACCTGCACCACCCAAAGAACCCTGAAGAGCCAACATGAGGTTCAAGCTAAAGATTATAATTCAATGCTTCTTGGGAGGCAACCCAAGGATTTATTCTTTATTTAATCTTTCAAGTTTTTCCATTCTTTCATTAGACTATTGGCAGTTTATAAATTCTAGTCTAGGTTTGATGTGTTATGTTTTTCAAGTTATAGACATTCAAGCAGTTTATAAATATTAGTTTAGGTTTTGGTGTGTTCTATTTTTTAAGTTACAATCATTCAGTAATCTTATTTTAATTCCTATGTCGGGTTTTAGCAATTCTTTCCTTATTTCATAATTTTTAGTGCACATAGAATAAATTTAAGAAATTCTGATCCCATTTTTCATTGAAGAGTTATTTATAACAACCATTGATCCTTTCAGGGCACTGTTGCAATCACATCATCTTCAACCATCGATTGATGATGCCATCAGCCACCAGTAAACCCATCGAGTGACTAATACAGAGCAACCACTAGATGAGGTCTCTCTACATTGGCTGATGCATTCAGAGCAGCCACCGAGCTTCGACACCATGTACTACCATCTAGTGTCGGCTTCATACTCAGCCATTGGATGAGAAGCCTTATGAAGCCACTAATTGATAAACCCTAGGGCAATTGATGGAATACGCTCAGGGTACCATTAGTCAACCAAAAAAACTAGACCATAGGTTGGTGGACAAGTACTAAACCATCAAATATTAACATTTGATGGTTACCAAAGAGATGGAAACCTATAAAAGAGGAGACTAATAATCCTCCAGATTAATCATTCTGATTTGATAAACCCTAGTCGCTAAGAGCACTCTAGAGCTGAAGCACTAAAAAAAACCAAACACTCAGGGGAGGCAACTAGAAGGCATCGTCCTCTACCTCCTAATCACCAGCTAAATCAGAAGAGCAGAGGATCTCCACGATGAGGAGATCTAGA
This sequence comes from Alisma plantago-aquatica, assembly GCA_963693085.1. Taxonomy (NCBI): domain Eukaryota; kingdom Viridiplantae; phylum Streptophyta; class Magnoliopsida; order Alismatales; family Alismataceae; genus Alisma; species Alisma plantago-aquatica. The sequence continues at coordinate 1,008,295,931 of OY856409.1, forward strand.
CTAGAGATCTACCAAATCAGCGATGATTCAAGGCTGAAATTCTAGTACCAATGATAATGGTAAGCCTAAACTCTTAGTCTTTTACTCCTGTGATCTCTCTGGCATTCTCAAAATCATCAACTCTTACCCGTCTTCGTGCATGTATTCAGAATCTTTGATTGATTGTTGCATGGTGTTCATTGACCATCGACTGTCACTTTGTGTTCCTAACCATCGGACGTTGACGATCGCCTACCATCGATTTGGGGAGGGGGCAGATGTCCTTCCCTCTCTAAGACCCTACCATCGGTTGTCATTTGGTATTCATTGACCATCAATTGTTTCTCTCCCCAACCACCGACTGCTAACCACTACCTATCAACGGGATGTACATCCATCGATTTTTACACACACACCCAACCATCAAATCCCCCATTCTTCGCTACCATTGGTTGCCACGAACCTACCAATGTCATTTGTTGTTGGCTTGGTGCACTATACCAACAACTATTGTTACTCCATTTTCTCCCATCGACCTAAATATCAGGTTGCTCAACCTGACCTCTGAATTCCGCCCCGTCTGAATCACTGATTTATACCCATCTGTTGTTGACTTGTTACATAACCATCGATCTATATCTTTTTGTTCCTCAAAACATTTCACAACCATTGAATGTTTTTCAGCCACTATTGATAATTAATCTACAAAACTCTATCACTGTTTATCTAACTGATCTTTCTAGAGATACTGAAGTATCTATAAGTACAAGATGGATGGAAATCAAGACAGGATCAAGGAGATCTACGAGTTTGAATATACCAAGAGACTTAAAGCATCAATGACTCTGGAAGAATTAGAAAATATGGAAAATCTAAAGGATGAATGGGAGGTTTACTAGAAGATACATGGGGAACCCACCAAAGAAAGCATCATAACCCAATTAGAGGAAGATAGGCTCAAGATGCTAGCTGAGCCAACCGGTGAGGTCTCTGAAGGTGATGAAGAACAAATAGGGATAGAGGTCTATAATACACACCATCTAGAGAGATGCAGAATCCAAAAAAGAGGAATGTACCTAGCCCAGATCAAAAGAGGCCTAAAAAGGTGGCTAAGTGATTTGGAGAAGGTACCACAGTACAAGAAACCATTACAGAACCAAGAATACATGTAAGCATTCACTAGCAACCGTCAATAGTGGTCAGTGGGGAACAACCTAACAATGGCTTTGTACCAAGGTATGAGGAACATAGTAACATCTGGTATGATATTCCAAGAGAAGAAGTACAAAGCCACCAGGTTTGATGATGTTGAGACCCTAGATAAGCTATGGATATATGATAGGGTGAAATAGAGTTTAAAGTAGTTGGGAATATATAAAACCAGCTTCAACAAAATGACTTCTTACGATGTTCTTATCCAAGAATGCATGTACTCCATCAAGAACTTGCCTATAGAGACCGAAAAAATAAAAGAGTGCGGAGGAGAATACAAATTGCAAGTTTATATCATCAAGAAGGGAAACATGCTTATAGAAAAATGGTTGAACTCTATTTTCATTTACTCCGACGAGCAAGTTGGATGACCCAACTCAGCACGTGGAGACAAGGACGCAAGGGATTTCCTATCTGATGAAACTTGGGAGAAGCTATTAGGAGACTCTAGGTACAGTTTTGGTCAATTGAAGGACGTTGTGATGCACTCTAGTTTCATGAGGATAGTGCACAAGATCTTTATGAATGCTCATATTTTTGGATCAGACACAGGAAATGTGACTAGACTAGATCTCCACATACTATGGAGTTTAATAGAGGGAAAAGCTATAAACATAGAAAAAATTCTTATCGAGAAGTTGGCAGTTGTAATGGGAGCAGAGGGTCCTCATGATTTCTATATGGGGGGTATAATAACTTACATTGCATACTGACTAGGATATCCCCAAAATCTGGAATACTTTTTAAGATCAGAGGGAGAGATGTCCTAGTAGACGCAAAGTACCTAACAACTGCCAACTTCCTCACAAGGTCAATATAGAACTACACCTACAGATTCTGGAGGATGAAATGCTTAATGCCTCTCCCAGAACTAAGAAATTATGATTGTGAAAGGCATGTCTTTCAAGATGTAAGGTTGGCATCTCAGTAGGGAACGAGTACAAGCAAGCTAGTCGAACAAAGAAGGAAGCAACCAAAGGAGGTAGCTACGAAGCAAAGGACAAGGAAAAGAGTGGTCATGTGCACCTCTGAGAAGTTAGCAAGAAAACCCCCACGCCTAAGGTAATTGATCAAGAAGACACTGAAGAAGAGACTTTAAAGACCACTACGTTAGAATTTGTGGTACCCAAAACTATCACCATCATCTATGAAAAAGTGGCACTTGAAGTAGTTGTGCTAGAAAAGACAAAACAACCAACACTAAGCACAGTGTTGCATTCTGAAAAACATGAGGAGACAAACATTAGAGGAAGACTGAACCAATTGTCAAACACATCAGTAGGAAGGAGGTTTCATGAAAGCACTTCAAGTAAGGAATAGCTACAACTAGAGATCAGTAGGCACCCGATCGAAGAACACAGGGAATCTGCCAAAGTAGATGAGGTGGGTCACGAAGTAAACGTCGTTAATAGACCCAAGCAGCAACAACAACGAGTTCATACTGCAAGTAAATTCACTGAGATAGGATAAGAAATTGATGACCTTCATGAGATCATCTCAACCTCTCTCCTAAATAGTTCTAACATAACTGCAAATCTGTCTGCACTAACTGTACAAGTACAAAAGTTAATGGCAGATATACAGCCGGTACTAAGCCTGCACACACAACAAATGTTGCAACTAGTTGCAAACCAAGTATAAGTTATGCAAGCATTGGCGGGAGTGACAAGCGAACTCACCTCTCTAAGAAAGTAGTGTGATGACATGTGCCAAGAGAACCTAAAACTACGAGAGGAAGCTACGAAGAGGAAGGAAACCACGTCCAACAACAATGGGATATCTATTAAAAGGCAGCAGGTAGTCACCATTGAGCCATCCTTTGTAGTGGATATAGATGTACATCTAAATGCCAACACTTTGATGGGCATTGTGCAGCTAGGGCATGGGGTGTTACTGAATGAAGCTGACACTTCTAGATGCACTCTTCCACTAGAGGAAGAGGAGTCAAAGGAGATTGCAACAGAAAGAGAGTACCCACTAGGGACAATAATATCGCTGCTTCCCCAACCTCTCTAGGGTATTCTACAAATAACAATAAGGATAAGGGACCTGAGGGACTGATGAATCAGGGTACACTACAGTAAACAGAATTGAAAACTCCTACATAAAATGAAGAATTAGTGGGAGAGAACGACATCAAAGCAAAATCATCAAAAGCAAGGGGATAGAGATCGAAAACTACTAAAATATAATGGGTGGGTTAGACCCTCTCTTCGACTACAAGGCTCCCCCACTTGATTATGAAAGCTTCATGAATGAGATGTTGTTAGATGAACCTATCGCTAGGGAGTGCTACATATATCATTTGAAGTCAAAATAGAACAAATGGCCTCAAAAATGGATGATGAAAACTTGGACCATATGTTCGACAATGCTCCATCAAAGCATGAGAACCCAGTCTTTCCAAACCCACCTGTAGTTCATGACCCAACAGTTGGTTTGACTCGAGTAGCCCCACCCCCTCTTCCATGTAAGATGGCAAACATGGACATGTCATCAGTTGTAGGAATGTCGGTACGCGACATTTACGTCCTTGTTGATATCTTAGATGATGAGGATGATGAGAAGCCCAGGCAAGACATCATCTAGGAAAACAACCAATACCCTGTGAGGAGAAAGGACCTCATATCAACCTTCAAACATAAAGAAAACAGAAGCATAACCTTTTTCAAGGTTATGTACAGAACTATAATAGAAGAGTTCATGTATAGAGATAAAGTCGGGCTTGTTTTCAATGCAATTCAAATCTGGCTGCTCAACTATATAAGGAAAACACTAAAGCCACATATGTAAAAGAACTCCAAGACACCCTGGAAAGGACAAAAGGTTTGAAGTTTATAACTCTACCCTTGAAGGCATTCAAACATAGCAACTAACAGTGGTTGACCTTTCAACAAGGAGAGTAATAACATACAACTTCAGTGCAAAAGACCTGCCATGCGGGAGTCTTTGAAAACCCAGAACACAGGACCATACAGAAAGTACCAACCCATCTGAAGAAGTTGATACAAGGAGTCATTTAATGGTACTACTTGAACTGGAAGGAGATTTCCATTGAATTCAACATGCCACATGAAAAAAATAACTCAGGTGATAATGCATTCATTGCACTAAGTATGAAAGATGTCATTGGTAGGGGTGTCCCTCTGGAATAAATTGTAAATGAGGACTTCCACACTTTAAGAGCCAAATATTTTATGGAAATAATATGTGATAGATGATTGTTCTATGATGCACATATGGAAGACATACCAAGGAGGATGTATCCATTGATCCCCTTTCTCGAAAAGACCTCCTGGTGGTCTATACAACCATCACATACTTGTTGGAAAGTCAAGGTCTGACTTGAGATACATGTTTCAACCTTAAAAGTGACTTAATCCACCTATGACTTCTACACAATTATCATATCGTATGATGAGATCAAGGGTGGATAGACACTGAAGAGGCACCAGAGAACCTAGTACTTGAAGAAAGAAGAAAACAATCACTCTCTCCCCCACCACCTCCCTTTGATGAACCCACACCTTCTATCACTACTTATGAAGTTCTTGTAGCTGTTCATGATTCCAACAAATGAATAATATGACAAGATACTAAACCATCTATGACACCACTTCAGGAGACAAAAAAACCCAGTCCAACCCATAGCTGAAACTATCAACATGAAGGTCACTCCTCCAAAAGAAACATATGAACCAGAAGCCGAGGTGAATCCTGAAAGAGAAGAAGCATATGTCCAACTGATAGAAGAACCATCACCAACAGATGTGATAGCGCCCACTTTGAAAACTTTGATGAAAATAGCATGTGTCTATTGAAGAAATCACCTTTCTGTTGGACGTGTTTCAACCATGGGAGGACGATCTCTTTGTTATTTTTCAATGAGAAAATGTACAGATATTGATGCCAAACCTCCATGATATCTTGACAACAAGAGGTTACATGACTGTAAATGTTATGGCAGCATGTCAATTACTCCTATCTGATGAACTCCTAGATGTGTACATGGTATCCTACAAAATAGTGGGGGACATCATTCTAAAAAAGGATTCACGGGCACTATAGAGACTTATCGATCACCTACAATGCAACATACCTAGGTGGATATTTGTTCCCATTCTGCATGATGGGAATTGGGCACTTCTTTCGGTTGATATTGTGAACATGGCAACCATTCTCTACAATAACTCAGATGCCATGTTCAGCCCAAAACTCACAACTTATCATAAAGTTGCTAACAACGTCATGGAACAAAAGGCTTCTCAAGTTGCCATTGAGATTGTAGAGCTAATTAAAACACATGGACGTGGCATACCAGACGATTTGAAGTTTGAGAAGTTATAATTCCACCACAGGAGCCCACAACAAGCACCTATTTCTAATGAATGTAGATTCTATGTGCTATTATGGATGCATATGTTGGCCTCATCGGACCAGAAGGTGGAGCACTACTAAGACAATGACTATCATCACCTTCAAGGCCAATACGCGATGAGGATCTTATGCTCCAAATGGACTCTATTAAAAAATCAACCCTAATCCGCCTGTTCTAGATCAAACCCTTTCTTTGACACCTTGATGATAGGGTGGAAGATAAGTTTGGGGGTCCGAATAGGTAAACGTGGTATTTCTCTACACTGAATATTTTAATTCTCCCTTGCTTAACCAAATATTGACAAATTTTGGTCGGCCTAGATGGCCAATTTTGACTTAATCTCGATTCATGTATATATTCTCATCTTTTTGAAGAAATTTTTATGCACAACATTTCTTGAAAAGGAAAAAAAAATTGGGTCCAATTTTCTTGGATATAGTCAAAACTCCCTTCCTTAGGCTTACCTATCTTCAGGCAAACTCTTAGCATAATTACTTCAAGAATGACCGATTTGGGATATATAATCTACTTAAAACTCATGATGTGATAATGTCCTAACGTCAACCTTGCCTCAAAATAATGTAAAAAACACAAGGATGTTGTCTCCAAAGATGAATACTCAAAATAAGGAGGACTCATCCTGATATGCTCCTGATTGATCACCTTGTTCCAAAGTACATGTAGGAAAGCATGTAACCCTGAAAAGGAGGAAACAACTACCCCATATAGTGTCAAAATTCACACTTTGGGATCAAAAGAGGGATGGCAACCCAAATTATCATAAAATTTCTATCATCCTAAAGCTTGTGAGCATGACCAAAAGTTGAGAGGATTAAAATCATGAGAGTTGTGTCTAGAAATATGTTAAAGGACTTTGCCTGGTCAGTGTATCATTGTATTCACGAATGCAGATATGCTATGTCTGGTAGTGGAGTCAGGAAGCTAACTTTTACACACCTATATTTCAAGGGAGACCTCACATAACCACTTGACATTGCATCAGGGCCCAATCGGGTAGATGTATCTTTATGACAACAACATGGTTGAGTGAACCTAAGAAAGGCAGGAAAACACTACAACCTAAGCTTACCCAAGCACAATATCTAAGATATCCAAAATAATAAATCTTGGGATTGAAAGCTACCTCAGGCAGAACTTCATGCAAGTACGCCCTAGAAAAGGATCATCAGTGCATCACGAGGGAGGAATCTTTCTAATAAAGAAAGTCATAACTGGTAATATGAGTGTTGCAACTCCAATATCAGTGAGAGAGTCCTGAGATCTACAAACCCTTGTCCTAATACATATGTTTTGTCTTAAGGCTAACATTATCACATTTTACACACTCACAAAAATAATAAATCAATAAAGCCCTTTGAAATTGTTTGATGCTTTAATTCTATTTGTTAGCCCAAGGAGAGGCTAGACTTTAAGTTTGGGGGAGTTGATAACATCCAATTTGTGGATATTATATGCCTTATTCCACCTCTATTTCTCTCTTGGCGTTGAATTTATACTCATTTCCCTTTTATCTTGCACATAATTATTCCATCTACCCCCACTTGAAGATAACAATAATGATTCATGTAGGTAATCAATAGAGTAGAGCATATTGCCATGGAGTAGGACCACCATTGATTTATAGCCAATGGTCACATTATAGCAATGAGCAACACAACCATCGAGTCATAACCAATGGACCTCGATGGTAGTTTACAACCCCATCGCTTGACAATCGATGGCAACCCTCTATTACCATCGGATGCCATCAGCTAATGGTCAGTCTGCATCACCAACCAATGGATGTGTAGATCCAACAATTACTGGACTCACTTACTTATTAGGTGATGGTTACATTGACCCGTCTACCGATGGTCATACTGCATCATCAATCGATGGTCTGTCTGCGATGCATGAATTGATGGCCCACCAAACTCCATCGATCGGTGGCCAAGCCGACATCATGAATCGATGGCTAGTCTATGATGTTGATCAATGGTAGGGCTGACTTGTCAACCGAAGGCCAAGGACTACAACCACCCAATGATTGCCAACCGACGACAAAAATGATAGGTCTATCACTCAAGACCGTTAGTGTAACATCCCTGACCTGGGTTATGAGTTAACCCTAGGTGTTTTTCCTAATTATGTAATTAAGATACTGGTGATTATCTTTTTGCATATAATTAAGTTCCTGAGGAACATACTTTTCCTTTTCTGTCCCTTTTAAACAATGTTGAATTGATTATTTTGTAATACAGGGACCTATGTGCAATTTACCCAGTTAGAAGGGTTAACTTGCAATTTGCACATGTTGAGATGTTCCTCTGATGTTGAGACATCATAAGAATTATTATGGTAAAGTTTGAGGGATTTCCCAAGCTTGAGCACCAAGGTGCAGCTGTGGAAGCAATCCCTGTGCTTGAAACCCTAAATTGGAGTAAAGTGCAATTTACCCAATTTGAGGGGTGCAAATTGTAAAATACACCACCTAAAATATCTTGTAAGACTCTTGTCATCATTTAGAGAAGAAATGATGAAGAAGTCACTTCAATTGAATAATCATATAATGAAAAACACCTTTGTGATTGAATAATCAAGGTGTAAGTACTATATCCCTTTTATGTGTGTGCTTTAGTAATAAGTTGATCTTCTTGCCTTCATTTCTTGACCTTAGAAGAAGGTTGTCCTTAGAAATAAGAGTTAGGGGCGAGCAAAGAAGAAAGGGAGGACTTAGATGAGAAAATGAGGAAAACCTATGTACTTATGTTGAAATTCCACCCAAGTATATAAGGCCTTTTCCTCACTTAGCAAAGGAATGTTTTTTTCATTTCCTTCACTGTTTCCCCTTGCTCAACCAACTAAGGAGAGCTATGGAGCTCAGGAGGACGACCAGGGGAGTGCAAGGTAGGTTTGGATCCTTCCTTTTGCTTAAATTCTTGGATGAAACTCGAATTCAAGGTCAAATTCATGGCTAGCTCACTTAGCTCTATCTTTCTAGCCATCTCTTCTCAACTTTCCTTGGAGGATTCACCTTGGCCGACCTGTGGAACTTCTAGGACGCCATTAAAGGCTTGGATATCGAAAGCTTGGAGCTCAAGGAGCAAGCTTTAGGCGGGTTTTATAACTCTAAACCTATGCTTTGTTATATACATCTTTTCTATGCTTTTAGTTGCTAGTTCTTTTTCTTCCCTATCTTCCCTTGCTTCCTTGCAAGCAAATCCGTGAGTAACTGTTACTGTTCTTGAGCTAGAAGATGAGGGCATTATTTCCTATGCTTATCCACAGTTTTCCACTTTACCATACGACCTCAACCAATTGCCCATACGGTTTACAAAACCGTTTGGTGGGCAAATGGTTTCAAGGTCGTATGAAGGCATACGGTCTCAAGACCGTATGGCCGCGTTGACCAAGTGTGGACCGTATGGGAATCCTGTTCATAATTATTAAGGTTAATCACCCACAACATTTGAGAGGTTAACTCCAAAGGAATCGTGAGATATAAGCAAAACAATTAGCAAATTCAATTGAATTTAGTTCTGATTTTCAATCTGCTTAATTTGCCCTTTTTGGGAAAACGGTCTCAAGACCGTATAAGATGGTTGACTAAGCGTTGAACGTATGAGATTACTGTTCATAATGATGTTAATTAATGACTCAGCAAATTTTATGTACTAATTCCAAACGAGTTAAGAGTTGAAGGTTGATTACTAGGGCAAACCCTAATTGAAATCAGTGCTGAAATCACAATGAGCTAATTTGAGTTTTTGGGTTGATTAGCCCAAACGGTCTCAAGACCGTTTGGGGAATCATCCAAACGGTCTCAAGACCATTTGGGGATCACCCAAGACCGTATGGAGGTCTGGGGTCAAGTATAGTTGACCAATTGAAGGTACAAGGATACCAAATTACATTGCAATTAAGTATTGAGGTAATGATCAACTCAATAAATCAAACCTTGATGAATTTTCACTAGAGTCCAAAGGATGGATGGGCAAACGGTCTCAAGACCGTTTGGAACTCATTCAAACGGGCTCAAGACCGTTTGGTGACAACCCAAGACCGTTTGGAGGTCTAGGGTTAAGGTAATTTGATCAATTGAGGGCCCAATTACAATGGGTTATTAAAATAATCAAATTGCTGATTTGTGACTTAATTAAGGTTCAACCCCTATCAAATCAATCTAGATTTTGATGAATTCTTGGTAAAACGGTCTCAAGACCGTTTGGAGTATATACAAACGATCCCAAGACCGTTTGGGCCAAGTTTGAGCCCAATTGGAGGTCAATTGATGGGTTCAACTTCGATTTGATTCACATTGTTGAGTGTTGATGGATTGAACGTTTATAGACCTTAATTGAATCAACTCCAACCCTAATTGGATATCAATTGAGGGTCAATTGAGTGACCAATTGGTTAAGTCTAACCCTCATTGTCTCAATTGATAAGTGGTTAGCAAGCTTGAGACCAATTGAAGGCTTCAACATAGGAAACCCTAATCGAGTTTACCCTTTGAACCACCTTGGAGGTCCATACGATCTTGAGCTTTTGAGGTCATTCGACCTCAAGACCGTATAAGGTCATTCGACCTCAAGACCGTATAAGGTCATTCGACCTCAAGACCGTATAAGGTCATTCGACCTCAAGACCGTATAAGGTCATTCGACCTCAAGACCGTATAAGGTCATTCGACCTCAAGACCGAATGAGGGTAAACGGTCTTGAGTGTTATACGGTCTTGAAGTCAACCAAACCTTAAATGGTCTACAAAGCTTAAACGGTCTACAACCTTATACGATCTCAGGATCGTTTGAATGTTGAAGGTGTGAAACCTATTGGAGACTTTTGAAGTTAAGCCTGCCTAATACCTTGAAGGCTTAAATGGTTTAATAGTTGTTCAACCTGAACCCTAATGATACCAAAAGACACTAAGGGTCAAGTGGTTAGTAAATTAACCCATGATGATGATCAATGTGTAATTTTACCATAATACCCTTGAAAGGTTCAATTGAGTGAAACCTTGTTCTAATCAAACCCTAATCACTCAATAGTGGTGATTTGGTCTATGTTAATCAAAGAGGACTTAACCCAACCTGATCTAGATTGGTGTTATCACCATCTACAAGTATGAGGTGAGAGAAAGTATCTTAAGAAAGAGAAAGTACCCTTTTATTATGGAAATTCAAGTAAAGTGCCTTCAATACACATGAATGTGCATGATTAGGGTATGATCCACCTATGCGAGATCATGGAACCCTAATTATGATAAATGATGAATCTTAAGCTAATCTGAGAACATCAATGATGATGTTCCTCATACATGACAATGTTATGAGTTCAACTCACCATAATGTGAATAGTAAACCATAATTCAAGGGTGATGACATGTAATGTGAATAGTAAACCCTAATTCAAGGGCGATGACATGTAATGTGAATAGTAAACCCTAATTCAAGGGTGATGACATGTAATGTGAATAGTAAACCCTAATTCAAGGGTGATGACATGTAATGTGAATAGTAAACCCTAATTCAAGGGTGATGACATGTAATGTGAATAGTAAACCCTAATTCAAGGGTGATGACAGGTAATGTGAATAGTAAACCCTAATTCAAGGGTGATGACATGCAATATGAGTAGCAAACTCTAATTGATGAGAATCAGAGAACTTAGCTCTTATGACAAGAGTGGAAAGTATATTCTTGTTTTGAATTACCTTTATCGGTTGAATTAACCATGCAGGTTCTGATATGAATGTGATCATATCGAGGTATGAATGATGATACTATATTCATTAAAAGTATGTTGTAAGCTTTATGAATAAGTAAAATATCTTGATGCCTTGTCAGTGGCATCTTATGATTTTTAATGGGCTGTGAGAGCCATGAAAACCATAAAGGTCATGGTTTAGAGATGACTTGTGATGAGTATAATGAGAAATGATGATTGATGATAGTTAGGCTTGTTACATTTAGTATTCTTCTTTCATAGCTGTTATGCTACTGTTGTTGTTTGAAGAACAATGTATGATATTAAAAGAATACTGAATGTACCTAACTAATCAAGTGTAATGTAGAAGCCCTGATCATAGATCCATCATTGTCAGAGATCAAATGATGGTGAAACAGGTTTTCCTACGGGAACTCCTGGATCACATACTGTTGAGTATGTGGGGTATATGGATGTGTAGAACCTTACATCCTAGTGTAGGAATTTGATGTAGATGTATAATCCGTCAATCCTTCACTACAAAACTCATACCGTATCAGTGGATGGTAAACATGAAACCTCCTGATGACGAGGAAAACATAGATATCCGTATCAGTGAAGATAAACATGAAATCTCCTGATGACGAAGAGAGTACAGAACGCCACTGTAACTCTAAAATAGCGAAGGACCAGATTACCCTGGTGAGATATAATAGTAGAGACACAAGATGTCCTACAAGTGATCCTCTTACTGACTGAGGAAGGTGAAGGTCATGAGAATCCAGCTCTTTCGATGACCTAGTATGATACTAAGGCACTTAACAGTGATTGGTTGGGGTATGAGTGGTAAACCTCATCTCCACAGGGCATAATAATAAGACTGTTTGAAAAACATAATCTACAGCGTAGTATACCTGTTAAAGGTAACTCTGAGATAATTGATTGATGTTACACTGTATAGTGCATATGTTCTTCATGCTTGATAAATGTTGAACTCTTGTTTACAACTGCATCTGCTATTGAATACTTTGTAAGCTTTTACTGCTTAAGTTATTCTTTGATGTTATAATAAAGCTTCTGGCGGAGAGTTATAACTCTCGCTGGGACAATTATGTACAATTGTCTCACCCCGTAGACTTCAACTTTTTAGGTGGACGTTGAGGACGAAGGAACAGGTCTACAGGTGACCAGTCCCGGCAGCAGCACCACCAAGAGCAGCAGTAAATCTCAGGTGGAGATTTAGCCTGCCATGTGGTGTAGTTAGAGTCAGTCCTATGTGTCCTCTGTACTCTCAGGTCTTGGAGTCTTTTGGTTATGAGTTCTTGAGATTTTGTATCTTGTTGTATATAATTACTCAAGAAGTAATTATCATGAGATGTAAACAATTTATCTCCTTTTATGAATGAAGCTTTATGGATTCAAGCTCTTGTCTCGAAAAGTTTTAAATTTCCCGTGATTTTTGTCTTCCGCTGTTAATCGAATCGCTTCCGCTAAGTTTAAATCATGTTTATATCGTAGTTTGGAGATCAGAGCCCACAACTAGTGGTATCAGAGCTCTAGGTCCGTTGAGTCTACAGAGGCATAGGACTTAGGATGTCGAGTCTATCCTTAGTATCTCTTCCTTATATAATAGAATCTTCTGCTCCTCAGGAGAAGAAGATACATAAGGATGGCAGAGCCACATGATGAGTACGTGGCAGAGAGTAGTGCCATTGCACCTCGAGGTGGTGCAAGGGTTCCAGAAATAGAACAGCCTGCACCTGAGCCACCCCAGTTTGACCCAGCTGATATAGGAAACCCAGCAGTTCAGACGATGTTTGGGCAGTTTATGACTGCCATGACACACATCACCGACAGGATGCCCATGCCTGCACCTAGGGCACCTGCCCAGCCCGAAGGACAAGGTATCGGTAAGACGTTCGAGCAACTTCGTCGTATCGGAGCTACTGAGTACTTTGGGACTGCTAACCCCGCAGATGCTGATCTGTGGTTAACAGAGTTGGAGAAGGCTTTTAGGATTCATATTATCCCGGAGGCTGAGAAGGTTAGACATGCTGTCTATCTTCTCAAAGGCAGTGTTGGTCACTGGTGGAACATGGAAGAGCAGAAGAGACTTGGAATAGAGTTCTCGTGGGAAGAGTTTCGTCAGGAATTTATCAATAGATATTTTCCAAAGACCTTCCTAGATGAGAAGATCTCTCAGTTTGAGAGATTGAGGCAGGGCATGATGAACATTAGCGAGTATGAAGCTAAGTTCATGGAATTGCTGTGGTTCTGTCCGCACATGGCTGCCACAGATGAGGAAAGAATCAGGAGATTCGAGAAGGGTTTGAATGCTGATATGTCAACCCCTGTGTCTGCCTTAGAAAACCGAGAGAGATTCTCTACCTTCGTTGAGTTAGTCCGAAGGATAGAGAGATCTGTGGTTGAGAAGAGGCAAACCCAGAAAAGATATCCACAGTTCCAGGGTTCTTCATCTAGGGATTTCAAGAAACCTAGATTCTCTGCACCTAACCCTCCACCACCTAGATCGAGTTCTCAAACTCAATGGTCACCAAGCAGAGGTAGAGGACGGAGTCAACCGCTTCAAGGGACTCACAGTTCTGCATCGATGTCAGTTACTGGACCACCCCGACCACAACAACAGGAGAGGAGATGCTACAACTATGGTAAGGTGGGACACTTGATGAAGGATTGTCGTTCTAGGCCTGTCAGTGTGACACAGCCTCCAAGACAGAATCAACAAGGATCTCAGAGAATGCAATCTCAAGGAGCAGCTCGAGGACGTGGACAAGCGTCTCAAGCTGGATCATCAGCACCACCTCAACACCAGGCGACAGCGAGGTTCTATGCTATGAACCTACCAGATGCAGTGGTCGATCCACGGGTAGTGGCAGATCAGATGGAACTTTTATATCCTGATATGTCTACATACTGTGTTGTATCTGTTCTGATTGACCCGGGTGCTACGCACTCTTTCATCACTCATAGAGTGATTCGTAACTGCAACGTGACTGTTAGTCATAGGGCAGATAGTTTGTTGTTGGAGACTCCGTTGAGTGGGTCTGCCGTTTTGCAGGAGGTATGCTCTCCCTGCATCCTCTTCTTTTCTGACCATCGCATTCAAGTGGATCTTATACCGCTTGATATGCAAGGATTTTATATAATCCTCGGAATGGATACCTTAGAGAGGTATAGAGTTGTCTTGGACTGTGAGTCCAAGTTGGCTGTGTTTGCTGATGAAAACAACACATGGATCTTTCAAGGTGAAAGAAAGATTCTGCCCACCTGTCTTGTGTCAGCTATGGTTGCTGATAAGCTGTTGAGGCAAGGATGTTATGCATTCTTGGCCCATGTGGTAGATGTTACCAAGGAAAGTTCCAAACCTGCTGAAGTTCCCATAGTCAGGGAATTCGAGGATGTGTTTCCTGAAGAACTTCCTGGTATACCACCATCTCGGGAGATTGATTTTGAAATCAATCTGATTCCAGATACGAAACCCATAGCCCAGACTCCGTATAGGATGGCGCCTGCCGAGATGGCAGAACTCAAGAAACATCTTCAAGAGTTACTTGAGAAGGGTTTTATCCGACCGAGCACTTCACCTTGGGTTGCTCCAGTCTTGTTTGTTAAAAAGAAAGATGGGTCAATGCGGTTGTGCATTGACTATAGACAACTAAATAAAGTAACAATAAAGAATAAGTACCCTCTGCCAAGGATTGATGATCTCTTTGACCAGTTGCGTGGTGCAACAGTCTTTTCAAAGATAGACTTGAGGTCTGGATATCATCAACTTCGTATTAAGGATAGTGACATATCCAAGTCTGCCTTTAGGACAAGGTATGGTCACTATGAGTTCACGGTTATGTCGTTTGGACTAACCAATGCACCAGCTGCATTTATGGAACTCATGAATAGAGTTTTCCGACCTTTCCTTGATCAGTGTGTTGTCGTCTTCATAGATGACATTCTGATCTATAGTAAGAATGCTCAGCAGCATGAGCAGCATCTTCGCCAAGCTTTGACCTTGCTAAGAAAACACAAGTTGTATGCTAAGTTTAGCAAGTGTGAGTTCTGGCTGTCGGAGGTATCTTTTCTAGGACATGTAATATCTGCCTCGGGAATTCGTGTTGACCCTACAAAGGTAGAATCTGTTCTACAATGGGAACAACCGAAGACACCGACGGAGATTCGAAGCTTCTTGGGGTTAGCTGGTTACTATCGAAGGTTTATTAAAAACTTTAGCTCTATAGCCTTACCTTTGACCAAGTTAACCCGGAAAGATGCTCCTTTTTCTTGGAGTGATAAGTGTCAACAATCCTTTCAGTTGTTGAAGGAGAGGTTGACAAGTGCACCTGTGCTTGTGCTACCTGAACAAGGAAAAGGATATGTAGTCTTCTGTGATGCCTCCAAGAATGGACTTGGATGTGTGTTGATGCAGGATAAACAAGTGATTTCTTTTGCTTCCCGACAGCTTAAGAACACGAAGAGAATTATCCGACACACGATCTGGAGTTAGCTGCTGTAGTTCATGCCCTAAAAATATGGAGACATTATCTTTATGGAGAGACGTTTCAGATTTTCACTGACCATAAGAACCTTAAGTATATCTTCTCTCAGCATGAGCTTAACATGAGACAATGCCACTGGATGGAATTAATCAAGGACTACGATTGTACGATTGATTACCATTCGGGGAAGGCTAATGTGGTTGCTGATGCCTTAAGTAGGAAATCAACAACATCAACCATGGAAAGAGCACAACTAAACTCTTTAGTATGCTCTAAGAGAGATATGCTTATCTCTTTAAGGCAAGACAATGTACAGTTGAAGGTGTCATTGTTATCCGGGTTGATGGCTGAGATGCATATTAAACCTACCCTAAGAGAGTAGATTAAGGAAGCACAGCAAGATGATGCTGCAGTTCAGCAGATTAGGTCAGAGTATGGAAATGAGAAGCAAGATGGTTTCCATGACTCGAATGATCATGTAGCATGCTATCATGGGAGGATGATAGTGCCAGATGTGGATAACTTGAGGAAGTTAGTCCTGGAAGAAGCTCATTCTTCGATGTATGCTATGCATCCAGGGAGCACTAAGATGTATCGTAATTTAAAGGAACTGTATTGGTGGCCTGGAATGAAGAAGGATGTTGCAGAGTTTGTTCTGAGGTGTCTTGTGTGTCAATAAGTTAAAGCTGAACACCAGAAGCCTGCAAGAACAATGCAACCTTTACCCATACCACAGTGGAAGTGGGACCATGTGACCATGGACTTCGTTGTTGGCCTACTCAGGACAAACAAAGGACATGATTCCATTTGGGTAGTTGTAGATAGGTTGACAAAGACAGCACATTTCTTACCTGTCAAAACAACCTATTCTGTTGAAAGGTTATCACAGTTGTATGTACAAGAGATAGTGCGTTTGCATGAAGTTCCTGTCACAATAGTTTCTGACAGAGGTCCTCAGTTTACAAGTCATTTTTGGGAACAGTTACACAGAGCCTTAGGCACCAAGCTAAGGTTTAGTACGGCCTTTCATCCACAGACTGATGGACAGTCGGAAAGGACCATACAGACCTTAGAAGACCTGTTGAGAGCATGTGTTCTCCAGTTTACCGGAAGTTGGGATCTACACCTAAGCTTGATAGAGTTTGCCTATAACAATAGCTATCAACATAGTATTGATATGGCACCTTATGAAGCCTTGTATGGTAGACGTTGTAGATCACCTTTGTGCTGGTATGAGACTGGTGAGCATCAGTTGTTAGGTCCTGATCTTGTACAGCAGACCACAGAGAAGATTAAGGTAATAAAACAACAGATTAAGACTGCACAGGATAGGCAGAAATCTTATGCTGACAAGCGTCGTAGACCCTTAGAGTTCCAGGTTGGAGACAGAGTGTATCTCAAGGTCTCGCCTTGGAAAGGAGTCCTTCATTTTGGAAGGAAAGGGAAGTTAGCTCCTAGATTTATGGGGCCTTATCCAATCATTGAACGGATTGGAAAAGTAGCCTATAAAATAGAGCTGTCACCAGAGTTACAGAGGTTACATCCTGTGTTTCACATTTCTATGCTAAAGAAATGTCACCCTGATACTGAGTCAATTCTACAACCTATGGAGGTAGAATTGAATGATGATATATCTTATGAGGAAGGACCGGTGTCAATCCTTGATAACATAATTAAAAAGTTAAAGAAGAAAGATATAAGCCTTGTGAAAGTCCTCTGGAACCATCGTGGTGTTGAAGAAGCCACTTGGGAACTAGAGGATGAGATGAGAAGGAAGTATCCTGCCCTTTTCTCTTAATATGTTTTATCGATTTCGGGGAAGAAATCCTTGTAAGGGGTGGATAATTTGTAACATCCCTGGCCTGGGTTATGATTTAACCCTAGGTGTTTTGCCTAATTATGTAATTAAGATACTGGTGATTATCTTTTTGCATATAATTAAGTTCCTGAGGAACATACTTTTCCTTTTCTGTCCCTTTTAAACAATGTTGAATTGATTGTTTTGTAATACAAGGACCTGTGTGCAATTTACCCAGTTAGAAGGGTTAACTTGCAATTTGCACATGTTGAGATGTTCCTCTGATGTTGAGACATCATAAGACTGATTATGGTAAAGTTTGAGGGATTTCCCAAGCTTGAGCACCAAGGTGCAGCTGTGGAAGCAATCCCTGTGCTTGAAACCCTAAATTGGAGTAAAGTGCAATTTACCCAATTTGAGGGGTGCAACTTGTAAAATACACCACCTAAAATATCTTGTAAGACTCTTGTCATCATTTAGAGAAGAAATGATGAAGAAGTCACTTCAATTGAATAATCATATAATGAAAAACACCTTTGTGATTGAATAATCAAGGTGTAAGTATTATAGCCCTTTTATGTGTGTGCTTTAGTAATAAGTTGATCTTCTTGCCTTCATTTCTTGACCTTAGAAGAAGGTTGTCCTTAGAAATAAGAGGTAGGGGCGAGCAAAGAAGAAAGGGAGGACTTAGATGAGAAAATGAGGAAAACCTATGTACTTATGTTGAAATTCCACCCAAGTATATAAGCCCTTTTCCTCACTTAGCAAAGGAATGTTTCTTTCGTTTCCTTCACTGTTTCCCCTTGCTCAACCGACTAAGGAGAGCTCTGGAGCTCAGGAGGACGACCAGGGGAGTGCAAGGTAGGTTTGGATCCTTCCTTTTGCTTAAATTCTTGGATGAAACTCGAATTCAAGGTCAAATTCATGGCTAGCTCACTTAGCTCTATCTTTCTAGCCATCTCTTCTCAACTTTCCTTGGAGGATTCACCTTGGCCGACCTATGGAACTTCTAGGACGCCATTAAAGGCTTGGAGCTCGAAAGCTTGGAGCTCAAGGAGCAAGCTTTAGGCGGGTTTTATAACTCTAAACCTATGCTTTGTTATATACATCTTTTCTATGCTTTTAGTTGCTAGTTCTTTTTCTTCCCTATCTTCCCTTGCTTCCTTGCAAGCAAATCCGTGAGGAACTGTTGTTTTTCTTGAGCTAGAAGATGAGGGCGTTATTTCCTATTCTTATCCACAGTTTTCCACTTTACCATACGACCTCAACCAATTGCCCATACGGTTTACAAAACCGTTTGGTGGGCAAACGGTTTCAAGGTCGTATGAAGGCATACGGTCTCAAGACCGTATGGACGCGTTGACCAAGCGTGGACCGTATGGGAATCCTGTTCATAATTATGAAGGTTAATCACCCACAAAATTTGAGAGGTTAACGCCAAAGGAATCGTGAGATATAGGCAAAACAATTAGCAAATTCAATTGAATTTCGTTCTGATTTTCAATCTGCTTAATTTGCCCTTTTTGGGAAAACGGTCTCAAGACCGTATAAGATGGTTGACTAAGAGTTGGCCGTATGAGATTACTGTTCATAATGATGTTAGTTAATTACTCACCAAATTTTATGGACTAATTCCAAACGAGTTAAGAGTTGAAGGTTGATTACTAGGGCAAACCCTAATTGAAATCAGTGCTGAAATCACAATGAGCTAATTTGAGTTTTTGGGTTGATTAGCCCAAACGGTCTCAAGACCATTTAGGGAATCATCCAAACGGTATCAAGACCGTTTGGGAATCACCCAAGACCGTATGGAGGACTGGGGTCAAGTATAGTTGACCAATTGAAGGTACAAGGATACCAAATTACATTGCAATTAAGTATTGATGTAATGATCAACTCAATAAATCAAACCTTGATGAATTTTCACTAGAGTCCAAAGGATGGATGGGCAAACGGTCTCAAGACCGTTTGGAACTCATCCAAATGGTCTCAAGACCATTTGGTGACAACCCAAAACCGTTTGGAGGTCTAGGGTTAAGGTAATTTGATCAATTGAGGGCCCAATTACAATGGGTTATTAAAATAATCAAATTGCTGATTTATGACTTAATTAAGGTTCAACCCCTATCAAATCAATCTAGATTTTGATGAATTCTTGGGCAAACGGTATCAAGACCGTTTGTAGTATATCCAAACGATCCCAAGACCGTTTGGGCCAAGTTTGAGCCCAATTGGAGGTCAATTGATGGGTTCAACTTCGATTTGATTCACATTGTTGAGTGTTGATGGATTGAACGTTTATAGACCTTAATTGAATCAACTCCAACCCTAATTGGATATCAATTGAGGGTCAATTGAGTGACCAATTGGTTAAGGCTAACCCTAATTGTCTCAATTGATAAGTGGTTAGCAAGCTTGAGACCAATTGAAGGCTTCAACATAGGAAACCCTAATCGAGTTTACCCTTTGAACCACCTTGGAGGTCCATACGATCTTGAGCTTTTGAGGTCATTCGACCTCAAGACCGTATAAGGTCATTCGACCTCAAGACCGTATAAGATCATTAGACCTCAAGACCGTATAAGGTCATTCGACCTCAAGACCGTATAAGGTCATTCGACCTCAAGATCGTATAAGGTCATTCGACCTCAAGACCGTATAAGGTCATTCGACCTCAAGACCGAATGAGGGTAAACGGTCTTGAGTGTTATACGGTCTTGAAGTCAACCAAACCTTAAACGGTCTACAAAGCTTAAACGGTCTACAACCTTATACGATCTCAGGATCATTTGAATGTTGAAGGTGTGAAACCTATTGGAGACTTTTGAAGTTAAGCCTGCCTAATACCTTGAAGGCTTAAATGGTTTAATAGTTGTTCAACCTGAACCCTAATGATACCAAAAGACACTAAGGGTCAAGTGGTTAGTAAATTAACCCATGATGATGATCAATGTGTAATTTTACCATAATACCCTTGAAAGGTTCAATTGAGTGAAACCTTGTTCTAATCAAACCCTAATCACTCAATAGTGGTGATTTGGTCTATGTTAATCAAAGAGGACTTAACCCAACCTGATCTAGATTGGTGTTATCACCATCTACAAGTATGAGGAGAGAGAAAGTATCTTAAGAAAGAGAAAGTACCCTTTTATGATGGAAATTCAAGTAAAGTACCTTCAATACACATGAATGTGCATGATTAGGGTATGATCCACCTATGCGAGATCATGGAACCCTAATTATGATAAATGATGAATCTTAAGCTAATCTGAGAACATCAATGATGATATTCCTCATACATGACAATGTTATGAGTTCAACTCACCATAATGTGAATAGTAAACCCTAATTCAAGGGTGATGACATGTAATGTGAATAGTAAACCCTAATTCAAGGGTGATGACATGTAATGTGAATAGTAAACCCTAATTCAAGGGTGATGACATGTAATGTGAATAGTAAACCCTAATTCAAGGGTGATGACATGTAATGTGAATAGTAAACCCTAATTCAAGGGTGATGACATGTAATGTGAATAGTAAACCCTAATTCAAGGGTGATGACATGTAATGTGAATAGTAAACCCTAATTCAAGGGTGATGACATGCAATATGAGTAGAAAACTCTAATTGATGAGAATCAGAGAACTTTGCTCTTATGACAAGAGTGGAAAGTATATTCTTGTTTTGAATTACCTTTATCAGTTGAATTAACCATGCAGGTTCTGATATGAAGGTGATCATATCCAGGTATGAATGATGATACTATATTCATTAAAAGCATGTTGTAAGCTTTATGAATAAGTAAAATATCTTGATGCCTTGTCAGTGGCATCTTATGATTTTTAATGGGTTGTGAGAGCCATGAAAACCATCAAGGTCATGCTTTAGAGATGACTTGTGATGAGTATAATGAGAAATGATGATTGATGAGAGTTAGGCTTGTTACATTTAGTATTCTTCTTTCATAGCTGTTATGCTACTGTTATTGTTTGAAGAACAATGTATGATATTAAAAGAATACTGAATGTACCTAACTAATCAAGTGTAATGTAGAAGCCCTGATCATAGATCCATCATTGTCAGAGATCAAATGATGGTGAAATAGGTTTTCCTACGGGAACTCCTGGATCACATACTGTTGAGTATGTGGGGTATATGGATGTGTAGAACCTTACATCCTAGTGTAGTAATTTGATGTAGATGTATAATCCGTCAATCCTTCACTACAAAACTCATAATGTATCAGTGGATGGTAAACATGAAACCTCTTGATGACGAGGAAAACATAGATATCCGTATCAGTGAAGATAAACATGAAATCTCCTGATGACGAAGAGAGTACAGAACGCCACTATAACTCTAAAATAGCGAAGGACCAGATTACCCTGGTGAGCTATAATAGTAGAGACACAAGATGTCCTACAAGTGATCCTCTTACTGACTGAGGAAGGTGAAGGTCATGAGAATCTGGCTCTTTTGATGACCTAGTATGATACTAAGGCACTTAACAGTGATTGGTTGGGGTATGAGTGGTAAACCTCATCTCCACAGGGCATAATAATAAGACTGTTTGAAAAACATAATCTACAGCGTAGTATACCTGTTAAAAGTAACTCTGAGCTAATTGATTGATGTTACACTGTATAGTGCATATGTTCTTCATGCTTGATAAATGTTGAACTCTTGTTTACAACTGCATCTGCTATTGAATACTTTGTAAGCTTTTACTGCTTAAGTTATTCTTTGATGTTATAATAAAGCTTCTGGCGGAGAGTTATAACTCTCGCTGGGACAATTATGTACAATTGTCTCACCCCGTAGACTTCAACTTTTTAGGTGGACGTCGAGGACGGAGGAACAGGTCTACAGGTGACCAGTCCCGGCAGCAGCAGCACCAAGAGCAGCAGTAAATCTCAGGTGGAGATTTAGCCTGCCATGTGGTGTAGTTAGAGTCAGTCCTATGTGTCCTCTGTACTCTCAGGTCTTGGAGTCTTTTAGGTATGTGTTCTTGAGATTTTGTATCTTGTTGTATATAATTACTCAAGAAGTAATTATCATGAGATGTAAACAGTTTATCTCCTTTTATGAATGAAGCTTTATGGATTCAAGCTCTTGTCTCGAAAAGTTTTAAATTTCCCGTGATTTTTGTCTTCCGCTGTTAATCGAATCGCTTCCGCTAAGTTTAAATCGTGTTTATATCGTAGTTTGGAGATCAGAGCCCACAGTTAGGCACGTGATACGAGGAAGGTACATCATATGATTTGGATGCAAGTAAAGGACTCTTTTCCTGACGCCTATAAATAGAAGACCTCCAACCACATAAATAGGGTCACACATTGCTCAAGACGTTGAAGCAATGTCAGAGAAGAAGGTCACCACCACCCATCACCACCACCATCAGTTGGTAGCCAAGGAGGACGAGAGTCTTCTGACGTCTACCCATGTTCCATCCACCCACTCCCTATTTGAAGCTCTCCCTCGATGGAAGGAGGACAAAGATTTGTTCTTCATAGCCTCCATGCCAAGTTTTGGTAAGGAGGAACATACCGTCAGTTTTAGCCACCCTTTGGTCATAGTTGGTGTATCTCTTGCTTCCCCTGTTTCCACAGTTCTTCTTCACCCATTCTTAAACTCTTTTTTCCATCAATGCTTTATGTTCTTGTTCACTTGTAAATCTGTAATGTTGTCCAGAAACATGGATTATTAAAATCATAGCTTGGGTTGGGAGTAGCAACTAAGGCTCTCCCAACATGTATGTACTTACATTCATTTGAATATATATGCTCTTAGCAAGGATTATCTCCATACTTTTGGCCTTAATGCTTCACTTGCATGATTAGCTACCATGGTATGATGTTTAGTTATTAGTGCCTCGAAAGATTAGTTCTAACTCTATCTAAGTGTTATGGAGCTGCATAAATGCATGAGAATGTTGGAATCCTTAAGTTAATGATCATATGATTATCTTTGTGATTGTTTGTTTGCCATCTCTAAAGAGAGACAACCTTATAATCTAGACAAATCCTAATATTGAGAGAGGAGGGAATATACATATATAATGATTTCTTGTCATCTTGCTAAGGGTATACAATGGGTGTGAGTATTGCATGTGGGTGAGAGATCTTACTAGGTGAACCCGAATCCAAGTTCCTATCCATATTTGTAACAACACTTGCATGTCGTTGTTCTCTTGTTTTACTTTATTAACTTTTCTTTTATTTTTTTTTCTTGGTTGAAGTAATATCATTCCATAAGGAACATTATCTTAATATACCTTCTCGGTTGGTGTAACTGAGATAAGACTCTATGTTCTTAGCACTCATCGTTACTTGTCCTTGTGGTTCAACACTAATCTACTACATCGGACCCCGTATAGTAGTTCTGGGGGCATGAGTGTCAGTTTATAAATTTAAGAGTCTGGCTAATTTAGATCTGTTCCTTTTTGGAAGTGTGATTTAGGACAGTCAAAATTGTGAGAGGAACTTATTGGCGAAGAAATCATGGGAAACGATCCACTGTGGTGAAAGAAATCTACATTCTTCAGATCTCCCTTGTTTCCACATTGGGCGTGGGGTAGAAGACAATACATTCACCTTTAGATTATGATCAAATGACTCACAATGAGTAAAACTCATCTAAGATGAAAAACACACATGATAGTGTGACATTTATGTATTTCCAAATCGGATTGGAATAAAGTGATACATTAATTATTTCCTTTTCTTTCTTTCACAAATTGAGGGTGCAAACATTGTTCAATTAAGGCCAGATTTGGTAGATTAGCTAATTCAGGGGTGAGGAAATGGATTTTGGAATTAGTTTCTACTTTTAGGGACTTTTAGTATTTTAATTCTTTTAGATTATCTCATATATTCTCTTTCCTTAATGAATTTGAGGCATCTAGAAACTCCTAAAAGATGTGAAACTTGGCCCATAGTAAACTAAAATATGCAAAATATACTTTTACAATTAATTTTCCCTTTTGAGGTCATTTAACATGTTATTTCATATTTTGGGCTTAAATTTACATTCTTTCTCCTAAACTCAACTAGGATACGCAAATTTGTTGAAATAAGATAAAAATTCACATAAACTAATTTTGGTATGTAGATTTTGAATTTGAGGTTTATTTCCAACTGTGAAGATTTTTAGTAATTTATTTAGTATTTTGCTCTTAATCCCGTTTTCTTTTCCAAATAGAATTAAGATAGTTATCATTATGCAAATAATGTGAAACTTGCATCCCAAGGCAATTGGGACCCAAAGAACACAATTTCACAATTATATTTTTATTTTGAGATTTCTTTTTATGAGTTATGACACCATTAGGATCTTTGACACGTTAGCATCATTTTTATAAAATATAATATCTTTATTATCAACACCTACTTAATGGAGTCCTAGTGATTTCATATTGTTACAAAAACACTTATATATTCTTATTATGCATGAATTCCACCTTTTACTTAATTAACATATTTAATTTATATATTTCTTTTTAATTTATATGATTGCACATAAAATTCTAAATTGTCATTTTAACACATGTATTAATCATATTTTCCTCCATTATGTGAGCAAAGGAAATGTATGTAATATATTTCATGAATTAACTTTCATGTTAGCATATATTTAAGTTATTATGTAAATTTGTTTTAATTTTATCCTAGTTTGGTCACATCTAAAGAATAAACCTCATTAGCTTTCTAATCATGCAATAAGGTAGGATTTTAAGTTTTGGTTGGTTACAACAATCCACCCCTTAAAAGGATTTCATCCTCGAAGTATAATCATCCATGTATCATCAATCACTTATACCCACCCCTTAAAAAGGTTTGACCTAATAAGTCAAGATAAATTGCATCAAGGTATTATGGTCATGTAAGCATATTTTAGTTGTGATTTTGTTTGTATTTATGTTGTTCATGCATCCAAGTAACAAGTCAAAACCACATACGGTCAAATTTTAGGTCCTTATGTAACTAACTTTACAACCTAAGGTTCTTGTGAACATGCAAAAAGTCATAGGGTACAAAGGATATATTTTTAACTAATCCTTTATCAGAAAACATATCTTCTTAGTCATCACTTCATGCATAAACTAGGGTCTAGGGTATCTTTTCTAAGGTAAACATCCTAAGGGAGACAAGATTGAAATAGTTAGATAACCGACAACAAATGTCTCTGATACCATATTGTAAGGAGTGGGAGCCAGGAGGGGATCCACTCCCTACTTAGTTAAATAAAAAGGAAACATTTCGCATATCAAATACCATTATAACTTTTTCACTAAGACATCGTAATCCATATTATTTAAATGGATGATTCAGGTAACCAAATGTAGTAGCGAAAAAAATATCTAACTATTATAAAACTTGATATTGTCTCAAAATTTCACCAAGCAGGGTGATACATATGAAAACTAACTAAACTAAAGGATTATCAGAGGGTCATCTAACTACCTAGAAACTATATTCAAAAGGTTCAGCTACACTTGATGATGTATTAGTCCAACTTGGTTAACTTCTCCTTGACCTACATATGGGGTAGGAAGTGTACCCCGACAAAAAGGCAAAAGGTAGCTACATCAGCAAAATGATGGAATGTGTAGGCCAAATTGAGTATTGAGAAACATTATGAAATAAAGGACATAAAATAAGCAAGGATTCACAAGGGAAAAGGTAAGGACTACCTAACTAGGTATAAAGAATATAAATTTCAAAATTTGATAACATGGAGAATACTTCAGATTAAACCAACATAAACGTTGTGCCACACAAGAACATATAAAACTTGGCCACAAAATCCATCACAAGAATATAAACATACATGCATGTAAGATAAATATAGCACTAAAACAATATAAATAACAACGGCGGCCAAGGCTCACAACCTTGAAACCTGATAGAGTATGGCGCACAACCATCTCCTCAGTTGGGGTGCATAACCTCCATCCCAAAAATATAACATGGGCACACAACCCAAAAACAAAAGTACTTAGACTACTCTAAGGCTATTGCATCACATAGCATGCATAATGTGAGGCAAATATAAGTTTAGTCATATGAAACAGAATAGATAAAGTTGCCATCATAAAAATAGACAAATTAAACATCAACCACATAATTGGGCCAAATTAGAGTTTTATCAAGAATAAAAGTACAAGTTAGAGTCAAAAGAATGTCCAACAAAGTAGGATGATCATAATATCAGAATCAAGTAGAATATTTTACATGTAATAAAAATTTTAGAAGAGAGAGATTGTGTAGGCCTGAAGTCAAAACAATGAGAAAATTGGGTTTATTGATCAACAAGAATTATAGGGGATGCAAACATACCTTGACCCGAGTGCTAAGTGAGAGATCAAGTCCTAACCCTCCAAGTCTAGTGTCAACTCAAACCTACATATAATATTTGATCCCTGATTAGGGTTCAATGATATATGTTAGGTGAAACCCTAGAAATCCAAACCTTTGGCAAAACACTAGATTAACTCATGATTTTAGTCTAGAATTTGATACAATTGTACAAAGGTACTGATCATGGATTTGATCCAAGATCCAATTTTTACCCATTAAAGTCTTTCTTCAATTATTATTAAGTGAATATGGATTATTAAATCCTAGAAATCATGTTCTTAAAACTTTGAAATCAGGCGATGAAAACTGGACAAAAAGATAGACAAAATTCCAAGGATTCTAAAACGTAATATTTTGTAATTTTGGTTGCTTCCAATAAAAAGATATGAATTTTACAAGATTCATACTACTTATTGATTTATTGGAGAAATCACATTTAAAAAGACCAAAATGTCCTTGGATATGAAATCAAAACCATAAACATGACACGATATTATTGTCAAAAGATGATTCAATCAAAATTGTGGCTATTATAAAAATGAGAGGTAAATTTACCAAAATACCCTTGAGGAGAAACAATGACTGAAAGAGACTAGAGGGGTAGGTAGGTAATTCTACCGGGGGTTATCCCCCCCACCCCTGCCAACCTCAACGACACCGCGATGTAGATGTGGTTGAGCAAATTGGGCAAATCGGCCCCAATCATCTTGGTGCAAAAACAATGAATCGAAAACGATGAAGACAACACATATTACCTTGACCTCATGGCAATTGAGGAAAAGGTGGAGCAGAGCTTCGTTGGCGAGGAAACTTTTGAGAGAAAAGAAAAATTGCAAAGTGACGTTCATGGAGGGTATCTTAGAGGAAATTGAAGGAAGATTGCTTGAAGTCTGACGATGGTAGGGGTATGCATATTTATAGGTGTGATCTTGCTCTAGGGCTTCGAGTAGTAGTAGCTTTGAAAAGACGTGAGAGGAAATGTAGGTGTTTCATCAATAATGGAAACCAAGGCTCGAGTAAAGGCTCAATCAATGTGGAATTACAAGAGGAACTTGTTGGCAAAGAAATCATGTGAAATGATACACTGTCATGAGAGAAATCTACATTCTTCATATCTCCCTTGTTTCCACTTTGGGTGTGGGGTAGAAGACAATACTGCCACCTTTGGATTCTAATCAAATGGCTCACAACAAGAGCAAAATCAGATAAGATGAAAAACACACATGACAAGTGTGACATTTATGTATTTTCAAATTAGATTGGAATAAAGTGATGCATTTATTATTTCCTTTTCTTTCTTTCACAAATTGAGGGTGAAAACATTGTTAAATTAAGGCCAAATTTGGTAATTTAGTTAATTAGGGGTGAGGAATCTAGTTTTGGAATTGGCTTTTTTACTTTTGGAGACTTTTAATATTTTATTTAATTCTTTTATATTATCTCATACATTGTTAAATGTCTTTTAATTATATCCTTATTTGGTCACATCTAAAGAATAAACCTCACTAGCTTTCTAATCATGGAATAGGGTAGGATTCTAGGTTTTGGTTCATTACATGTGTCTATGTTGATTTTTATTATACTTGGAACTCTTTATCTCAGCAATGGTTGTGCTATTATCATAGTGAGCTAAAATTGCAGGAAGTGGCTTCTAAACCATAGGTAAATTAGAAACAAGTCCATACAGCCATTCAACTTTCAATATAGTCTCATCTAAAGCACACAACTCTACCTCAAGAGTAAATCATGGCAATATGGTATGTCTTTAAGACTTCCAAGAAACATCACCTCGTCCCAACAAGAATACATATCTTGAGACACAAATACTCCAAGAGTTTATGGCAATCCAGCTTGCAGTGTTGGATCCTTCGACCACAGGAGGATGTTTGCCATAATGCAGCTCAAGGGAACAAGTTCCCTTGATATACTCAAATATTATGTCAAGATCTACCCAATGGGTTTTTTTCAGGACAACTAGTTGTTGGTATGTATGCCCAGAGAGCTAATCATATGATGATTGGAGTGTTGCATTAGATACATGATTTGATAATAAAGGTAATTGTATCTATTATGTTTTTCTCAATCATGAAATGATGACACATATATAATAGATGTTTAGAGAATGATGTTACTTAATGACATATGTCTTTATATTGAGGACATGAACAATGAAATCATATGTATGCTAAGAGTACATACACTTTTATTATGTCCCTAGTCAGATATTATTATGGAACCAAAATAGACAACAGTAATACAGAAGACTAGAGTGTGTGTTGATTGATGACATAGTCTCATTAGTCATGATATGTGATATTAATTCATGCACACAGGTACATGTTAGAGAACAATGTACCGGACAAACCCACTATGAAAGTGATACATGGAGACCATAGTGTTTATTGTGGTTCTTAGACCTGAAGTCATTACACTTATCACATGTTGTTCAATGTATTTAGACATCATTCAACATGATGTTGAATAAGGTTTGCCATAAAGGTGATGGTCAGGTGCATTGCGACACATGGGGATTGAGTGTGAGTGATGTAGATGGGATTTGTCCCTCCTATTGGAGATTGATATCAAGGACACTTGATAAGAGAGAATGAGAAATGTATGGCCACACTCATGTGATTCAATATGTGATATGTGAATTCACATACATCTCAGACAATATGCTCAAGGAACATGGATTGAACTTTGTGAGGATGATGATTCCATGCCTCCAGTTCAATCTGGATATCAGTAAATAAGGAATTATACAAATACGGTAACATCGATCAGTGATTATAGGTTGAAGTTGTAAAGAGCCTAGATCAACTCTCTACTAAAATAATCATGGTAAACAAAAATACCAACTGTGTAGCAGCGGAAGTTAAAACTTTGACTATATTCAATTGTATAAAGAGTACATTACAAAATTTCCCAAAAGGGTGTACAACTTTATACAAAACAATAGGATCTAGGTAGAGGAAGACTAAAACCAAATCAATATTGTCTCTAAAGAAAAACAACTTATAAGATATAGGTAGGTATGTCCAAGCTAGTAAGATGAACTCCATAATCCTAACCTTAGGTTGGTTCACCAAGCTTCAACTGCACACTCTGATCCTATACCTGGATGGTTGGGATCATCCAACAAGAGAGAGATAAAAGTATGTGTTAATCAAAAGGATAAGGACAAATATAAGGTACAACATTGCATAAATAAAATATCCACTAAACTAAGAGATTTCAAGAGTATGAGGCAAGTAATCAAATAAGAAATAGAAACTTACATAGCTCAATAACAACAATAATCACATAGCATGAATGACATTATGACACAAAATCATACCAATGCAGGGTGAGGCACCTACCAGACCTACACCAGGAGGAGAGTGGAAATTCACATCCCAAACCTCAATAATGCGAGGGGAAATTTACATCCCTCAAAATATATAAAATGGGGAGAAAATCACATTCCCCTGGGCTCATGCCCACTATGGGTGGTTTGTACTCATGTACACTACATTGTCATTTGGCCAAAAATACATCATGTTGAATAATTCACTTGGCAGTAGTGAAAATGTAAATAACATTTGCATAATAGCATTGGGGAGTAAAACCCATGAAATAAATCAAGTAAATGAATGGGCCAACATTGGCCATAGCATTATTCGGATAACCAAATAAATGAGCCATAATGGCTATAGAAGATTCAAGTAAATAAAGAGCCAAATAAAAGGAAATAGAGATATTCCAAGGCTAGCACATTATGAATGTAGGGTTGGATAAAAGCCCAACTGGAGGATAGGTTATACATTGCACATTCTTTCATTCATAATTAGAATAGGGCTCACATACATAAAATGGATCCACATAACTTATTGTAGATTCATAACATCATTTTCCACCAATATGATTGTTATCCATATCCATTTTCCCTAGTACCATTGTATCACATGAATTAGTATTTATTAAAGCATAAATTATAAATAAATACCAATTTTAGACCTTTGAGGAAACCTTCGATTTAGGACTCAAAGCTAGGACCAAAATCTCACTTAGGTTTCACTGATTAGGAAAACATATCTTATTTCTCAATTTGGAGTTAAAATGAATTAATTATGATTTTTAGAACATTTAACATACTCAAAATGGCATTCAAGGAAAACTTTGAAAAATAAAATAAAATTAGGACTCAAAAACCATAAATTTAGATTCTACGTGAAAAATCCTTTCCAACAACTATTTATTTGCATTTTTGCGACAAAGTATTGATTTTCTACGAATTAAACGATCTGGACCAATCAGAAAAATAGAAAATGCCACGTAGGCCTCATAGCCAATGAGGGAACAGATGACCGAAATGCCCCTTGCATTAAAGAAGAAAGGGATGGGCGCGCGGGGGAAAAATCGTAAAAAGCCAGTGGTCTTCTTCTACCTCTCACGTGAGACATGGCCCCAGAGGAGAAGCTTGCCCGATTGGGCATTTCCTAATTTCTTGACCAAATCGGGCGTATAGGTACTCGAAAAGAAGCTCAAGATGAGAGGAACTCACCGGTGTGCTTTATTGGGGTGCCACTATCACCAAGAAGCTAAGAAAAGGGCCTAAATATCTATGAGAAGGTGGAGGTTTCGGGGCTAAGTGGGGGAGCTTTGGGCCAAATTAGCAACTGGAAAAGCTTGCAACGGGGCCGAAGGAGGTGCGGTAGGTGGTATATATAGGTGCAGAGGTGCGAAGAGATGAAATGGTGTGGGAGAGGAGAAGCCATGGTTGGTGCCTTTGGGCGCTTCGGCCATGGTGCACGGGGGTGGACATTCTAAGGCTTAAACGGTGCGGCTCGAGGAGACGAAGCCAACACAACGTAAATCTTGCAAAATGGTGGAGAGGAGAGGGAGAACGAGGTGGAGGATCCTAGGCATCATCTTACTCAGTGGGCTGGAGGTTGAAGATGACCCCAAATCCGTTGGATCGAGATCCAATGGGGGTCGGGCGCGTGACACATGAAATAAATGACATAAATGAAAAATCAATTGATATTCTATAGTTGAACCTTATGGGAACTTGAAAAATCCATTTGTAGGGTCAAATAAAGTCCAAATGACCTCCAATTTTAACCATAGGTTAATTACAACGCCTAGAACGATTCTATGCCATTACTTACTCAAAAATCACATGGTTAGGTCCCTAATTAATTTATAGACTATTAAAGCATATAATAAAGCATAAAAAGAGAAATTAATATAAAGAATATCTTTTAATGACATAATAAGGTGAATCTCGAGATATTAGTCATATATAAACATTATGAGTCACATCTCAACATATAATACTCTTATTAGTGCATTATTTTCCTATTTGGAGGAGAGAGAAAGTAAAGGGGTTAATTACTCCTATACATTAACTCAATTACTCATATATTTATCCAAAAAGCTCCAAATTAACATTATATACTTCTATTTCCTCATTAATGGTCAATTGCATAATTAGCCCCCAAACATCACATTAATTAGAACATTTGTGCAAAACCCCATTCATTGCCATGAATGAGGGTAAATATTGATTTCATCTTCAAATAAATCTCAAATTGATCATGGAGGCCAAAAAGGATTCAAAGGATGGAAATTTATGAAAAAGGTCCAAAAAGGACTAGAAAGAAAATAGAAGCTCAAAAGTGGGTAAATTGCATAAAGAACCCTAAGATTTAGTATGTTACAACACTCCACCCCTTAAAGAGGATTATGTCCCCGAAATCATAGCAAGAGAAAAGAGATAGGGTGAGTGTGTAACAGCCCAACATTAGGCACTATGGTGCGTACTTCAACAAAAGCTATACTCATAAGCCAAGTAAGACTAAGGTTTCCCAACAACCATATAACCTTTCACCAAACATAACATAATTAACACTATGGCTCACTAGCATAGTCTCTATCATGGAAAAGCATAATCTTAATTATACTATCACTTGTGACAAGTTATACCAATATTGTTGTAGCAAGCATTACAACTCATCATTATGCACTGAAACATGTATATTTCCCTTTTAAGGGTTTTCAGCACAATTAGGGTTTTCTAAGAAATCTCATCATTAATAATGTATTAGGTCACAAACCTAATATCTCGAACCTAATTTCCATTAACCTCATAGAACCATCATATGGAATTATCACATATTATTTTGTAAGAAAAGATAAAATTATCAACAAATTATTAAGCCTACCATAATCCCAAATAAGGTCACATATATTATCACATATTGCCAACTTACATTAGATACTCAAGTTAATGACATCGTTAATCATTTCCTCCTATCACAAATCACATTAAGCATGCTTACATGAATCCAATTACTCATAATCATATTTGTGTCATTACATGCATTTTAGTGGACAGTATGAAACACATTGAACATTAATGAATTGATTCACATACTAAATCATGGTAAGGTGATTAATGATATGTATAATAAACAACAAGGTGATATGCCTTACATATATTGATAACATGATCTCAAATATAATTAGGTGATTATAAACCACATATATGTTCCAAGGTACATTATGTGATGAGGAAAACTAATGTTACTAATATATCATGAAGGCATTGAGGATAGACATGTATGCATAGCTAAAGCTAGATGATTACATATTAGGTTTTAGGTCAACATGACCATTGCATGTTATGCATGTTAAGGATGCATTAGAACCATTTATCTTACTAACGATACTATTAGGGTGACATGGTCAACATTAAGTGCATTCACAATTAGTGATGAGTAACTCACTATCATGTGCATCAAGAATATGTTAAGGTTCAATCATATGAACTATCCCTTAGATGACTTATTGTACATATATTCATTTGTGTATAAACAAACACAATGAATTATAATCATAAGTTGTTTGCTCAACACTAAACGTATAAGCTCACTAATCCCATATCTATGGAGTTAGGGTTTCCAACATAGAGTAACTAGATTTCAAATGTATTTAGGGACTCCACCCCCTTAAAGAGGATTTCTTCCTCGAAATTAGAAACTCCAAAATCTATCGAGGTATTACTACCACTATTTCCCACTATTCAAAAGGGTCGAGGTAAAACTATGTATGAGATCCAACACTTAGTTGTTTTACTGAACACCATTATAAACTTCAAGCCCAACATAGGGTAGGATACTCCCAATTTGGAAATCTAGGGATCTTATAAGGAAATTAAGGACACAGAAGGGGATTCTACATGATTAACCCAAGACATCATATACTAGGTTCAAAAGGTTACTCAACATTAAGATGATTTGTCCAAAGGTATGTCATTTTGGGATAGTCAGTATCAGCTCATGCCAGGACGACGTCATATGGATCTGGGAGTCCTCGTAAGCCAAGCTAGTGGTGTGGAGGAAAATATTTCCAGCCCCCAGACCCTGACCCTTTCTAGACACCTTTGCTATCAACTTATGCCCTAGTAGCAACTTAAAAGACTAATCACCAAAAAGTTGATCCAATTATATTTCTTGTATGAAATTATTATGTC
This sequence comes from Alisma plantago-aquatica, assembly GCA_963693085.1. Lineage (NCBI taxonomy): Eukaryota > Viridiplantae > Streptophyta > Magnoliopsida > Alismatales > Alismataceae > Alisma > Alisma plantago-aquatica. Next base: position 1,008,330,394 of record OY856409.1, read on the forward strand.
CTAAATCAATCTTTCATCATTGGTCAACTCTAAGGTGAAAAGCTTGCTAAAGGGAAACTATATAAGGTAAGGGTGTCTAACTAGGAGACAAATTGAATTAGTCAAGACTCCGACTACCTTGGTGCTCTGATACCATGTTGTAAAGAGCCGAGATCAACTCTCTACTAAAATAATCATGGTAAACAAAAACACCAATTTTGTAGCAGCAGAAGTTAAAACTTTGACTATATTCAATTGTATAAAGAGTACATTACAAAATTTCCCAAAAGGGTGTGCAACTTTATACATAACAATAGGATCTAGGTAGAGGAAGACTAAAACCAAATCAATATTGTCTCCAAAAAAACAACTTATAAGATATAGGTAGGTATGTCCAAGATAGTAAGATGAACTCCATAATCCTAGCCTTAGGTTGGTTCACCAAGCTTCAACTGCGCACTCTGATCCTATACCTGGATGGTTGGGATCATCCAGCAAGAGAGAGATAAAAGTATGTGTTAGTCAAAAGGATAAGGACAAATATAAGGTACAACATTCCATAAATAAAAGATCCACTAAACTAAGAGATTTCAAGAGTATGAGGCAAGTAATCAAATAAGAAATAGAAACTTCCATAGCTCAATAACAACAATAATCACATAGCATGAATGATATTATGACACAAAATCATACCAATGCAGGGTGAGGCACCTACCAGACCTACACCAAGAGGAGAGGGGAAATTCACATCCCTAACCTCAATAATGCAAGGGGAAATTCACATCCCTTGAAATATATAAAATGGGGAGAAAATCACATTCCCCTGGGCTCATGCCCACTATGGGTGGTTTGTACTCATGTATACTACATTGTCATTTGGCCAAAAATACATCATGCTGAATAATTCACTTGGTAGTAGTGAAAATGTAAATAACATTTGCATAATAGCATTGGGGAGTAAAACCCATGAAATAGATCAAGTAAATGAATGGACCAACATTGGCCATAGCATTATTTAGATAACCAAATAAATGAGCCATAATGGCTATAGAGAAGATTCAAGTAAATAAAGAGACAAATAAAAGGAAATAGAGATATTCCAAGGCTAGCACATTATGAATGTAGGGTTGGATAAAAGCCCAACTGGAGGATAGGTTATACATTGCACATTCTTTCATTCATAATTAGAATAGGGCTCACATATATAAATAGGATCCACATACCTTATTGTAGATTCATAACATCATTTTCCACCAATATGATTGTTATCCATATCCATTTTCCCTAGTACCATTATATCACATGAATTAGTATTTATTAAAGCATAAATTATAAAGAAATACCAATTTTAGACCTTTGAGGAAACCTTCGATTTAGGACTCAAAACTAGGACCAAAAGCTCACTTAGGTTTCACTGATTAGGAAAACATATCTTATTTCTCAATTTGGAGTTAAAATAAATTAATTATGATTTTTAGAACATTTAACATACTCAAAATGGCATTCAAGGAAAACTTTGAAAAAGGAAATATAATTAGGACTCAAGATCCGTTGGATCGAGATCCAATGGGGGTCGGGCGCGTGACACATGAAATAAATGACATAAATGAAAAATCGATTGATATTCTATAGTTGAACCTTATGGGAACTTGAAAAATCCATTTGGAGGGTCCAATAAAGTCCAAGTGACCTCAAATTTTAACCAAAGGTTAATTACAATGCCTAGAACGATGCTATGTCATTACTTTCTCGAAAATCACATGGTTAGGTACCTAATTAATTTATAGACTATTAAAGCATATAATAAAGCATAAAAAGAGAAATTAATACAAAGAATATCTTTTAATGACATAATAAGGTGAATCTCGAGATATTAGTCACATATAAACATTATGAGTCATATCTCAACATATAATACTCTTATTAGTGCATTATTTCCCTATTTGGAGGAGAGAGAAAGTAAAGGGGTTAATTACTCCTATACATTAACTCAATTACTCATATATTTATACAAAAAGCTCCAAATTAACATTATATACTTATATTTCCTCATTAATGGTCAATTGCATAATTAGCCCCCAACATCATATTAATTGGAACATTTATGCAAAAACCCATTCATTGCCATGAATGTGGGTAAATATTGATTTCATCATCAAATAAAGCTCAAATTGATCATGGAGGCCAAAAAGGATTCAAAATATGGAAATTTATGAAAAAGGTCTAAAAAGGACTAGAAAGAAAATAGAAGCTCAAAAAAGGGTAAATTGCGTAAAGAATCATGAGATTTAGCATGTTACAAAAGTTGTTCTCCAACTTACAGAATTACTCGGGTAGCAATAATGTGTTGCGAGATACTTCTCATTGCTTGTGATGTCATAAGTTGGTTATAGATATTCACTACCAACGTAATTTAGGACATATAGGATCACACATATAGGATGTACTTAGAATTGAAGTATAATCATGAATGATGTTTAACTTGATTAATAAAGGATTTTACATATTCAATTAAACAAGTAAGGTTCAAAATTGATTGACTGGACTTTTAACCACTGGTTCAAGTGTTGAACGGATTGGATGGAGTGTCAGATCAATTGGAAACAACATTAGTTGATCAACGGTTGAACCAAGGCATGAACCAACTGGTTCACTAAGTGAACTGACTAGTTCAAGGTCTGAGATGATGTGTTCATGTGATGAACCACCTGATTCAATGGCCAATTCGATTGGATCAAGGATAGTGTTGATGTCATTTTGTGCACTAATCATACAATGAATACCAATGTGATTTAGAACAGGAAATCACATGAACTGATAGGTTCATGACATAAATCGACTGGTTGGGCATGCAAATCGACAAGTGTGTCATTCATAGTTTCTAGAAAATTCATGATATTTTTTTTGACTCCCGCACTGACTGGGAACCATGACCCTAGCCTCTACTATAAATAGAGGGGTATTGGGGGCTTCCCAAACACAACAATAAGCTCTCATAATTATTGTCCTCTCTGGTTGTGGTAACTAATAGAGATCATGAGCAAGTCCTATCCATTAAAAGGAGGGATAGAAAGGGAGAGACAATTGTGTGAGAGAAAATCAATCCTAGTAGATTGACGTTCGAAAGGACAACTCCTTCTCATCGGCTCTGGTAGTGCAATGTGGAGAACCTGGTGGTCCGCATGGACTACTCTGAAGGCGAGAGGCTGCTGTCTGTCGCTAGGAGGATGCCATCAACCACCGTCTATGGTGTTCCAAAGGAGGTCTCTGCTGACGACTACTCAAGTGCCTCTTGAAGAAGCATGTTGTTGCTTGAAGAAAAGTGCACGCTACTGTAAGGGTGGTGTCATTGTACTTGCTCTAGGACCAAGTATAACCTTGAAAACCTTCCTTCCTTGACACATTGTTGTTGACGTGATCTTGCTGATTGGGGAATCAAGCTTTAAATTTTGTTTCCGCTTCTTATTTTTCACCCTGATTTTCCATCAGTGGTGTCAAAGCCACATCAATTTACAATGTATCTGGATTTAAATCGATGTGATCAGATTTATTTTATTGCATATGATGTGAACATTAAATCGAATAATATGCATATCTAGTTAATTACAACATACTATTCCACAAACTATATATATATATATATATAATTTATACATATACAATTTACACGCGTCATCCTAAAATTGGTTTTGATGGTTAATGTTAGCATGGTTATGGCCAATAACCCTAAATATTTGTGTGTATTGTTTTAGTTGTTTATTCATATCGAGCCCCTCTTCGCCTTTCCAAATGTAAATTAATGATCTTCTTCCTATTCTCCCTCGAATGTAACTCAAGGTTTTCCCTTTTATAATTAATGTTATATGAAATACAATAGCTTTGATTTATCTTTCGTCATGAGAAGACGTTCTATAGTAGACAAATCGACTGACTCGTGAGACGAACCAGTCGATTGGAGGACCAAGGAGGCTAGATGACAGGAGGATGAATTGATCATCTTGTGGTCTAACCAATCGACTGGAGGAGTCTAGACATTGGTTGAACCTAAGATCAAATGAGCATTTCAAGAGACCAACCGAGTGGCCAGGAGGCAATTCGATCAGTTCAATAGTTGAACTAATCAACCTAGATTGGTTCGAGCATGGATATTCACCAACAACATGTCGATGCATGTGTTGTAGACCTTAGGTGATAGTAATTCCTTATGTATCCAAGAAATTACAATAGTATGGCCATAACCATCATTTTTGTTTTATTACTACATGTTTTTGTTGTGGTTATAGCATGTATATGATATGTATTATAAGTATGTGGTGATTGGATATGTATATGTACTTATATATTGAATCTCTCAATAAATATTAAGTCTAAGATGTTTTCTATAAGAGACACACATGAAAAGCTTGACCGACCAAGCATTGGTTATGTCAAAGTGTGGTGCGTCGTCTATCTTGTGGAAGTGTGATGGTAGGTATGTAGATCTTCCAAAGTAGGGTACATACTCTATCGCATTGGCTTTTGGGTCAGTCTTAACTAGGTGATCTTAGTGATATTAAGTACCTAGAAGCATGGAGATGGATTATGACAAAGAGTTGTGCAAACCAAATATCCAAGAGTTGCATGAGATGAAATTGACAAAATGTGGTCTACTAGATAGTCAAGTTGTGGGAAATCAGTCAAAGTTGACTCATGATTTGATGAAATATAGACATTGGCTCATTAGAAGAATTTACGTTGCAATCTTCTAAATTGATACATGAGGGCTATCAATTTGAAAAAAAATAATGGGCATGATAATTTATTAAAGTCCTAATTAATCTAAACAACCTTATCAAATCAAATGAATCAGAAATGTTTTGACAAAAGTGTTAAATTTATTTTGTAGACAAACACAAATGTGTTATCATTGTGATAAGTCCTTGAGAAGGACAAACTAAATGGGATTAACTTACGGGTCTGGTTTAGGACTTTGAGAATCATTCTCACCAATGAGAGAAAGCTCTATGTCCTTGAAAGACTAGACCTAGTGGAACCCACTCCAAATACACCTAAGGTTGAAAAGGATGCTTACTTGAAGCATGCCAATAATGTCGTAGACATTGAGTACCCTATGCTATGTTGTATGAACTATGAGTTGCATGAAGAACATGAAAAACATGTACATTCTAGAGATGATAACACATTTTGAAGAATCATATAAACCAAGAAAGGTATAATGTCTCCAAAGAATTTTATGAGTGTAAACTGATAGAGGGGGATCTAATAGAGCCCCATGTGCTCAATATGATTGGGCATGTGGAGTGATTGGGATTTCTTTTAGGTCAAGAGTCATCCTTGAATATGATTCTACAAGCTTTTCTTGAATCATATAGCCAGTTTACCAAGTGATATCACTTGAGTAACTGGGCCAAACCACTATCTAAATTTCTTAGCATGTTGATTAATGTCGAAGGAGAATAAAGACTGACAAATCCATGATGGTGATCAGCGGAAGTGAGTCAAGGGAAAAGGCAATGCCAAGAAGAGTTCTGGGGCTAAGTTGAAGTCCAATTCTTCTGCACTCAAGATAAGGAGATGGGTAAGTGCAAAAAGAATCTATCCTTTTTCACTTAAATGATCAAGGAAGGAAAGTGCCACCATTGTCACCTGCATAGACACTGGAAAAGGAATTGTCCTCTTTATAGAGGATCTCAGGAAGAAGAAGGATATAGAGATCTTGACTTCAAGACCTTTGAAGAAGTAATATAGAATTGTGTAGATCAAGAGTTGCTGCCACTATAGTTACAATTTGTCATTCATGGGCATGTAATAGAATTGTGAATTGCTATTATATCCCTGCCATTGATAAAAACATAATGCATCTTTTATAGACAATAATATTATGAATAAATTGAGGTTTGCTTTTAAGGTGATATCTTATATGGCAATCTCGCACAGTATATACTCGATAGTTGTGATGATAAATGTGAATGACTTGATGACTCAAGCAATGAATACCTATAGCATTGTCATATATAACATATAAATGAGAAATATGTTTCTAGAATCCATGTGATGTTTATCTAGACTCTTTTGGTTATTGAACCGATGGAGACATGAAAGTCTTATTTATTGGCCAATATGACAAAAGCATCTTCACCATATGTAGTGGGAGAGAGACCATTCTGTTAGAGATCATACATACTGGTGTATATAGACCTTTTAGAGTAAATTCTAAAGGTAGTTACCAATACCTCATTATATTTACTGATGCTATCAGTAGATATTATAGTTTGTATTTAATGAAATACAAGCATGAATCTCTTAAAGTGTTCGAGGAGATCATGAATGAAGTATGTAACCAACTTGGTAAAAGTATTACGACACTTCGATATGATCGATGTTGATATATTTTAAACCAAGAATTTGAGGACCTTTTGGAGAGACAGTGATAGTGTATCACAATGAACTCCACTTGAAACATATTGATGTGTCAGAAAGAAGGAATCACACCCTGATAGTCATGGTGTGATTATTAATAAATCTAGTTAATCTTCCAATTTTCTTTCTAGCGCATGCTTTACACTAAAATAATGTATCGCCTAAGTTGGTTGAAAAAACACCATATGAGATATAGCATGGGAGGTGTCATGATGTGTCTTTTATAAGGATTGGGATTAAAAACTTATGTAAGAAATATGTTTCTTTAAAAGATTTTTTTAAAATCATATAAATGTTATTTTGTTGAATGCTACTTTTATATTTCAATTCAACAACAAAGTTGTTTGTTGATTAGGATGGCTATATTCCTAAAAGGAATTTAATTCCACATGAATTGGTGGGAGTAAAAGTAGAACTCAAAAAGTTTGAGACAAATAAGAAAACATTGAACCTAAAGAGGTACAAAAGGAACAATGAGAATCACAAATTATTGTGGAATCTCAATTTCCTTATGTAACAGAATACCTGACAGATCTAGTAGAACATGTCTTGAGTTTGAAATATTATGATATCTTATAACTCAAAAGGTGGTGAGTTGATCATAGATGATGAGTCAAAAGGTTACCTAGAAGATATTGTGGAACCTGAGTCTGAGAAATGTCTTGAGGCCATGGGATCAAAGATGGACTCCGTGTAAACAACAAGGTATGACCTTGGTGGATACACCTAAAGGGGTAAGACCCGTAGGGTGCATTTGGGTCTTTAAGAAAAGACCAACATGGATAGTGGTGTACAAACCTATAATAGCATATTGGTAGAAAAGCGTTTCAAACAAGTTCAAGGTGTTTAACATGATGAAGTCTCTTCACCGGTTTCCATGATTAAATCTAGTAGGATAATGCTTGCTATTGTAGCTCAATGTGACTATGAGATTTGGCATATATATGTATGTTAAAATTGCATTCCTTAATTGGAATATTCATGACGATGTGTGGGTGACATAGTCTAAAGGTTTTATAAATCCATTAATGCAAATAAAGTTTGTAAGCTATAAAGGTTAATATGTGGATTGAAGTTAGCATCTCAAAACTAGAATCTTCAATTTGAAAAGATAGTCAAAGAGTTTGGCTTGAGTCGGAATGAAGATGAAATATGTGATTACAAAAGATTTAGTGGAAGCATATTTCTATTCTACATAATGATGGGGAATAACATCCTTATACTACAAATATTAAAACATGGCAAGGAAAGTACCTTCTTCATGAAGGGATTAGGTGAAGCATCCTACGTGATATGAATTGAGATCTATAGAGATAGATGTAGAAAGCTTCTTGACCTAAGAGAAAGTACATACATGGGTAAGATGTTGAAGGGGTTCAACATGCAAGATTCAATGAGAGAAAACTTCCCCATGTTCCCTGGAATTAGTCTCTCAATGGCATAGTGTCCCAGTTCTTGTGAAGAACAAGAACACATGGATAGATACCATATGCATTCGTAGATGGATCTATCATGTATGCAATGTTATGTACTCATCATGTTATCTCATATGTATTGGGCATGACAAGAGGATATGTAATCATCCAGTTGTCGCGTATGTATGGGACATGGCGAGAAGAGATCTATTAAATCCCAATGAAGGTCAGTGGACTACCATAAAGAACATCCTTAAGTAATTGAGAAGCACTGAAAGGATCAGTTCCTTGATTATTGTAACAAGGAAGAGTTGAGTGAAAGGGTAAGAGTTGAGTGAAAGGGTTACACTGATGCAAACTTCTAAAATGATAGAGAAAAAAAAATTATCGCAATCCAAATTTTTGTTTGACCTTAAATAAGAATTGCAAGCTAAAAAAGTTCTTAGAAAGAGACAATTTTTTAAATCTACAATAGAAGTCGAGTATCTTGGTGTTATGAGAACATAAGAGGATACTATATGGATTTATAAGTTCCTATAGATGAACGTGTGGGAGGTTCCAAACCATTGATGATAGAGTAGAGATATTGTGACAATAATGGAGCTACTGGATAGGCTGGGAATCTCAGATAGCATAGTAAGACACTTCCATCTCATACGAGAAGTCGTACAGCAAGGAGATGTGAAACTTGCGAAATATCGACTAGAAGCAAATGTTGCTAATATTCATAGGTGGTTGTCTCTAAGTGAAAGTGGGAGTTTGTTGGTATGTATGCCCAGAGAGCCAATCATATGATGATTGGAGTGTGGCATTAGACACATGATTTGATAATAATAAAGGTAATTTCACTTATTATGTTTGTCTCAATCATGTGATGGTGACACATACATAATAGATGTCTAAAGAATGATGTTACTTGATGACATATGTCTTCAAGTTGAGGGCATTAACAATGAGATCATATGTATGATAAGAATACATACATTCTTGTTACGTCCCTATTTGGATATTACTATGGAAGCAAAATAGACAACAACAATACGTAAGACTAGAGTGTGTGTTGATTGATGATAGAGTCCCATTAGTCGTGATATGTGATATCAAGTCAAGCACACAAGTACACATTAGAGAACAGTATCTCAGACAGACCCACCATGAGAGTGATACATGGAGACCATGGAATGGGAGTCAGAATCATCTCTCATAGTGATAGTGGTGATTGTGGTTCTTAGACCTGAAGTCACTACACTCATCACATGATGTTCAATGTATTTAGACATTGTCCAACATGACCTTGAATAAAGGTTGCTATAAAGGTGATGCTCAGGTGCATTGTGACACATGGGGATTGAGTGTGAGTGATGTAGATGGGATTTGTCCCTCCTACAAGAGATTGATATCCATGCCACTTGATAAGCGGACTAAGAAATGTATGACCATACTCATGTGATTCAATATGTGATATGTGAACTCACATGAATCTCATATAGCATGCTCTAGTTCAATCAATATGGATTGAACATTGAGAGGATGACGGTTCCATGCCTCGACTTCAAACTAGATATCAAAGAAAAAGGAACTATACAATCACAATAACATTGATCATGGATTGTAGGTTGAAGTTGTTCTCCAACTTTCTGAATTACTTGGGTAGCAATGATGTGTTGCTAGATACCACTCATTGATAAGTTGGTTATGGACATTCACTGCCAGCGTAATTTGGGACCTATAGGGTCACATGCATAGGATGCTTTTGGAATAGGAGTATAATCATGAGTGATATTTAACTTGATTACTAAGGAGTTTAGGTATTCAATTAAACAACTAATGTTCAAAATTGACTAACTGGACTCTAAACAGACCGCTTTAAGTGTTGAACCTATCAGTTGGAGTGTCAAGTCGATAGGAAATAACATTGGTGGATCAATGGTTAAACCAGGGCATGAACCGAAGGTTCAAGGTCTGAGATGACTGATTCATGTGATGAACTGCCTGGTTCAATGGTCAATTTCGATTGGACAAAGGATTAGTGTTGACGTCATGTTGTGCATGAATCGTACATTGACTATTGATGTGATTCTGAACAGTAACTCCATGAACTAACTGATTGGGCATGTGAACCGACCAGTTCATCGTTCTTAGTTTTTAGAAAATTCAGGAATTCCATCCTTTTGACACCCTCACAGACTGAGAACCCTGACCCTAGCCTCTCCTATAAATAGAGGAGTATTGGGGGCTTCCCAAACATAATAATAAGATCTAATAATTGTTGTCCTCTCTGGTTGTGGTAATCAATAGAGAGCTCAATCAAGTCCTACCCATTAAAGGGAAGGATAGCAAGGGAGAGATAATTGTGGGAGAGAGAATCAATCATATAAGATTGGCATTTGAAAGGACAAATCCTTCATGTTGGCTCTGGTAGCACAATGTGGAGTTCTCGATGGTTTGTGTGGGCTACTATAGAGGCAGGAGGATGTTTCCTGTTGCTAGGAGGACGCCATCAACTACCGTTGGTGGTATTGCACCAGGAGGCCGATGTTGATGACTGTTTGAGTGTCGCTTGAAAAAACACATTGCTTCTTGAAAAAAGGTGCACGATACTACATGGTCAATGTTGTTGGACTTTCTCCAAGACTAGATTTAACCTTGTAGACATTCCATCCTAGATACATTGTTGTTGACGTAATATTTCTCATTGGGGAATCAACTTTTGAATTTTATTTCCACTACCTTATCTATCGCCCCGATTTCCCAACACTAGTGTATCAACTTAACTTACCCACAACAGACACAATGTCTGGTCGTGTGCAGTTTATAGGATACATCAAACTTATGATAATTTGATGAGATAGTGGAACTCTGGTATCATTCTTCAATAAGGTCTTGGATGAATCATATGGAGTCTAACAGGTTTATATGATGTGTACTCAAACCTCTCCAGTTGCTTATCATCATAGTGAGACTGTGAGAGAGTTATACCATCAATAGACCTTATCATTTTAACTCTAAAATCACATCAACAACACCCATATCTTCAACTCAAACTTACTACACATCAAAATAACTTTGCCTCATTTACTACTTTCATATTGAAACCAAAAAATAGTTTACCATCTATATATAAGCATAATGGAATGAACCCATCATTGACAATTTTGCAGTAAACATACATACCAAAATCATTAGAAATAAAAGCCAAAGGATGATGTCACGAAATGAAAATTCCCATGGAATTGCCTAGGATCTTGTTTCAAGACATATAATGACTTAATAAGTTGACACACTTTTACTCATTCTCACGATCCATAAACCCCCCAGGCTGTTCTATATATATATATATATATATATATATATATATATTATCTAGCTCCCCAAAAAAATTGATCTAAAAATAATATCATTTGCCCCACCAAAATCAAAAAACCCGTCCATATATTTAATGACTGTATATTTTCTACATAGTTACTTTTTTAATCACATAGTTACTCTTTATATCAACACATATACTCTTTTGATCAGGAGAGTTACTCTTGTATACATATATAGTTACTCTTTTACCCACGCGAGTAGCCAGCGGGTAGTGAAAATCTGGCTACCCACACGGGTAACGAATGAACAGCCATATATATATATATATATATATATATATATATATATATACTCTTGAAGATCGCCATGTAAAAATGTGGTCATCACATCCATCTAATGGATAGATAGATTGTAAATGAAAGTCAATGCTACCAGCACTTAGTTTGTAGTCATATGCAAAATAGGAGAATAGGTATCAAAATAATCTATTGCTCCCTTCTATGTGTAATCCTTAGTAACCAATCTCGCTTTATACTTATTGAGTGTCATGTATGCATTAAGCTTCTCCGTAAATGTCCATTTACATCCAACTATAGAACAACCACGAGGTAGAACCACTAATTCTCAAGTTGCATTCGAGAAAAATGATTAAATTTCATCATTAATAGCTTTCTTCCCAAACTTAGCTTCTAGATAATCTAAGTTTGTTTGGAGATACATGGTCATCCTCAATATTGTAAGAGAGAAACTCATGTCCAAAATACTTGGATGTCCATGTCCATTTACATCTCCTTGGTTCAACCATTTCTTCATAATCATCAAATTCAAAAATAGTATGTGTCGAGTCACTCCCCACATTTGTCATCATTTCTACATGCTCGGGAATGGAACTTGTGGTAAATGAATATGCTTGAGATACTTCTTTGGGCATGGTATATTTCAAGAGAAACACATCCTCAAAGGATATAGCATTACGTAGTTCCACAATTATGTTGACATTAATGCCTGGGATTTCAGATTTTATAATCAAGAATCTATAAGTATAACTTGTCCTACACAACCCAAGAAATTGCATCAACTGTTTTTGGTGTCAACTTCTTCCTTTTATGTTCAAGGACGAGTACCTTAGCACAAAAATCCCACACTCGAAGATATATGAGACTCAGTTTTCTCCCATTCCATTGCTCAAATAGACTACCTTTTTATATTTATGGGGAACACTATTCAGAACATGGCAATCCATTTATAATGTTTCCCCTCACATGAGTTGGGTATATATGAGGTTTGGAGTAAGATATTAACAATATCTATAAGGGTTTGATTATTACGTTCTACAATCCCATCGGATTGTGGTGTATAAGGAGTGGTAACCTCATGAACTACATCATGGAATTGAAAAAATTACAAGAACAAGTTAGAGGTCTACTCTCCTCCCATGTCAGACCTTAATCATCTAAGTACTTTATTAGTTTGAGTTTCATCTTCTTTCATACAGATTTCAATTTTTCATGTGCCTTTTTTTCTACTTTTAAGTAAATAGACATAATAGTATCTACTTGTATTGTTAATAAAAGTTACAAAATAACATTTTTGAACCCTAGTATCAATCTCATTAAACTTATAGATTTTAGTGTGTACTAAATCAATGGTTTCCAAATTCCTATTCACAGAATGAATAGGTTTTCTAGGCATTTTAGCTTGCATAAAGGTTTCACATATACTATGATTAATTTTGGATTTAGGAGTTAAATCTAGACTCACCATTTTTTTCACTAAGCCAACATTAGCATATCTCAAACAACTGACATTCGTCAAAAGTTACAAGATTCATACAAACAATAGTACTGTCATTCAAATTTAGAAGTGTATTTGAAACAAGTTCAGAAAGAATCTTAAAGAGGTTCTCTACGTCACATAAATATCCCTTTCCCCCAAAAAAAGAGCCACCAAGGCGTATAATAATTGTGTTATTACATTTACAAACTATTCTGAAGTCATCCCTAACAAGAATTGTACCACTAATGATATTGCATCAAATGGATGGAACATGTCTGACTCTATGAAGTTAGAACCTTCCCAGAAGGAAACTTCAAGTCCACCCATCCTTCACCATTAACTTCTACAAAGCTTGAGTCATCCAAAATTCCAAATCTCTCTCTTGAGGCCTAGTAAGACACAATTAATGACTTGTCAACACAAACATGTACACTAACCTCAGTGTCAATGATCCAATAAAGAAGTTTAAAAATTGAAAAGATTTTAGGTTTCATAGATACATGCCTATTTTTTAGGTTCAAGGTAGTAGTCATCATATTGACTACATCATCCTCAGTTGCAAATGCAGCAACTTTCTTTGCCTACATCGAAGGATAGTCCTTGTTCGAGTGGCCAACATATCCACATGTCCAACAAGGTTTATTCTTCAGTTTCTTCTGGATCTTAGACTTAGATTTAAATGCATTCTTTGATTTCTTATCTTTATTCTTAGAAATGGTAAAGTGGGTTTTACATTAGTAGGCAACTTGATGTTCTTCTCTTTCAAGTGATCTGAAAAACTACTAGAGGGGGGGGGTGAATAGAGTTTTTGAATTATTTTAAACAATTATTTAACTCAAACAACCAATCACAAAAATATTGGACAAGGGGACAAGGATTTAGAGTGGTTCCTACCTTAGCAAATACTAAGGCAGTCAGTCCACTACCCGGTTGCTTACCCAACCGGGATTTGGAAAGAATTTAATTTTATTACCTCGCAAGGACTTTACATAAAATTACAATTCTCTCCCTAAACCCTTCAAGCAGCCTTAACCTCGAAGTAATCGCACCAACCTTGAAGCAGCCTTCACCTAGAAGCAATTGCACCAACCTTGAAGCAGCCTTCCTCCTGAAGTAGCTTCCCGTTGCAATAACCTTCTTGAAGTAGCTTCCCGTTGCGATAGCCTTCTTGAAGTAGCTTGAAGTCCACCTTCTCCTCCGAGAAGAACCTTCTCCAATCCGCAGCCTCCAACCCTAGGAGTAGCAAGGAGAATACAAAAGATACAAAGGAACAAGAAAGAAAATAGAAATTACAATACCACTTGTAGCTCAAGGCTTGATTTCCTATATCAAGCGTTTTGATCTCCTAACCAATGTATGTAGAAGTGTAAGTGTTGTGGATAGGAGATACTAGCCTATAGGACACGAAGTTGGAGCAATGGGAATGAATAGCCAATGTAGGAATTGCTCTATTGCTCAAAACAGATTGCCAATGAGTATTCAATCTCAAGTGTAGTACATGTGTAGCTTAGGTGAGTTTAGGTGTCCTAAGGCATGTCCTATTTATAGGAATGACCTACAAGTGCTTAAGGACATTCTAGACACTTTCTAGGGGGTTCTTAGTGCTCAACTAGACGTTATGTGTCCACTAATTGCATTTGCAACGGCTAATTAATTGACCCTGAAAAGTGCAGACAGAACTTTTCTCGATCGACAATTTGTCGACCGAGAGTCCTTCTCGGTCGAAGATTTGTCGACCGAGGGACCTCCTGGAGCAAGTGTTTACAACGTTCATTTCCAACTCCCAACCACTTTGTCTGCTGGGTCTAACGGCTAGTAGGGTCTATTATCGATCGAAGATTTTGTCGACCGAGAGTTTCTCGGTCAAAGATTTGTCGACCGATATTTTCTCGATCGACGATTTGTCGACCGAGAATATTACTGACTCAATGTATTCATTTACTAAGTGTGTGTATCAATGTGCAATTGTGATACTATCTTGGGGAATGGCCTATCTAAGTGTTGTGAGTGGATAGGGAAGATCTAAACGCTTGATTTACATGATATCTAATTACTTGTACATTATATACTTGTACAAGCATTTACATTTGATTACAATCATGAAAATAAAGCGATTTTATCAAATTGTTTCTTCCAAGTCTTTGTTATCCACCACCTTATATGCTTGTTCCTGAAATACTCAAATAGCACGTTAAAACCACAAGAATGAAATGTTTGTCATTATCAAAACAAAAGGGATTATGCTAATGTCAATTTAGCCAACAATCTCCCCCTTTTTGAAGATGAAAAACATTTCCTAAATATAAAATAAGGAAATATAAATCATGTGAGTTTCATACCTGAAGATTACCTTTTGTAGCCATTCTTGTTTTGCAAGTGGATGTTGGCCGAGATATTATGAAACTCATATTTTTATTTTATGTTTTTGATTTTATATTATTTCTCCCCCTTTGTCATTTCAAAAAGATATCCAATATAATAGATTTTATTTCTCCCCCTTAATTTTATGCTATGCTCCCCCTTAAAGAGATATTGAATTAGAAAACAAGGGATTAAAGCAAAGCAATGATTGTTAAATTTAGCCATAATTTATTTCTCACTCATTTGCAATGTATGTTAAGCCTTGAAATGATATGAGTTCCTTTTAGGTTCATGGCATTTGTGTATTGATTTCTCATTCATTTTACAAGGGATGTTAATCCCTAAAAATGAAATGAGAATTCTTTAATCTTAGAGTACATAAAAATTTCTCTAGCCAAATGCACGGGATGTTAACCCCTAATCTGTCTAGAGAATTCCTTTAAGAACAAGATATATCATTTTATGAAATTTGTTGATTTCTTCATAACCAAGAGTAAAAATACTAAGGTCATAATAGGCTTCAAATGATGTTTACAATATTTTTGTACGCTTCTTAATCAAATAATCAAATTTGTTTTTATGAGCTCCCCCTTAATCTTACAATTTAAGGCTTCTAAGGTCACAAATGATTTTAAATTTTGATTTTGACCTTTATCAAACGTATACTAAGATTAAGTACAATAAAATGATGTCAATATAAGCATTTTTTCAAAGCTTATTTTAGGTCGCCCTTGACTACGACCATAGCACCCCTTGGTCAATTTTAATTTCAACCAAGAGGCAAATTCTGCAGATTTCCAATTTAAACATTCATATGTGAAGTATAATTTCTGCAGATAGCTTTAAATAAATATCTATTTGAAGCATATTAAGATATACCTATTATGAAGACTTAATATGGGCATCATAGTGAAGTCTTTGTCCTTGATTTTTCTAGAACGCATGTTTTACATTCATTGTGAATGATGTTTTCATAAGCTTTGCTATGGGTACATATTAAATCACATTTCTTCTTATACCCTTATTTTCATATTAATCATAAGATTCTTTAGAGACATATATTTTGAAAGCAAGATTAATATCTTAAAGTCAAGATTTTTGCTTTTGATTTCTAAAAACATTAATATTTTTGTTCTAAGAGGCACCGTTTGGCTTGTCATAGCAACATCATTATTTTATCACAAGCTATGTCCACAATCATTTTTTATTATGTCAAGATGCTTTTATGCTAATGGCATTTTCAATTTATCTGAATCACAATGATCAAGAATAATATCCATTCATGGTTTGTATATATGAATCAAAGATTATTTTAGACAAACCAATGAAACATAATGATCATGATGAAGCATATCCATGGTGTAATGATAGAACAATTGAAGCATATACAATGATCAGCATATAAATGCAATAATTATGATCATTTAAAACAAATTTCAATACACACATGGTTCATGTATAGATATTCCAAGGGTTACCATGAAAATAGTAATTTTCCCTTAACTTAAATCAAATATGATTCATAGATAAAAATGATCTCATATAAGTGTTCCAAAGATGATTTCCATAATTTGTGCATGTAAAACAGTTATTAACAGCAAATAGATAGCACATTGATCCTTTGTAGAATTATTCAGCAGACTTATTTCAGACTGACATCAGTAACCTACTCGGTCGATGATTTCTCGACCGACTGACTGCTCGGTCGAAGATTTCTCGACCGATCAGGTTTCTGTATTGTTTTCAGAACCATTTTCAGTAATTGTTTATAAGTAAATCATGAATGGTTATTTACTCAATTAAACAATTTGAAGACTCAGTTTAGTTGAGATAGACTTTATGAACATCAAAAGAACTTTTAGATCAAATCCCAACTAATTGTATTCAAATCTTTATTAACAATTTAGCTATGAGTAAGGCAAAATTTTATTTTTGCAATTTGAAAGATTTTGTATATATCCAAGTTAGATGTTTAAAAACTTGAATTAATTTATTATCCCATTATGTTGAGTTGAGATAGACATAGAAATATGCAACTAAGGTCCTTGGTCATATCTCAACTTAATTCCGTTCATTTAGTTTGGAGGTTTTGGAACCCATACCAACTCAACATCCTTTTTCTTGTATGGGCATGAAAAGGAGTAATGTCCAAGACGTAAGCAATAATGGCAACATATAGAATCAACCTCAAGTCTCTTTCTATGTTTTTGTTCTAGGTTGTTCTTTGGTACATATGTATATTTGCCTCTAGGTACATACATGGATTGACTCTCTAGTGCTTGTGTCCTTCTCCAACTAGGTTTTTGATGAGATTTTCCTTTAGGCTTATAACCTAGTCCTCTCCTTCCAATTTGACGATAAGGATCACTTAAGATTTTATCGAGAATATCATTGTTACTCAAGCTACTGATTTCTTGTTGTAACTTAACAATTTCATCCATTCTCTTCTTGATATCCATCTTCGCTTGATCTAGATTAGATAATAAAGAATCTCTTTCTTTCACAATAATATCATAATCTAGATGTGTACACAAAATAGGTTGTTTTTGAAGATCATTTACTTGAGTTTGCAAATTTAACTTTTCTAGGGAAAGAAGATTGCAATTTGCTTCTACAGATTTTAGCTTAATATCATGATCTTCAATAACCTTTTTGAGATCTTCATTTTCAGATGTAAGAGCAAGAAGTCTAGCATTCAACTCATCATTTGTTTTATTAGATTTCTTTAATTTCTTCTTGCACTCAATATACTTATTATGTGTTTCTTCAAGACTAGAAATTAGCTCTTCTTTTGATAAATCAAGAAGGCTTACCTCTTCTTCTTCTTCATTGGTTGTAGCAATGAGACAATTTTTGTGGACCTCTTTCTTCTTTTCTCTCCAAGGACAACCGATTGTTGTGTGACTTGTTCCTAAACACCAATTGCAACTTGTTGAAGGTTGGTCCAAGTTGCTCCTTTGCTTACGGTTGTAGTCACCACCACCCTTCATTCTTCAAGACCTGGTTAGGGTTCCTTGAAGCCCGCTCTGATACCAATTGAAAAACTACTAGAGGGGGGGTGAATAGAGTTTTTGAATTATTTTAAACAATTATTTAACTCAAACAACCAATCACAAAAATATTGGACAAGGGGACAAGGATTTAGAGTGGTTCCTACCTTAGCAAATACTAAGGCAGTCAGTCCACTACCCGGTTGCTTACCCAACCGGGATTTGGAAAGAATTTAATTTTATTACCTCGCAAAGACTTTACATAAAATTACAATTCTCTCCCTAAACCCTTCAAGCAGCCTTCACCTCGAAGTAATCGCACCAACCTTGAAGCAGCCTTCACCTAGAAGCAATTGCACCAACCTTGAAGCAGCCTTCCTCCTGAAGTAGCTTCCCGTTGCAATAACCTTCTTGAAGTAGCTTCCCGTTGCGATAGCCTTCTTGAAGTAGCTTGAAGTCCACCTTCTCCTCCGAGAAGAACCTTCTCCAATCCGCATCCTCCAACCCTAGGAGTAGCAAGGAGAATACAAAAGATACAAAGGAACAAGAAAGAAAATAGAAATTACAATACCACTTGTAGCTCAAGGCTTGATTTCCTATATCAAGCGTTTTGATCTCCTAACCAATGTATGTAGAAGTGTAAGTGTTGTGGATAGGAGATACTAGCCTATAGGACACGAAGTTGGAGCAATGGGAATGAATAGCCAATGTAGGAATTGCTCTATTGCTCAAAACAGATTGCCAATGAGTATTCAATCTCAAGTGTAGCACATGTGTAGCTTAGGTGAGTTTAGGTGTCCTAAGGCATGTCCTATTTATAGGAATGACCTACAAGTGCTTAAGGACATTCTAGACACTTTCTAGGGGGTTCTTAGTGCTCAACTAGCCGTTATGTGTCCACTAATTGTATTTGCAACGGCTAATTAATTGACCCTGAAAAGTGCAGATAGAACTTTTCTCGATCGACAATTTGTCGACCGAGAGTCCTTCTCGGTCGAAGATTTGTCGACCGAGGGACCTCCTGGAGCAAGTGTTTACAACGTTCATTTCCAACTCCCAACCACTTTGTCTGCTGGGTCTAACGGCTAGTAGGGTCTATTATCGATCGAAGATTTTGTCGACCGAGAGTTTCTCGGTCGAAGATTTGTCGACCGATATTTTCTCGATCGACGATTTGTCGACCGAGAATATTACTGACTCAATGTATTCATTTACTAAGTGTGTGTATCAATGTGCAATTGTGATACTATCTTGGGGAATGGCCTATCTAAGTGTTGTGAGTGGATAGGGAAGATCTAAACGCTTGATTTACATGATATCTAATTACTTGTACATTATATACTTGTACAAGCATTTACATTTGATTACAATCATGAAAATAAAGCGATTTTATCAAATTGTTTCTTCCAAGTCTTTGTTATCCACCACCTTATATGCTTGTTCCTGAAATACTCAAATAGCACGTTAAAACCACAAGAATGAAATGTTTGTCATTATCAAAACAAAAGGGATTATGCTAATGTCAATTTAGCCAACATGATCTTCATTTATGTTAATGTCCATCATGAGATCGTTCATTCACATGTCTCCTTTGTGATGCTTGAGACTCATGCCAAATGACTTGCAGGATTTAGTGAATTTCTCTATGATGGGCATAACAATAAACTTATCAAGCAAATTCATACTCACACTTGCGATCTCGTGATACAAGAGTTGAAAGTCATGAGTTTGGTCAGAAACATATTTACCCCCTACTATATGAAACCTGAGAAACTTAGAAACATAGTACTTTTCAGCACCCTAACTTTCCATATTATATTTCTTTTATAAAGCACCCACAAAACATTGGAAGTGATAACAGATGGTTTAGAGTATAAATCATACAATTTTTTATTTAAAGCAAACAAGATTAACCCTCAACACACCTTATCAGTCTTCTTCCTATTTGAAATTATTTTAGCATTGTGGGAACTTTTTTATCAGGTGTAGGTTCATCCTCTTCTAAAAATGTATCATAATCCACCATGTTCAGCCAAATTGCATTCTACTCGGCCAATGAGCAAAGTCAGAACTATTAAATTTCTCAGGCACGTTGGATGTGTTATTTTTTGCCAAAACCATGGTCGGCCATTAGTATAACGATAGTAGTATGATTTTCTTAAGATTGTTGTGGATAAATTATAGGTTGTTACATGAAACAACAACAGTTACAATTATGTTAACAATTTCATACGAGGTCCAGATAAGAAGTACATAGAACAATAGTGCATGAGAGCAGAAAATAAGACAAGAGTTTAGAACTCCAGACCAAAACATCCATTGAGCAATGGGACATAATACTTAAAGAAATCAACAGATGGAAATCCTCTTAGATGAGTGTCATTTTTCTAGTCGATCTAGTCATGAACCTGTAGCAACAGAGCATCTAGACGATGAATAGCGTGCAATACGAGTGTAGCCTAGCGATTGTAGGTACCACCACCTGACGAATTGTCTCTAAGAGAAAGGAAGGATGAACTAGATTCACACAGGAGAAGAATCTCTATGAGGCACTTCAAGAGCGATGATAGAGGAGGCAAGTTCTAGGATTAGGGTATCACAGACAAATGACAACGACTGTTGAACTTGTGATTAACCCTGATGACAAAAAACTTATTTATAACCTCTCAATGCACCCATATCATACTCCTAGTAAGATATGATCACACGATCGTTCTTGTACACGTAAAGGAACGCAAGGCAATCACTCAAATTTGGATTAATAAAATCATTTCACAAAGAAATGATTCATTAAATCAATAATTGATTACATATTTGTTTTTTGTGCAAAATGAGACAAAAGACAATTTTCACAAGCTACAAGCATGAATCCAGTCAGGCCCAAAAAGGTATGGCTCTCGCACAAATTTCTTGTGTTGTGTCACCATATCTACCCTATGGGTGAAAATACTCTCCCTGAGAGCCCTTGGGAACTAATGTCACATCCAATCCTACTTATAAAGACCACAAAAGTTCTAAGAGTGAGCAATGTAGGACTAAAATCTCTTCTTATTTGTACAAGAGAAAAAAAACTACTTTTTCATCTCTATTTATTATGTATTGACTTAAAAAGTAAGTTTTATAGAATAGATATATGACCAGTCATGCTATATGGGAGTGAATGTTAGGGGTGAAGAAACAAGGTCTCAACAAGATGAATATGGCTGAAATGTGTATGCTAAGACGGATGTATGGAAAGATATGAAAATATTGATTGAAAATGACTATACCAAAAATAAAGTGGGAGTGAAGAGCATTGAGGACAAGTTGTGTAAGGGCCGACTCAGATGGTATGGACATGTGCAACGCAGACTGGCTGATGTGCCTATACGAAACAATATTGTTGAGTCAAGCACAATTAATAAAAGAAGAGGAAGGCCTAAATTAACATGGGATGAGCTTATAAAGAGAGATTTTCTATATATGCATCTCGACCAAAATACAACCCATGATAGAGCTGAACAGAAACGAAACATCCATGTAACCGACCCCAATATAGTTGGGATTGGGCCTTAGATGGTGATGATGATTTATTATGTACTAACTACACTATATTGGGCTTAAAATATTGGGAATTAAAATATGGATGTCAGACTCCAGTCAAATTAGATATCCAAATCTATTAGTGTATTGATCTATTGGGTAAGGAGACTAGAGGTGACTTGTACAAGTTTGTATAAACGACAGACAAAAAGCATAACCAAGACCCAAAAAATTTCTTCCTTCATAGAACTTCCTAATAAACCATTACAAATATGTATGCAATCTAACCCTAAAAAAATGAATATTGTCATACTTAATATGAAGACTACTGAGGCGTGCAAAGCATTGTGCTTCGTCTAATTATGTTCATCGACAGCAAATATCAATTGTTGCATGTTAGGGCTATTTTGGTAGGATGTACTTAGGTTGCAAACTACATTTTAGTTGTACAAAGCAATTTATCAACAGATTACATCCAACTAAACAGGTCCTTAGGCTCCGATTAGTTTAGTGTAAGTCACAAGTTTCATTTTCAGGAAACTATACTTCAGTTCATGAAACTAAAGTTCCACTCAGTTCCCATGTGATTAGTTTGTTGCAAGTGTAAACATAGAAATCATAAAAAAAATGTTGTTGATTTTTACTAAGGAATATATAATAAGTAAAGACGACAAACATACAAAGAAAGAATCATATCCCTGAATAACCATAATATTTTAACCATAATAACCACAACATGTAGTCATTGTACAAATGTTTCTCCTTGAAAAACATGGGTTGTATAATTACAATTTTAATAAAAATATTATGGTTAAATCACATCACAATATTTCTATTTCACTTTATATGTACAAAGTATTGCAATAAAATCTACAATTTATGTCTTTGTATATAAACTTTGATTCATCATTATTTAACACTATACAATATTAATTTTTAGTGTATACTTTCGCACGTTATAGATAATTATCATATCGTTTAAACATGAAAAATAAAATATTTTACATAAACCATATTTTTTGTCACATGATGCAGTGTGATTACTTTTCATTGTGTTCATATATTTTATTTTATTTTATTGATTGCACTAATAATAGTAGTTACAATGTAAAATGTTTTACACATTGTTATTATAGTATATTGTCATATTATGTTATGGTTTTGCAATAAATCATATACACACCGTCAAGATTTTTAGTCAAAAATATTTTGCATGTGTTATTTATGAAGAATGAAAAATATAATTGTGTAGAAAATGTTATTAGTTGTTCCAGAACTCGTTTTCCACTCTTTTTAAGAGGGAATTCGGGAACTGTGTTTATATATATATGTCTGTAACTCACCGGAAGTCATGGAACTCAAGTTCCAATACTTACTTCAAACCAATCATAAAAAACTGCTTAAGGAACTTCAAACCAATCATAAAAAACTGCTTAAGGAACTTCAGTTAGTAAATTTTCCTTGAGTCAGTTATACCCTACCCAGCTCCTTAGGACAGGAAAAAGGCAAATGAATGTCAATGCAACTAAAGCAGAGTGATCATAACCGAAGAATCATCTGTAGAAGAATAACTTTCAAATATATACAGCAACGGAAGATGATTTCAACCCACCCCATAATGACTTTAAATCAATCAATGTGGAAAAAGTATACATGTGTGACACCATCCAAGAAAAAACTATACACAAAATGCAGAAAACACAAGCCATATACGACAAATATTATACAATGACTCGCACCAGTCAACAATAATGCCAACCAACCCACTCGTCACCCATTGTTCCTAAAGAAATTACCCCATCGTTGGACGAAGCTGTTGGTTTGCCCAGTTGGGTTCTTCTGCACCACTAATCGAGCACTTGTACCAGCCATCTCCTCGTTGTTGAGGACAAGGCTGCTTGTAACAGAATCGTCATTGACACCTTTTTGGACGTCATTACTGCTATCAGAAACTTCACTTCTGGCTGAAATGGAGCATTTGGCTGATTTGGACTCCAAGTCCGAAGCCATATTCACAGTATTGCTAGCTGAAGTTGTGACACAATCAAGGTCCGCAGTTGAATCTTTTTCTATCGAGGTCTCAGAGGAAGTAGCCTCCGTGCTGGAAATTTTTTCTTTAGAAGCTTGAGTTGCAACCTCCATGTCCTTTAATGATTCCATTATAGCATGCATTAGCATCTACAATATCAATAAATTCAAGTTAGTATTGTAATCTTTTTTTTTTGAGTTAGAAGAGACATTAGTCTCCCCCCTCCCTCAAAGAGCATGCCAGAGCCCGGATGACTGCAAGGGTGGTAAATATTGTGCGCAACGGGAGGTTCAAATCCAGGTCCCCCGGGGAGGACCTACCGTGCTCAACCATCCGCGCTACACAGGCCGGGTAAAGGATAATCAATCTACAATCATCAAATAGTAATTTTTTTATCAAGCAAAAATGAACTTTAGGAAACAAATACCCTTTCTTCGTCATCAATACTATAAGGTGCCTCTGAAAAATTGTCAATTAGATAATCCAAATTCTGGTCGTCCGCCACACGTGGGGTAGATAAATCAGGTTCCACATGCCTAGGGGTAACTAGAACAGAAGATGACGGAGGAAAATCAGAAGTGCCATTTTCCTGCAAGTGAAGAGCAACAAAATAGTAGATCAACAGACAAGTGAGAGTGTTTTATTTTCTTTACACAAAGTTTTCATAATTAATCAAGGGCAAAATACACAGCACGATGCATGGTTTGATCCTAGAACCAATTCTAACATCTAGAAAATGACACTGCTTACCGACCTTAGTGGCCCAAATAGATCTCGAGGTCTGTTATTCAGTGGAAAAAAGCCCCCAACTTACCTTTCTCCCTCTTCTTGCCTTCTCTAGCACGTGGGTGTCAAGACTGGAACCACCACAACCACCAGGCCCAACCTGTCCCTCCTTTCACCTTGTCTGCTATTCATCCAAGCCCCTCCCTCTTTCAGCCACTCTCACCGCCTCCTCTGCTCCGCTGCTACTACAGGCAGAAAGGGTGACTGCTGTCTTCTGCATTGAAACTGGCAAGAGTAGAAGTAGCAGATCTAGGGAGAAAGAGGTGGGCAGAGGGCAAAATGGTTGGACGGAAATTGGAAAAAGATGGTTGGCGGGTGAAGAGTTACCATGGTCATCACTGGCACCAATCAAGCTGGCCTTCACTTCTTTTCCTAACTACCCCATCCTCCATCTCATAGTCCCCTGCTCACCATTTTAGTCACCTTTGTAGCCTCTTCCATCTGTTTTTGAGATTTACGGCAACAATTGCTGCTGAAATTGCTAGTCTTGACTAGAGGGGTGTCAAAATAAATGGTTCCAGGTTTGACCAGCTTTTAGATCTATGATAAATTATCTGACCGAAAACCACCTGGATTAGAACTTCATCTGATTGACCAAATTTCTATAATGGATGAGCTAGAACTGGATCCAAATTCAATAATTTTACATAGCTTTCAAGCATTTATCATACAAAATTATAATATATCAAATTCAGAATTTTATCATAAATTATTCTATCACAGGAATTTGAAGTGCAAATAATAAAAAGTCTTGCTGACTGCATCGAAATACTAAAAATTGAAAGCATTTAAATACTAATGTTATAAACTAACCCCTAACCCAACTAGACTTGAAGCGTCAGAATTTGCCAATCTGAAATAAACTTCGTTTCAGTTTATGCAATGATTTTCAAACCCGAGATATTTGTTGGCGTGGATCCAAATCCAAACCCAATTTTTTTCGTTTCCAAACCAGGTTGGACTCATAGGTTCAGATATGAATCTGGCAATCAAGGTTTTCAGTTCCAACCTGGTAAAGCTCATATATCTCCTGTTCAACTATCAGCTTGACCCGATGACATCAACATGACATCATGTAATACATACGCACACACACACACACATACTAGGAAGCACAAACACTTCGCGGAGGCTGCTGCGGCCATCCTGGACACGTGACCAAGTTGAACACTCCATGGGAACGCCTAGACACGCAGCGGACACACGCTTCCACAGTGTGTTTGTGTTGGACACGTACAAGACGGCCACAACAGCCTCGTCGTAGTGTCAATTTGCCTCTTTTTCCTCCTCTCCATCAGCCACCTTCTTCTTCCTTCACGTTATATATTTTCCTCGAGCTTGGTTCGACAAGTTCAGTGAGGTTGTACTCCAGATGGGTTTCTCTCGCTCCATGACTGATGACTCTTTATTCTACTCTAGCTCTTCTTGTGGCTCTATCATTATTGCTGTATATGTTGATGACATAGTGATTACTGGCAGTGATTCTCCAGGCATATCTCGTGTGAAGGAAGGGTTACAAACACACTTCCAAACGAAGGATCTGGGTAAACTGAGATATTTTCTGGGCATTGAGGTGCTTAGATCTCATGCAGGTGTCAACCTATCTCAGAGGAAATATGTGCTTGACTTACTACAGGAGACAGGCATGACTAAATCTAAGCCGGTATTTACTCCTATGGATTATCACATCAAAGAGACGGTTGATGATGTCGAGTACTCAGATCCAGGATATTACAGGAGAATAGTTGGCAAGCTAATATATCTGACTGTTACACGACCTGACATTTCTTTTGTTGTAGGTGTCGTGAGTCAGCATATGCACTCACCACGACAGTCACACTAGACAGCAGTTTGTTAGATTCTAAGATATCTGAAGAGTGCTCCTGGTAAGGGGATCACATATTCTAAACCCAAGGTGAGAATCCATCTATTTTGACTCTCACAGGGTATTCAGATGCAGATTGGGCTGGTGATCATACTGATAGAAGGTCTACATCAGGCTATTGTACTTTCCTAGGTGATCATTTGATTACTTGGAAAAGCAAAAAACAGCATGTGGTAGCTAGATCCAGCACTGAGGCTGAATACCGTGCTATGGCCCATGCATGTTGTGAACTACAATGGGTCAAATATATTCTTTCTGAGTTAAAAATCACTATCATGTCTTCTATGGAGCTCAAGTGTGACAATCAGTCTGCTATACACATTGCCAGGAATCCTATCTTTCATGAGCGTACAAAGCACATAGAAGTTGATTGCCATTTTATTCGTGATCAAATCAAAGATGGAACTATTGTGACGCCATACGTCAAGTCTGAAGATCAACTGGCGGATATCTTGACAAAGCCTTTGGGTCCAGCAGCTTTTCAGAGATTATGTGGCAAGCTGGGCATACACGATGTGTACTCTCCAGCTTGAGGGAGAGTGTGAAACAACCTGCATCTCCGTCGATACTATCGACAGGAGGTCGATGGTATCGAAATTGTTACAGCAACAGAACAGCATTTTGTCGATACCATCGATAGTCCTGTCGATGGCATCGAGATTGTCACAACGACGGAAATCGACGATCTCCCCCTGGTTCTATCTTCATTATATTATTTGTTTTATTGTTTTTCTATTATTTTCTCCTTTGTACCACAATGTATCTTACCCTAATATATAAAAAGAAGTGAGACGACTATTGCCCTCTCAAGAAAGCGGCTCCTTGCAGCCGAAAAATCTCTCGGTGTTTCATCTCCTCTCCTCCTCATCTCTTCTCACACTTAGTTTAAGGATTTTAGGGCAAAAGAAATAGGGTGAGGGGATACGGTCGAGCTTACAAGAGGTCAAACAACATGAAGTGATTTCATAGATGTTTGGAATTGAGATGAGTGTTGGCACTAGGACAAAACATTTGGCCCATACATGTAATTTACCTAATAAGGAAACAAAACCAAGACAACAAAGAGGTTGATGAAAAATGTGTTTGGTTTAGGAAAATCATCCACACTCACCATTATATTTTCTGTGAGATTGTTTATTAGTTAACTTGAGCTGTCCAATTGCATTTCTAGTTGTTAGAGCACTTGTAAACAGAATATAAAGAATCTGAACTTTGATCCATAAAGGTAGCTACAGACAAGGGTTCATATATATTTGATTTAGTCTCTAAATCATAAGATAAATCTTCCATACCCCGTAAGAATTGTCAGTAGCACAAAGAGAAATAAGCAATGTTTTTGCATAAAATTGCTGACCTAATACAATTGCCTGTTGCATGCATAAATAGATAAAAGTTTATAGCACATTAATTAGTTCAAAATTTCAAATGATAGTTATGATAGCAACACAAGAAGTAGATTACATGGGAAGTTAGATATTTATCTTGTTTAGGAGTTGATATCGGCTCAGCCTTTATTTGATATATATATCATTCTACTTTATTTTATGCATCTCCAACAGAAGTTCAATGATCCCTTTTGGATAGCTAATCCTTGGGTTTGTTCAATAAAAAGTTGGTTTCAAAACATTCACTTAGGATTCTACACAAAGACATCTCTCCCTCTTTGTTCATACCCTAGGAAGCATGAACACGAACACAGGACACAGACACGGACACGAGACAAGGCAATTTTAGAAAATATAGGACACAAACACGGGAATGTGACCCATAACAGAGTTGATAGGAAAAGAAGGATCCATATAGCCGACACCAACATGGTTGGGATTATGGCTTAGGAGTTGATGATGATGATAGGACACAGACACGGCACTGGACATGACATCCACATACATATACATATATTAATATACGTGTTGAATGGTGTGAGGGAAAAACTCACTTGTGATGTTGTATTAGATGGCACACCCCTGTCATGTATTATAGGAGAAAGGGTGGAGACATTACAGACTTGGGAAACTCAAGGCAGGTTATATGAGCCGAGACACTTAAGCCCAATAACTAATTATCCTATTAACTAAATAGGCTAATAATACTTTCTAACACTCCCCCTCAAGCAGGAGCATGGATGATACCGATGTCCTAGATTGGACTTACAGGACTCGATTAGACAATAAAGATAAAATTGACACTCCCCATACAAAAAGTGTCACTCCCCTTAAACAATAATTCCTAACTAAAAACATATGATGGTGCCTATTTTGAGTTATGTTTTGTAGTCGAGCTTTGGAGGCCTTTTGAAGTGCTTTTGGAATAAAGAAAATGGAATCTAAACACCACAGCAAATCTCGCCACAATTACACTGGAGCAAACGATCAAAGTACCTCGACTACGCCGACTTCATTGGACAGGCATGTGAGTGGCATAGGTGCACAGTCATCCCACGTACACAACGTGAAGGCACAATGTCGATGTAACAATAGAGGATTCTTCAAATTGTCTGAGAAATGTAGCCAATTGGAATTAGCGCAGAAGACCACAGACGTGCATAACGTGGCACGAACACGAGTTGGATGAGGTGTTAATGGCTAGCATATTGATTCCATAAGTATGGCGCACGAACCTTGGGGGATTTACAGGAATGAAGGGCACTATCAAGGAAGAACCCAAGTAGATCAGCAGAAGAGCCATGTCAACTGATGCAACTCAAAGAAGACGTAACGGAAGTAGCTCGGTGAAGATAAATCTAGATGAATCCTTACAGCTACAAAATGCACATGCTAGAAATTAAAAAGCTTTTGATGTGAAGAACCAACCATCTGTCTCATGAGACTACAACAAGAATGATCAACTAAAACGTCATTAACACTAGAGGGGAAAAAGATGTCGGAGTTAGCAGGCGCAGCCAGCTTTTATCCTGACGTACAAAATGCATATGAACGCGAAAGGCTTGGTGTCAATCATATAGTTAAGATCCTTCAACGTCGTCTGAAAGCGGTGGCCAATTGGAATTCGCACAGATAGCCAAAACATGTAAAGCGATGCTTAGTGGGAATGACGCGCCACAAAGACATCGAAAGAGCAGATGTGCTAAAGAATAGGAAGCTCTATGAAGATAGCCTGGAATATGTCACTCGCATCTCTCTCATATGCTCTCTCTCATACTTTCCTCATACTCTCTCTCACCTCTATATCCCCCACATCAAATACGAAGAGAATGAGTAGGTGGTGCGGAAAAGAGGCATATGCCCCCCTACACGTAGAAAGAGACGTACAGTCGCACACATAATGGGCGAGACGCCAGGAAAGGAAAATGTAAAATGAGAGGTGTTGTATATAGATGAGAGAAAACGATAATCGGAATCTACATGCAAAATGACCTGATTATGAGATTCGGATAGAAAAAGTAAATGAATCTTTTTTTGACCCGAACATGAGATTTGTCCAGCCCTTAGGACTAGGTCAAATAAAGTAATAGGATCTGATTATCATTAGGTATTAGAGGTGAGAAATACCTTTAGAGAACGTCATAACTTGAACTGAAAGTAGATAGACAACTTTTGATGTCGTATGAAGGCTTGACACGGTTTGTAAACTTGTTGGTCGAAGATGACAGGCTTCCAACAACACACCATGTGGAGATTTTGACATGCCATGTAGGTTTGTCAGAAGGCAGTGTTTCAAAAAACAGTATGCGTTATGCGTGCTGAGAGGTCACCTTATAGAGTATGTGGTATACAGGAGTATATGCAGTTTTAGATTTTATTAATAATTAAGTACAATATATAAATTGTTCATACAATTGCATATTTCATCTATATAATACATATTTGGACCCTAAAACTTGAGATACATTCGAAAATAAAGTTTCAATCAATGTTTTAAATGTTAAGCGATAAGCGTGTGGATAGCACCTTGTAACTGGTTAAGCAGTAAGCGGGAGATTTTTTTAAAAAATAGATTTTAGTTTCCTATATAATTTTATATAAAATTACACACACATATATATATATATAAATACTATACTTTTTGGAACTTTTATATGTATCTAAACACTCTACCCAACAATACAAAACACCCAAATAGTTTATAAGATAGCTATAAGACAATAATTATAGCCATAACATAGTAAACAATAGACTTGACATGGATAAAATACCCTACATACATGATACAAAAAAAAAATTGCATCACATGTTTACATAACTAAGCAGTAATCAGTAGACTGATTATTGGATACCTTACTAACTTATTGTTATATGTGCATATCATCAATTAGTCATACATTACGGAAGTATATTTAATTAAATTATGCATTCTAAATTGGATAATAGTTACATGTAATTTACTTGTATAAATTACACTTTTCAGCAGTATCCTATTATCCCAACTTACATACAAAGTATGCATCTACATTATAACTAGGGCTTATCATAGGATATTTAATGTATATAAGTTTAAATATATTATAGTCAATCATACTTGGGACCATTTAGTTTACACAATGTTACAGGTGTACATCAGTATTTTAAAAAACGGACAAAAAGCGACCAAAAGTGGGAAAAAGGGCAAAAAGACGGAAAAAAGGGCAAAAAGTGGGAAAAAATGGGCAATTGTTTTCAAAACGATTAATCGGCAATTTTGACCAAATTTAAACGACCTGGGTGCTCGGCCGATTAATCGGCCGCTCAGGCCATTTTTCAATCACTGGTTTCAATGAAAACTAAAATATTATTTAGAATGCATTCCAGAATTATTTGAGCATAAACTTCAATGAAACATGCATGAAATGGTTTACACAAGTACATAATAATAAAGAATAACCATATCATACAAAAAGATGCACGCATGTCCTGGAGGTCTAAAACAACAAACACTAAATAAGCATGTGTCTCATGTACAAAACATACAACAAAATAGTACATTAAAAGAATATTATCAATTCAAATATAATCTAGTTTAGGTCAAGATAACAAATGTCCATCTAAAAATCGCCAAGTAATCGGCCTTATAAGCGGCTAAGTTTATGCGGATCGCTTATGTTGCACGTGTGGCATTTTTTTAAAACATTGTTCAAAGGTGTGAAACTGATTTCCATCAACACGTCGTGCTTGGAAATTTGACATGATGTGTAGGCGCAAAACAGACTTCTGCCAACACGTCGTGTTGAAATCTGACACAGCGTGTAACTTCAATATGAGAGAATCTATGCACCGTCAGAAAGTTTTCTGGACTGCGACACGCCATGTTGGTTGAGCAACATGCCATGTCGGTGACCGTTGATGCACGGTCTGGACGGGAATTGGCACCATCTAGGAGAACACAACCCCGGAAAGACGCGCTGGAGGGTGATGGGAATTTGCGCCATCATTTGTGACAATGGTACATGTGAATCTGAAACAGCACCAACCCTTAACTAAAGGACCAATCTAGATAGGGCTTAGCACCGTCTAGGGAAAGACGTCCACGAAAATAGTGGAGGCTTCTAGCATGACAATAGCCATAGGGGGTGATGGTGGCTCCCTTGCTAGACCACAAACAGATCTAGACAGGAATTAGCACCGTCTAGAACTAAGAGGATCAAAGGGAGAACTAGGTGGTTTCCTTGCTACTATGTCTTTCTTTCTTTGTTGCTTCGACGGCAAAGGAACTTGATAGGTTGACGAAGACGGTTTGGTCGACGGTACTTGATGATGGCTGGGATGAACATCGCATGCATATGACCGGGGAGACAACCTCAGGGAAGAGACGACAAACAGATCTGGATGGGAATTAGTGTCGTCCAGAGACTCGGAGAAGCGTAGATGGCCGAGAAGGATGGTGTCGGCTCATAAATTAAATGAACGGAGAAGAAGAAACGACCATGGAGGCCAACAGGACGCTTGACGAGTGGCCAGCCTAAGCAATGGAGAGATGGCGGCCGCCCGCAGGCGGATGTTCTCTTTTTGTTGCTCTCTCTAGGAGAGAGAGGCGGCGGAAGCGCGCACAGAGAGAGGAGAGGGAAGTGGAGTCGGCGGCTAGGGTTAAGTCCCCAAGGCACGCTCTGATACCATGTTGAAAGGTGTGAGGGAACATTCACTTGTGACATTGTATTAGATGGCACACCCCTGTCCTATGTATAGGAGAAAGGGTGGAGACATTACATACTTGGGACTCAAGGCAGGCTATATGGGCCGAGACACATAAGCCCATTAACTAATTATCCTATTAACTAAATAGGCTAATCATACTTCTAACAATACGCATAATACTATACATATATAACATAGAATTGATACAAATAGTATGCATCCCTCCAAAACTATTTAAGCCATAACAAGGCGACTTATAGACTTAAGAAGGAGGAAACCAAACCTAAAGTGTGGTTACGATGTGAATGAATACTTTATAATATGAAAAGTGACGAACCATCGGTATGTTTACATTATGAAATCAGGCATTATCGATGAATAACAATCATTCCATAATACATTTTCAATATGAAATCAAATAAGTGTAAACATAGAATGATGAATCA
This sequence comes from Alisma plantago-aquatica, assembly GCA_963693085.1. Lineage (NCBI taxonomy): Eukaryota > Viridiplantae > Streptophyta > Magnoliopsida > Alismatales > Alismataceae > Alisma > Alisma plantago-aquatica. The sequence continues at coordinate 1,008,363,380 of OY856409.1, forward strand.
TACTAAATTTGAGTGTAAAATTCCTAGAGTAGTTTGTATAAGAATGTATTATTATCTACATGATTGATATATTATAGTTAATTGCTAATCTAATAGGAGGGCAAAGTATTTATATTTCTTTCATTTAGGGAGTTAGCTTGGGCCATAGCATGTCCATAGTGTGTTCATGTCGTGTCTGCTCCATGGTGTAGTCCATGCCTAAAAATAAGTGGACACATGATCACAGCCGTGTCATGGCATGTTCATATCTGATATATGTCCAATACGGCACCAGCAGTCTCGGAGAAGTGTTTGTGCTTCCTAGCTAATAACTTCTCCATCAGACCCTTAAAGCTTTAAAAAAGATGACCACTGCATATAAACTTTTTAGACAAACTATTATAATATGTCGATCATGTATGGTATAAATGTCAAATGATAAAAGATTCCACTGACATCTTGATCCTTTTCACAACAGTTACATGGCATCAGCAGTGACTATCTCAGAAAAAAGGCACTACAAGTCCAGACTCAAAAGAAATTTATAAAACAATGAGTAACAAGAAACTTCATCTTTCCAACAATCCTTGACAAGTTGTAGTGCTGATTTTCCCTAGGTCCCTAACTGAACAATTTTTGTTGTGATATTATGTTTCCATGGTATTGCCTGTGAAATAGCTCAACCAAAAGACAGGCTAGTTGTTCCTCACTTTATTCAATGCCATGGTTGTTAAGGCGCACTCCTAGGCGGCCGCCTAGGCAGCAAGGCATCCAAGGGTTTGTCGCCTTGACCTATTTTTGTGGGTCCAGTTGTATATTTATGTAATTTAATGTTTAATGTGGCTATCCTAATATATATAATTAATATTGTTGTCTATGTATGTGCCAAATATCACTTTTAATTAGATCTAGTACTCCTAATACACATCTTTAGATTTTTCTTATTTTGCACCTTCATTGAGATTATATTCAACAGCTATGCTATGAAGGATAGTGATTATATTGTTTAATACTTGTAGCTATGACAATAAATATCTATTTACTTGTTGATCACTCTCTTACATTCTTTACAATAATTCTTTTCTTGTTCTTGACATTATTGTTAATGGTAATTTATCAGCATTGTAATTAGTTACCTTTTCATACAATAAAATATGGGGGATTGATCATAAATATGTATATGCCTACATATATAAGCATAAAATGTGTATATCAGGGGGCAATGCTCATAAAAATCATGACAAACATGTATATATACAGGAAAAATATGCATAAATTATCTTTTTAAAAGGCTGCCTAATCAACACCTAGGCGCGCCTAGGCATTAAGGTGCTTAGGTCCGCACCTAATCACCTTGCTGCCTCAACAACCATGTTAAATCCATAAAGTGCGGTAAAAGTTTAGCATTGTTAATATATATTCCTGTTTTATGTATTATGTTATTTATTTTTTTATTTCCATATTATATATGGACCTCTCTGTAAATGTTTCAGTTTTATATATATGAGAGTGCACACATTGTGCAACCCTACGCTTCCCAAAATTACTGACTTTGTCACATGGTACCAGAGCAGTAAGATCCAGCCGCTGCCCTCCCTCCCTTCCCTCTCTCTCCTTCCACCGCCCCCCCCCCCCCGCCGGCAGCCCGCCCGCCCCCCGCCCCCCGCCTCTCCCGCGCGGCCGCCCCTGTGAGCCGGCAGGGCCGCGGGCAGGGGGGGCCGCGAGCCCTTCTAGCCGTCGGGGGCCGGTGTGCCTCCTTGGTTGATCGCCGCCGGATCGTTGGCTTCGTGAAGACCCACAACTGTCCGGTGGCTTGAGGTTGTCCTAACGTAGACCGTTTTTTTCGGTTTTCTGTCTGCCTGCCCGTATAGGTCGTAGTGCCACCGGGTTCTCTGCTATGCTTCGGCGTCGTCTATATGTGAGCGGTTTTCACCCCGTAGATCTGTGTTTGCCTCTGCCTGCCTGACGGCGTAGTCCGTCTTCTTCCTGCTCGTGCCTACCTGTGCTTATCCGTCTGCGCTCCGGACACCACTGCTTGCTTGTGGTTGTTGCTCTCATGGCATCCTCGGGAGATGACTTTCGCCGTCAAGTTATGACTGTGAAACTTGACGGGCGAAATTACCAGCATTGGGTATGCTCCATGGTGATTTATGCCAAATCCCAGGGAAAGTACTCGCACCTGATCCGTGTCGGCCCGGCACAACCTGTAGAGGACGTTGATTCCAAAGATGTGAAAGCGTATGATGACTGGGTTCGGGATGACTCGACGGTGATGACATGGATTCTCAACAGCAGCATTGAGAAGATCAGTGTCACCCTGCTTCACCTACCTACGGCGAAACAGATGTGGGATCAGCTCGCCGGCACATACTCGCATAGCCAGAACCCCAAGAAGGTCTTTGACATCACCAAGCAGCTAGGACGTCTACACTTCACGGGGTCTGATATTGCAGACTACTTCTCTACCTTTACTGGACTGTGGGGGGAGCTGGAGTCCTACCACCCACTGTCCACTGATTTGGCCACTATGCAGCATCAGAGAGCAGAGCTACAGTTGGTTCAGTTTTTATGTGGACTGCCAGAGTCCTATGCTGGTGTCATTGACTAGATTTTAGCGAGTGATCCGCTCCCTACTCTGCAAGTGCCTACCAGCGTCTACCCTCGTCGACTCCGACACTACCTTCGGAGACTGGAGACTCCACTGCCCTTGCAGCTTGGTCTAGCCGTGGTCGCGGTCGTGGTCGTGGTCGTTCTGCTGACAGTCGTCCTCCACTGGGTGTAGGACGAGGACGTGCCTCTTCTGGTCGTGGAGCCCCTTCTGCTGCTCCACCTGCTGCTACGCGTCCTCCGCAGGGCCAGCGCATCTGTACTTTCTGTGGCCGGTCCAACCATATCGAAGAAAAATGTTGGGAGAAATATGGTAAACCGGCATGGGCCAACGCAGCTGCTGACTCTTCTACCACTGCACAGGAGGGAGCCACTCAGCCTACTGAGTCTGACTCTTCAGGTGTGACTGCGGATTACATCTGTGCTGAGGTGAAGCGCCTACTACTTGAGTGGGTTGGCTCGTCGTCTACTACTTCGACTAGTGGAGCTCATGCTGCCCCTTATTCTGGTTATGACACTGCCTTCCTAAGTACCTCTTCTTCTACTCCTGGTAATACTAAATGGATCATAGACTCCGGTGCTTCTTCGCATATTTCTAGAAATCGATCTTTATTTAAAAAATTATCTAAACCTGCTCGTCCTTCATCTCTTATGCTTGCTGATGGTTCCAAGTCTACGGTATCTGGAGTAGGGGATATTATTTCTGAGTTTCTGCTGAAATCTGCCTTATATGTACCTCGATTCCCTCTGAATCTGTTATCTGTCAGCAAGATATTGATAAGTCTACAGTGTAGCCTAACATTTATTCCTGGTTCATGTGTTTTTCAGGACCTTCGCACGAGGATGAAGATTGGTGGGGGGTATGAAGGTGTTGATGGACTATACTACCTTGATCATTTTCCGAAAGCAGTGAAAGTGGTTGTGGCCTCTGCACTATCTACATCTGTTTCTGCATTACAGTGGCACTACCGGCTGGGACATCCATCATCTAAAAAGCTTCGTCATTTAGTTTCTGATATTGACACTTGTAGCCTTCAGTGCGAGTCATGTCAGCTAGGAAAGCAGACTAGAGTTGTTTATCCTAGACGCAGTCATATTAGCAGTAAAAACATTTTTGATTTAGTGCATTCTGATGTATGGGGTCCTTGTCATGTGCCGAGTTTATCTGGTCACAAGTACTTTATTCTGTTTATTGATGATTTTTCTAGGACTACTTGGTTGTTTATGATAAAAAGTAGGTCCGAAGTTATGTCTACTATCAAATTCTTTTTTGCTGAGGTGAAAACACAATATGGTGCCTATAAAAAAATTTCGTACTGACAATGCACTTGAGTTTGTTAAAAAAGATGTGGATGTTTTTTTGCAAATCTGTTGGTATGTTACATCAGACTTCATGTGCTTATACACCTCAACGAAAGGGTGTGGATGAGCGTAAAAATAGACATGTGTTAGAAGTTGCCAGGACTATTATGATGCATACTCATGTTCCTCGCTCGTTTTGGCCTGAGGCTATCTTGACTGCTTGTTTTCTGATAAATAGAATGCCATCATTTGTGATTGGAAACAAAATACCTATTCAGGTTCTTCAACCAGATATTCAGTTATGTATTGTGCCTCCTCGGATTTTTGGATGTACTTGCTTTGTAAGGTTGCTTGGACCAGCTTCTGACAAACTTTCTCCTCGTGCTGAGAAGTGCATTTTTCTGGGGTATTCTCGCACCCAAAAGGGATACAGATGTTATAGCCCCACTGCCAGAAAATGGTTTACTAGTAGTGATGTAATTTTTGAGGATACACCTTACTATTCTACTCGAGGAGAAAGTTTACAGTCTGACCTTATTGCCCCTCCTCTGCCAGTTACTACTGATTGTGTGCCTGATATTACTGATATTGTGACTACTGAGCATACCACTCCTATTATTGCTTATCAACGCAGGAATAGAGCACCTCCTACACAAGAACCCCCCCAGGAAAACCAATCTTCACCTCCAGAAGGTTCTGCTACACCTGAGGTAACTTCTGACCTTGACATACCCATCGCTCTTAGAAAGGGTACTCGTTCCTGCACATCTCATAGTATTGCTCAGTTTGTTTCCACTGATCATCTGAATGTCCATTCTAGCAATTTTGTATATGTCTTATCTGTTGTGGTTGTTCCAAAGAATGTTCAGGATGCCTTAAAGAGTACTACTTGGATGTCTGCTATGAAAGAGGAGATGTTGGCTCTAGCTGAAAGAGATACTTGGGAGTTGGTGAATCCACCCCCTCAGTGTAAGCCTGTAGGCTGCAAATAGGCATATCATGTGAAATAGCAACCTGATGGCACTGTTGACAGGCTGAAGGCACGGTTAGTGGCTAAAGGCTACACACAAACCTATGGTATTGACTACTTCGAGACCTTCTCTCATGTTGCTCGTCTTAACTCTGTCAGAATTCTTCTTTCTGTTGCTGTTAATCTTGACTGGCCACTGTTGCAGCTAGATGTGAAAAATGTCTTCTTGTATGGTGATTTACAAGAAGAGGTCTATATGGAGCAACCTCCTGGGTTTGTTGCTCAGGGGGAGTCTCAAAAGTTTGCAGGTTAAAAAAGTCTATTTATGGACTCAAGCAGAGTCCCCGTGCCTGGTTTGACAAATTGAGCAAAATTATGATTGAATTTGGGTTTCTGAGGTCTCAGGTGGACCATTCTGTTTTTACCAAGAAGACTTCAGTTGGTATTATTATTCTGATTGTCTATGTTGATGACATTATTATATCTGGCAGTGATTCTCTTGGTATTCAGGCTACTAAAGCTCATCTAGGCAAGCACTTCGCTACCAAAGATTTGGGCAAGCTTCGGTATTTTCTGGGCATAGAGGTCTCTAGAAACTCTAATGCTCTTGTATTGTCTCAGAGAAAATGTCTTAGATATACTGCAGGAGACTGGTATGCTTGGAGCGAGACCTGCTGATACTCCTCTAGATCCCAATGTGAATTGGGATGATGATTCTTCTCCATTTTTTGCTGATAATAAAAAGTACAGGAGGCTGATTGGTAAGCTCATTTACTTGACTGTTACTAGAGCTGATATTTCTACTGCAGTGGGCCTTCTTAGCAGGTACCTTGATAAACCCAGACAGTTCCACTGGGATGCGCTATGTCATATTCTGAGATATTTGAAGAAGTTTCCTGGCAAGGGACTTCACTACAGAAAGAATGGACACTGTTCTCTTGAAGGGTACTCTGATTCTGATTATGCAGGAAGCAAAGCTAATAGAAAATCTACTTCTGGGTATTGTACTTATGTTGGAGGCAATCTTGTTACCTGGAGGAGTAAAAAACAAAATGTTGTGGCCAGGTCTAGTGTTGAAGCTGAATACAGGGCCATGGCCCATACTGCCTGTGAATTATTGTGGGTGCACTCTCTGTTAAAAGAGTTTGGGATTGACTCTTCTTCTGCTATACCCATGCATTGTGACAATAAAGCTACTATCTTCATTGCTAATAATCCTGTCTATCATGAGTGCACCAAACACATTGAAGTCGACTGTCATTTTATTCGGAAATCCATTCTTACTGGCAAGATATGCACTCCTTTCACGCGTTCTGAAGACCAAGTTGCTGATATCTTCACCAAGTTGCTGGCGAAGAAGCAATTCTGCACATTGATGGACAAGTTGGGCATGATTGATATCTATGCTCCAACTTGAGGGGGAGTGTTAATATATATTCTTGTTTTATGTATCCTGTTATTTATTTTGTTATTTCCATATTATATATGGACCTCTCTGTAAATGTTTCAGTTTTATATATATGAGGGTGCACACATTGTGCAACCCTACGCTTCCCAAAATTACTGACTTTGTCACAAGCATTTATATAAAAAATGATGAAATATCATCAAAATCATATTTCCATTAATTGATTTTTGCTTTGTCCCAAGGAATGAAGTTTCCACGAAATTGGCAAAATTTCGCTCGAAATTTCGATTTCGACGCCGTCTGCTACGAAATCATGAGATTGTACCGCCATGTCAAAATCTGCGAAATTTTTTGCCCAATTTTCAAATTTTTCTAGGAAACGGTAAAGTTCACTTATCTCCCACATCAAGGACCCCCCCACCTACATCCATATCAAATTTTATTGCATAAAATGATGCATTTAGGCGTAGAGATCACGCCTGTAAAATTTCATAAATTAATTCGTTCATTTTGGCATCAAAATGGGCACGGTTGCATCTATCAAAAATTTTGTCGAAATTTCAAAAAAAATTGGTTTCCATGTTGTCGAAACGGCATCGAAATCGGATACCTCGTTCCTTGCTTTGTCCTAATTGTTAGTTTGACATTCGTGGAATGAATAAGGGAAGATAACCCCGGAGTGAAGGAGGCACCGAACTACCACTGCAATCACTTGAAGAGACTGGGGGGGGGCTATCCATAGTCACAATATACTCCCTTTTTTAAAAAAAAAAACGCGTTTAAAACGTGTCTTATTCACCTTTCGTATATGACGGCTGTTTTAAACTCCAAACCGAATAATACGTTTTAAACGCCTTTAATTTGCGTTTTATTCGCATATTGCGTTTTAAACGCGTTCAATACATTTTTTGCATTTTATACAGTTTTGTACTTTTGCTTCACATTTGTTTTTTCCATGTCATTTTTTACTTGTAGCAAGGTTCCACTAAACCGTCCAACCTTCCTCCTCTAATCCCCAGACACACACATTGAGCCAGGAATAACCCTCGACATTCTACATGTACACTCCATCTTCCTCCTCCATTCTCCCCCCTTCTTCCTGATTTATGCCTGCTGCTTTTTGCTCCCTCTTCTTCCCCTTCTTCCAATATTAGGGTAATCAGTTTGATGTTTAGTCATTTTAAATCATTATATGTGTGGATGTATACATATGTTTATGTATATGTACATATATATATAATCCGTCTTTTTTGCCGATTTTTTTCCGAATAGTTGACCGAACTTTTACCGTACGTTGACCAATTTTTATCAGAATTTTTCGCATAATTCCCAATTTCCGAATTTTTCAACTTGGCCGTGCGTATCCCGAATACCAAATTTGTGACTATGGGCATATCTCCCCGGGGAGAGGGTGGGAATAGATTTTAGGCAGGAACATCATTAGTGTAACAAAAAATGGTCTGTTTTACATGGAGCCCGTAAGAACTTCTTTAATCAAGGATATTAAGAGTTTTTTATTACAGTTTGCATCTGCCGTTTCTTACTGCAGTACCACAAATGAATGACAATTCTCAAGGTTTGATCAATGATATTAGCCCCTAGATGTAAAATGCTACCGGAACAAATTAAAGCCAAAAGCTCCTAGCTACATTATGCATCCTAGATCATGTGAAAAAGATTCGTCAGTCAAGAATAAACTGGACGAGAAATTTAAATTAGAGTATAGAACATAACAAAAAAAAATGCTTTTGCTGATTGTAAATTCGTACTACAAAGAAGCTGAGTAAAAGGACAGAAGACCAATTTCAAGATCATGAATACCTCTGGTTCATGCCACTTCTCTTGAGAAACATCAGAAGGAACCTGGATACAATAATCACAATTATACAGAGAAATTTCATAATGCAGTTCAAGAATTAGTGAACTTACCATTGGGGTTCTAAACAAGATTTCAGCATTACATGCTCAGATTATCACGAGATCAGAACTAAAATGTGGTGTATTAATAGATGTCGCCAATCAGTCAGAATCATATGAAGAAGAGAGAATCTGAGACGGAGAAGTTTTTTATAGAACATTTTTCAAGTTAATGATCAGACAAACGGTCACTATGTAAAACCGATACAAAACATGTTTAAAAATTAACCAACACAAAGATGAAAATGAAAAGTATTATACTGAATTTTCAGCTTTTCCATAGCATTAATTACTGCTACAAGATTTGGTTGTCTATGTTGCAACGCTAGAGGAGAACGAAGAGGATATCTTGCTTCATAACACCTCAGCGAGAATCTGGACCAGACAGCGGAAGGGTAAAAAAAAATGTTTCTGCAGCCAACCCCGACATAGCCGGATTGAGGTGTAGACGGCGATGATAATGATATGCTGCATTGCATTTTGGTATTCAATGTTCTTTTCCTAGAGAACTACCTCATAAACAGATTTTAATAATAAATGAGACGAGTAGATTACGTGAAAAGTAGGATTATTGAAATAATTCAGGGTTCTCAGTTCTCACAAGGATTGTATCCACCAGTCAAAGTATACCAGATGTATCAGAAGATATTCTAACTACAGAGCTTCTCATATCACTCAACTTTGTAGAAGATGATATTATTATTACACTTAGATAAAGCCCAACCCTATCACCCCCAGCCCTTTGATTATATAGCTATACATCTATGACAAGACATGGGGATTACACAGTAGCACCATTTATCAAATGGAAAAGAGTTCTCAACTACATGCTATATCATGAAATACGAAAAACACCAACAAACCTCCATCCGACTCATTGGTCTTCTCATACGCACTTGATGAATGGCATGTTCTGTACTGCATGATTGTGGAACTGCAGCTAAAACAATTATATATCACGAGGTGCAATATGATTGCAGTATTAAAAAAGGGGGATAGAAAGACAAAAAAGTGATGTTTAATATTGCTAAAAAGTCATGGCAATTCTACCATTTAAGTGATCGATATCATGTGAAGCTGCCCAAGCACCCTACACATAAAACTGTCTATCAGGATAAGTATAGATGGACTAGTTCTGTTACAGAAACTATGTATGAAATAATCAGAAACAATGTGTTAACCTCATCAACATAGCGTTGCAACGAGTCATGGCAGTTCTCATTGGGAGCATCAGGAGGAGGATTCAAGACATTGTGGAAAAAAATAGTTATCGAGTCAAAGTAAAACTTTGGACGGAAAGAGTTGTGATCTCCTTCAAATTTGATAATATTTTTGTCCCCCTGCATGTTCAAGTCAACATATCAATGAGACATAACATTTTCAGTGACATTTCTAAAAGTGTTTTAGATGAAAAATCCGACACTGCATACCTTTAGGCTATGTTTGGTACATGGTGAAAAACAGATAGAGGAGGGGAAGGGGAAACTACTAAAAAAATTTGTTCGGCAACGTTTGAACAGGGAAAGGGATAGGGGTAGGGAGATACTAAATAGATGTTTGCTACATGGGTATGGGAACAGGGTGAGGGAATTATTTTTATAAAAACACCTCATACAAGTATAAATGCAATTATTTTAAATTGTAGACAAACTCAAAGGGAAAAAATTGACATAAACAACCAAACCATTCTCTCATCACATTTTATTATGAGTACAAAATATTGAATTATAATAACATATAAAGGAGAATCTTTAATGTTAAAATCAGTGATTTAAAAAGCGGGTGAAGAGGCCGCTTAAGCGGTCAAGCCTATGTCCCGTTGTAATTTTAGCTGAAGTGGCCTTTGAAGCGTTTTGGACTGAAGCGGCCGCTTTTTCCCGCTTCAGGCCGCTTTTTCAGCCCCGCTTAAGCGACCGCTTCAGGGCGCTTCACGACGAATATTGCTGGAGTGGCCTAATCACTCGCCAAATCTATAGAAAAATGAAAGCACTACTTTTGGGAGATGTGATGCTCCAGTTGTTGTATCTCAAAAGGTGTAAGAAAGTTTAGTAATTAGCATTTATCTTTACTTTGTTACTGCTGTTTGTACACTCTGTACAGCTAGACTAGTACTTTGTACTTTCAAGTTTGTTTATGATATTATCATGTATATTTAATGTTGTTTATTACCGCTGATACTCTAATAGTCTGACATTTAGTATACTTGTACAAAACCTTTGCACAACCATCTGTGGACTGTAACAAAATGATGTCGTAAAATATTGTTATATTGTCAATTATGTACTTAGTGCAGTAACTTATTGTTCTTTATGATTTACTATGTATGATATTGGCATGTATGTTTAATGTAGTTTATTACCACTGACAAATTAATAGTCAGCCATTTTGTATAATTGTAAAAAAACTTTGCACAACCATCTATAGACTATAACAAAATAAGGTAGTAAAATTTTTTATATTGTTTATTATATACTAAGTCTAGTAGTTTATTGCTCTTTAGGATTTACTGAGTAATATCGAATTATCTTGATTCTACTATATATTGTCATGCATTTCTCTTTATTACTATTTAAATGTGCATCTATCTATATTATGTTGAAGACTACCTTACTCAGTCAACAATATTTGTACAGAGTACTAGTATTTAACTACTACTACCGCCAAATTTTTTTACTAAATGATAATTTCTAAGCCCAATTGTTGAAACAATATTAAGTACATAGTACTAGTATGATACTTGATTGTTGAGCGAGGACTATGCGGTTTTATGATGTTTGAGTATTTTTAGCTTGTAACAATTTATTTTTGTAAATAGGACCCTTTTTCATATGTAAAAGTCATTCTAATGTAATGAAATATCATTTCGATGCTTGATTAATGATATGTTAGCAGTACGACGGTCACTAAAAGTATTCTACATTTTTTAAAACAATGCAGACCGCTTTTTCAAAAAGCGCCCGCTTTGGTCCGCTTTCCGCTCTCCGCTTCAAAAGGGTCAATCCGCACATTCCCGCTTCGCGCTTTCCAAAACCTAGGTTAAAATTCCCAACAATCATTGGAAACAAAACCTCCATTTAAAACAAATCTTTAGTATCTTGACAATATTCGTAACCGAGGAAAATATTAAGTGTAGATTCAGTTTGTTGTCTAAGATGAGACACCCCAATGGTTATCCTTGGTTTGTTACCAAGAGGTCTTAGGTTCAAGCCCCAGCGACAGCATGAATAGATTTGGTTCATTAAACATTAATACAAAAACGTGTCACTACTTGGATAGAACTAATTTGCCAGGAAACTTTTTCTGGAGGGTGAGGGGGGATTTGGCTGGTATTCACATAGGCCCTGTTTGGTAGGGTGTAAATTGGTTTCAATGAGTTCAAAAGTAGTGTTTTTGTCCTTAATTTTGTTTGGTATGGAAAGATACAGTTGCGATTCATTGTTTTGTAGATCCATTGGACTGCACAGTTGGGCAGCAAATCCTGGAAATTGTACCGCAACAAAATCTCGTGTGGTCGGGTGCAGTTGAGGAATGGTAGTGCGGCGGGTCCACTTGCAGCGTTCTCTCTCTCTCTCTCTCTCTCTCTCATGACCAAGGCGAGCGAAACGAACGAGCCGCCGAACGCAAAGCTGTTCCTGATAACTTAAATCTTTTTTTACAATGACCACTTGTAGCTGATACGTGGACAGACAACTTTATATAAAATGTACGACCATTCACCATTTCACCACGTATTGAAAAAATAGTTGTCAACATAGTGATATTGATTACATATCTTCCACAAATTATTTTGGTTCTAGATCTTACCAAACAAAACAATTAAAATTTAATGAGTTTCAGTGACACCTAACCAAGTAAAACTAATGTTGTTTAAAGCATATACATTTGTCTTCATGTTTTTAAACACAACATTGTTCACTCCTATTACACCCTACCAAACAGGCCCCTAATGAACCAATTTTTTATATCTTTACAATATTTTTGATAGAGGAAAATATAACAATATAGAGTTTATTTATTGCTCAAGTTTATATAGAAAATGCCACTACTTAGATAGAAACATTTTGGTGGGAAACTTTGTCATGGAGGGAAAAAGTTCTGTTGAGAAATTATTCAGTTAGAAGTAACTAATTCTTTGGTAATAAATTAGTTCTTGAAGGGGGGAAAATTCGAGCAAAATCACTTATTTAAAGGGAAACAAAAGTTTAGGTAGGAATCAAATTTTTGACAGGAAATTTTTAGTTGAGGAAATAAAATCACAACATAAGATTTATTCGGAGGCATAGTCAATTTTTTAATTATTCGTGTAAAATTCACACATTTTTTGGTGTGACGAATACTACGCCCGAACTTCACAAGCATCACATACTCCCATGAATTATTCACGTAATTTTACGAATTATCCCTGAATTACACGAGTTGTTCCCGAATTTCCGGAACAATTCTTTTATAAAATAAGAACGTGTTATATGATTCGGCTTTTGGAAGAGAATCAATAAGCAAACAATCTATGTGCATATATATAATTACTGATCAATGTCTTTATCATATGTATACATGGGCAACGTATTGCACGAGTTTATCCATTTTTTTTCCCGATTGTTTGACCAAACTTTTATGGAATCTTTTTTCAAATTTTATCCAAATTTTCTGCATAATAACTAAATGTTGATTTTTTCAATCTCGTGAAAGATTCTCGAATCTGGAACTTGTGACTATGTTCGGACGGAAGTTCTTTGGAGACATAGTCAGAAAATTCTCAAAATGTATTAATTATTCGTGTAAAATTCAAGGATGTCCGAATGTTGGTCTGAACTTTGCAATAATCCCATATAATTCCACAAATTATTCACGCATTTTACGAATCATCCATGTTAGAAAATAGAAGCTATTCATGTAGTCTTTTCTTATTTATTTTCTTTATTGGATCTATTATGTAAATGTTCTCTTCCTACATAATAAAAGCTCACCCGCTACGGCAGGGCATCGCTTTGGCCCAATACCTTCGCATCGTATCAAAGCATGCCCTGGTTTATCTTTCCTTATTTTATAGAGAGGAGGAAAACAGCCTCCTCCCTATTTTTTTTCTTCTTCACATATTCTCAGTAGGTGGATGTGTACCTAAGCTTCTAGGGGTTATTGATGGGTCAGATTCCCATCACTTATCGATACAAGTGACGGTGCTAATGCATGTCACCCCTCGGTTCGTCTTCCCAAGGTAATTTTTTCCCCCCGGTGCATCTTCCTGGTTATCTTTCCCTTTGAGGGTGTCAATTCCCGTCTAGAACTACAACAAAATCATCTGACACATCATGTCGTTCGGCTCACACAGTATGTCGGCAAAAATCCATTTCATGCCTTTAACATTCTACACGGCGTGTTGGTTTCCCACACGGCGTGTCAACGGAAGTTTGTTCATGCCTCCGACATCTTACACGGCGTGTCTTATAACCTACACGTCGTGTCAAATTTTTACACGGTGCGTTGCCAACAGTTTGTCTCAATGTCTATTGTTACAATCATTCTAATACGATCTTGCTATGGGAGATGGAAAGCCAGTGACATTTGCTACAATAGTCTATAATGATCAATTACAATTAACTTCTGTGAAGCTCCCCTCACAAAATTACTTTTTCTAGATGAATGCAATCTATACAATTCATGAATCTGGCAGGAGCATAGATATTACTAGAGGAATCTGGCACCGAGCAGTCATGATGTCCCTCCGCATATCACCTGCAACGGCTGGACTAGAAGGTGGAGGAGATCCGGCGCTACCTAGTTGATGTAACAACGTACAACCAGAATGAGACATCATCACATAGGATGATGGCGTAGAGACTCTCAGGCTGATCACTTCAGATGGATTAGACGAGGAGTTCCCAGTCACTCTTCTCTCTGTTCCTTGGGCTTACGAAAGTGGTTGTGTGTTGAAGCAGACCAGAGACGGTCGTGTACTATGGGTGGATGAGAAGATGAAGAGGAGAGGACCTGTTCGGAGCTTCCATACACTTAACTTCATGATGAGAAGGAGGCACCAACTTAGGCTCGTTTCTCTCTGTAGAGAAGCACACGACTGGGGCAGCATCATGCCTAGATCAGAGCTTCACCCATCTTTTCTAGCCGACATCAGGGCATGTAGCCCAACCATCGCTCGCCGATCTCGATCAAAAAAGCAATGACGTCGAGCCGTCGAGGTTCTGTTCCACGGCGGCACCCTGCTCTGCAGAAATAGGAGGAACTGGAGAGATTGCAAGGAAGCGAGAGAGAGATCGAATCGAACTGTGAAACCCGAGCGGAGGACCAAGCTTCAGACCTCGCGACAGGACCCTTCCTTTTGGCGAGCGCTCGCGCTCACAGGGACCGCAGAAGAACAGACCGAAGTCGGGAGGCGTGGACTCACGAGACGAAGGAGGCGAGGGTCGACCGGGTTGGCTGGACTCCACCCTAATCGGATCGCCAGCAAGATCCATTTCGCCTGGCCCAGCAAGGATCTGCAAGTCGCCACACCCTTCTCTTCAAAAGGGAACATAAGGGGAGAGGAGGGATTGCTAGCTTGGAGTGGGCTCGATTGCATGGCCTGATCAAGAGGGACGACTCAGTGATGAGTAGGCATGGTTTGACTCTGAAAAGGATAGTGTGAATGCATCTATTGTGACTTCGTGGCCACACGATAGACCATAAAGCCAATTTAGATATAGTTTGTTAGTTTCCAGAAAATGTGATTACATAGCAATTTTTATAAAATTCTTGGAATCTCGGAAGGGTGTAGAACAATTTGGAATGTTATATTAGTGTTATAAGCATTAACTCTGAAGGATAATTCTGAAAAAGGTGCTCATTTCATGTATATGGTCAAAACTTATGACTTATGAGAGAATATCCACAACTCCTAGATCTTGTTTGTAATTCATATGATGTCATAATAATGATCATGCACAAAATATTAGAATTTGCTTTATATAGCTAATTAGGGATTGAAACTCTAAATTATTTGTAATACTATTGTTAATAATCAAGACATGTTGGGACTTGGATTTATATATCAATCTCATATCAGTTTTTGGGAACTAATACGGAATTCTAAGATCAGTGTGACACATAATCATGACATCATGAAGATGGCTCAGCGAACATTATGGGGTACCCTAATTAATTAATTGATGATTTACTTGAAAACTAGGGATCATGGATATATGATGGCTTTGAGATCTAATATCCACTAATGAACCCTCATCTAGAATTCAACTTATTAGTTAATTAAGTTATTTGAGTCTAATTGTATATGGACGCAAGTGCGTCTTGGCCCATTAGGGTTTAGTCTAAAGCATGTACACTTTCCCCTTCTCCTATCTAAAGGAGGGGGATTCCTCTTATCAATATATTGATTAGCCTTCTTTTACTTTATCACATGGTATCAGAGCAGTGATCCAACCCTAATCTTAGAGGAGACCGATTTTCTTCCGACTGTTGTCATCCTTTTTGGCTTGGCCTCCCGTCGGGCATCTATCCATCCGCCCTCTTTCCTCCTTTCTTTGCCATATACAGCCATCCACCTACTTCTTTGCTTGTTTCTTCCTCAGTTGCATTATATTCATCAGATCTCCCAGAGCAAGAAAAAAAATCCGCTGCTATTACAACCCCACGCTGCAATAAATCTTCCCTGATAAACAGCCCTGCATTTTCTTGCCGCAAAGCAACATCTCTGTGTAAACTTCACGTAGTCGGTTCCATATTTTTTTGTCACTTACTACTTTGCTTCCTCCAACCTTGCGGATTTAGCCTATCACGGCCTATTGACTGCCTTTTCATAAGCCCGACGTCAATCCCTTTGGCTGCTACGGAGGACGTGTTTGTGTCATCGCCACCGCCACAGAAACTGCCGTCCAGTTGTTGTGGATCCTGAGGCGTCGTACCCAGCATGAACACCGCCTTGTAAAGGGCACTCGTTGGCCAGATAAGAAGCCAACGCATATTGATCCACAATCGTTCTAGTGGATTGTGCCCCACTCTTTAAAGTGTGATGATTCAATTGTGGTAGCATCAACAGTAGCTGATTAACGTGTCCCCGGTAGTCGCTAAACTCCCTTTACCACAAAACAAACCACCCTCTCCCAAAATTGCCAGAGTTGCGGTGGACTACCCAACGCCCTCAACATGATGGTGGTACACCACCTCTTGTTTCAGCATACTGAACACAGAGACAAGGTTGGTGTTGTCCATCTACTCTCAACGCTTGTCTCTTCCCCTACTATTGCATCTCTCCTTCAGCGGCCTACCAGGATCTAAGTTCCACTTATTCAGTCCATGGATCAAGAGTATTATCGACCTAAGCACGGATCCATAGAGTAAAGCAAAGAAATACAACATTGGCAATGTTCTCCGAAGAATACTGCAAGTTATACTTTTCTTGTAACTCGCTAGTGCTAATTTAGATGAATTTTATCTGTCATAGTATTAAACTCTATTAAGATTTCTGCTTGATTTCTCTTCAAAAATTTTGTAGACCTTTTTCCGGGGGCTCTGCCTATGAGCCCCTGCAAAGGGCGGCCTCCCCTCAACTCCTGCACGTTGAGGGGCAGCGGGACCCCCTAATTGAGGGTCGCGCCCCCCAAACCCCCCGGTAGTGCTACGACTTATTCATCTGAAATGTTTCTTCATAATTGTCCACCCAAACCACTCTTGGTTCTTCCGTGGTTGGTGTGAGGGGAAGAAATAGAGGAGAAATTAGATGGAGTGGAAGATCATATTCTGTTGCCCTATATTTTTTGAGTTTTTCAGCACTTCTTGAAGAATTTGTGGACTTCTACTATTGAGGCTTACTACTATATGCTCTTGGAGAGCTTACTATCTGGTGCTTCAGATCTACTGCTTGCTTTTTCAAGTTGATGGTTTTCGATCAGGTTACGTCGACTCTACTGTCTACTTTTTTTCTGTGCATTATTTGCATGCTGACATTGTCTGTTCCTTGCGCACGTTGACTTTCTATGTTTGTGCCAACACTCTCTGGCTTGTCCATGCCATGTGCATGTTGACTCTTTACTTGTCCGTGCTTTCGTTGCACGTTGACTACTACTATGACTGTAAACCAACACTCTCTGGAGTCTGGACTTTTCAGCTGCGAGCCAGCACTCTCTGGCTTGTTTGTGCTTTGCGCATGTTGACTCTCTAGTTGTCCATGCTTTGTGTGCGTGTTGACTTTCTGATACTGTGATCCAGCACTCTCTGGTTCATTCATGCCATGTTTGTACGTTGACTATTGTTGTTGTGACTCAGCATTCTCTGGGTTGTGAAGTTAGCGATCATGATGCTTTGTTACTTCACTCCAGATAACACCAATATGATCGAGAAGTCGTTTATTTATATTATTGAGTGTCTTTGTAATATGGGCCCAAGTATGCTTCCCTGTTCTCCTATATATAAAGAGTAGGGTTTTCTCTTCTTAATAATAACAATTATCCGTCTTTTATTATTTGACATGATATACGTGCAGCGACCCTGAGCCGCCGTACGTGAGAGAGAGAAACGAAAGGGAGATGTAGCCAACTGGTGGCCATCCTTCTTCCTTGTGGTTCGACTGCCCGCAGGCTGTTCTATGGTCACCGTAGCTCTGTCTTCTCCAATGTTTTATGTTGCTCCTATCTCTCCGCCGCCTGCTGCTCCCCTACCAGCTACCACAGCTAGTCCCTTCCCTCCTACTCCACCACCTATCGTTGCCTGCCCCTTCGTCAACTGTCGTCGCTCCTACTGCTACCCAAGCCCCGCAGCCCCCTGCCACTCCTAGTTGAGCCGCTGTCGGCTCCTTGCTGCAGCCACCGCTAGCTCATTGTTGTTACCCCTGTGATCTCCGCCTGAAGCCGCAACCACATGATTTCTGCTGCCACCGACCTGTGTTGTCTTGCCGTCGTCGCTACCATAAGTTGCCATCTCTCCTACTCCCTGTCACCACCAGCCTGCCTACCGCAAAGCCCTCTAATACTACCACCTACAGCCCGTCACCACCGCCATAACTGTTGCCCTGTTGTTTAGTCCTACCGCCCCACCCAACTGCAGCTAACCACATCTTTTCACCGCAACCAAACAGCCCCACATACATGCTTATCCCCCCTCAATATTTTACTGCCCCCCATATACACTATGCCTATTGCTATTCAGATCCTTAATCGGATCTAATTTTTGACCTAATCAGATTTCGGGTCAGATAAAGATCAATTTATTTTCCTTACCGGATCTACCTAATCAGGTCATTTTGCACCTTGACTTGAGTTATCGGTTATCCTCCATATATCTACCCAAAAATTTTACCTCTATCACTTTTTCTGACTTTCCACCCCAACCACTCCCTTTTGACTCCTTTCGTGCTTGGTGTGAGGGGGAGAATAGGAGGAAGAGAAGATGAGTAGAGGAGAGAGATGAGAAGGAAAGAAGAGGAAGTTTATATCTGCTGTCATTACTACATGCTTCTTGAAGAGACTGGTTTCTGGAGATCTATTTCTACTGCCTACTTGTTTGTGTTAAGGGTCTTCTATCCGGCTACGTCCACTATACTGTTGTGAGCCAGCACTCTCTAGTTTGTTCGTGCTTTGTTTGAACGTTGACATTGTTCATGCTTTGCGCATGTTGACCTTTTTACTTGTCCATGCCTTGTTTGCACGTTGACTTTCTGTTTCTGTGTACCAGCACTCTCTAGCTCGTCTGTGCTTTGTTTCGCACGTTGACATTATCATACTTTATTTGTACATCGACTACTACTGTTGTTGTGACCCAGCACTCTTTGGACTGCAACCTTAGCGACTGTGATGAAGACCATAAAGCAATGTTGTTCTTTGCTTATTTACCCTTCGGACGATCATGAAGCTTTTGCAACTCTGACCTGCTTGCTTGGAGTATCTACTTGAGGGGGTAATGGCGATCCTAATGAATAAAATCTAAGACTAATTATCTAGATTTAAACTAATCTAAAAAAATAATCAAAAGGAATAATAATAACCAAAAGATTTCATTCATCAAGTCTGATTTGCAAAGAGCATTACAAAGACTATATATAGGCATTTAAACCCGACTCACTACACAACTAGCCAATGTGGGACTAAACCACATGCTTTACAAGACAACTGGGAAAATATCAAATAACCCCTAAAATGCAAGGAAACTGATAAAACATTATAAAACTACTAAAAAGGCTATGCTTGTCCTACATCAGGGGGAGTGTCTGAAAATTCTTGTATGGGCTTGGTTTATCTTTTTATTTGTCTCTTTTATATAGACTCTCTGTTTGCAAGCTGATTTGGGATTCTCCCAACTTCAGTTTGAGGGGGAGTATTAGAGAGTCCGCTTATTTATGTTATTGTCTTTGTAATATGTGCCCAAGTATGTCTTGGCCCATTAGGGTTAAGTTGTATCTGTACACTTCCCTGTTCTCCTATATATAGGAACAGGGTTTTCTCTTCTTAATTACAACAATAAGCCGTCTTTTATTCTCTGACAGCAAGATTTTATGTAAAGTATGTCGAGAAATCTCACTTTCTTATTTAATCAAAGACGAAAATTCCAGCTATGAAATTTTGGTCCATGAACATAGGCATGAAAGCAGATTATGAAGAATCAAACAGCAGTTTAATAGGAAAAAGCAGGATACTGGAACTCAAGGACTTACTGCATAAGATTCATAGATCTGATCGGAGTGGTGGGGACGTATAAAATCATCATCCATAGCATGCCCAAACAGAGCAGGGACAAAGGAATATTTGGCTACCTGTATAAAAAGAATGTAATATTAAATTCTTACAAACATAATGCAGAACCTCCATATGTAGCAAAACACGGATAACAAAAGTGTTCAATCACAGAGCTGAATAATGCACAGAAAAAAAAAATTGGTAACTACAAAAAGAAAGAAAAAACAATATAAACCAAGTTATGGATCAAACACTGTAGGTAGAAATGATGGTACTCCTTTGTGGCCTTCCTTTTACAATCATTGCTGATTATAAAGACTGCCAACAAGAGGTAATTCCCAGAAACACGTGAAAATGTTAACTCTATTATAGTGATGGTCACCTTTAACGATCATATTAAAATTGTGTACGATGCAGTACCAGATTTTCCCAAATGGCTTCTGGAAACTTCAATAAATTATACATGCCAACCCAGCAAGTAGTTTATGATGTTGCCGAAAGTTTCTGGACTTTCACTTGGAGTGCAAGTAGGCACTTCCATAGAGGAAGAGGTATCTTGAATTACAAGCAAGGGTATCTTTCTTTTAAAGTTACAAAATCCCCCAGTCAGATTCAAATGCCTCTTGCAAATCTACGGCGTAAGTTTCTTCAGAACCTTATTGCCAATAATTCATTGGTTTTGAAAGCCATTTTGTTGTTCCCTGGAGAGACAATATTATAACCACAGTAAATCCCAACATTATTTCCAGGAGATCATGTAGATATACATACCTAGCCATTTATATCCTAGAATAGCCTGCTATTTCTTCTTTGACCAGTTCCCAGAATTACAAATATAAAGATATTCATATTGTTAAAACCAAGGTTATAAAAAGCGCGAAGCGGGAAGCGTGGGGACGGGACCTTGTAGCCGATTAATCACCAGGCGGGCGATTAAGCGGGCGCTTTTTCCTAAAAGTGGATTTCCAATTCCTATAAACTTTTATGCAAAATTATATACATATGTATATAAATACTATATTTTTTAATTTTTTATACATATCTAAACATTGTACAAGACAATATAAAACACGCAAATAGTTTATAACGCTACTATACAACAACGATTGTATCTATATAATATAGTAAACAATATACTTGTCATAGATAAAGCACCCTACACATAAAATAATAAGTGTATATATAAGATGCAACAACAATTTTGTATCACGTTTACATAGCTAAACAGTAAACAATAAACCAAATTAGATCGCATTTAAACCAATAAAGGGGAAATTAGGGAAAGTAAGGTATGATTAAGTCATGTATGCAAAATCAAGATCAAACCAGACCACATTAGGGCAAATGATGTCAAATTAGGGCCAATTAGGTCTAGTTTAGGTGATGTAAGGTGTGATGTAGGTCAAGTTATGATTGATTCGGCTGAGGTATAACCAATTTTAATGTACGTACATATGAATATATTTGAATATAGCCAAATATATGTATGTAAATTTGCCTATATATGCAAAAAAAAAATGAAAACTGCCTAAGCTCCCGTCTAGGCTCCTTAGGGGGCCTTTGGGTGGGAAAAAACCGCCTAGACAAGTATGATTGAAACTAGAAACTAGAGCTTAAGCCAAATTTCAGCCAAGATTTCAATCTGAAAAAGACCAGACAGAATTTATGCATGTCCTACTTCAAAGAATTGTAATCCTCAAATCCTGCTAGATGAGAACAAATAGCACTACAAATGGAAATAGACGAGCAAATGTATTTTAAATCTCATAATAAGCCCCCTTTTAATGCCACGGAAAAAGATAATATGGAAACAAAAGGGGAACATAGTACAGCATCTTTTGATGGGTAATTATATAAATAAGCACTTAAAGAAGAATAAGAATGAAATTCGTGCAATGCTTGAAGAGAATTCATGCGTAAATACTAAAGTGATGCATTACTAAAGGCTATATGCCGTTCAAATATAAATGACAATTAAGTTTTTCTTCTCTTGGGGAACAAAGAGCAGAGGGTACGTAGGACATGGTTTCAAACTTTCAAGACAACTATTATTGCATCATCACTAGTGGTTCGACAGGATTTTTACCCGGATTGTGTCAAGTTCCATTATATCAAAAGCAGCCTTCTTCTTGATGACCCGCCGCATATGTTGGATAGCAAGTTTAACCTGTAGATGATTACAAGATATCAAAATTGCTATATAGCCAAATTTACAAATTAACATGAAATATATTAAATGCAGAAAGGCATACATCACCATAATAGTATTCTTCATGATGCAGCATGCAGCAATATAATTCTACTGAAGTGGAAATTCAGATGGTCAATTTCATATACACCATTTGGATCAACAGATTCAAAGAATGAACAGTTTGGGGTTATTTGAGGTAGCATCTCCCTTAGATCGTGTTTTCAATTACTCTAGACATAGAATGACTAACATAGCTATGTTTCAAGGATTACAACTGTCATTCATGTTGTTAAAAACTCTCACTACTAAACTAGTCATTTTTGTCAGGAACATGGTGTCACCCTTGACAATTATGGCTCTGCTAACTATGACTCTAGTCCAACACTCTGTCGTTCATGCCTGCCGAAGGCCTATATTTCCTCCAATAGATGCCCTTATGCAATCATGTCTATGCTCCTATCCCCAATCCTACCTTCTAACAACCCAAGTGACAGTTACAACAATATCCCTTGATGAGGATATAATTTGCTCCCCTTACTTCCTTTTCACCATCAAATCACTCCATCTAGAGAAGCTTTCCAAAAACAGCAGCAAAGGCACAGTGTTCAACCCCCCTCTCTACTCTTTCATTTGACATTTATCTCAGTTTCATTGTCACTTCCCATATTGGCTAATGGGCTAGTGTGTCAACCATTTTCATGCCATTAAGATCATTAGGCACCAGCTTAGCTTCAATGACACGTTATTAGGGCTCGATGTTGTTAAAGGTCACGATGATCTTTGATGAGGTTAGGTACTGCAGTAAGGCCACATAAGCAAGAAAGATTACGAGATGATTCCTTCTAGCATTGCCACTAGCCTCCATTCAGACCTACACGGGATAGCTTCAGTGGAATGAAAACAAGGCAAGTATTATTTCTCTTTCAGTGGTGGCATTGATTGTATGGCTACCTCTACAACCCTTCATTGTCTGGTTATTCAAATGCTAATAAAGGTTTTTGCTTAACAGGTAATGGCGACAATGGCAATCTCAACAAATTTGCTAGTTTTTTGCTTCAATTTATCACAGAAGGTACTATAGGCTGTCTATAACCCAGAAAAAGAACCCTTATAATTCAGAAATATTTCAAATAGGCATAACAACATCTTAAAATCATCTTACACAAAGGCCAACAGAGGCTATCATATTGAAAAAGCACTTAAGTTCCAATAAACAGGTATAAATTGTAAGACTAGCACATAAGTCAAATGATGTAATACCATGGAACAAACAGGTGCACCTCGAGGTGAGGCGGCCTTTGATGTGTCTCGGGCATACTTGTCTAGGCGGCTAGGCGGTCCTTCCAACCTAGGGGAAACCTAGGAGGCCTAGGCGTTTCTAGGCGTTCTTCATATTTGTTTATATTTTACATATATATAAATGTTTTTGTGTATACATTCAGTTATATTCAACTATGTACATCATTATGTACATTTGTATTGGCTATCCCTAAGCTTAATCAATCATAACTTCACCTACATCACACCTGTCACAACCTAAGATAGACCTATTCAACCTAAAATTTACCTAGCACGGTCTAAATTGGACCTAATTTAACTCCGTGTTCCCTAATTTAGCCAAAGCTAGACCGATTTTGGCATAACATGACCTAATCAGACGTAACTTCCCCTAGTTTGTCCTACATTGACCTAAACGAGCCCTAATTTAGAGAAATCAGTTCTGATTCCCTCAAATAAGACATTTTTCCCAAATCAGACCTATCTCCCCCAAATGAGACCTATTCTGCCCAAATTAGATCTAATTTGGCCTATATTAGATATATTTCTTCCTCAAAATTACTAAACACGATCTAATTTGACAAAATCCTGACCTAATCTATATGCTAATATTGTCTTCAAGTGTCTTAATTTGGACCTAAAAGGCCTTAGGCATCCACTTTAGATATCTAAAATCTAGGCGCCCAGTTTAAGGCGGACCACCTAGAGCCCAGGTGGCCTAGGCGAGCCTAGGCGGAGCCCAGGCGGGAGCCTGGATAACTATGGTCTCGGGGCGTGCGCCTCACTGTCCCAGTGATGGCATTGAGGTGCTAAAGCGTTTCTGAGGCGTAAGCCTCATTTCAGACCTCAATTTAAGCCTCATATACACGTGTATAGTGTATATATACATATAATATGTATCTAAACATGTATATTTGTGTGTATAATTTTTATGTGTGTATATATACACATTTATGTATCTAAACATGTTATTTGTTTTTATAAATTAATGTATTTGTGTATGTATCTATTAGACCTATTAACGGATCGAATACGGAGCGGATACTGCTATATCGTTATCCAAATCCGAAAAAATATATTCGATCTGATATCCGACCCAATATCCGACGGATATCATGTAATAATATTTGAATCTGATCCGAACGGATAACATCTGATCTAAACCTAAATCATAAATTTATTGTTAATAAATATATTATATATAGAAAATATTGATATTACTATGAATATATATGATAGAATATCTATATTTTAATATTTTTATATATAGATAATATATATTTATCCGATCTGAACCTAACAAGATTTATATATAGCCATATCCAATACCCTATCCGAAATTTTCGGATATGAATGTCCTAAATCCAATCCGGATTATGCGGATGTTGGATTTTTTTCAAAATTTTGGACTTAAATCCGCATCGAATGTGCGGATTCCGAATATCCATTTACAAGCCTAGTATCTATATAAGTATATGCATATACACGTAATGTGCACATCGTATACATTTACATGTATATATTTGTGCATGTCTATGTCTATATGTATAGAATTGTATGTATATGTAAAGATTTAAATGTAGATGTCTTTATGTGTATTCTTTTGTATCTCATGTGTACTTGCATCTGTGTTGTCCGGGCGGCCGCCCAAACAGCGCCTAGGTGCGCCCAAGTAGGTGAGGTGGACCTCAGGTCCTCTAAAGCTGGACGCCCAATAACAAAGTTGTACCTAGTCACCAATCGGGCTAGGCGTGCTAGGTGTCTGTGTCCACACAGGCAGACTAGGCGAGTCGCCTAGGCGTCGGCCCACTGAATAAGTGCCCATTAAGAAATTTGATAGTTGCTAAATCTTACTCTAAATATAAATCATGTTAAATCATATTAAATTCTACTGTAAATATGAATCCTATTAAAACTTAAACCTCTACATAATAATGCCTAATCTAACCCACCCTCAACAACTCTCCAACTACCAACCACTGCATCACACACTTTGTCTCCGCTGCGCTTGATTGTCCTACTTCCTTCAGTCGATTTCTTTGGCGCGAGGGAGCAATTGTGCGCTCCAAGGTCTGCTCCTTCCCCCTCCTCTTCCTCCCCTCTTCCTCCCTCTTCTCATTTCCATGTTTCCTCCCCTCCACGTTTCTTTTGCGCGAGGGAGCTACCGTCGTGTGGTTGTTTTGGCACAAGCGAGAAACAGAGACAAAGCAACGGTCGGCCTTCTATAATGGCGTCAAGGTACTCTTCTCCCTTCTCTTCTTCTTCCCCTTTTCCTCCTTCCTCTTTGCGTCTTCCTCACTTCCTCTTTCCTCTGCTTTTTTCGTCACAACAGCCATACCAGTCAAGGCGTCTAGGCGGTGGGCTTAAGCTAAGGGCCTTCTGTAATGGCGCCAAGGTACTCTTCTCCCTCTCCCTCCTCTTCCTCCCCTCTTCCTTCTTCCTCTTCACGTCTTCCTTGTTTCCTCTTTCCTTTGCTTTTTTCTTTGCAGTGGCCATACTCATCAAAGTGTCTAGGCGGTGGGTTTAAGCTAAGGGGCGCCTAGAATTTTGTGGGAGTTTTTTTTTTCTTTTTTCTCGGTTACATATTTTAATGTTTGTACGCAAGATACCATATGTGATAATGTATTTTTGATTCATTAAATGTTATTATAATTCTAATTTGAATTGATAACTATAGGAGATTCAGGGGTAAGAGAATCAACAGGAAGAAGAAGAAACAACATTAAGAGGAAGATAAGTAGGAATTGGAGAGAGAAAACGGGAGAAAAAGAAACATGCAAATGGTAGGAGTTGTGCAGGAAGACGTCAGAGTAAGACAAATACAAGGGCATAAAGGAGATTGAAAGAGGAGGAAGAATTCAACAAATCAAAATAAAAAACAGCAATAGCAAGTGCCGAAATAGAAAATGTAGAGGAAGGAATAGGTCAGTGAAAATTAATGGAAACATGCAAACAAAAGTAGTTGTAAGAGGAGATTTAGAAGGAAGAGAAAAAGAAGAACAAATATATGCAATTAGTAGATTTGGTAGCAGGAAATATAGGACAAATTTGAAATAAGAAATATGCACATACTCACATAGTAGTAGGAGTGCCTATAGGAGGAATAACTCACAAAAAAATGCAGCAGCAGTAGGATTTAGGAACAAAATGCAGGAGAAAGGACAAAAAAAAGAAAAGAAAAAGAAGCAAGAACAACAGACATATGAGGAAGTAGAAAAAAATTAACAAACACTATTTGGGCTTACCAATTTGGCCCAAATCAGACCTGTTTTCCCCAGATCAGACCTAATTTGCCAACATTTGACCTGATTTGGCCTAAATTAGACCTATTTCAACCATAAAATTACTCAATGCGACCTAATTTGACCAAATCTAGACTCGATTCATGCTTTTTTAGCCTTACAATGGCTTGTTTTGGGCCTAAAAGGCCTCTGACACCCACTTAATGCACTTAATAGGATGGGCGCCTAGTTTGAGGCGCCTTGCCTAACGCCTGGGCGGTCACCTTGATAACTAAGGTAGCAGCCATCAACCAACAATAAATCACAGCAGGCGTCAACAGCGATCTTACGGCAAGCGAGTTTGCTTCTTTGTTTCACAAAAGCCTTCCTCCTTCCTCTTCTCGTCTTCCTGACCTCCAACCTCCTCTTTCCTCTAATTTTTTTGATTTGCAACAACCATCACCATCACTTAGCCAACTAGCAGCAATCGACTCAACCAGAAACCTAACAGTATCAGTGTCGATCAACCAACCTTTCTTTCGTCCTCCTCTCCTTCTACAGTTACTTAAATCACTTCTTATCCTCCTCCTACTTCCTCCTTGTTTTTATCATGCAGTAGCCATAAATTTTGTTCTAGCTAGAAAGTTGTTGAAGGAAAAGTGACCACATATATTCTAGACACCATGTATCGCGCATTGCATTGACCTAACTTAAGAGATATTGTAGAGGGTTGCCTAAGTATGCAAGAATAATAAAAAAAGGCAAAGAAGTTGACATCCTACATTTGTCTTTACACTTCCACAATGCTTTCCTACAACTTTCAGATGGCAAGGAGTTGGTGAGATGCTCAATCACTCGCTTTGCCATAGCTTTTCTTACTCTTTAGAGCTTGCATAATGCTAGGAATGTTAGGCACACTGTTCCCGTTTGACTTGTAGAGAACAAGCAACTGGGTTAAAACTAATGTTGAGGAAAAGGTTGCCAGGACTGTGTTGTCTCTTAAGTTTAATGACGCAGTTGATAGTTTTCTGAGGGACACAATGCCACTTGTGCAACTTCTGAGAATCGTTGATTCTGATCCTAAGCCATGCATGAGAATCATGACCATGGCACTCACCAAAGCAGTTGACAGGATTGAGTCAAATCTAGTCTTTAATGAGAGCCCATAAGGACCCATTTTGGACATTGTTCGAGATTGCTACAAAGATCAGATGGGTACTAAATTACATGATGTGTTTTTCTTCCTAAACCCTGATGGTTGGTTTACTGCTGTAAAATTAGGGCTCCTATCAACTGAGTCTAACATAGACACAGCTCCAGCAGCTTTCATAGAATGTGACTGGAAAAAGGTGGGTGTGTGACTAACAAAGTAGTTGCAGATGTAGACGCTTACAAAACGATCGTTGTTTGTTTTGGAATCCAGCAGCTCTTCACCATAGGAGTGGTATGTCACCATGTAAGGAACTATAATTTTTTTATGAAAATTATGTAATCATCATCATCATCATCATCATCATTAACTAAGCCTTAGTCCCAACCATGTTGGGGTCGGCTACATAGATCCTTCGTTATCATTCAGCTCTATCATGGATCATATTATGATCGAGATGTAAAGATTCAAAATCTCTCTTATTTGTTCTTCTCATGTTAATTTAGGCCTTCCTCTTCTTCTATTAATTGTGCTTGACTCAATAGCATTGCTTTGTATAAGGGCATTAGTCGGTCTACGTTGCACATGTCCATACAATCTAAGTCGACCCTTGCGTAACTTGTTCTCAATGTTCGCCACCCCCACTTTATTCCTGATATAATCATTTCTCAAGTGATCTTTTCTTGTTTTCCCACACATCCATCTCAGGTTACGCATTTCATCCACATTCATCTTGTTGAGACCTTGTTTCTTCATCGCAGTACATCCGCTCCCATAGAGCATTGTTGGTCGAATAGTTGTCCTGTAAAACTTGCGTTTTGATCTGAGAGAGATCTTCCAATCACATAATACTCCAATTGCACTCCTCGATTTCCACATCTATTTCAAGTAAAGAAATTTATCAAATTTTGGTATATCTACTCTGTCCAACTTGGCTCCACCATTCAAGGAAGAAAATGTCCGATTTTGATGTCGTTTCGATGGCCACAGAAACAGAAATTTTGACAAATTTCGACAGAAATTTTGACAAATTTCGACAGAAATTTTGATAAATGAGTTTCTAGCATTTCAACGGCAAAATAAACGAATTCATTTATGAAATTTTACCAGAATGATCTACTAGTGTAGATCTAATCAAAAATGTAATACAATTTCATATTGGATAGCGGGGGTCGATGGTATCGACCGGGAAGCAGGTTGTTTCACAAATCTTATTCGTCATGAGTCATGACTTATTAGTATATGTTGGCTACATGCCATTGTGTTTTTGGTTCCTAATTATTGATACTCAATTGCTAATGGTTGTCCATTGCATTGACCTTTTGTAGAAATTTTGTAATGCTTTTTGTTGGTTTTGTTCATAAATTCATATTATACATAAAATACAATATATAAAAGCAAAAATGTAAAAAAAAAGCCTAGAAACGATTATGCCTCTTCTTGGGCCCCTAGGCTATCTACCCCCCCCACCCACATGTAATACTTGGTCACCTAGCCACATATACAACTATGACTTACATGTCTATGTGTGCATGTAATGTATGTGCGTGTATATAAATATTTACATGTACATATATGCATGTATATAGTTTTTTAAATGTGTATACTTGTGTGGGCCCATGTGAATGTACATACTTGTATGTACATATGTGTGCATTAAGTATATATGTATGTATATTAGTACTAACAATATATATACATATATATATGAGCCTCATACTTTTCTAAGGCTTATGCCAAACCTCACTGGGAGAAAAATGCCTCAATGTGCCTGACGCCTTTTTCAACCTTGTATGACGCATGTTACACACCCAGACATAAATTGTCCATTTCTCAACCAAAAATTTCATGGATTAAAGCAAGGATCTTAACCCTAGCTCAATAACATGTCATGAGTGTGAGTGAACACGATATGGGAGAAAAGCATTAACTTGTTTTTCATTGTGGTGTGCCATGTGTGTATATTTATACACAAGATTGAACATACTTTACATAGGTCATTGATAATATAAGTAGATCCATATATATTTAATACTACTCAAGCTGGAGCATTTATTTCATATGCGACTAGCTTGTTACATAGGTATTGAACCCGAACCCACCTACGGTCTTTGTACACTATTAGTGTGCAGGGACTTATATGTAAAGTACATGGACTTATATGTTAAGCTCGAGATCTATTTGTAAATCTATGATTGTGACCACAAATCAGGTCGTCTCCTTCTCCCATATTGTTGGCTACATGGTATCAAAGCCCAAGGGCAAATTGTGGTAGAGCCGTCAA
Source organism: Alisma plantago-aquatica (assembly GCA_963693085.1). Lineage (NCBI taxonomy): Eukaryota > Viridiplantae > Streptophyta > Magnoliopsida > Alismatales > Alismataceae > Alisma > Alisma plantago-aquatica. The sequence goes on from OY856409.1 coordinate 1,008,393,362, forward strand.
CCTCTCCACCAAGAAGGGAACCCTAGGGAGACGTCCATCTCCACGTTTCCTCTCCTTTTGTATGTTACTGCAGCATTGTCGACTTTAGGGGAGCTACCATCCTTGTGTGTCGTCAAATCCAGCCCTTTCACCTTCAGATTCTTTTTCCCTTAGACCCTAGCGGTCACCTAGAGGGTGAGGCTCTCTCTCTGCTCGATAGAGAGATTGTTGTCCTCGGCCGAATGTCAGCAGGTTCTGTCCTAGGAAGCACAGACACGTGCTTAAACACGGACATGGACACGGACATGGACACAGACACAGACATGGGACACGAGACACGAAAAATTTTGAAAACATAGGACACGGACACTGGAAAAAAAATGTTTTTTTAATCAATATTTTTTTTGTTTAATGTTTGTAAAATAAGAATTTTATACGAGATAGAACTTAAAAGATCAAAAATCTCAATTCAAATTTGTAGAATTCTAAAAGATAAGTTCAAATAAATAACACAATAAATGTACAATACAAGAAAGTGGAACTTCAATACTGAAATCAGCAAACTCTCAAAATGTATCGGAGTTCTATGCACCTTTAGTCTAAATACCATTACCACCACAAGCCTTAATGAGTTCATGTGGCTATATTTAAGCAAAAGAACTCAATTAGAAGCAAGTAGAAGTGGCTCGTAGAACATTGCTTAAATGCTTATTCCAACACAGCAACACCATAGCAAGGAGAGAAAATGTTGGCAAAATCAGGGATCCATGATAGCAGCAACAAAAAAGGGAGAAGAAATGCTGGTGAAATCAGAGAAGTAACAACAGCACCAAAAAAATGAGAAGCAAATATTGGTGAAATCAGGGATGAATGACAGCAGCACCAAAAAGGGGAGAAGAAGATGTTGGCTAAATCAGGAGTTTCCAAAACGTATTATAGAGGGAACCAAAAAAAATGAAACTTGGAATTATTGACGTTCCCAAATAAATCAACTGAATAAGTGAAAAAAAAAGGAAGAAGAAGAGACGTAGAAGATGATTAAATAAAGAAGCACAGACTAACCTGATATATTGCCTGCCTTCTCCAGCTTTCCCGTGTCCAAGATGACGCCAGTGCATCGCAGCTGCTGCAAGGAGCTCCAAGACACCACCGCTGTTCCAAGCTGCTGCTCCTGCAAGACGTCATTGCTGCTCCAAGTTGCTCTGGATCCGCCGGAGAGGGAGGCTGCTGGCGCGTGAAGCAGCTCCTAAACCCCCAGCCCTCAAGGGCGGAGGAAAGGAGCAGAGATGAGGTCAAAGGGAAGAAGCGGCTGGCAGCCTAGAGGCTGGAAGGAAGTTAGCCGCCGGTCCACGCGGCTAACTGAAGCTCTGTTGACACCAACGGCCACTGAAGAGGGAGGATCATTACTGCATCACAGCGGGGGTCAAGGGAGTTAGGAGAGAGACGGAGAGGGTCGGGGCGTGCATGAGTTTTAGGGAGAGCGGCTCGTGACTTGTGACTTCGGTAGGGCCGGTTCTATTGAGTTTTTTTCCGGTGGGCCGCATCCAAGACGTGTCCAAAGATAATAAACCGTGTCTAGGCGTGTAAAAAGCTCAAAACGGACCGGACACGGCTGGGCCGTGTCCAATACGTTTTGGGCCGTGTCTGTGTCCAAAAAGTGTCTGACACGGCCACAGGGACCCTGTAGAAGTGTCCGTGCTTCACAGGTTATGTCACTTCATTCAAAGGGACCTATGTGGCTACAGGGAAGCCTTTTCCCACCAAGGGTTGGACCGTGAGGTGAGTTCACATCTCTTCTACCTTGTACCAGAAGATCACGGGCATCGAAGCTTTGAGGAGGCTGCAGCAACATTCCCCCCCCCCCACTATAGCCGCAGAACACTATAGCAAGTATAGTGCAGCACTGTTACATAGTCTGATTTGGGTTTTTTGAAGAATATTTTCGAGCATTGAAGAAGCAATTTGTTACAAAATTCTTCCTTCCTACAAGGGCATCCAAACCATAATTGTGTTGCTACAAAGTCTGATTCCAAGCCGACAAAGACTGAAATTAAGTCAGTAAAGTCTGATTTCAAGTCTGCAAAGTCTAACTTCAAGGTTCTTCACAATTGTTTTGGTCTGATCTCAAGCCCCTTTGTGTTGATTTAATATCTATTAATCAACATGGCTGATAAGAAGAATACTCAGGAGGAGGTTTGATATCAGGTCTCATTGTCTGAAGAAGAATATGTTCATTTGATGTGTCTTTGAGCTTCACGTCAAGCCACATCTTTAGTTGTTTCCATTGCGGAAAGGGCTAGTCCGTCAGCATGCATCTCTGAGGCTTGCAAGGAATCGATGTCCAAATCAGATTGGGTTCTTGATGCAGGGGCAACTGATCATATCACGGGGGTTCCTGAGATGTTCACCACCTATACTAGTAAGCCCGACCTACCCGGTGTCACCCTTGCAGATGGCTCTATTGTGTCTGTTAAGGGAACTGGGGTGGTGTCACCGACTCCATATATATCCCTTACATCCACCTTGTTCATCCCACGATTCCCTTTTAATTTATTATCTATCAGCAGATTAACTCATTGTCTTCAAGCCTCCGTCACTTTCTTACTTGATACTTGTTATACAAGACTTGAAGAGGAGGAAGACAATTGGCGAAGGGTTTGAACTAACTAGACTTTACTATTTGAGTTGGTCTCCCACAGCTTGTGTCGCAGCTTCCCCATTAGTGGTACAAAGTCGTCTCGGTCATGCGTCGTTGGATAAGCTTAAAGTTTTGGTCCCAGGTCTATCCCACCTAGAAGGGTTGCAGTGTGAGTCATGTCAATTAGGGAAACATATAAGGTATGTTTTTAGGTCTAAAGAGAGTCAAAGAGTCGTCTTTGTTTGAGTTAGTTCACTCAGATGTCTAGGGTCCGAGTCGTGTAACCTCTAAGCTTGGTTATAAATATTTTGTTATCTTTGTTGATTATTATTCACGTGCTACATGGCTTTACTTGATGAAAGAAATATCTTAACTTTTATCTATTTTTAAATCTTTTTGTGCAGAAGTGGAAACCCAATTTAAGAAGAAAGTATGTACTCTCCGTTCAGATAATGCTAGAGAATACTTCAGTCATAATCAGTGTTAAAAAAAGTGGTATGTGTTATGCGTTCGGAGAGGTCACCTTGTAGAGTATATGTGGTATGCAAGAGTATATGCGAAAGTATATGCAATTTTGGATTTTTTTTATTTATTAATTATTTTATGTAAATATATGTATATATATTAATCATGAATTTACATATTTAATTTGTACAATTGTGTATCTAAATAGTACAATTACAAGAATAATGGATGCAATCATCACAACTTAAATAAATACAAACATGCACTATCATCTAAACCTAAACAAACATAGATAAATATAAATGTAAAAAAGAAGAAATGAGAATATGTCTATCTAAAAATTGGGGTTTAATCATCCTTGTATGTGGTCGTGCAGCCGATTTTGCGGCCTAGTCTGCTTTTAGGAGGGATTTCCAATATGTGGTTCGGTAGGTGGTCCGCACCTTGTATGCAGCCGCTTATGTGGCCGCATAGACCAATTTTTAAAACAATGGTCATGATCTCACCCATTTCACCTCCACCCATGACACCATCCACCAATCATCTTGCCCACATACGCCGTAACAATATGGAGTGGCTAGAAGAAAGATTCGACACATTGTGGAAACTGCATGTACCCTTCTTCACATGCATTTCCCAAGAGAGATCTGGGGTGATGCAGTTCTCACCTCCACTTACCTCATAAATCATATGCCATCATCTATAATCCACTGCATACATGTTCAGGTTTTTCATCCTATAAAGCCATTGTACCATGTCCCACCAAAGGTGTTTGGATGTGTTTGTTTTGCTCGTTGCTTGGGACTTGGTATGGATAAATTGAGTCCAAAGTCCACCGAGTGTGTTTTCTTAGGTTATTCTCAAGTTCAAAAGGCCTACAGAGCTATAGTCCCACCTTACAGCATTTTTTGTCTTGTCTGATGTCACCTTTTTTGAAGACACATCATTCTTTGATGACAGTTCTTCAATGACATCAGTTGTGGAAGAGCTCTTGCCTCTTCCTACTGTCGTTGAGTCCATTATTCGCATTTGTCCAGGTAATGATGGTCATACTGATAGTGTACCACCAATTTCTACTAGACCTATCACTCAAGTGTATACTCGTCGTCCAAGTACATGTACAGGTGGTATAGAGACTCCTGCTAGTTAACTCCTTATCCAACTGCTCCCTTGTTTGAAAGTCAAGTAGATACAGATATAAACAATCGTCCTATTGCTTTGAGGAAAGGCACTCGGACTTGCACTTTGCATCCCATTTCTAATATTGTTTCATATAGCCATGTCTCACCCTCATTTCATGCCTTTTATCATCCATGTCCTCTATCTCTATACCCTCATCTCTTTCAATTGTCTTGGATCACCGAGGATAGTGTCATGCTATGGAAGAAGAGACGGCAGCACTAGCCCAGAACCATACATGGTCTCTTGTTCAGCGCCCGTCGGGCAAGTCTGTGGTTGGATGTCACTGGGTTTTTCACTATTAAAGTCAGTGCAAACAGATCAGTTGATCAGCTTAAGGCACGGTTAGTAGCTAAGGGATGCACTCAGGTTTACGGTGAGGATTATTTAGAGACCTTCTCTCCTATTGCAAAGATGGAATATGTTCGTATCTTCTTGTCTCTTGCTGGAATACATTCCTGGGCTCTACATCAGCTTGATATCAAGAATGCAAAATTTGCATGGTGACTTGGATGAGGAGATTTATATGGAGCAACCACCACGCTTTGTTACTCAGGGGGAGTGTGATCTATTGTGTTGTCTGCAAAAGTCTCTATATGGTCTGAAACAGTCACCCCGTGCCTGGTTTGATAGACTCAGCAGTTCTCTTTTGGAGTTTGGGATCCAAAGATGTACTATGAACCATTTTGTTTTCTATAGGCGACAGAGTTCAGGATGTATCTTCCTTGTGGAATATGTTGACGACATTGTGGACTGGCGATGACAGACAGGACATTGCACAATTGAAGACTTTTCTATAGGGACAATTTCATACAAAGGACCTATGAAATGTTAAATATTTTCTAGGAATTGAGGTTGCCAAGTCAAAATATGGAATAGTAATTTCACAATGAAGTATGTCCTTGACTTGCTCACAGAGACAAGGATGCTTAGGGACTAGACCCAATGACACTCCAATGGACCCTAAGGTCAAATTGTCCATGGAGCAAGGGGAGCTGCTTGATGATCCTTGGAGATATAGACGGTTTGTAGACAAGTTGAATTATTTGACAATCACTAGACCTGGTATTGCATTTTCTACTAGTGTTGTGAGTCAGTTTATGGAGAAGCCTTGTACATGTCACTTAGAGGCTATGATTCGCATTTTGAGGTATTTGAAGAAATCCCCTGGAAAGGAATCTTGTATCAAAATTGTAGTCACCTGAAAGTACAAGGGTTTTCTTATGCGGATTGGGTAGGATGTAGTAATAACAGAAGATTTATTTCTGGTTATTGTGTATTTGTGGGAGGAAATCTAGTATCGTGAAGGAGCAAGAAACAGACAGTTGTAGCAAGATCGAGTGCAGAGTCTGAATATAGAGTTATGGCATTAGCAACATGTGAGTTGCTATGGATTCGACATTTGTTGGAGGAACTTGGATTTGCCCAAGATGTTCCTACAGATTTGAAGTGTGATAACCAAGTTGCTATTCACATTGGTCAAAATCCAGTTTTCCATGAAGAACTTAACATATTGAGGTTGATTCCCATTTTGTGAGAGAGAAAATCAAGGAGAGATTGATTCAGTTGTCACATGTCAAGTCTGAAGACCAATTAGCGGATCTATTCACAAAGTCCCTAAATGGTTGTCGGGTTCACTTCTTATGTAACAAGCTAGGCACATATGATATGTATGCTCCAGCTTGAGGGGGAGTGTAAGTGTACATGGACTTATATGTTAAGGTCAGGAATCTATTTGTAAATCTGTGATTGTATTCTTCATATATATATGATATGAGAGGTAGACCACAGATAGGTCGTTTCCTCCCATATTGTTAGCTACATAAACGAACCCGTTAACGGATACTCTAATCAAATAGGTGACAAACAAAACTTTTTCTAGATCTTTTCTCATCAAAAGTGACAATCAACTTCAATAAATTTAGTTCTTTCATGAAATACTGGATTTTGGCCCCCGAGGTTGTAGCTCGACAGGCTCCCCATAGTAGGGACCCGAGTTTGAATTTTCAATTGTGCATCCTGAGCGATCCTTGGTCCCATCACACGTGGTGGCCTTTGTGTGAGTTTACATGCTCCCCCCGATGTGAAAGTAGTTAGAGGGGTTTGAGGATTTGCATTTTCGGGGTGAGATCACCGATGTGGCTCCTCCTCGGGGGTGGTCCCAACGTTTCCAAAAAAATGGGATTTTGGGGAATGTGGATGCCAACTTGATTGTCACAATTCATGTCCATAAGGGCTTTCTGCTTGAAGCTACGCTCCTCTAACAAGTGATGAATCCTCAACAAGCTATGAAGCACAGATACGGCGACACGCACAAACATGGGACACAACAATTTTCAAAAATATAAAACACAGACATGATGTTGGACACGGCAATATATATACATACATGCATACATATTGGTTCGAACCGCCGGACAACCATTTCTTGATTCAATACCACCCTGAGTTTCCCGCCTCCGCTACATGTTGTGGGAGAGCGGGGGGTCTTTGTCTCTTAACCCCATACAAAAATACATTTATATATTTACATATATACACATTTTTAGACATGTATATGTACATAATTAATTTGTAAAACACAACAAGATCCATAATTCTCAACAACCACAAACAAAGCTCAACAAAATAGCCACATTACATTGACATATGTATACCAACCTGCTACGCTGATCAGTATCAAATTTAGCATAGAAAATGATATATTATTGTTAAAAGTAAAAGGCTAATCGATATATTGATAAGAGACAACCCTGCTCCTCTATATAAGAAAATAGGGAAGCGTACAGACTCAAACTAAACCCTAATGGGCCAACACGTACTTGGGCCCATAATACAAAGAGACTAAATAACATAAGTAAACAGACTCTCTAATAATTATAATATCCAAGAATGATAAGACTATAGAAAAATCACTATAAAATTGTTACAGACAGTACAATTTTTCAGTTACAATACTAATGGAGTGGTGTAGGGAAAAGGGGGGAAAGCAGTAGTGATGTGATGGAAAGGAGATGTGCATTTGGTGGTAGTGGTGGTGGTGAAGCAAGAGGATGTTAACGCGTTTGGTGGTCATGTAGGAGTGGAGAGTTGAGCGAAGCGACAAAAGTAAAATAGGTTTGCATGTTGGAACAAGGCAGAGGGAGGAGGTTTTTTGATGGAGTAGGAAGAACATGCATTGGAATGTACACATTAGATGACCAACGAAGTAAGAAGAAGATGAGAAAAGGAACGAGAGAAGAAAATATAGAGGAAGAAGAAGGAAGGAGTTCTAAGAGGGGAAGGAAGTTACTGCTTGCGGTTGAATAGGTGTTTAAGTTCCTACTGCAAATGGTTGTTGCTTGTGGCAGCTTCAACTCCTAGTGGCTGGTATAGCAGAAGTTGCAGCTCCATCTCCTTGTAGTAGCTTCTTGCAATAGCTCCAACACCTAGCTATTACTTGCAGCAACTACTGCAAGAGACGGTTGTATGCTTTCTCTTCAGCACTAAAGAAATTATTGAGGAAGCCATGTTGGTCACCTATCTAGGGAAGGGATGATGGTTTTATTAAGGAGTTGGGGTCTGGCGAAGGAGTCCAAGGGGTCAAGTGCTATTTTTCTTTTCTTTTTAGCTAGGTCTTATGTGGGTTGGGTCGGCCGTATCTAGACGTGTCCACACTGCGTCCAGCTTGAATATAATAAAAAAAGTGAACATAGACATGTTGCAGCTATGTTCATTGTGCCCACACATGTCCACAGCATGTCCTTGTTGAACATGTGTTTGATACGAACACGGAATCCTCTGGGAAGTGTTGTGAGCTTCCTAGATAGCAAGTTAGCAACTCACACGTTGCTAGGGTCGTAGCTCTATACTTGTAACCCTACACTGATCTTGCAAACAGTCTTCTTCTTGCTTTTCCAGGACACAGATTTCCTACTACAAACACATAGTAGCCAGAAATAGACCTCTTGTCAATGTTGTGTCCATGATTCTAATATAGGAGACCCCTGACAAGGACTTGTTATGTCCATGATTCTAATATAAAAAACCCTTTCCAGGGACTTCTTATGATACCTAAAAGGCTAAGACTGCTTATACATTAAGTAGTTAGAAACATTGATGAAATTAGAGAAAAACTTGATAAGTAATTACAAACATTGATAAGTCATAGACTAATATCACATTAATAAGTAATTAGAAACATTGATAAGTTATAGACTAATATTGCATTAATAAGTAATTAGAAACATTGATAAGTCATAGACTAATATCGCATTAATAAGTAATTAGAAACATTGATAAGTAATAAACTAATATTGCATTTATAAGTAACTAGAAACATTAATGAAATTAGAGAAGAAACATTGATAAGTAATTAGAAACATTGATAAGTCATAGACTAATATTGCATTAATAAGTAATTAGAAACATTGATGAAATTAGAGAAGAAAACATCAACAATAAGGATCAGTTCAATAAACATTAAATATAAACTTATTGAGAAAACATGGGGAGGACCAAATATGTAAAGTGGAAGAAGAGAATGTAATTGTAATGACCAATAGTAGTATTAGAAATAATTAATGTAAAAAAAATTATTACTAGCATTTGATTTTGAAAATCGCCGATTAATCGGCCGATTATACCCCCGAACGGCCGATTAATCGATCCTGGACCGATTATAGGCCGATTATTCATATGTGGAGCGCTAGACCTCCAAAACCGATTATTCGGCCGATTAGACCGATTTTCTGAACACTGACAACCTCCATGTGACGTGTGTGGCTTATCCATGAACTAACTAACAGAACTAATGCCAGAAGAAATATCGAGTCCAGTAACAGTTAGACAAATAAGCTCCCTAACCAACCATCTATATCTCCACCTATAATCAACAAACACCCCCTGCTCCATAAACAATTTGACTTTAGGATCCGTTGGAGACTTGGGAGTATCTACAGGCTTGGTCCCAAGTATCCATGATTGTATAGGCGGCCAGGCGTTCCAGGGGGACGCCCAGACAGCCTAGGCGCCCAGGCGTTTTTATATATTTTTTATTTTGACAGATATATGTAAAATTTTTGAAAAATGCAATCCTTACACATAAATATACATGATAAATATGCAATCAATGTGCTAGCATCGTATGAAGAAAGCAACAAAATCATTAGATATGAATTGAATTGTGGAAGTTTTACCTAAACAAAATTCATATAGAAATTCGAAAGCTAAAAATGTATTATGTTTGTAGCCAAAACATGTATAATACTATTATGTAGAATTTAGGCTAAATCAAAACTAACAAGACCTAAACTAGAACTGATTGGTCCTAATTTGAACTCATTTGATCCAAATTTGACCTATTTTACCCTAATTTTTGCCTAAACCAAACCTAATTTTGTATACCATTACCCAATCAATCCTGATTTCCATAAATTTTTCATATATTCACCTAAATGAGACAAAATTTGGCCAAAAAACACTTCGTCATCCAATTTAGAACAATTTCCCCCAAATCGTACTTGTTTCCCCTATATTAGACCTAATGTGCCCAATTTTGACTTGATTTGGTCTAAATAAAACCTAATTTTGTATATTATGATCCAATCAGACCTAATTTTCCCAAATTTTCCCTATATTGACCTAAACGATATCTAATTTGGCCAAATTAGACCTAATCTCACCATACATACCATTTCCCCAAAATCAGACTTGTTTTCCCCAAATCAGACATAATCTGCTCAAATTTGACATAATTTGGCCTAAAAACAGACCTAATTTTAATAACACGATTTGGTCTAAATAAAACCTAATTTTGTATATTATGATCCAATCAGACCTAATTTTCCAAAATTTTCCCTATATTGACCTAAACAATATCTAATTTGGCCAAATTAGACCTAATCTCACCATACATACCATTTCCCCAAAATCAGACTTGTTTTCCTCAAATCAGACATAATCTGCTCAAATTTGACATAATTTGGCCTAAAATCAGACCTTAAAAATCAGACCTAATTTTAATAACATGATCAAATCAAACTTAACTACCCTAAATTTTCCTATGTTGAACTAAATGAGGCCTTACATGACCAAATTAGACCTAATTCCCCAAAATTAGACCTAATTCCCCCAAATCAGGCCTGTTTTCCCCCAAATCAGACTTAATTTACCCTAAATTGACCTCGTTTGGGATAAATCAGGCCCAATTTAACCATAAAATGACTCAATATGATCAAATTCAGATCTAATTTATGCTAAATTAGCCTTGAATTGGCTTAATTTGGGCCTCAAAAGGCCTTAAGCAACAACTTAGGTCAAGTAGGGGGTTGGGCGCCCAGTTTGAACCAGGCTGACTTAAGCCTAGGCGCCGCCTAGGCGGGCGCCTGTACAACACAGCAAGTATCCCTATCTTAGTGAGAAGATCTAAGACATACTTTCTCAGTTCCTCTATGAGATTAGTATTCCAAACTTGGCAACTTCAATCCTCAGGAAAAGTTTTTAAGACTATCCAAATCCTTTTTCTAAAACTACCCTTGCAAAAAGATCTTCAATGTGTAATGACATGCCTTTCATCTCTAGTGACAACAATATCATAAACATATACCACCAAAAAGATGCTCCCAAAACGTTACCATCTGTAGAATATTGAACGATTCATAATACCCTTTTGGAGCCAAACTCATAAAAAGAATTGTTGAATCTACCAAACCAAACACTAGGTGAATGCTTTAGTCGAAAGAGGAGCTTGTGAAGATGGCATATAAGATCGAACTCCCAATAAGCAACAAGCCTATGTGGTTACTTCATATGAATCCCCTAATCCAGATCACCATGCAAGACTGCAATTTCATTATCAAGTTGGTGCGAAGGCAAAGAATGAATAACTGCTAAAGACAAGAAGATGCCGACCAATGTCGTCTTTTCCACATGAGAGAAAATCTCATAATAATCGTTATTATGGACCTTAGTGTAGCTCTGGTTACCAAATGCGCCTTAAGCCGGTTAACACATCCATTTGTGCCCACTTTGATAGTATAAACCTAGCGACACCCAACTACATACTTGCCATGCAGACATGAAACAAGGGGCCACGTCTTGTTTTGGCAAAGAAAGCCTCCATTTTCCTGTGTATCAGTGTATGTACAAAACAACCCCCATCAAATTGTGTTTCTCCATCTTCTAGTGTGTGTAAAAATCAACCTGCCCTAAATCGACCATTGTTGGTGACTTGGTGGAACAATATTAAGCCAATTAGCATGGAACAAGACTTTGACTTCGAGTCAACCTCAAAAAGTGTGGAAGTGGAAGTTTGTGGAAACATCGAGGAAACTTTGAGGACTTCTACAACCTAACTTTGACCCATCTTTGAAAAAAATAAAGCTCAAAATAGTGATTTCGCGATGAAAAATGATAGATTTCAGCAAATCTATCTTAAAAACTAGATATATGTTTATATATAGCCATCCATACATGTTTATATGTAGAAAAACATGGTCACGTGCAAATGTACAAGACATCGTCTGTCAACTTCGACAGGCATGGAAGTGGAAGTTTGCGGAACATGTAAGGAATTTTGAGGAAGTTTTGGACTAAACCTTCAACACAAAATAAGCTTAAAGATAGTGAGATTGTGGGGGAATATAGCATAAAACATCATTTTTTGGTAAACACATACTCCATCTTTAATCTTCTATATGAAATGTTTATAACTTATGTCTGTTCTATATATGTGGTGTTCTGTATCTACGGAAATCCCATTTGGATCACATTCTAGAATTAAAAACATGAGCTTCTTTTGAAATATTTCAATTTGTCAAGAGGGGAACAGGTAAGAGGTGAAGTGGTATTAGGTCTACACCAAATTTTGCAAAACTTGTGAAAATCTCATACAGGAATAAACTTATCATTACTCTCTTGTTAGAAACCAAGGAATTGGTCATCTCAATGTCAAAAACGGTTGCCTACAAGTTTCTTTATGCCTTCACTATGTGTGCAACAATAATAACTACAAAGATCATCGAGAAGATGGGATATTTTGGCTAGATGAGTCGATTCCATCACCAACTAGGCTGAATTCATTGGCATGTGTCAGCAAGTAGGCAACCAATGGGGCATGGAAGTTTACTAGGTTTCGACATCGACAGGCACAGACATATATAATATCGAGGATATATCGCCAGATGTCGAGGTGTTTAGTACCATGCTTATAAGTCTAAGCATGTGCAAGGATGATGGTATGTTGATGACTTGATGGGTTATAGTCGCCAGCAAGAGAAGACTGAATGTTAGATAAGATGAATAGCAATGTGTTTGAGAAATGAATAGATGGAGTTTTTAGTTTGTTGTAAGGAAAGGAGACAATTGTAAAATACGCTATTTAATTTTCTATACAAGGTGCGATCATACCAGCACTAATGCATCGGATCCCATCAGAACTCCGCAGTTAAGCGTGATTGGGCAAGAGTAATACTAGGATGGGTGACCTCCTAGGAAGTCCTCGTGTTGCACCCCTTTTCTGGAACTTGGAGTTTGATGTTAACACTATGTGACATAACATGAGCTCCTGCATAACAAAAGCTTCCAAAGAGGTATTGGGGGAGTCCAAAGGTTGTGGGCCTCCACTTAGAGACTGGGTGGTGGAATGATGAAGTATAAAAGGCTATTAAACTGAAAGGGAGATCTATAGGAGCTTGCCCAAATCTCGAGATGCTGCAACATTCCAAAGATACAAGCAAGCAAAGAAAGAAGCAAAAAAGGTTGTTCAGGAGGCAAGGTCTACATACTTTGATGATATTTATAAGTTGGACACTAGAGAAGGGGAAAAAGATATATATAAAATGGCTCGTATAAGAGAAAGGAAAGAAAGAGACTTGAGTCAAGTAAAATGCATTAAGCATGAAGATGGCAGACTGTTGGTGAAGGACGACGATATCAAGAACCAATGGAGAAATTACTTCCATAAGCTTTTCAATAGAGATACTGCAAATAATGTTAGGGACTCGTCTGACATGAACACAAGAGAGATCATTTACGCGCAACGAGTTTCACCATTTGAGGTCAAGAATGCTTTGAAAAAGATGAAAATGAGAAAGGCATGCGGACCAGACGGTATTCCAATTGATGTACGGAAGAGTATGGGGAATGAAGGAGTTATGTGGTTAACAAAGTTCTTAAACAAGTTCATGAAGACCAAGAAGATGTCGGATGAGTGGAGAAATAGTACTATAGTCCCCATCTACAAGAACAAAGGTGATGTTTAGAGCTGTACAAACTACAGAGGTATCAAGTTGATGAGTCACACAATGAAGCTTTGGGAGAGTATTATTGAGTAGAGACTAAGATCTATAACGCAGACATCAAACAACCAATTTGGTTCAATGCTTAGAAGATCAACAACAGATGTTATTTTTCTGATAAGGAGGCTTATGGAGAAGTATAGAGAAAGCAAAAGAGATCTTCATATGGTGTTTATTGATTTTGAAAAGGCTAATGATCGAGTACCCAGAGAAGTGTTGTAGATGGTTTTGAAGAAAAAGGGTGTGCCAATCCAATACATTGGCTTGATCAAAGACATGTATGATAGCTCTACTGCATATGTAAAGACTCTTGGAGGAGAGACACCAACTTTTCCTATCACAATTGGGGTACATCAAGGATCCACACTCAGCCCATATTTGTTCGTTCTTGTCATGGATGAGTTGACTAAGAATGTTCAAGATGATATTCCTTAGTGTATTTTATTTGATAGTGATATTGTTTCGATTGACAAAACTAAAGATGGATTGAATGATAAAGTTGAACGTTGGAGAAAGGCATAGGAATCAAATGGATTGATGATTAGCAGGAGCAAAACTGAGTATGTGCATTGCAATTTCAGCCAATCTCGCAATGAGAATGATGGAGTCAAGTTGGATGGAGTAGATATACCAAAATGTGATAAATTTCGTTACTTAGAGTTCTATTATTCAAATAGATGGGGATGTCCAAAATGATGTTTCTCACCGGATCACTGCAGGATGGTTGAAATGGAAGAGTGCAACTAGAGTTTTATGTGATCGAAAGATCCCTCTTAGGTTAAAAAGTAAGTTTTATAGAACAACTATACGGCCAGCCACGCTCTATGGGAGTAAATGTTGGGCGGTGAAGAAACAAGGTCTCAATAAGATGAACGTGGTTGAAATGCGTATGTTGAGATGGATGTATGGGAAGACTAGAAAAGATCGCTTGAGAAATGACTATATCAACAATAAAAGTGAGGGTGGCGAGCATTGAGGACAAGTTGGGCGAGGTTCGACTCAGATGGTACGGACGTGCAACATAGACCAACAAATGTACTTATACGAAGCAATGCTATTGAGTCAAGCAAAATAAATAGAAAAAGAGGAAGACCTAAATTAACATGGGATGAGCTTATAAAGAGAGATTTTGAATCTCTACATCTCAACCAGAATATGGCCCATGAATAATAGAGTTGAATGGAAACAAAGGATCCATGTAGCTGACCCCAACATAGTTGGGACTAAGGCTTAGATGATGATGATGATGATGATGATAGTGGGAAGATGAAAGTGGTTATGAAAATAAAAAAAAATCTAGATCATATGAAGTGAATGCATTTGCATATTGGACTAGTACTGGCAATATACTTTTAAGTATGAGGATTGATCACATCGTCTACTATATGTTAGACTAATGTTTATGACTTAAGTTGTCAATTGGAATTTGGTTGGATTTTTTTGGAACAAGAGTAGGGGATGGGCCCCTACTGCCTAACAACTGCACAAATCCTAGGATTTGTAGCGGGGAAGTAAATCAAGGATGGTTTTCTAGGAATTTGAATGAGTGTTGCTTATTGTCGACCTTCTTCTTAATCATCTAGCCATCCTTGCCTGGCCGAGCTTGGTTGAGTTTGCCACTTTCTATCGTGACTCTTTCTCAAAGAGGGAGGCAACGCAAGCATCGATGATGGAAGTCGGGTAATAGGTAATGGGAGGAGACGCCCTCCTCTGGTCATAATAGGCAATGAAGGCATAGCTGCTAACAACCGGAAATTTTTACATATGTCGTTAGTGTGGGCATAGGGAAACATAGTGATAGTGATGTACAGCATGACATCATTCATATGGAAAAGAAAATATAGATGTTAGTGTTTTTGGTTGTCAAGGCGGCTTGTCGGTATCTCTTGAGAGCGAGCACCTTAGTGTTTCAAGGGTTTTTTTACTTTTATCATTTTAGGCATATTTTAGCGTATATATACTCTCATATGAAATTTAATAAGCAATCTAAGTTCAAATGCACATCCTTAAAATAAGGACTCGTACTAATAAACACTTTAATTGGGCTAAAATTGAACTAATTGACCCTAATTTGGTTTAACTAAGGCCAAGATTGACCTAAATTGAGTCAAATTAATTCAAATTGAGCTAAATCAGACCTAAACTAAAAAAGGTCAAATTTGATTGAACCTTCCAAACGAGCAAGGCACCCACTTATGCCTTTTGCCTAGGAATTAGAACCCATCCCAAGGAGTGTGGGTAGAGCAACTAGGCAGGTGTTGTGATAACAAAGGCTGGCTGTAAGGGGTTATAATACCATACAAAGAAAGAAGAATGTGTTATATATTCTATTAAGAGAAACCGATGCCCTGATTATAGAAGGACGGGATTACATGACAATAACAATTAGGAAAAGGAATTATTGCCTCCTTGGTTAAATATAAGGATATTCCCTTCTAACTTGCTCTGCAAGGATTCCTAAGGAAATGACTACACAAAAGATAATCTAGACTACTCTCCATATAATGTATAAATACTGGATATTTTTCTCTTGCAAGAACTCTTGTTTTGAAAGGTAGCTTTATGAAAATTTTAAGCATACACAGTAAACAGTAACATTGAAGCAAATAATACATATTATAGGCTAAGAATCAGAAAAAGAAATGATAAAAACTTTTTTTAGATCAAACTATAAGATATAAAAAGACGGTTTACTTTTAACATACTTACAGTGAACTTTGGTAAAGGATACTTGTATGTATCTACAAGTTCCATCATCAAGTCAACTAAATTTGAGAATGGGCTATCAAGTACCATTCCTGCAATAGAAGGATCTTCAGCTCCATAAAGCAAGCTGCAATATAATACCAGCGCCATCACCAAAAAGTGATTTCCTAATAGAAATGAAGGTTTTTATGGAAGACATATAGAGAAGTTTACTTGTACATAAGCTATTGACAGACACAGAAAGAGTTTTGAAACCCCAGTGTTTCCAACTAAATGATGCTGATCTTGTCAGATACCATTATAACAGATAAAAGCAAACACGGAGTACCATAGGATTAAGACTCGTAAAAAATGGACTTGCTATTCCTTATCATCCCCAATAACGGTTACAAAATTAGCAGGATCCACCTTACAGGTTCCAATACTGAAACATGACAAATTGCATTGGAAAGAATGTAAAACTCATGTGCCCAAAGAGATAAAAAACAAATGTACCACGTGTTTTCTGTATCTCCATATTGCAGAGCCTTCTAACGCTCAGAGCTAGTTGTACTTGTACCATCATAGCTTTGGTTTTTTTATAGTGGAGACTTTGAACCCCTTTGAATGGTAAACCAGGAGAGAGAACAGCCTATCACAACCGCGAAAGAGGCCTTAGTCCCTGTTGTAGTGTCCCAACAGGATTCAATCCCGCAACCTGCGCTTCACAGGCAGTAGGCTTGACCACTAGCCGGCAAGTGCTCATAGCTTCAGCTATGGCTGTTGACATAGAACACCCATTTGACTTAATTCAGCACTTAGGCAGACACCTACCCAACCATCTTTGTGTCATATATACAAAAACTTACATCTAAATACTGTTTCATGATTGGTGTTGATTTTATACGAAGTTGAGCATCAGGTAAGAGTGGGGTACAAACCTAAAACTGAAAGAAGAACCGGACAACCATGTCAAATATGATAGAAATATGTTACTTAGAAAATCTATTCTCAAAAAAAGTGTGCAATGTACCCAAAAAGAAAGCATTATCCCTAGGTTGCCAAGGTCACTAAGCTGATTGCTTTAACAACAAAGGTTCAACCCATGAATCTCAACCAATTGTTTTGTAAGGGGAAACTTCCAAGGCAAAATCATAGTCATTATATAAGAAGAAAGTAGATACTCATAAAACACAGTATTGCGAACATCATTGCTGTGACGTTAGATATATTATCCTTTTACATGTATCAGTTTCCCTGCATTAGTATATTCACTATACGAAAGTAAGCCTTATGGCACCTCATTTTCTTCCCACCAGGAACCTAAAGCGTGGGCAAAGTCTAACAGGCAGTAGAATCTACTTAAGGTTGAGCTAGGCAGAAAGTACACTAACTCGAAAAGTTATATGTACTAGCGACATTGGTTTGCACACACAAGCCTGCTTATTTGGGAAATTATAATAAATTAAAAATTCATTATGTATGTTAAATAGTGTTTTATTTAGTTCTTTATATTCACTTGTTATTTTCATATTCTATGTGGATCTATCTGTAATTGTTCTCTTTATAAATATACGGGGTACACACATTGTGAACCCTAACCCTTACAGACAACTCAAGATGGTACCAGAGTGGGTTGTCTAGCCGCCACCCACCCCTCCGCAGCCGCCGCTCTCTCTCTCTCTCCCCCTCTCCGGGGTGCCCCCCCCGCCACGTGGCCCTCCCGCCGCCGCCCGGCCAGCAGCTGCTGTCGCGACGCCTGCCCGTCGTTGTGCCACCGGCTGCCCTTGTTGCTGTCGGCGGCGGCCCTCTCCCTGTGGGTCTGGCTTGCTAGCGCCGCCCACCCTGCTCGTTGACGTCAGCGGTTGTCAACTTTGAGGGTCTCCGGAGCCCTCCTCATATCTACCCGTGTCGGCCCTTGAGCCGTCGAGTTCTCTGTTGAGCCTCGGCGTAGTCTTCATGTAAATTAGTCCTTCCAGTTCCTCATATCTGCCTGCTGCCGCCTAGCCGAAGGACCTAGGCGGTTCTACCTTGGTTGATGTTTTCTGCTTTTGGACTCAGTCTCTATCATGGCTTCCTCCGTGATGATTTTCGTCGTCAGGTGACTACTGTAAAGTTGGATGGGCGCAACTGTCAACACTGGGTCTGCTCCATTGAGATCTTTGCAAAATCCCAATGCAAGCACTCCCATCTGACTCAGGATCCGCCTCCTTCTCCGCCCAGCACTGTCGAGTCCAAGTATAAAAAGATTTACGATGATTGGGTCAAGGATGACTCGACTGTGATGATGTGGATCCTGAACAACAGTGAAACTCGCATCAGTGTTGCTCTACTTCGTCTCCTGACTGCCAAAGAGATGTGGGATCAACTTGCCAGTACCTACTCTCACAGCAAGAATCCGAAGAAGGTGTTTGATCTGAACAAACAGCTGACCTGCCTACATTTCAATGGGCCGGATATTGCTGACTACTTTTCGACCTTACAAGGCTTCTGGGCAGAACTTGAGAATCTCCATCCGCTTCTACCGACTTAGCCACTATGCAGCGACAACGGCAGGAACTCCAGGTTGTACGGTTCTTATGCAAACTTCTTGACTCATATGTTGGTGTGGTTGACCAGATCCCCGCCAGTGATCCTTTACCAACATTGGAGAGTGCTTTCAACGTCTACAACGACTGCCAGCTTCCTCGTCGAATCTGCCTTCTGTTATTGGTGACACCAATCCCTTGCTGTTATGTCTGGCCATGGTCGTGTTAGGGGTCGCGGTCGACCTCCGGACAACCGTTCCTCTGCTTCTGGACGGGGACATGGATCCCTTGGTCGTGGATCCCTTGGTTGTGGCTCATCTGTTGATACTCTGGAGGTGTCGCAACTCAGCGGTATTGTGACTTCTGTGGTCGCACGAACCACACTGAAGACAGATGCAGGAAGAAACATGGCACACCTGCGTAGACCAATGTTGCGTCTGAGGGTGCTTCTCAGACACCTTCTGCTACCTCAAGTTCCTCCACTGTCGAGTTCATCCGCTCAGAGGTGGAACATCTACTGCTAGAAAAGATTGGTGTTTCATCCTCATCTGTTGTTGAATCTGGAGCTCACGCTGCAACTTACACTGGTTGTGATTCTGCCATTACGGAGTGCTCCCTCTTCTAGTACTGGTAATACCAAATGGGTGATTGATTCTGGAGCCTCTTCACATATATCTGGCAATCGTTCTCTTTTTTCTAAACTGTCTAAACCTTGTTTTAAATCTAGTGCTATGCTTGCTAACGGATCAAAATCTGCTGTGTCTGGAATTGGTGATATATGTGCTCAAGTTCTTCTGAGATCTACTTTATATGTGCTCAATCTTTCGTTGAACTTGTTGTCTGTCAGTAAAATTGTACGTAATCATTATAGTGGCATTATAGACTTGGGCATCCATCAGCTGATAAATTATAATATGTTATTTCTGGAATAGGTTCAATGCGAGTCATGTCAATCAGGCAAACAGTCCAGAACTGTGTTTCCCAAAAAATCTCAAATTGGTAGCAAAAATATTTTTGATTTAGTTCATATTGATGTATGGGTCCTTGTCATGTTCCAAGTTTGTCAGGCAATAAATACTTTATTTTGTTCATTAATGATTACTCAAGTGCTACCTGGTTGTTTTTATGAAAGATAGGTCGCAAGTCTTGCCTACTATTAAGTTCTTTGCTGAAATT
This sequence comes from Alisma plantago-aquatica, assembly GCA_963693085.1. Lineage (NCBI taxonomy): Eukaryota > Viridiplantae > Streptophyta > Magnoliopsida > Alismatales > Alismataceae > Alisma > Alisma plantago-aquatica. The sequence goes on from OY856409.1 coordinate 1,008,413,290, forward strand.
AAAAGTCAGTTTTCTATGCCTATTAAAATCATTCATATTGATAATGCTTTGGAATTTGTTCGAAAAAATGTTGAGCTATTTTGTCGCTCTGTGGGTACAATTCATCAGACATCCTGTGCTTACACCCCCCAACAGAACAGTGTTGCTGAAAGAAAAAATAGGTATTTACTTAAAGTTACTAGAACACTCATGTTGCATTCTAATGTTCCACGACATTTTTGGCCAGAGGCGGTTCTCACTGCATGTTTTCTGATACATCGCATGCCTTCGTCTGTTATTGGGAATAAAATTCATGTACAAGTGCTACAACCCCATCTTCCTATTTTTTCTGTTCCTCCAAGGATTTTTGGATCAACTTGTGTTGTTCGCTTGCTTGGACCGATTCAAGACAACTTGTCTCCTCGAGCTGGAAAAATGTATTTTTCTGGGATATTCACATACTCAGAAAAAATATTGTTGCTAGTCCCGTTACTAAGAAATGGTTCACGAGCAGTGATGTGGTTTTCTTTGAGGACACCCCATACTACTCTACTAGGGGGAAGACGTTGAGTTTAGATCTCATTTCAGCGCCTCTGCCTATTACTAGTGATTCCCCATCTGTTGTGCAGTCTGCTGAGACTACGTCTCAAGCAGAGTCCACGTGCCTGGTTTGATAAACTAAGCAAGATTTTGTCTACCTGTGGCTTCCTCAGATCTCATGTTGATCATTTTGTCTTTATTAAAAAGACATCCTCTAGTACTGTGATTCTAATTGTGTATGTCGATGATATTATTTTATCTGGCAGTGATCTCTCTGAAATTCATGCTACTAAATCCTACTTATGCAGGCACTTTGTCACTAAAGATTTGGGCAAGCTGAGATACTTTCTGGGGATTGAAGTTTCTAGAACTACTAATGCTCTTGTTCTATCACAAAGAAAGTATGTTCTTGATCTTCTATAGGAGACTGAAATGCTTGGAGCTCAGACCACTGATACACCCCTAGATCCTAATGTAAATTGGGATAATGGAAGATCCTTCATACAGTGATTCCCACCTATGATGCTTTGATGGGATGTTGCATCCCTATCGCCTCCATGTGTATCTGATGTGTTAGTCCAAAGATTGAATCTACGGAACACCTATTCTACAAGGGGGAGATTGTGAGATATCATGGGCCAGATCAGATCAATTGTTGCTCACATTCACTCATAGACCCTCTTCACTACAGCAGCAGCTCTACGCTTACCGGTCCAAATCTTCTAGTTCTTTGTTGCAACCGTGGATTTTTTTTTTTTGGGGGGGGGAGGGGGTCATCCCAAGCATTCTACCTGGACGATATGGTGGTTGAGATGTGCAACACGGTTTCAAGAAAAGCCCATATCAGCTTCTAAGGCATGTTCGGAGATTATTCAACTTATCAAAACCAAGATGAAAACCAAATCTTTCAAAATGAGGAATGATGAACATTTACTGGAACAAAGTCAATATTTGGGACTGGGTGAAGCAAGAAACATGCGTAGGCACCTGGAGGCTATAAGGTGGCATCGCCCGCATTTCATGAATCTCAAACTTAATATTGTGGTTGACAATGAACTATTTGGGGGAAATTATAAAATATATTGAACGGTTCCGATGATTGGGGACGGTAGCGGCAACCTAGTTTTGGCACAAAGAGAATCGTTGAAAGTCGATGACTATGATGAAGCACACAGTAGAGCCACTGTGGTAGCACTCAAAATTACAAACAATGAGAATAGTAACATTTCTTGTATAGAAACTAATGATATTTACACCTTAAATCTTTTCTGGGTAATGCCTCGTCTCCTTGGTACCTTGTTTCTAACGTTCATCCTTGTTGATTGTACAATCATTGGCAAACAAATTTATGCACAGACCAATGATGTGGCAAAAATTTGGGCATTTGAGGATGCAATTCCAATGACATTTTTGTGATAGGAAACACTCTCCTTGTCCCTTGAGACTGAAAGGCTTACTTTTTTTTTAAAAAGAAAGTATACTCCATACTTTAGATTATTTTGGAAAGATACATGGTTAGTCATTTTTGCCCAGAGGCATTGGCTCATTCTGTTTTGAGCAGCCTATAACCCTTGTGGATGGTTTATGTGAAACAACATGCATCCCCGTCGATACCATCGACAGGAGGTCGATGGTATCGAGATTATCACAGCAACAGAACAGCATTCTGTCGATACCATCGACAATCCTGTCGATGGTATCGACAGATGAACAGCGGTGGAAATCGGCGAACTGCCTCCTGGTTCTATCTTTATTATATTACTTGTTTTATTGTTTTTCTATGATTTTCTCCTTTGTACCACAATGTATCTTACCCTAATATATAAAAAGAAGAGAGACGGCTATTGCCCTCTCAAAGAAGCTGCTCCTTACAGCCGACAAATTTTTCGGTGTTCGTCTCCTCTCCTCATCTCTTCTCACATGGTATCAGAGCGGCTTTGATCTGCCGCTCCGCTTCCTCAACAAGTCGCCGCCTCAACAGCCTCCCCGCCTCCTTTCTCCTTCCCAACCGCCGCCACCGCCCTACTTCTCTAGGAGTCGCGGCCACCTCGGTCGTCGGGCCGGCAGGAACAGCAGCCCGCCGCCGGCGCGGGTGCTGTTGGGCTAGCAACCGCTAGTCGTCTTCATCGCTGGATCGATCGCAGCTTTTCCCTCGCTGTTGTAGATCTAGCCACACGGGACCGGAGCCGCTAGCAAGCTTCCGGTTGATTTACAGCAGTTTTCGGCCAGTTCTTGGGAGCCGGAACTACTGTTTGGGAGTCTCTGGGTGATCCAACGGCTATCTAAAGCCCAATCCGAGGGACTCGACTCTTCCAGAGCGCTATCCTAATCACATATCCTCCATGTGTATTAGGAAAATCTATTGGAGGTTGTGAATGCGTCAGTAACGCATTTATCCATGTTTTTATGTTGTGACGAGTATCTCACTGTCACCTCATCTATCTCCGTGACGTGTATCTCTCCGTCACCTCAGCTTTCTATGTGACGTGTATCAATCCGTCACTAAGTTCCCATCTACAATGGAGGACACCAAGACTCCCTACAGCGAGGCGTCTCCTATCCCCTCCATCAAGCTCAACGGGAAAAACTATCTACTATGGATGAACGTTGTTCACACTGTCTTGGAATCTCGCGACAAGGTGAGACATGTTGACTCAGGTCCACTGGACACTACTGATAAAGGATACGCTGAATGGAAGCGTCATGACAGTCTTATGAAGACTTGGTTATCGAATAGTATGGAACCTGCAATTGCAGCTAGGTTTATGTTCTATACTACAGCTAAAGAGATATGGGACGCAGTGAAGCAGCACTATTCCCAGGAGAAGAATGTTCTTCGGCTATTCATGATATATGATCGTCTGTTTGCTGAGAGGCGGGGTGATAGATCTCTTAAGGAATACTTTAGAGCTATTCAGGCACTTGCTCAAGAGCTGAGCTACTATCATCCTGTGACAGTTGCTGCACAGATCAAAGACAGAGACGACCTGGTTACGGCTAAGTTTCTATCCGGGCTTAATCCCATTTGCGGTTCTGCCCGGAGCGTCATTCTGGCTTCTGATAAATTGCCAAGTTTTGTGGAAGCCTATTCGAGAATTCAACAGTCAATTTTTGAGTCTGTTAACCCTATCTCTACTATATCTTTTGGGGAGTCTCATGAATCCGTAGTTGTTGCGGTGAGAGGAGGACGACCTGGTATGGGCAGAGGACGTGGGACACGTCCGAAGGGTACCTTCTGTGACAAACCGGGATATACAGTGGAGAAGTGTTGGAAGAAACATGGGAGACCTGCTGCACCTCCTGTGGGGGCAGCACATTGTGCCACCTCTACAGATTCCTCTCCGTCTTCAACTGTGGGCACCAATTCTGGGACCCGCATCACTCTTACTCAGGAGGAGTATGATCGGTTCATTTAGGCTACACAGCACATGAGTGTGGGATCTTCATCTTCATCATCAGCAAACCTGGCATCTACTGCGGGTAATCAGGCTACATCTCTCATAACTTCTGGCTCTACTTCATCTTGGGTAGTTGACTCTGGCGCGTCACGGCACATGATTGGTATGAAGAGATTGCTCCAATCTATTGACTCGTATATCCCTCACCAATCTGTCACACTGGCAGATGGTTCAGTGAGGAGAGTGCTAGCTAGTGGATCTGTCTCTCACACCCAAGATTGATCTTAAATCTGTACACTTTGTGCCTGAGTTTCCTTTTAATCTTCTTTCTGTTGCAAAATTGATTGACACTGTAAAATGTACGGTAACATTTGGGTCTTCTTGTTTTGTTTTACAGGATCTCAAGAGTATGAGGACGATTGGTGGGGGGCCTAGGAAAGGTGATCTCTACCTTTTCCACGATGACAGTCTGCCTCGCCCAGTATCTACTCCAGCTCCATCTATCTTGTTGAGTGGTTCCCCCTTACTATGGCATTGCAGATATGGACATCCTTCGTTAGAGAGCCTGCCAAAGTTGGAACCTGAGTTGTCCCAAGTGTCATCTTTAGAGTGTCAGTCATGTCAGCTGGGAAAACATCATAGGTTGTCTTATCCCAGCCGTGTCAATAAGCGGCATCTTGCCTTTTTGAGTTAGTTCACAGTGATGTATGGGGTCATGTTAAAGACCAGAGTTATAATGGTTTTCGTTATTTTATTTCCTTTGTGGATGATTTTTCCCGCATGACATGGATCTACCTTCTCAAAAGTCGAGAGTATGTGCTATCTATTGTGAAACGTTTTCATAAAGAAATAAAGGTTCAGTTTGACTGCAATATAAAAACTCTCCAATCTGATAATGCTTTAGAGTAGGTTCAAAAGGCTATGTCTGATTTTTGCAGTTTTGTGGGCATGATCCATCGCACGTCTTGTCCTCACATCCCTCAGCAAAATGGGGTGGCTGAGAGGAAAAATCGCCATCTTCTTGATATTGCTCATTCGATCATGTTTCAATCCAATGTGCCTAAGAAATTCTGGTCTGAAGCTCTTTTAACCGCTTGCTTCTTAATTAATAGACAACCATCCTCTGTTCTTAAAGGACAAACTCTTTTCTCTGTGTTACGACCCACAGATCAGCCCTTCTCTGTTCCCCTTAGAGTGTTTGGGTGCACTTCTTTTGTCCATAATTTTGACCCTAAGGCTGACAAACTTTCTCCTAGGTCTATTAAAACCTTGTTCCTTGGTTATTCTAATACTAGCAAAGGATACAAGTGTTACTGTCCTAGTCTTCGTCGCATGTTTGTGTCTAGGGATGTTACCTTCCATGAGACCACTCCATATTTCTCCGATGCTATGAGTAAGGGGGAGCAGTTGAGAGAGGGAGTGCCACAGATTTTCAGAGTGAGAGAGTGGCACCATATGTGCAGAGTGAGGGAGCGCCACCCATCATTCCTGATTATACTTTTATTCAGGACGAGCAGGCAGCTGACAGGCTTGTTATTCAGCAGTACCCATATGTTTATAGTAGGCGAGGCAGACAAGATCCAGAAGAGGTAGCGACACCAGTCCCTGAGCCTTCCTCATCGTCTTCTACTCACGAGATTCTTGCAGAAGCATCAGATCTTGATCTTCCTATTGCTGTTCGGAAAGGTACTCGTTCTTGTACTATTAGACATCCTATTACAAATGTGTGTTGTCTGTCACACTTATCTAAGCAGGCCCGCGCATTTGCTATTGGGATTGATTATGTTGATATACCAATGAATCACTATGATGCTATGAAGGACAGTGGCTGGAAACAGGCAATGCAGCTTGACATGTCAGCTCTTTTGCATAATGGCACATGGGATCTTGTTGGCTTACCTGCAGGGAAGAAAGCAGTGGGTTGCAGATGGGTTTTCACCATCAAACATAATCCGAATGGATCCGTTGAGAGGTTGAAGGCCAGATTGGTAGCAAAAGGCTATACACAAACCTATGGAGTTGATTTCTTTGAGACCTTTTCTCCAGTAACTCGTCTAAATTCTGTGCGGATTATTATTTCTCTGGCTACTACCTTTGATTGGACCCTATTTCAGCTTGATGTTAAGAATGCCTTTCTACATGGTGACCTACAGGAAGAGGTATATATGGAGCAACCTGCTGGGTTTGTTGCTCAGGGGGAGTGTCAGAAGGTGTGTAAATTGAAGAAAGCCATATATGGGCTGAAAAGTCTCCTCGAGCTTGGTTTGACAAGTTCAGTGAGGTTGTTCTCCAGATGGGCTTTTCTCGCTCCATGACTGATCATTCTTTATTCTACTCTAACTCTTCTTGTGGCTCTATCATTATTGTTGTATATGTTGATGACATAGTGATTACTGGCAGTGATTCTACAGGCATATCTCGTGTGAAGGAAGGGTTGCAGAGACACTTCCAAACGAAGGATCTGGGTAAACTGAGATATTTTCTGGGCATTGAGGTGCTTAGATCTCATTTGGGTGTCAATCTATCTTAGAGGAAATATGTGCTTGACTTACTACAGGAGACAGGCATGATTGAATCTAAACCGATATCTACTCCTATGGATTATCACATCAAGAAGACGGTTCATGATGTTGAGTACTAAGATCTAGGATATTACAGGAGAATAGTTGGCAAGCTAATATATTTGACTGTTATACGACCTGACATTTCTTTTGTTGTAGACGTCGTGAGTCAGCATATGCACTCACCACGACAGTCACACTGGACAGCAGTTTGTCGGATTCTGAGATAGCTAAAGAGTGCCCCTGGTAAAGGGATCATATATTCTAAACCCAAGGTGCCTCCATCTACTTTGACTCTCACAGGGTACTCAGATGCAGATTGGGTTGGTGATCATACTGATAGAAGGTCTACATCAGGCTATTGTACTTTCCTAGGTGATCATTTGATTACTTGGAAAAGCAAAAAGCAGCATGTGGTAGCTAGATCCAGCACTGAGGCTGAATATCGTGCTATGGTCCATGCATGTTGTGAACTACAATGGGTCAAATCTGTTCTTTCTGAGTTAAAAATCACTATTATGTCCTCTATGGAGCTCAAGTGTGACAACCAGTCTACTATACACATTGCCAGTAATCCTATCTTTCATGAGCGTACAAAGCACATAGAAGTTGATTGCCATTTTATTCGTGATCAAATCAAAGATGGCACTATTGTGACGCCATACGTCAAGTATGAAGATCAACTGGTGGATATCTTGACAAAGCCTTTGGGTCCGGCAGCTTTTCAGAGATTATGTGGCAAGCTGGGCATACACAATGTGTACTCTCCAGCTTGAGGGGGGAGTGTGAAACAACCTGCATCCCCATCGATACCATCGACAGGAGGTCGATGGTATCGAGATTATCACAGCAATAGAACAGGTATTCTGTCGGCGGAAATCAGCGAACTGCCTCCTGGTTCTATCTCTATTATATTACTTCTTTTATTGTTTTTCTATGACTTTCTCCTTTGTACCACAATGTATCTTACCCTAATATATAAAAAGAAGAGAGACGGCTATTGCCCTCTCAAGGAAGCTGCTCCTTGCAGCCGACAAATCTTTCGGTGTTCGTCTCCTCTCCTCATCTCTTCTCACAGTTTATATTTTTGTAGATCCTTTCTCTTTTGTTGAGTTGCCTTTTCGGCTTGGGGGTTGATATTCGTGTTTTAAAAGTGAAGATGTAATCATTTGATATATGATTCGCCTGATCAGAGGAGGATGGGATGAACAGAGACACCTCCTGGCTTATCAAAATAAATGCAAATACCCATGTCAAGAAATGAGATCATCATATGATTATTTTCAAGAGTGGGCGCAATTGTAGACAAATTGATTACTTAGAAGGTGAGTGGATGGGCGCAATTGTAGACAAATTGATTACTTACAAGGTGAGTGGATCAAAAAATATGCAAGAATTGCAAAGTAATCCCTAGCAAAGAACTCACCACCCAACATAGGTTGGTGGTTTTAGATATTAACATGAACATCAACAACGGTAAGCAAAATTAAAAACAATATAAAAGAATCAAGTGGTGGAATCTTGAAAGAACAAAGAAATTGACATTTAATGATAAACTTATCAAGGTGGGCACTTGGAACTTGAGTTTTGATGTAAACACTAAGTGACATAATACGAGCTCCTAAATTACAAGAATCGCCAACGAGGTTTTAGGGGAGTCCAAAGGGTGAGGGTCTCCATAAAAAATTTCTGAGTGGTGGAATGATGAAGTATAAAAGGCTATTAAACTAAAAGGGAAACTAATAAGAGCTTGTCAAATCTAGAGATGACGCAACTTTTCAAAGATACAAGCTAGCAAAGAAAGAAGCTAAGAAAGTTGTTCAAGAGGCCAAATCTAAATACTTTGAAGAGATGTATCAGAAGTTCGACACTAGAGAAGGGGAAAAGATACATATAAAAAAACTCATATATGAGAAAGGAGAGGAAGAATTTGAGCCCAGTAAAATGCATCAACAACAAAGATAGTAAAGTGTTTGTAAAAGCATGATGATACTAGAACCAATTGAAAACTACTTCCATAAGATTTTCAATGGAAACTTTTTAAACAGTGTTAAAAGACTTGTGTGACATGATTACAAGAGATATCACTTACACAAGGAGTTTCACAATTGGAGGTCAAGAATGCTTTGAAAAAGATGAACATGGCAAAGGCATGCAAGCCTAGGGAGTATTCCTATTGATATATGGAAGAGTACGGGGGGTAAGGAGCTGTGGTTGCCAACTTTCTTCAATAAGATTATGATGACCAAAAAATGTCGCATGAATGAAGAAACTTTACTATAGTCCCCATCTACAAGATCAAAGGAGATGTTCAAGGCTGCACAAATTACAAAGGTATCAAGTCATATGGTGAAAATTTGGGAGAAGGTTATTATGCAAAGGCTAAGATCTATGACATAGATTTCAGACAGCCAGTTTAATTTCATGCTTGGAAGATCCACAACATATGCTATTTTTCCTACAAGGAGGCTTATATAGAAGTACATATTAATAAAAGAGATCTTCGCATGGCTTTTATTGATTTAAAAGAGGCTTATCATTGAGTACCTAAGGAAGCATTGTGGAGAGTTTCAAAAAAGGGTGTCAATCCAATACATTGACTTGAATATAGACATGTATGATAGCTCAGTTGCAAGATAACTCCTAGAGGAGAGACGCCAAGGTTTCCTATCACAATTGGAGTACATTAAGGGTTGGCATTGAGCCTATAATTATGGACGAGTTAACAAAGCATCTTCGGGACAATATTCCGTGGTGCGTGTTATTTGTTGATGATATTGTGTTCATTGATGAAAATAAAGAAAGGCTGAATGAGAAAGTTCAACTCTGAGAAATGCATTAGAATCTAATGGATTAAGATCAATACAGAGCATATGCATTACAATCTCAACCAGTCTATAACTATAAATGGTGAGGCTAATTGGATGGAGTGGATGTACCAAAATGTGATAACTTTTGTTGTTTAGGTTCAATTATTCACATCATAGATTAAAATACTGATTCCAACTCCATTACCGGTGGCCCTGAAATTTTGGTAATTTTGCCCCTATCGACACAAGATTTCATCAGACATTGCAACAACAAAAAATAAAAGAATTAAGTCATGAAAATTTACCAGGTTAATCTACATACGTATATACACCTAGTTATGCAATAATATCATATATTGGTATTGGGTGGGGGACTCCTATATGAGTGAGTGAAAAGATACAAAATTATTTTGATTCGGATTTTGATTATGCAATGTAGACATATATATACATACACACACACATATATATACATATATATATTAAATAACATGTCATATCTTATATTGTGCATCCAATTTAAGTGAAGGGAGGTCTCCCACATTTTTTAGATTTTTTAAATTTTTCCCCTGTTTCATGAAATAACATAATTAGAATTCTTGCGGTTGGGGCAAAAATTTTGTTGTCTGGTAGTCGTCAAAACAAATATTTCTATCAAAATTTTGCAATTACAATCAAAAGTTTAAACCATGATTCAAATGTATGGCAATGTTCAAGATGATATTTGTCACAGGATCATGGCAATTGTGGTATGTGCTTATGTGACCGGATGATCCCTCTCAGATTAAAAAGTAAGCTTTACAAACCAAAAATATGACCGCCCATGCTACTATATGGGAGTAAATGTTTGGCGGTGAAGAAACAAGGTGTCAACAAGATGAATGTAGATGAAATGTATGTTGAGATGGATGTACGAGAAGACAATGAAAGCTCAGTTGAGAAACGACAATATCAGAAACAAAATGGAGGTGGTGAGTATTAAGGTGTGAGGACAAGTTGTGTGAGACTCACTGGAGATGGTATGAACATGTACAACACAGACCGAAAAACATGCCTATCCGAAGCCATGTTGATCTAGCACAGATAAAAGAAGAAGAGAAGGCCAAAATTAATTTGGAAAGAGCTTAGGAGAGATTTTGAGTCATTACATCTTGATCAAAATATGACCCATAATAAAGCTATTGGAAAAGAAGAATCCATGCAGTCGAACACAACATGGTTGGGTTTGAGCTTAGATGATGAGGTTGAGGATTACGATGATGATGATCATGCACAACCAACAACCCTCATACCAAGATGAGTCAACCTATGCAACAACCTCAAGCCATGCAAAATACCATAGATGTCGCTAGCCTCCATAAAAAAGGTTCCATCTTGGGTAACTACTCTAAGGCCCTATTTGCTTGCCCAACAAGAACCCATACCAGAAAGCAACATATCATAACAAGAGCCAAAAAAGAGCCTTTCAAATGCCTGACAAGATCTAAAGTTGAATAAATGAATGTCTTGATTGGTTGTGAACTAGGCCCAAAGGCACAGACGAACATGGTTGCATAATTGTTTGGGAACTAGGATGATTTCAAATGGGATGTTGTTGACGTTGCTTGGATTGGTTAGCTCATGCTACAACTACCTAAATGTTTCACTGGTTTTCCTCCTTAGATCCAGCAATGTCATACATCAACAAGAGAAAATAAGCACCAACACCAAAATATACAATTCATTGCAAACACCATTGTAGGATTTGTACTTTACTCTTAATGGCTTACCCATGTGGAGAAAGATAGATTATGAGTAGGAGGATGTATTTCTCAGTACCAATCTTATAAAAGTTCAATAAAGGGTTCTTATACACTTCCACACAATGATCAATCAATCATATGTGACTCTAGAGTTTATCGTCTTGAGTCTGTGGATTAATTTCCTCCTACAACCAAATTTAGATACACCTTGAAATGATATGTGGTTACAAGGTCAGAACAGATGTCAAGGTTCGCATGGTTAATCACATGTTTTGAATTTTTTAAACATGACGTGAAAGTGTATGAGAATATCAAGTTAGGAGATGCACCTTGTTTGAGCTACAAAGGTGACATTCACAAGGTACCTTTTGCATATTTTCGATTATATTCAACATTGACAAGTCAGCATGGAGCCATGGATCCTAAAAAACTAGTCAAGTTCATATTAACCCACCATCTTTTGAGTTTTTGATAATCTCTGTTAGAGAGTCTGTTTATTATTGTTATTAGTTTCTTTGTTATATGGGCCTAAGTGTCCTGGCCCATTAGGGTTGTCTTATGTCATGTACGCTTCCCTGTTCTCCTATTTATAGGAGCAGGGTTTCTCCTATCTAATACAATGCATAGCCCTCTTTTACTATAAGATGGTATCAGAGCAGAGATCCAAAACCCTAGTCGTCAAGTAAAAGGGAGAAGAGAGAGCCACAGTCGGCGGGTGGCCACCCCTTCTTTCTTGGCCGCCCGCAGGCCTTGTCCACTCTTTCATTCCATAAATTCTATTGTTCCATCTCCTTTTTGTTGTTGTTGATGCTCCCTTTTACTTGCTAATGCGCATGGTTTCCTATTCCTTCAATTCTGGCATATTGCTACAGTACGTTACTGTAGTACGACGGGTTTTGGGAGCTTCTAGTCCTCTCCTTCATGGTTTCTGCCAGCCTCCAGTGCCCCCCTTCTCTTCCTCAACGCCTTAGCAGCTTCTAGGATAGGGAGAAGTCTTCCACATGCCTAGGAGAAGAAGTTATTGCATCTTTTTTTGGCCGTCTGTACAGGTTTGTCCCTGCTCTTGATCTCCGGCTCGATTACGGCCTACCAAGGTGTTGCCTCTCCTTAGGACCTGCTCCATTTAGGTCATCTTTGTCTTGAGCATCTCCTACCTTAGCAGCCAAACCATCAAATCTCTATGGAATGAGCTGGAGTTTGATCTTCTAACCTCTATGTTGCCGTTGGTACTGTAGCAGCGTGTACTGTTGCACATTTTTTGAAGTTTTGACGTTTTCCTTGCTGAGGTGCTCTTCTTTTCTGCTATTGGTTGGAATACTTTGGCCTTTAAGCCCACTACTGCTGCTGCAATTGCGTTGCTATGTTTTTCTTTTTTGCTGTTGCTACAAATACCATTTATTTGTCGCTGTTATTGCTCAAATGTTATTGCTGCTAAGATGGCTGCCTCGGATAATCCTCACACCATGGTCCACATTTTAATTATGTGAGGTTTTACACCACTTGCAACTCTTTTGTTTGATTTCCTAAATCCAGTGGAACTTGTGTTTGTCCACCCCAACCGTTGATCTTCTCCGTGGTTATTGTGAGGGGGAGAAATGGAGAAGAGATGAGATGAAGAAGAAGAATTTCATTCTGATGTTCAATGGATCTTCATGCTACATTTACTGCTGATATATGGAGTCTTTTGCTGCTATTATTGCTTATTCATCATCTACCTCAACTGCTGCTATGAAGTTACATATTCAGACGTCTTTCTTACTACTTGTGCTATGATTAGCACATTTTGTTTGCTGCTTTGTGCTTTTGCACTTTCTGCTGTCCGTGCTTTATTTGCACGTTGACTTTCTACTGTGGACCAGCACTCTCTGGACCTTGACGTCTGCTATTGTGATGGATATTGTGTAAAGAGGGAAGATGATGAAAACATTTGTTGCTGACTTTACATGGAGCTTCGTCTACTGGAGTTATTTATTTGCTTGCTACTCTGCTTACCGATCTTCTATCTGCCTACGTCGTCGACTCTCTACTACTGTGCGCCAGCACTCTCTGGCATGTCCGTGTTTTGGCACGTCGACTTTCTGCTACTGTGATCCAGCACTCTCTGGGCTCTGCTACTGTGATCCAGCACTCTCTGGCATGTCCGTGTTTTGGCACGTCGACTTTCTGCTACTGTGATCCAGCACTCTCTGGGCTCTGCTACTGTGATCCAGCACTCTCTGGCTACTACGACGACGACTTTGATGAAGACCTTGGTGCCTATTAGCTATTCCATATTTTGCTCCAAATGATTGTGATGTTGCTTATTTCTGCTCCAGATGATCGAGAAGCTTCTGCGACTTACCTGCTTGCTTTGAGTAACTACTTGAGGGGGAGTGTTTGAGTGTTTGTGTGCTTTAATGTAATATTGAGGGGGAGAAATTTCTTGTATGGGCTTGGTTTATCCTTTTATTTCTTTCTCTTTGTTTTTTAGTCTGACTCTCTATTTGCAAGCTGATTTGGGATTCTCCCAACTTCAGCTTGAGGGGGAGTGTTAGAGAGTCTGTTTATTATTGTTATTAGTTTCTTTGTTATATGGGCCTAAGTGTCCTGGCACATTAGGGTTGTCTTATGTCCTGTACGCTTGTTCTCCTATTTATAGGAGTAGGGTTTCTCCTATCTAATACAACGCATAGCCCTCTTTTACTATCTAAGAATCTCCATTAGTATATTAAGAAGTGTGAAGAGGGGCAAGCACACAGGAGCTTGTAGCCGCTTAAGTGCCAGACAAGTGCTTTTTAAAAGGATTTTTATATGATAAACCCATGGGATATTTATAGACGAAGCTAAAACGGGACCAAACCGTTAAAAGATTATTGGCCCAAGGGAACATATATGAACATATTTTGATGAGTGCAATACTTCCTCGTTTGTTATTTGACTAGGCTATTAAGTATTTCAGGTATATTTAAATCAGAAGCATGATTGTATTACCATACATTTCAAATTACAAGAGTTTTTGTTTTACATAACAATGTAAAAGGTTTAATCGTCTATTTGTATTATTTTTATAACTTTTGAGTGTTTTTGAGCAAATAACCTAGAAACCCTCAGATATTTTTTGGAGGATGCGGGAACCACCCCGAGTAAAAGCCACTTCGGTGACCCACCCTGGCAGTGTAAACCCCCAGCCCCTCCTCGGCTACCCGCACACCAGAGGGGGCATTTAAATCACATTGTGGGTCAGTGTACGAGACATGATAATTGGTTTCTGTTAAAGAGTCTATATTAGCCTATTTAGTTAATAGGTTAGTGGGCCTTTAGTGTCTCGGCCCGTTTAGATTACTTGGGACACAAGTCTCATGGTTTCTCCCTTGCTCCTATATATAGGACAGGGGTGTCCAGTCTTGCATTCATCTACCACAATCACATTAGTTCATTCTTTTATTTCACATGGTATCAGAGCGGGTTCCATCCTGAGAGAGCCCTAGCGCCGCCGCTTCCTTCTCTCTCTCTCTCCAAGCCGCCGACTTCTCTCTTGCAGCCACCGCCGCTCCTCTCTCCGAAGAGAGCAACCGCGGGCTTTCTCCGCCTGCAGGCGGTCGTTGCCATGGCCTAGGTCGGCTGCCCGCTAGGCGAATCCGGCCTACATGGCTCTTTCTTCCCTTTCTCTCTAGCAGCCATATACAGTGGTAATCTCCATCCGCCATCTGAAACCAGCAGCAACCGGCGCCATTGCCAGCAGCACCAGCCGCCGCCTCCATCAGCAGCAACCGTTGCCGCTGCCGCCGCCAGCAGCCGCTCCAACGGGCGCCGCCGCCGCAGCCTACAGGAGCAGCCCAGCCACCATCTCCAGCAAACGTCCATCATCCGCGCCGCCATCCCGAAGGAACAGCCAGCCGCCGACCTCCATGAGTGTCCATCATCCATCGTCGACCATCCGTGAAGCAACCTGCTGCATTCCCGTCGATACTATCGACAGGAAGTCGACGGTATCGACTTTATCACAGCGACAGAAGAGCGTCTGTCGATACCATCGACAGCCCTGTCGATGGCTGTCGATGGTATCGAGAGTTGATCAGCAGCGATGTGAAAAGGATACACCTATCCCGCAAGTTACTGCCTCTCGTCGTTGTATCTGTTCTCGTAGGTTGCAGTGTTGCTTTATCCAAGCAACCGTATCCCAAGCCTTGATCGCACTTTTTCAACCGGCGCTCCATCTCATGGCGTCTTCAGATCAGCCTTCATCGCCGCTTTGGAGAGGCTCCGCCTTGGCTCCGCATGCTTCCTCTTGGCATGCAATATCTCTGGAGTCACACAGGAGACAATTTGTCATCTCCTATGTTGCGACAAAGTGCTTCATCAACCGAGCGTCATATCTAGCTATCATCCGCAAACTGCTCCATCATCATCCCGGCGATCCTCATTTGACCGTTTGCTGCTTTGTGCGTCATCATGCTACTGCTGCCATCTACAGCCGGCGATCACCCATCACTCTCCACCGCTACCAAACAACCATGTTTACTGCCCCCATATGCATTATCCCTGTCTCTATTCGGATCCTTAATCGGTCCTATTTTTGCTAATCGAATCCTATTTTGACCCTAACGGGCCAACAAACCCCCTTTTCGGGTCGGGACTAGATCCATTTATTTTTCTACCCGGATCTCATGTTGACCCATTTAGTATACTCTCTTTGGCTATCGGTTTCATTCTCCACATATTACCCATCTCCATTTCACATATTTTTCTCTTTTCAGCCTTTTTCTTTCCCACCCACCCATATCGTGTGTCCCTTGTCCACATTACGGGGGGGTCATATATCCAGTTCTCCACACCAAACACTCACTCTTGTCGTCTTTGGTGTGCGGGGGGGGGGGGGGGGGGGGGGGGGGGGGATAGAGAGGAGAGAAAGAGATGAGAAGAGAGAGCGAGCATGAGAGCATATGAGAGAATGTATGAGAGAATGTATGAGAGAGAGTATGAGATGAGATGATAATATATGTATTCAGGTTATATATTCCAGGCTATCTTCATCGAGCTTCACATTGTTCAGCACACTGGTTCTCTACTTCAGCCAGCATTGAAGATCCAGTGTCGACACCGTATCCGCGTTCATACCGCGTTATGTACGTCAGGTGTTGATGGTGTATTCCTTCAGTTGCATTCACATGAGACAGATGGGTGCTTCTTCAGAAGCTCAGTTTATCTTCACTGAGTTGCTTCATCGCGTCTTCTCCGAGCTACATCTGTTGTATCGATATCACCTGTTGTTGATCTACTTAGGACCTTCCTTGACAGATGATCTCCTTTCCCGTCAAGCCCCCAAGGTTCACGTGTAAGAATTTTATGGTTCCTGCATCGTATCAAGCAGCAGATCATCCGTCCGCGTTCGTGTCGCGTCAAGCACGTATTCCAGTGGCGAATTGTTGTAGTATCGGGTTCATTATTCAGATGTCCTCATTCCAGATGCACTTCAAGGAAGACCTTCTTCAAAGCTCGAGTATCTTCAGCCTGCAGAGTCATCATCACCATACGATTCAGGGGGAGTAACATATTTTGTATGGGAGTGATATTTATCTTTTATTTTTCAATTATCATTTCTTTTATCATTTTATCGAGTCTTGTAACCTCCAAGCTTTGGACATGTTTCACCCATGCTCCAGCTTGAGGGGGAGTGTTAAAGAGTCTATATTAGCCTATTTAGTTAATAGGTTAGTGGGCCTTTAGTGTCTCGGCCCGTTTAGATTACTTGGGACCAATGTTTTAAAAATCGCCCCAGGCGGCCGCTTAAGCGTGGTGCGGCACTGTACGATTAATTCAGGGTATTAGCGGCTGCTGGGCGGATTTGAATTAATCGCCCGCTTATCACCCGCCTCAGCCGCTTTTTTTCCGCCTCACGATTTTTTTTTTTGCGGCCGCTTGGGCCCGATTTTTGGTAGAGCGGCCAAAGGCTGGCCCATTTGTGGCAGGCCCACTTACTGCTGACCCACAAGGGTAATTAACTGTTGCATGCACACGATCCCCGGTTCCAGTCTTTCCGCGTTGCAAACAGAATCCCGACGGTCGTCTTTTCCGCTTCCGTTGCTTCTTGCGGCAACTGTTTGCATCCAAGGACCATTGCGGAACATCCAAAGACTATAGCGGCACTTTAGTACCTGTTCTGGACGGATATCTCCTGTTCTTATCCTCCGGTGGCTGCTGTTTGGGAGGGAGCCGGCGCCTGCTCCTGTCCAGTGGAAGGTTGGACGTTGCCGAGAAGTTCAGGTTGCTTCTAGGAGGGTCGTGCGGCCTTGTTCCTGCTACAATAGAAGCCGTTAAATCTCAAGTAAGTCTTTTGTTCCTTTTTTTTTGTTGTTTGCTTGATTCCTCCACCCTTTCCTCCTGGCGGCAGTCCTGTTTTTTTCATTTTTTTTTACTGGTCAGTAGTCACGTTATATTTCAGGTGATGTGTTTGTTATACATGTACGCCTAGTAAAATAGTAATACATATACACTACTTTCTACGCCTATAATATACATTACGCCACTAATACATTTAATTTATAGTTTTATACAATACTATCTTACTGCTGTACGCATATTTCTGTACATCTGCAATATACATGGACACATATTATATTATATGTATTCAATACAATAAATGCTTTACCTTATAATAATATAGTAGTACTAGTAATATACAATATATATCTTTAATTTCTGAATCTATCAACTCTTAATATCTGTTACATATATTAACTTTAAAGCTTTAATAGGTTTAGCTATGTAAAACAGTCACAAACATTATATTGTATATGTATTAATGTCTATAAAATGTGAAACATTATCTAAAAAATTGAGTATCCGCTTTTTAAAAAAGCGCCCGCTTAATCGCCCGCTTGGCGATTAATCGGCTACAAGGTCCCGTCCGCACGCTTCCCGCTTCGCGCTTTTTAAAACCTTGCTTGGGACACAAGTCTCAGGGTTTCTCCCTTGCTCCTATATATAGGACAGGGGTGTCCAGTCTTGTATTCATCTACCACAATCACATTAGTTCAATTCTTTTATTTTACAGTTTCCAAGGCGCACAAGCTGGGTTTCAAACCCGAGTCCCTTCATTGCAAAGCATGTGCCTTTACCACTTGAGCTATTACCATAGGAAGTCACTAGGGTCATTGTTTTTATTGTGAAAATGTTCAAAGTAAAATTTGAGAATTTGGTTGACTAGCCAACAAAAACATTTTTTGTCAAACTCTAAGTTCAGAGTAAATTTGGTTGACTAGCCAACAAAAACATTTTTTGTCAAACTCTAAGTTCACTGAGATAGAGTTCGGTTGAATTGTTAGTTCAACCAAGATTCCGAGAATGATACATAAAGTCATTGAGATAGTGGATAATTCTCAAAACTTAGAGTTTGCTTGAGCAATATCTTGGTTCAAGTAAAGTTCTACCTATTAGAGAGCTTAAGAATTTAGTTTATTAGATCATTGAGTCTATTTGTGATATGTGCCCCACTCTGTCTTAGCCCATTAGGATTTTCCCACTTCCTTGTACTTGCCCCCTTATCCTAATATAGGAGAGGGGGTTGCTTCTATCAATAACATACAAGGGGATTTTCCAGATTTTATTGTTTCTCTACATGGTATTAAAGCAGTCGATCCGGTGTTTCCCTACGTGAGAGAGAAAGAGTGCAAGAAAGGGGAGCACCCCACTGCCGGTGGAATCCACCGTTGGTGATGCTTGGCTACCCACAAGAATTTCCTATGGTTGTTTCCCTTGCTTACACCTGCCACCTATGAAGCGTCCATACTCTAAAATAGGCATCGTAACTGTAGTGGATTTTTATTGGATACCGATAGTACTTCATGGATACTCCAAGATACGTACCAGATACTTTTAAGTTGTATCCATGCTATATTTGGGCCATACCCAAATAATAAAAAGTGAAAACTAGCACCCAAGGCACCAGCTCCTCTCAGCCCTCTCGACTAAGTATAACTAGCAGCAAGGCTGTTACAACTTCTCCCCTACCGCCAATACAGACACTATTCCCCTTGATAATACCATCT
The DNA here is from genome assembly GCA_963693085.1 of Alisma plantago-aquatica. Classification (NCBI taxonomy): domain Eukaryota; kingdom Viridiplantae; phylum Streptophyta; class Magnoliopsida; order Alismatales; family Alismataceae; genus Alisma; species Alisma plantago-aquatica. The sequence continues at coordinate 1,008,432,347 of OY856409.1, forward strand.
TCCTTCTCTTTATCGTTTCTATCTCCTTTGATTTTTTGGGATTTCTCTTTTCAAATGAATTTCCATGCCTAATCACGGACTTTTACTGGTTGTTTATTGCAAAGCGGTTCATTCACCAGTACATGGTACTTGTGGATGCTTTCCTTCGATGAGATGCATGTTTTATGCACATTGATGTCCTCTACATTCTCTGAAAAGCTTTGATTTGGTATTGTTGGTGAACGTACCTCTTGTTCTGATGACTATATCCATTGTGGTTTATTTGGATTTCTATCTTGACAATATCCATCTCATTTCCTAAAAAGGTAAGTGTTCTATCCTCAGCTTTTTATCTCTGTAACCTTCTCTTTTGCACCATATTTTTTCTAATTCTATCAACTTGCCTTCTTTGTTGATGTTTGCATACGCTTGTATATAGATTCTGAAATACTTCCAATGAATAGTTTTTATATAATGTCCACTTTCAGTTCTAAATTTACAACAGAATATAGCTCGCTCCTAAACATAATTTCAAACAATATCTGAAATTCTTGATCAATTTGAGTTTTAATAAAACGCTATGATATACAAATAAACTCATTTTGACGTTAAATAAACCCTTAGATCACTTTTCTTTATGTTCATGTGCATGGCATTAGATTTTTTTCATTTTCATTTTTGTAGATGAATATATTTTTTAATTTTAAAATAAGCATTAAAAAATTGATGTATCCACGTCGTACCTATATCCTATATTTCCAAAAGTTGTTATATCCCCGTACTAGTATCCCTATTCGTGCTTCATAGCATATGCCGCCTTATAGTCTCCTTTTCCCCACCTTGTTGTCACCGGCCCAAATACCCCATCTTCCTGCCACCACCCCTAACCCTATTGCCCGTTGCCACCACCTTGTAACCCTATTGCTTGTCGTTGCCTCCACCTCCTAGTCCTAGCATGTTGCCTACCGCGCTGCCTCCCTATGCACTCCCCCCAAATGCCTTGCCGCATGTTATCGGCTCCTTGTTTCCATGTCCTTACCCACTCTTGGTGCCCTGCCGCCTCCTCCCCTTCTCACTCCCCTCTGGATTTGACTCTCATTTTTTCCGTGCGTTATCCACCACAACCGCAACCTGCCACCACAGCTCCCCACCAGTCCCCATTGCTACCATCAGTTCTACACACATATCAGTATATAACTCTAATTTCCTCATTACTTTTTGTTCCCACATATACATTATGGATATTGCTAATCGGATCTTATTCTTTATCTAATCCACACTAAGGATCGGATAAATCTTCCTTTTTGGATCGTAGAAAAATCCACACTGTCCATATTTTTCTACTTAGATTTGGATAATCAGGTCATGTAGTACATCGACTTGCGCTATCAATTACCCTCCACATATATTCCTACATATCCATTACCTTTACCATTGTTTATGACCTCCACCCCAATCACCATCTTGATTCTTTTCATGGTTGGTTGAAGGGGGAGAATATAGGAAGAAGAGTAGAGGGAAGAGATGAGATGGAGGAGAAGAGGTGAAGAGAAGAAGATTTTGCTTTTTGTTGTTATTTGAATGCATATATTTATACTGCTATTTCTATCTATGTGGATCATTCTTTTACTGCGTGTTCATCATATGGAGAATTTATGGATCATGTCCATTAACGTTTGTTGCTACACTATTTGTTTGGATGGTATTGTTTCTGCAGATTTTTGCTATTCATGCTATCTTAGCACAGTGTTTCTATTGCTTTTTGCTATTGCACTATATATTGTCAGTGCTATATTTGGACGTTGACTTGTCCATGCTTTGTATGCACGTCGACTACTGCTTGTTGTTGGCTTTTTGGATATGCTACACTCAATTTTTAATGATGCAAATATTTCCCAATTGTGAAGCAACCTGCATCTCGGTCGATACTATCGACACTCTGTCGATAGTATCGAGATCTGTCCAGGTTCATGTTGAAGCCAGCTGCATCTCGGTCGATACTATCGATACACATGTCGATCGTATCGAGATTGGTTCAGGCGCAAGAGAATACTCCGTCGATACCATCGACACAAGTCGATGGTATCAACACCGGCACAGTGGCGGAACGGCAAACCGGCGGCTGACCTATTTTGTTTATGAAATGTTGTTTTTATGCTTTTTCTCTCTTTGTACCTCATGTATTTACCCTAATATATAAATACAAGTGTGTAGGCTCAAGCCCTACTCACGTTTGCTGCACCTAGCAGCCGACATGTGATTGGTGTTCTTCTTCCTCCTTCATTTCTTCTTACATGGTATCAGAGCGGAGATCGATCTAGGGTTTCTCCTCTCTCTCTCTCCGGAGGATCTCTCCAGGTCTCTCCTTCCTTGACGGCCAACTGCTTCCCACCCGTCTCCTTGGCGTAATCCACCTGCTGCAAAGGACCACCGTTGGCTACTCTGGGTCTGCGGTAGATATCTAACTCTACCGTAGCCACTATCACAGAGCAGTTGAGGATCTCCAGGTGATCCAACGATCATCTAAACACACCGCCGGAGGACTAGTTTCATCTCAATCATCATCCTAGTCACACCTCCTCCGTGTGTGATTAGGAATATTCTTTGGAGGCTGTGAATGCGTCAGTAACGCATTTCTTCTTTCTTTTCGTCTGTGTGTGACGTGTATCTCTCTGTCACCACATTCTCTTTGACGTGTATCAATCCGTCATATATTCCGTTCTACAATGGAGGATATCAAGACACCTATGATCTACAACGAGGTGTCACCTATCGCCTCCATCAAACTCAACGGGAAAAATTATCTTCTATGGATGAACGCCATCCACACCGTCTTGGAGGCTCGTGACAGAGCAAGGCATGTTGACTCGGGTCCCAAGGCATCTACTGACGAAGGATATGCTGAATGGAAGCGACATGATAGTCTTGTGAAGACTTGGCTGTGGAATAGTATGGAATCTGCAATCGCCGCAAGGTTCATGTTCTACTCTACGGTCAAGGAAATATGGGACGCCGTGAAGCAACATTACTCTCAAGAGAAGAATGCTCTCCGTCAGTTTATGATTTATGATCGTTTGTTTGCTGAAAAACAGGGTGACCGATCTCTTGAGTATTTTGGGGCTATTCAGGCTCTTTCTCAAGAGCTAAGTTATTATCATCATGTGACTATTGCAGAACAGATGAAGGACAGAGATGATCTTGTTACGGCCAAATTCTTATCTGGGCTTAACTCGACTTGTAGCTCCGCTCGGAGTGTTATCTTGGCTACTGATAAACTACCTAGTCTTGTGGAGGCTTATTCAAGAATCCAGCAATCACTGTTTGAGTCTGCTTCCTTTGTGCCTGATATACCTTCTGGAGAATCTCATGCTTCTGTTGCCACTGCCGCTGCAGTACGAGGAGGACGCCCTGGTATGGGTAGAGGGCGTGGGACACGTCCGAAATGTACCTTTTGTGATAGACCAGGACATACAGTGGAGAAGTGTTGGAAGAAACATGGAAGACCTGCTGCACCACCTGTGGGGGCAGCACATTGTGCCACCACTACAGGATCCTCATCCTCTACAACTGTGGGTACATCTTCTGGCACAGGCATCACTCTCACTCAAGAAGAATATGATCGGTTCATTCAGGCGACACAGCATATGAGTATGGGTTCATCATCATCTTCTTCATCGGCAAATTTGGCATCTACAGCTGGTAATCATGCACATCTTTCATAGCATCTGGCTCATCCTTATCTTGGGTGGTTGACTCTGGCGCCTCACAGCATATGACTGGTATGAGGAGATTGCTCCACACTATTGACTCATCAATTCCTCACCAATCTGTTACATTGGTAGATGGTTCAGTGAAAAGAGTTTTAGCTAGTGGATCTGTCTCCATAACACCCAAGATTGATCTTAAATCAGTTCACTTTGTGCCTGAATTTCCTTTTAATCTTCTTTCGGTTGCAAAACTGATTGACACTTTAAAATGTTGGGTAATATTTGGACCTTCTGGTTTTATGTTACAGGATCTCAAGAGTATGAAGACGATTGGTGGGGGGCCTAGGAAGGGTGATCTCTACCTTTTCAACGGTGACAGTCTACCTCGTCAAATGCCTGCTCCTGCTCCATCCATCCTGTTGAGTGGTTCCCCCTTACTATGGCATTGCAGATATGGACATCCTTCTTTGGAGAACCTGCGGAAGTTGGAACCAGAGTTATCCCAATTATCCTCCTTAGAGTGTCAGTCATGTCAACTGGGAAAGCACCATAGGTTATCCTATCCCAGTCGGGTCAATAAGCGGGCTTCTTGTCCCTTTGAGTTAGTGCATACTGATGTGTGGGGTCCTGTAAAAGACCAAAGTTATAATGGTTTTCATTATTTTATATCTTTTGTTGATGATTTCTCACGCATGACATGGATCTATCTACCTTCTTAAAAGTAGAGAGTACGTGTTGTCCATTGTGAAACATTTTCATACTGAAATTAAAGTCCAGTTTGATTGCAATATAAAAATTCTTCAGTCTGATAATGCCTTGGAGTATGTTCAAAAGGCTATGTCTGATTTTTGTAGCTCGGTTGGTATGCTTCACCGCACTTCTTGTCCTCACACCCCTCAGCAAAATGGGGTGGCAGAGAGGAAGAATCGCCATCTTCTTGATATTGCTCGATCTATTATGTTTCAATCTAATGTGCCCAAGAAGTTTTGGTCTGAAGCTCTTTTAACTGCTTGTTTCTTGATCAATAGACAACCTTCCTCTGTTCTTCAAGGACAGACTCCCTTTTCTGTTTTGCGTCCCAAGGACTCTCCCTATCCTATTCCTCTTAGAGTGTTTGGTTGCACTTCCTTTATCCATAACTTTGACCCTAAGACCGACAAGCTGTCTCCTAGGTCCATTAAAACACTGTTCCTAGGTTACTCTACTACGAGCAAAGGATACAAGTGTTACTGTCCTAGTCTTCGCCGCATGTTTGTGTCTAGGGACGTCACTTTCCATGAGACCACTCCATATTTCTCCAATGCTATTAGCAAGGGGGAGCAGTTGAGAGAGGGAGAGCCACCAAAAATACAAAATGAGAGACTGCCACCATCAGTGCAGAGTGAGGGAGTGCCACCTATCATTCCGGATTTTACTTCTATTCCGGATGAACAAGCAGGAGATAGACCTACCATTGAGCATTACGCACATGTATATCATAGGCGAGGCAGGCAGGATCCAGAAGAAGTAGCGGCACCAATCCCTGAGCCCTCATCATCGCCTTCTACTCAAGAGAATCCTACAGAGACATCTGATCTCAACCTTCCTATTGCTGTTCGGAAAGGTACTAGGTCCTGTACTATTAAACACCCTATTACAAATGTATGTTGCATGTCTCATCTGTCTAAGCAGGCCCGTGCATTCGCTATTGGGATTGATTCTGTGTCTATACCAAGAAACCATTTTGATGCAATGAAAAACAGTGGCTGGACACAGGCAATGCAACTTGAAATGTCGGCTCTATTGAATAATGGTACTTGGGATCTGGTTGATCTTCCTGCAGGAAAGAAAGTAGTAGGTTGTAGATGGGTTTTCACTATTAAACACAATCTGGATGGATCAGTTGAAAGGTTGAAAGCCCGATTGGTTGCAAAGGGCTACACCCAAACCTATGGTGTTGACTTCTTTGAAACATTTTCTCCTGTTGCTCGCCTGAATTCTGTGCGGATCATTATTTCTCTTGCTACTACCTTTGATTGGCCATTATTTCAGCTGGATGTAAAGAATGCATTTCTCCATTGTGATCTACAGGAAGAAGTATATATGGAGCAACCTCCTGGGTTTGTTGCTCAGTGGGAGTGTCAGAAAGTATGCAAATTAAAAAAGGCTATTTATGGGCTGAAACAGTCACCTAGAGCTTGGTTTGACAAGTTCAGTGAAGTTATTCTTCAGATGGGTTTTTCTCGCTCCAAGACTGATCATTCCTTATTTTACTCCAGCTCTTCCCGTGGATCCATTATTCTTCTGGTATACGTTGATGACATAGTGATTACTGGCAGTGACACAATGGGAATATCTCGTGTCAAAGAGGGTTTGCAAAAACATTTCCATACAAAGGATCTGGGCAAACTAAGATACTTTCTAGGCATTGAAGTGCTTAGATCTCATGCGGGTGTCAATTTATCTCAGAGAAAGTATGTGCTTGATTTGTTACAGGAGACAGGCATGGCTGAATCTAAACCGGTAAATACTCCAATGGATTATCACATTAAAGAGGTGGTTGATGATGTTGAGTATCCAGATCCAGAATATTATAGGAGAATAGTGGGTAAGTTGATATATCTAACTGTCACCCGACCGGATATTTCATTTGCTGTGGGCGTAGTCAGCCAATATATGCATTCTCCGCGACAATCACACTGGATAGCAGTCTGCAGAATTCTGAGGTATCTAAAAAGTGCTCCTGGTAAAGGTATCACATATTCTAGACCAAAGGCACCTCCATCTACTCTGTCTCTCACAGGATATTCAGATGTTGACTGGGCTGGTGATCATACTGATAGGAGATCTACATCAGGCTATTGTACCTTTCTAGGTGATCATCTTATCACATGGAAAAGTAAAAAGCAACATGTGGTTGCTAGATCTAGCACTGAAGCTGAGTATCGTGCTATGGCCCATGCATGCTGTGAATTAAAATGGGTCAAATCTGTTTTATCTGAATTACAAATTTCTCTTCTACCTTCTATGGAGCTCAAGTGTGACAATCAATCTGCCATGCACATCGCCAGGAATCCTATCTTTCATGAGCGTACAAAACACATAGAGGTTGATTGCCATTTTATTCGTGATCAAATAAAAGACGGCACTATTGTGACTCCATATGTTAGGTCTGAAGATCAACTAGCAGATATTCTGACAAAGCCCTTGGGATCAGCAATTTTTCAGAAACTCTGTGGCAAGCTGGGCATCCACGATGTGTACTCTCCAGCTTGAGGGGGAGTGTGAAGCAACCTGCATCTCGGTCGATACTATCGACACTCTGTCGATAGTATCGAGATCTGCCCAAGTTCATGTTGAAGCCAGCTGCATCTCGGTCGATACTATCGACACACATGTCGATAGTATCGAGATTGGTTCAGGCGCAAGAGAATACTCCGTCGATACCATCGACACAAGTCGATGGTATCGACACCGGCACAGTGGCGGAACGGCAAACCGGCGGCTGACCTATTTTGTTTATGAAATGTTGTTTTTATGCTTTTTCTCTCTTTGTACCTCATGTATTTACCCTAATATATAAATACAAGTGTGTAGGCTCAAGCCCTACTCACGTTTGCTGCACCTAGCAGCCGACATGTAATTGGTGTTCCCATCTTCTTCCTCCTTCATTTCTTCTTACACCAATTTATGTCACTAACATGTGTATTTAGTATTTCAGGTGATCAAGGAACTAAGTCAAGATCCAACTATACTCACATGTGATAGACATGATGTTAGGAAAAGTGATGATCTCCCAAAAATCTACCCAAAACTCTATCCTATACTCACATGAAGCCTTTAGGGTTGATAGGTTTTATTAGTAAAGTCTTTGGATAGGTTTTTCCTATATTTTACATATCCATTGATGTTCTGGGTCACTCTCGGACCTCGGTCAAACAAATTGTCGACTGAGATTGTTAGTCGAAGGCTTTGTCAACCGGGGAATAGCCATTATAAACACTTGAGCCCTGGGTCATTCTCGTTCAAAAGAATTCTCGACCAAGGATGTCGGTCGAAGAAAAGTTCAACCGACAAAGAATCGTTAAACCAGTTCGACCAAAAAGATAGACTTGGAAGCATTTGCGCACTCTAACACTCTCGGTCGAATAAAATCTTGACCGAGACAGTTCCCGATCGAAGTTTTTCTTGACCGAGATTGTTCTGCAGGCAAATTCTGTTGACGACCAAATTAGTTGTTGCAACTTAATCAACTTCGTCCTAACGGCTAATTGACCACTAAAATCATTCTAGACACTCCCCAAAGTTATCATAACCACTTGTAAACATTTCCTATAAATAGGAGTGGTCTTAGGACACTTAGACCAACAATTGAACAACAGTTGAGATCATATATACACACTTGAGCATACTACTACTTGCCATCATTCACAAGAGCTTAGGTTCTACACTTCAAGTTGCCATCAATCAAGCATAAGCCTTAGCTCAATGTTAGAATCCCTCTCCACCAAATATAGCACTGTCTAAATCTTGTGGAGTGGATCATCATCTCTTGTCCAATAGCGCTTGATTGTATATCTTGTGAGCTTTTTTTTTCTTTCTTGCTCCAATCTATTTCTTCATTGTTGTATTACTTTTGTACTACTTCTTGGAGTGAAGGTTGTCCAAGAACTTGCGAGAATGAGTCTTCTCAACTTGGTGTTCTTCCACCGACCGTTAAAGAAGAGGTGAAGAATGGTGCTCTTCCAAGTTCGTCAAAGAAGAGGTGGTTCGGTGCTCTTCCTCGTTCGTCAAAGAGGTGGTTAAGTGCTCTTCCGCGTCCATTATAGAAGAGGGGAAAAGGGTGCCCTTCATGCGGCCCGTCAAAGATCGTAGTTCTCCCTGAGTTGAAAAGGCACCGGTAAATTTTATGTACTGTGTATCGGTATATAAAAGGAATAAAATACATGGTTTGAAAATCCTGGTTGGAGACAACTAGGTAGTGGACTCACATCATTTGACGAACCACTCTAAATCGTGTGTTCTTGTGGTTTGCATCTCTTGTCCACTAACTTGCTTTTTACTTCTGCAAATTCATTAAGCAAGTTGCAATTAATAGTGTTTGTGTTTTAAGTGGCAAATAGATTCCTTTAGCTCTATTCGCGCCCCCCCTCTAGAGCTTTCACTTTTCTATGATCCAACACTCTCTACTTGTAATCCAACAGTCTCTAGACTGTAAACAACACCCTCTGTCCTACGACATCTGCAAAATGTGATAGAAATTATATGAAGAAAGAAAATAATGAAGTTACTTGTTTTTGTAGGTGCTAATATATGATGGAGCTTCGTATTTTTCTGCTACTACATAGTATCTTGGTGTCTTTTATCGGTTGCTTCTTTGTGCAACGAGTTATACATTTACGTCACATTTGTTGCTACTACTGGTCCATGCTATTATTTTGCATATTGGCTATTAGTACCTCGTGTGCCAGACTCTTTGATCCGCATGTGTTCCAACACTCTTTGGTCTACTTCATGACTATAGTGATCAAGTTGAAGACCCCGAAGCCTATATGTTGTTCTTTACTACTGCTCTAGATGCCACTTCTTTTTATCGAGAAGCTCTTGCAATCGGTCTTTGTGCATGCTTGATTATCAGCTCGAGGAGAGTGCCTCATTGTAATATTGAGGGGTAGAAATATTAATATTATACGGCCTTGGGTCTATCTTTGTATTCAGCTTCTTTGTTTTTAGATTGTTTGTTTGTTTGCAAGCTAACTTGGGACTCTCCCAAGCTCCAGCTTGAGGCGGGATGTTAGAGAGTACAAGTATTTAGTTAAATTAGTTATTTAGTCTATTTTTAAGATGGGCACAATTCTCCCATTAGGGTTTTTCCACTTCCTTGTACTTGCCTTTTTATCCTATATATAGGAGAAGGGGGTTGTTATCTATTAAAAAGAAACACGATGGATTTCCCTATTATATTGTTTCTTCACACAGCCGAGAGGTTAGTCAAACAAATTTTCAATCAAATACTTAGTCATCGACTTAAATGGCCTTTGATTTTCATGTCTTTGGTCAAAGTCACAGTTGGACCAAGGTGCATCCCAATCAAAGTATGAGTTTGACCAAGTATGATTTGGAGTGCCAAACTAGTCGTCAGAATATCATTTTGATCTTGTGCAGCATTGATATTTTGGCTAGACGCTCCTTCAGGACCCTCTAGGCTAAACTTACACGTTCACAATGGAGGGTACCCTCTAGGGCCAATCTGATATTAGCTTAATAAGTGAAATCCTTGTTGAGAATCTTTTAAAGCTTAATTTACACGAGCTTCTCCTACTCTAGATATTACCCAATCATTTCAAGAAACTCAACGGCAATGTTCAAAATTTCATCGAAATGGGCGAAATTTTTCCAATTATTTCGATGTCGGTGGCTATCGGACATAGAAACAATAGTACCTCTACTTACGTACGTAAATTTTGCCGGTAAAAAAAAATCGGCGGTTTTTTCAAATTTCGCCGAAACATGAGGGTTTTCGCTGCAAAATGGCCACTTACGGCTTTTCTTTCGCCGATACAGCCCGGCACGCTGCACTGTGCCGCTAAAATAGTAGACGAGCGTTGCAGTTTTGTTGCTTGGGCAATTTTGAAGGTTCCAAAGGCTATTTTGAGGGATTTACAGGTATGTTTTCTCTAATCCTCTTCTTCTCCCCCCCATCTAATGTTCTACCTATTCTCTCTCTCTAATCTCACCTCCTACCATATTTCTCTCTCTATTCTCTTAGATCTAAAGTAGCAGATCTACCCAAAATGGTGGATCTAAGCATTAAATCCTTAAATGGTGTAGATCTAAACATGAATCCTACTCAATATCACTAGATCCATAAATCTAATCTTTTTTGCTTAAAAAATCATTTTTAGCATGGAATTGCCTAGATCCATGCTTATATGAACAATATGTACTAATATTAACTTAGATTAAGGTCAAAAATTATGTACTTTTTATTATTTTCGAAAAATCAGACTTAAATTTTATTTTTTTCTATTTTAGCTAAATAAAATAATTTCAAAATAATAGAAAATGCATAAATAATACTATAATAACCTAATTTTAGTATGATAAAATACTTAAAATAAGTTAAATGTATTTAGAATAAAGTTCAAGTCTTTTTATATGATTAAAAATTATTTTCAGTAATTAAAAAAAGAAAAAAATACATTTATTAAAAAAAATTCAATAAAACGTCTTAGAATGATTATACTCTACTTATATTAGTATCATAAATTATTTAAGTAACTCAAACATATTATAAAAATGAGTTTAATCTATTTGATATCATTAAAAGATAATTTCAGAACTGAAAATGGTAAAATAAATTATATTCTAAAAAATTAAGACACACTAAAGTGATGCAATTGTCTTCTAGTTCTACTCTACTTGTACATGTTTGTAAATATGTTACATACTTCATGATTTAAATGCAATGGCATGAGTGTTTTTCTTTAATCTTTATATTTTGCAGGTGATGGCAAATTCTTCTAGCAATGGTTCATCTGATGGTGACAGAGATGTGGGTGTTGGGAGGGGTAAGAACCAAGCTGGTAAAAAGGATTGGAGGTGGGTCCAACTACTGATTTTGCAAGGAGTGAGGGATGACTTTAATGAAATGATGAATGCTAAGAAAGAAACATGTAAGCAACAGAATCATTAGACCAACTGTATGTGGATGCCTTGTTTAGTTATAGGGGAGGACATAGTTCATCTATTGAGGAGGACTTTGATGCGGAATATCCCCCAGATTATGACACCCCCCATGCCCGACGCATGTTTAGGAAGGCCCTGAGAGATTCTAAGAGGTCTACATGGGAAAAACAACAACATGATGAGTATAGGAGGGGAATTGGACCGTCTGCTTATGAAGTTGGTGGTAGTAGTCGGGGTACAGGGAGAACTGTAGTTGATGTAACTGAGGATGATATGCCATCTGGTCAGGTGAAAAGAAAGGAGGAATTCCTTCATTGTTTAGATCTGCTAGTACTGCAAGAGGAAGGTTGAGCTTAGATGTTGAAGAGCCAGGTATTAGAAAATCTCAACCAGCTCAACAGAAGTTGAAGGATATGTTCTCTGGAGCAAAGAATAAAGTTGGAAAAGTTGTGGGAAAGTTTTTCTTTGCACATGGGATCCCAGCACATGTGGCTTCTGAGCCATACTTGCAACACCTCTTGAGGACTGCAGGGGCAGCTGGCCCGCGTGTGAAAGCCCCAATTGCATGAGTTGATGAATGTTTACCTTCCTCAACAGAAAGAAGAAATCCAGAAGTGGATTGATGAAAAAAAGGAGGTATGAATGATATGTTTTGTGGTATTTTTTATTATATGAAAATTAGTGTTGAGAATTTGAGATTCATTTATTTATTGCATTGCAAATTGTAGATGGTCTGAATATGGAGTTACGCTGATGTGTGATGGGTGGACATCGGGTAACAGAAAGCAAATAATCAACTTTTTAGCATACTGCAATGGTTTCACAATTTTCCTCGGTTCCGTTGATGCATCTGATCAAGTTCGGGATAGTAAGTACATCAAGAAGCAGATGAAGACATTTCTGAAAAATGTTGGGGTGGAAAATGTTGTCCAAATAGTGATGGATAATGAGCCAAACTTCAAGAAAGTTGGGAAAGAGTTAATGAAGCAATATCCAATATATTGGACACCTTGTGCAGCCCATTGCATCGACCTGATACTAAAAGATATAGGTAATTCAGAATTTCAAATTCTATTCCTTATACCTTCAAGATATATCTATGACTCTATTAATATAATCACTTATAATTTAGTCATCATTTCCATGTTTGAATTATTGTGGGGGGAGGGGGGCTGAGTCATGTGAAAGCAGTGGTTACTGAAGCTAGAACCATTACAGGTTTTATCTACAACCACTCATGCTTATTGGCAGCAATGAGGAAGGAATATTGTGGTGGTGACTTGATTAGGCCTGGAGTCTCAAGATTTGCTACTCATTTTTTAGCACTTCAGAGCCTTAAGGTCAAGAGAGATGGATTGAAGAAGTTATTTGTTGGTGTTGAGTGGAGTTCAATGAAGGAAAGTAGAACTCTGGGAGCAAAGATAGAAGAACTCGTAAATAATAGGAGTTTTTGGGATAAGATAACAAATTTGTTGAAAATAATGGAGCCAATTGTCAAAGTGTTGCTGAGGTTAGTAGATGGAGATAAGTCACCCACCATTCCATAGTTGTATGAGGCCATGACAAAATTAAAAGAGACCATAAAATTAGTGGCTCCCCGATCTCATGCACAATATTTGAATATTATTAAAGAAAGATGGGACAACATGTTAATGCATCCTTTGCACAAAGTTGGTGAGTTACTTGTGATTTATAACTTGTTATTCATTATATTGGAATAATTATGTTGCTCTCTCTCTAAATGCATGATTATGCATCTTTACAGCACATTATTGGATCCACGATTCCAGTACAACTACAAATTGGGTTCAAATAGTGTCTTCATTTCAGCAATAAAGGATGTGACAAATAGACTTGTTACAACATCTGAGGAGAGACTGACTATAATGAATCAGGTTTAATTCAGACCTTACATCATTTTATTATGTAACACAGTTTTATTATGTAATTAGAATTGCATCCTAAAATTCAGCTTATTTTCCTTGTATGCAGCTAAGACAATTCAGAGAAGGGTTGGGCTCTTTTGCGCTTCCAAATGTTGTTTAAGATAGGGATAAAAGCATTCTTTGTGAGTGGTGGTTGTGGCATGGCACAGGTTATCCCGAGCTACGAAGAATGGCTTTGAGAATTCTATCACAAACAACTGCTACTGGTGGATGTGAGAGGAATTGATCCATGTTCAACCTTATTCACAGTAAAAGAAGGAATAGAGTTGGGGTTGCTCATTTAAACGACTTGGTCTTTGTCCACTACAATATGAGATTGAGGGTAAAAGATCTTAGAGAACCAGAGTTCAGAGAAGTGGATCTCTCGGTTTTGCATGATCCCATTGATACTGCGTACACCTTTGTTGGTGCCGATAATAATGATGAAGAAGATCCATTGCAAGAATGGATGAATGAGATTGGTGGTGCCCCAGTTTTGGATGGAGCTACGGGTATGCCAAATGCAACAGTTGAAGAAATTTTTGAACCAGCTCGTGCTGAAGATCAACAAGAAGCACAAGATGACCGTAGCCCCGTTCAAAGACTAGAGGAAGAGGATGCGCATTTAAATGATGCATGGCATTAAAAGTGATGTGAATGTTGAGCTTGGTGTTGCTGCTACCAGATCTGGTTCCAAAAGCAAATCTTCATCTTCAAAGTTTCCTTCTACTAGTGATGATGACAACAATGACGACGACAATGACGATGGTCAAGGAGGTGGAGATGGTGGTGGTGGCACTGAAGGATGGGAAGGATTTACAAATGAAGATGATGATCGCCCTTATCTCACTAGCCTAAGGCTGAATTTGCACCACCTGACCCTTCTCAAACTCAATACCTAACAGCTCAAAAGACATTTCACAGAATGAAAACTTGAGGTCAAAAAGAGTATGGTGGTGCACTAGTACCAACACAACCTCCCCCTAGACCACCACCAGCTCCTCAATACCAAAGTGATTATTATTCTGACTTAAATGAATCAATATCGAGTTTGAGTATTTCTGATAAGGAACTGTCCTCTGCTCTTGCTGATAGTATTTTTGGAATTGGGCCTTCACAACCACAACCACAACCACAGCCCCTACCACCAAAACAACCTCCTTATGGTTCCTATGGCTATGGTGAATCTGGTGTTGCTTATACTCCTTCTGGATATGGTGCTAGTGGTGGTCATGTTTTCTCAGCCTATGGCTATGTTTTACCTACTGAAGGTGCTAGTGGTGGTTATATTTTCCCAGCCTATGGCTATGTCTATGGTGGCAAATCTGGTGCATCATCATCATTGCCTCCTACCATAGTTTTAAAAAGCAGTATGCGTTATGCGTGCGGAAAGGTCACCTTATAGAGTATATGCGGTATGCGGGAGTATATGCGCTTTTGGTTTTTTTTTAAATTAATCATATATAGCATAAAATATATATATATTAAGCATATAAATTATAAATTTCATTTGTAGAACACAAAATTATGTATATTTATAAGTGTCCATTCAAATATATATGTACAATATATTTAAATATTCATATATGTGTACACATAAATAGCATATGTGAAATATGTATGTGTATTGTATGTAGATATATTCATATTGACATGTACATGTATATACAATATATGCATATATGTGGAAATGTGTGTATGTAGATGTCGAGATATATCATATATACATGTCCATATATATTAAAATACATACATATAGCATAGACTTAACACATTTAAAGATGTTTGTGTATAATATGTAAGTATACCATTAATGTGTTACTACAATATATATAGGTATAGATAGATATTGAAAGGTATTGATACATATACAATACATATGTACATGTATGTGTGTGGGTATGTACATAGTTTAAATTAAAATAGAAACAAATTAAATTGAAAAAAAAAGTCTGCAGAAGTTCTAATGAAAAACCGGCCGCTTATACCCCACACAGAACCGCATAAACGGACATGACCACATCCTGGGCCGCATATCCATATGCGGTCTGGCAAGTGGGGCACACCACATATGCGGCCGCATATGCCCCGCACAAAACCGCTTTTTGAAACATGGGATGATGAAGAATGTGTATGGTCATATATATTTAGACAATGTTGAGACATACAATCGCGTCTATAGGCATCATTTGAGCTGGAAGGATTATGTAGATCGGATTAATGAAGTTATGTATGGACAACCACAACCACAACAACAACCACCAAGACACTCAAGCTTCAACTAGTGCAGGTATGGAGTGCAGTGTACTACAATAATGTATGGGAAATTGGGAATACTGCTATTATTGCATGTTTTAAGTTTCTACTTCATAAACTTGGATTGTATACTTGTAGACTTGTAGTAACTAATAACTAGTAAGTGTTAATTGAAGTTGTAAGTTGTGAGTTCCTTAATACTCACAATCAGATGATCAGATCAACATTGCTTCTGTACAACCTGTCAATCCACCCAGATGTCCTACCATACTAGACCATATTTTCTATGCATATGTTTGTGCCTTTTAGTCTATTTATCGTGCTTGCAAATTATAATGACTTAACTAATTCATTTCACTATCAAAATTGACATCGAAATACCCATCAAAATCCCCATTGAAACAGTTTAGCTTTCTTCACTCACTCATGAGGAGACCTCCCCCCTAACATATCCAATATGAAATATTATTGTATATTTGAGTAGATCTAGACTAGTAGATGCTTCTCGTACAATTTCATCAAATAATTCGTTAATTTGGCCGTCAAAACGCCAGGAACGCATCTGTCAAAATTTATGTTTCTGTGGCCACCGAAACGGCGTCGAAATCGGACATTTTCTTCCTTACTCAACGGCAATACTAGTCGCCTACTTTCATATGCACTCTGTTTTCCCTTCCCCTTTCACTTTTATGGTGAGTACAACTAGAGGTGCTTCAAGGTAAGGAAGTGGAAACCGTCTGTGCTTTCCAGAAAGGAGTCCTTAAGAGGATCTCTGAGGTTAGGTAAAGAAGACAGGCAGTGTCCTCTCGCCGTCTAAGAGTAAAGGAGGTGGTGATCTCCCAAGTCGACGTGCAAAAGGAGACATTAAGGGTGATTTCATGAGTTAACAGAAAAGGCGGTCTCACTTATTCAAGTACTAGGTTTTCCTTTGTATTGTAATTCCTTATTCTTGAATAAAGTAATTTCCCAAAGCCCAATGGTTGCAAAGTCAACTAGGGTTAGATGTAGGGCATTCCACGCTTGAATCATATTAAATAAGTGTGCTCATTGTACTAATGAGTACACACTGTATACAGCATACAATGTACAATGTATTCTACATGTGTTATAATCTATATAATTGATGTGGAACACATGAGAAGAAGAGAGACAAAGAAGAAAACAAATAATGTATTTTTAAAATCATATTCAATTGCATGGGGCAAGCCTTCAAAGTTGGTACTCACAACAAAATGTGAAACCCTAATCCTAAGGCAATTGGTAATATTGCCAATTAAGACATAAAATAATACTTATGATCATACTTGTCAAGGCGTACGACTAGTTGCCGCCTAGTCATTGCCTACTCGACCAGGCGTTTTGTTGGCCTACGTCCAGCCTGCCGCCAAGAATTTTTCCCTGTTAAGCGGGGTCGGTCGGTCGACTAGTCGGTGGCCAGTCGACTAGCCCGACTGCTCAGCTGCGACCCTGCCCGGTCGACCGGTTTTTTTATTTTGTTAAAAGGTGTTTAAGTCAAGCCTTTTAGGACGCATGAAACGAGCGTTTGTTGGTGTTCCCTCGCACACGCGAGCGCAAGACAGAAATAGGGGCTTCGATTCTCTCCGACGAGCAACCATCTTCGGCAGGTCCTCTACCTCTCTTCTCCAGTGATTCATCTGCCTCTGTTCTCCGACGGAAGTCTTCTCTGTTGCTCATGTCTCCCATGTTCTACCGGAGGCTTTTTCCCCTGCTCTACGTCTCCTACGTTCGAACAAAGCCGACAAACTTCAGTTTGTTTCTCCTCTGCGACAGACTTTCTCAAAGAAAGTTTCTCCCGTGGTCTAATCCTCCATGTAGTCCAAGTTTGGTGATCATCTTTCTCCACATCCGAAGGCAACGGGTAAGCCTGCGTAGTACATACTGATTTAACTTTTACATCTTAGTTGTATAGTCCGCGAATATATTGAAATTTGAAAATAGTTTGCTATTGTGTTGTTTTTTGTGTATATGTAGAACCGAAATCATGGAAGGTGAGGCAGAAGTTCCGACACCGATTGGGGAGATTTTTTACGATTTCTGGAGTTGATTAACGACCCCACCCGTAAGGCAAAATCCAATGATCCAAGTTAGAATTATGGTTTTTGGCCAAATTTGTCTGATAAGAATAAAGTACAATGTGCTTTGTGTGGTCGTGTGAGCAGTGGTGGGATCAACCGTTTGAAGCAACATCTCATTGGAGGGTTTTCTGATACTATCAAATGTGCAAGATGTTATCAAAATACACGTGATGAATTGAGGAACTATAGAGAACATAACAAGAAGCGCAGGGTTGACACAACTTTCAATGATGGCGATAATATTGTTGTTGATGTTGAGGATGTTGTTGATGGGGAGAATCTTGTTCAACCAATAGTTGGTGAGAATAGGAAAATTTTGTTTCCTGCTAGTTCTAAAGGGGAAGTTGTTGCACTGGGCTTTGTAGAGGGTTTTATAAATCTTACTCCTGCTGAGTATGTAGCACAAAGAAAGGCGGGAAAAGTGCAAAAGACCATTGATACTGCATTTAAGAAGGATGCCATACAAGTCGCATATGATAGTATTTCTGCCTTCTTTTGAGGTGATGGTGGAAGCAATTGGACAATTCGGCAGAGGACTCCCTCCATACCACCAGATGAGGCAACCACTTTTAGAAGTTGTATGGTTGCACTTTGATGTCAGACGGATGGTCTGATAGGAGACAAAGAAATTTAATAAACTTCCTGTTGAATACTCCTGAGGGTTCATTTTATTTATATTTTATTGGCCCTTCTTCTGTTGTGCACACATATGATTATATGTTCATTGTTCTTGATGAGGCATTTGAGAGGATGGGGGGTGAAAATGTTGTGCAAGTTGTAACAGATAATGCAACTAACTATGTAAGTGCAGGGAAGAAGTTGATAGAAAAGAGGAGTCATTTATTCTGGACCCCATGTGTTGCACATTGTGTTGATCTCATGCTGGAAGATATTGGTAAGATGAGAAAGTATGCCTCTATTATCACAAAGGCAAGGAAGGTCACTGCCGACATATACCAACATGTCCGGTTGCACGATGCATTTATCAAGAAGAGTAAGAACAACACTGAGTTGATGCGACCTGGGGTCACTAGATTTGCTACTTCCTTTCTTACCCTACAGAGCATGCTAGGCCATAGGGACACTTTGTTTGCCTTGTTCAATTCAACAGCTTGGGAGGAGAGCAGTTGGTCAAAGACTAGTGCAGGGAAGATGGTATCTACAACTTGTCACTCACGGGCATTTTGGAATGCAGCTCAAGATTTAGAGATCTTCACAGCCCCTTATGCAGGTTTTAAGAGTTGTAGATGTAGATGAGAAGCCCGCCATGGGCTATATTGCAGCTGTTATTGAGATAGCAAAAGAAGAAATAAAGCTGAATTTTACCCACAAAGAGAGGGATTACAAGCCCATCATAGATATTGTGGACAAGAGATGGGCATTTCAGATGGCACGACCTCTATATGGAGTAGGTTTCTTACTTAATGCCTCATTGTATTATGAAGCTAGAGTGAAGAATGACCCAATGCTTGGCACATATGATTCTGAGTTTGTAGATTGCCTAGAAAAAATGGTTGAGGACAAACCAGTCCAAGATAAATTTCAGCAGAGTTAGATTGTTACAAGGAGGCCCGTGGGATGTTTGGCAAAGATATTGTCATTCAACATAGGACTGTGAAGACACCACGTAAGTATTTTAAATTTATATTTTGTGGGTGGACTGTTATATTGTTGATTGTTGAACTTATTACTTAATGATTGTTAATTATAATTTGCTTCAGTTGCTTGGTGGGATGCATATGGGGGGCAGGCTTGAAATCTACAATGGATGGCTAAGCGTATACTAGGGCTTTGGTGCACATCATTTGTTGCAGAGAGAACTTGGAGCACTTTTGACCTTGTTAGTCCTCTTGAAATAGTATTTGTAAATAATAACTACATATACATGTATTTTGAAATATGGTTTAACGTAGTTTGTTACTTTTAGGTTCATACAAAGAGGAGGAGCAAGCTTGAGGTTAAAAGGATGGATAAGCTTGTCTATATCCAATACAATCGCCAACTGCATGAAAGATTTAAGAAGAGGTGATTGGATATGAAAGGCCCCTAGATATGTGTTTACATTAGTTTTTTTTCTATATAATGTGTTGTATATAAGTATATAACTATATATATATATCACTATACATAAATAATTTCATTCAAAAAAACCTACGCATGGGCGGCCGACTAGTCGGCCTGGTCGCCCAAGGAATCTAGGTGACCGACTGGCCGCCTTGACAAATATCTTATGATAAAATAAAGAATTTGTAAAGTATAATAACTATAAATTGCACTTAGGCCCCTAAATAATACAATAAATGCAAATAAGCAGCATTCACCCTACATCAACTTCCATGGGGTTTAGAAGGCAAGCCACCAGTGAGTCAGGGGCCCAAAAGGCCTTGCCATGTGGTTGCTGGCATGGAACATGACTTCAACTTCGAGTCAACTTCGACAGATGTGGATGTGGAAGTTTGTGGAAACATCGAGGAAACTTCAAGGATTTTTACAACCAAACTTCGACACATTTTTGACAAAATTAAGCTCAAAATAGTGATTTCATGATGAAAACTAATAGATTTCATCAAATCTATCTTCAAAAGTAAATATATGTTTATATATAGCCATTCATACATGTTTACATATGTAGAAAAACAAAATCACGTGCAAATGTACAAGACATCGTCTTAGTGTCAACTTCGACAGGTATGGAAGTGGGAGTTTGTGGAAAATATGAAGAAACTTTGAGGAAGTTTTAGACTAACACCGACACAAATAAGCTAAATGATAGTGAGATTGTGAGGGAATTTGGCATAAAACATCTAATTTTTGGTAAACACATACTCCATCTATAATCTTCTATACAAAATGTTTAAAACTAAATCCATCTATAATCTTCTATACAAAATGTTTAAAACTAAAATATGTTCTATATATGTGGTTTAATATCTACAGACATCCCAATTGGATCACATTCTAGAATTAAAAACATGAGCGTATTTCCAAATACTTCAATTTGTAAAGAGGGGAAGAAGAGAGGTGAATGGTATTAGGTCTACACCAAATTTTGCAAAACTTGTGGAAATCTAGTAGAGGAATCTAGTAGAGGAATAAACTTATCATTACTCTCTAGTTAGAAACCAAGGAAATGGTCATCTCAATGTCAAAAATAGTTTCTTACAAGTTCCTTTATGCCTTCACTATGTGTGCAACATTAATAACTACAAAGATCATTGAGAAGATGGGAGGTTTTGAGCTAGCTGAGTCGATTTAATCACCAACTAGGCTGAAGTCATAGACACATGTCAACAAGTAGGCAACCAACGCCGCATGGAAGTTTACTAGGTTTCGACATCGACAAGCGTAAACATATGTAATGTTGAGGATATATCGCCAAATTGAGGATGTTTAGTACCATGGTTGCTGGAGGGATTTCATTGCTCAAGCTAGAAACATCAAGGAACTGCCTAAAAGAATGTCCTGACAAACGAAATGGTAGATGTTGAGGAATCCATCGTGATAAATGTGTCTACCGTATTGCTAGTGCCAATGGCGACCTACATGATATTGGCCACCTCTAGGGGGACGAAGTTGCGGTAGACAGCATCCTTTTAGATTTGGTGATATGAAAAGCAGACCAAGCAACGATGTGTGACATGGAGCACAGTGTTGTTAAATCAACACATGCGGAAGGTTGATGACGCGCTCGATTTGCGAGTTGATGAGTCAGCCAGTGTTGTCAAGACTAGGTTGGTGGTGCAGCCACCAAAATTGTGAGGACACAAATGCAGCCCCCGGCACACGACGTAAGAGTAGAATAATGACGAGCAATGTGGATCAAGATTGAGACCCCCATCTGAGTAGGGAGGTTTGCTTAGGCTCATACTCATCATTGTCGGTTCACTACCAGGAAAAACATCCTCATACTCGATGTCGTCCTCATTGGTCCCAGTAATAGTCGACATGTTGCAATTGGGACACTGTCAGGAACAAAATCATAACCCCAGCATGTAATCAGTGAAATGAAAAACGTTCTGTGCGGCCGCTTAATCGGTTCAGCAGCCCAGCCGTTTAAAATACCCCCTAAGCGCCCGATTAATTTTTTTCAAAAAAACGGGCATTTTTTTCCCGCTTAATCGGCCGCTCAGACCCGTTTTTTAAAGAAAATTGCTGCAAGCCTGTAACATTAAGTAATTTTTTAAAGTAAAATAATTATTGACTGTAATATATTGAACTTATATACAATACATGTTCTATGATAAGCCTTAGTTAATTTAATATGCATACTTTGTATGTAAGACATAGTAATCGGGTACTGTTGTATATCCAAGTAAATTACATGTAACTAATCATGACATAGATTTTAGAATGCATACTTTGGTTAAATGTACTGCTGTAATTTTTGATCAAGTGATGATATGTAAATGTAGCAATAAGTTAGTAAGGTATCAATGATAAGTCTGCTGTAATGTGATGCAAAATAGTTATTGTATCATGCATATATACTTAAGACTTTTTTGTTTTATAGTTGTATAGGGTGTTTTATGTGTGACAAGTCTATTGTTTAATAGTTTAGCTATAATCATTGTTTTATAGTTGTGTTATAAAGTATTTGGGTGTTTAGTATGGTTATTTAGGGTGTTCAGATATGTATAAAGGTTCCAAAAAGTATAGTATATATATGCATACATGTGCATTTTTTTATAAAATTGTATAGAAAATCAAAACCCGTTTTTTAAAAAAATCGGCCGCTTACCGCTTAACCAGTTACAAGGTGTTGTCCGCACGCTTACCGCTTAACGTTTTTTAAAACATTGCATGTAATGCACTAAAGTATCTATTGTACCATGGATTGCTTGGATGACAGTGATGACGTTGAAGTGGTGTTTGTGGAACCGAACTATGGTGGAGGTAAACGAGTACAACAAGCCGGCGTAGTCGTCATCAAAGGTCATCATTGTAGATTGTTGCACAGTGCATCCTGAAGCTTGTTGAAGATGAAAGTCGCAAACTTCTTTGCAATATTATCATCCAGCCCTCAACAGAAATTGGTGATCATGACCCCATCAACATGGATTCCAAAACGGTAAAAGAGCTCATAGAACTATTGTGTGTACTTGGATACTAAGTCAGTGCCTCACTTGAACTCCTTGGCGTGAACTGGACGTAGAAGTGTCGACGATAGTCGTGCAACAAGAAATGCTCCCTAATTGTAAACTGCATAACGGCCCACGTCTCGAAAGGTTGTGGTACAGACTTCCACCATGCAAGGATGCCACTCATGCCACCCCTGAGCTTAGTCGTCACAAAGAGCATTTTTATGTGTTTGTTAGTCGATCATGTAGCTAGAGGTACTTCTCGATGCTTTGGACCCAGTTGATAAGTATATCAGGATGACAACCCCCCAAAATAATCAGGTGTATCTAGATTCATGACACACTCTAGATGGTTTCCATTGGGTTGGACTTGGCGCACACCCCTAGTGAAGACGTCTTGGTTATTGTGTTTGACATTCTACAGACAGACCTTAGTCTGTTGGAAGACCAACTAGTTTAGGCTCTAGAATATTGTCGTCAACTACTCCATTGTCGTCAATTTTGTCTCCATGGAATTCTTATAATCATTGAACTCCTCTTTTGTTGACTAGCTTGATAGACAAGGATCGGTGAACATTAAAAGGGTGGTAGGCAGAAGAGGGGAGTGGAGGAGGTCGACCTGTTAGAAACTGTCGTAGGGTGAAGACATGGTGGGGTCAAGGCTACAGATGTTGTACCTACAAGCCAGTGGGTGATGCGGAATAGACATGTGTATGGGACTAGTCGATTGTCGTGGGGATCAAGGGGAAAAGGAAGCGGGTGAATGGGGGACTAGGAAGGGGTGATGTGGGGTAGGGAGTTGAGTGTTGTGGTGTTACGCGAGTTGGGGGTGACGGGGTTAGGCTAGCTAGGCGTCGTAGCTGGAGGATGAGTGCAGGTAGGGAGCACGGTTGTTGGGAAGGGATCGTGAGAAGGGTGGTGAGGGCCAGGGGAGTCAACGACATGCCCACCATGGCGGGGTGTGGATGTGGTGTGCTTATAGAGGTTAATAGTGGGATGCAGCGTACATCATTCCAACTATTGGGAGAGTGGACGAGAGTATGCCAGCGGGTGGTGTTAGGGGACCTAGTGAAGGGGTTGGTTGGTACAAACACCACTAGGTGGGCTGGAGCAGAAGGGGAAGGGCAGGAGGGGTTCTTATGTGTCAACTATAGAAGGGAGAGAGAGAGAGAGGAAGGCAGAAGGGCTTAGGGTTGTGGGTTGTTGGAGGGGCAGTAGAGGGGTCAAGGGACACCGTCGAGTGGGCAAAGTGGTATAGAAGGGCCAAGTCAATGCCCTCATAGAGTGTTGCGTACTAAAGGGAAAGGGAGAAGAGTCATGTAGGTCATGTGGCCTAACATTGTTGCTAAACACCCACCCCCCACTTGTGTTTGTCAATGGCTAGGAGGCTATTGGGTCTCGTGTTAGGATTGATCAACTGCAAGCATTCGGACACGCGTTGGGAGCCTACTATTAACGCCACAAATTAATCGTGAGAAGGGATGGGAAGACATGGGGAAGAAGATAAGGGGAAGAAGATAAAGGTGGAAGGAGAGAGAAGGGGAGGAATGTACTTGGGGAATAGGGCTTGGTTCTACTACCAATTGATGCATAATGTATCAAGAAGAAAAGGGACAAAGATGAAAACTAATAATCTATTTATTAAATCATATTCAACTACCTAGGACAAGCCCCTGAGGTTGGTATTTATAACAAAGCGTGAAACCTTAATCCTAAGGCACTAGATATCAATTAAAACCAAAAAATTGAAAATAAAACAAAGTAAAATAATTGTGACTAAGTAAAATAATTAGATAAATTGTACTTGGTCTCTACATAACAGAAAAATAAATCTAAATAAGTTCCATTCATTCTACATCAACAATATAACAAACCAAATATCCAAGTAATTTAGTCCATTCCACACATGGTCTATGCGATATGCTATTATAGAAGATGGTATATGCAAACATTATTCTTGAGTGGACTGTAAGGGTTAGGGTACACAATGTGTGCACCACGTATATTTATAAAGAGAACAATTACATAGAGGTCTTTGTAGAATAGGAAAATAGCAAGAGAAAATAAAGAGCTTAAATAAAAAAACACTAGTTAACATTCCCCCTCAAGTAGGATCATAGATATCAATCATGCCCAACTTGTCCACAAGATGGCAGAAATGTTTTTTGGCCAGCAGCTTTGTGAAGATATCAGCAACTTGGTCTTCTAAGCGAGTAAAAAGAGTGCAGATACGTCCAGTCAGAATAGATACTCTGATGAAGTGGCAGTCAACTTCAATGTGCTTGGTCTGCTCATGAAAAACAGGATTATTTGCAATAAAAATAGTTGCTTTATTATCACAGTGCATAGGGATAGGAGCAGAAGATCCCACATCAAGTTCTTTTAGAAGAGATTGCACCCACAGAAGCTCACAAGCAGTATGAGCCATAGCACGGTACTCGACCTCAGCACTAGATCTGGCAACAACATTTTACTTTTTGCTCCGCCAGGTAACCAGATTGCCACCAGCAAAGGTGCAATAACCAGAAGTAGACTTTCTGTCTATCTTGCTACCATCATTGTCAGAATCAGGATAGCCGTCAAGAGAGCAATGACCATGTTTTCTATAAAACAGGCCTTTACAAAGAGATTTCTTCAGCTATCTCAGGATATGACACAGTGCTTCCCAATGGCATTGTTTACACTTGTCAAGATACCTGCTAACAAGACCAACTGCAGTAGAAATATCAGCTCTAGTAACAGTCAAATAGATCAATTTGCCCATCAATCTTCTATATCTTTTACTGTCAGGATACAGAGGAGATTCATCATCATCCCAATTTACATTAGGATCTAGAGGTGTATCAGTAAGCCGAGCTCCAAGCATGCCAGTCTCCTGTAGAAGATCAAGAACATACTTGCATTGTAATAGAACAAGAGCATTAGCAGTCCTGGAAACTTCAATCCCCAGAAAATATCTAAATTTGCTCAGATCTTTAGTGACAAAATGTTTGCATAAATAGGCTTTAGGAGCATCAATTTCAGAGAGATCACTGCCAGATAAAATAATGTCGTCAACGTACACAATAAGAACTACAATACCAGTAGACGTCTTTTTGATAAAAATAGAATGATCAACATGAGATCTGAGAAATTTATAAGTAGACAGAGTCTTGCTCAGTTTGTCAAACCAGGCACACGGACTCTGTTTGAGTCCATAAATAGATTTCTTGAGGCGGCAGACTTTGTGTGACTCCCCCTGAGCAACAAACCCAGGTGGTTGCTCCATATAGACCTCCTCCTGGAGATCACCATAAAGAAAAGCATTTTTTACGTCCAGCTGGATAAGAGGTCAATCCAGATTGATTGCCACAAAAAGCAGAACCCGCACAGAATTCAACCTAGCAACAGGAGAAAAAGTCTCAAAATAATCAAAACCAAGGTCTGAGTGTACCCTTTTGCCACGAGGCGAGCCTTCAGGATGATACTTAACAGTGTAAACCCAACGACATCTAACAGGTTTGCAATCAGAAGGAGGATCAACTAGATCCCAGGTACCCCTGTCAGAAATTACCTCAGTAGGGACAGGACCTTCTGAAGGAGAAGATTGGTTGTCGGTGGGAGGGTCTTGAGCAGGAGTAGGATGTGACAGCCGATTTCTGTGTTGATAAACAATAAGAGGAGTTGTAGTCTCATCTGGTTGCACAGCAGAAGTAGAATCACCAATAACAGGCAGAGGTGCTGCAATCAAATCGGAGCTCAACGTAGTCCCTTTAGTAGAGTAGTACGGAGTATCCTCAAAAAAAACGACATCGCTACTCGTGAACCACTTTTTAGTAACTGGACTATAGCAACGGTATCCTTTCTAAGTTCTTGAGTATCCTAGAAATTTACATTTTTCAGCTCGAGGGGACAACTTGTCTTGAGTAGGACCAAGCAAATGAACAAAACAAGTCGACCCAAAAAATTCTTGGAGGAATAGAAAACAGAGGAAGATCCGGTTGTAGTATTTGTACAGGAATTTTATTCCCAATAATACAGGAAGGCATACGATTTATCATAAAACAGGCAGTAAGAACGGCTTCTGGCCAAAAATGTTTGGGAACATTAGAATGCAACATGATAGTTTAGTAACTTCAAGTAAATGTCTATTCTTCCTCTCAGCCACACCATTCTGTAGGGGTGTATAAGCACAAGACGTCAGATGAATTGTCCCCATAGAACGGCAAAATAACTCCACATTTTTTTGAACAAATTCCAATGCATTATCAGTACGCAGAATTTTAATAGGCATAGAATACTAAGTTTTAATTTCAGCAAAGAAGAATTTAATAGTAGGCAGAACTTGGGATCTATCTTTCAACAGAAATAACCAGGTAGCACGGTAGTAATCATCAATGAACAAAATAAATATTTCTTGCCAGATAAACTTGGAATATGATAAGGACCCCATACATCAGCATGCACCAAATCAAAAATATTTTTGCTACCAATCTGAATTTTTTTGGGAAATACAGATCTAGATTGTTTGCCTAATTGACATGCCTCACATTGAAAACTATGCGAGCCGACACCAGAAATAACACGTTTTATTTCTCAGCTGACGGATGCCCAAGTCTGAAATGCCACTGTAATGCAGAAACAGAAGATGATAGAGTTGAAGCCAGAGTTGTAGTGCCAATCTATTTCAACTCATCCAAGTAGTAGAGTTCATCTGGTCCTTCATACCCCCTACCAATCTTCATCCTCAAGCGAAGGTCTTGAAAAACACACGTACATGGTGCAAATGTCAGACTGCAGTTAAGATTGCGGACAATTTAACTGACAGATAACAGATTCAGTGGAAAATTTGGCACATATAAAGTAGAGCGCAGAAGGAGTTGAGCAAAGATATCGCCAATTCCAGATACAGCAGATTTAGAACCATCAGTAAGCATAACAAAAGATTTGGAACAAGGTTTACACAGTTTATAAAACAGAGAACGGTTGTCAGAGATATGAGAAGAGGCTCGAGAGTCAGTCACCCATTTGGTATTACCAGCACTAGAAGGAGCACTCAAGAATGCAGAATCACAACCAGAGTAAGTGGCCGTCTGAGCTCCAGATTCAACAGCAGATGAAGACGAAGCACCATTCATCTCAAGTAGAAGACGTTCCACCTCGGAGCGGATGAACTCAGCAGTGGACGTAGTCGAGGGAGCAGTAATGGTCGTCTGAGAAGCACCTTCAGATGCAGCATTGGCCCATGCAGGTGTTCCATGCTTCTTCCTACACTTGTATTCAGTATGGTTGGTGCAGCCACAGAAGTCAGAGTACCGCTGAGTAGCGACACCTCCAGAATCATCAGCAGATGAGCCACGACCAAGGGAACCGCGGCTAGATGATCCACGTCCCCGTCCAAAAGCAGTAGAACGATTGTCCGGAGGTCGACCACGACCCCTACCATGACCACGGCCAGACAGCAGCAAGAGCAGTAGGGTCAGCTATGTCAGAGGGTACATCTGATGAGGAAGCCGGCAGGTGTTGGAGATGCTGAAAGGCACTCTCCAATGTAGGTAACGAATCGCTAGCAAGGATCTGGTCAACCACCCCAACATATGAATCAGGAAGGCCGCAGAGGAACTGGACAACTTGGAGTTCCTGTCTTTATCATTGCATCGTGGTCGAGTCAATGGATAAGGGATGAAGATTCTCGAGCTCAGCCCAGAAACCCTTAAAAAGGTGGAAAAGTAGTTAGCCATATCAGGTCCAGTGAAGTGTAGACGGGACAGTTGTTTGTTCAGATCAAACACCTTCTTCAGATTTTTTTCTGTGAGAATAGGTGATGGCTAGTTGGTCCCACATCTCCTTGGCAGTCGGGAGACAAAGTATTCACTGCGGTTCAAAATCCACGTCATCACAATCGAGTCATCCTTGACCCAGTCCTCATAGATCTTTTAGTCCTTGGACTCGACAGTAGCAGGCAGAGCAGGAGGCGGAGCCTCAGTCAGATGGAAATGCTTGCCCTGTGACTTGGCAAGAATCTCCATGGAGCAAACCCAATGTCGGTAGTTGCATCCGTCTACAGTGGTCACCTGACTTCATAGGAGGAAGCCATGAGGGTACCGGGTCCACAAGCAGCAAAGAATAGAAGCAGAGGTTAGAACTACCTAGATCCTCCGGCTAGGTGGCAGCAGGCAGAGAGAGCAACTGGAAGGACCAGCCTACATGTAGACTACGCCAAGGCATAGCAGAGAACCCAGCGGCTCAAGAGTCGACGTGGGCAGACAGAGAGGGAGGATCTCTGAAGACCTTCAATCGAACAGACGGAGATGAAAGACGGACTGCACTAGCAGGCCAACGCCACACACGGAGGATCACCAGGCGGCGCAGCAGAGGCGCACAGCCACCAGCGGCGGGCCTAGCAGCCCAGTGGCAGCCAGGGGCTGCGCCGGGTGGGCAGGTGCGGGGGGGAGGGGGGGCACCGCCGGCGGGAGGGATAGAGAGAAGGAAAGGGCGACGGCTGGGGAAGATAGCGGCTACTGAACCTACTCTGATACCATCTTGAGTGGACTGTAAGGGTTAGGGTACACAAAGTGTGTACCCCGTATATTTATAAAGAGAACAATTACAGAGAGGTCCTTGTAGAATAGGAAAATAGCAAGAGAAAATAAAGAGCTTAAATAAAAAAACTAATTAACAATTATATAAGTAGTTAAATGCAAAAGAATATAAATAGATATAGGTATTATTATGAATTTTAAACATAAGGATGTAGATATAACATAATAGAAAGTAGAAACCAACTATAGAACTATACGATATGCATAGATATATAGATACAAATCAAAAATAAAACTAAATATGAGTCTATAAGATACAGGTTGCAAATAGTAAAAAAAATCAAAGACTTTCTTTCTTGGGGATGATATATCATATAACGTTTTTATCAGATGAATGTTATTTTTTTTTTAATTATAGTTTTTCACAATTTTTTATATAATAGATTTTCAAGTTAAATTTCATGTTAAGCTTTTTTAACAAGTTAAGTGGTCATTTTATGATCTATCCTAACTAAATTTAGCATCGGGCATTTCGCCTCCCCCTCTCCCAGGTTACAGCTACAATTTCTCACACCATCTTACATAACCAATATCTCTTACATATATGATGGGATCTTCCATGTTATGTACATAGACATGTAAACTATACACACAAAACACACACACATATATTGTCTCTGGGTGCGCGCATATGCAAACATAAAAAATGTAAATGGTCGACATATTTCAATATTTCCAAAATAGGTGACTGAACTTCAACGGTCCTTTCCCCGTATTTTCTCGAAATGTGACTTTTCAAAGCAATCTAAAAAATTGTCGAGTGTGGAATTTATCACTATGGTGGTAATTGATTGCCTTTCATTATCTGGTGTTGCTTGCAACCAGATCATGCATTTATAAATATCCATAAGGAAGAGAAACTCTAGGATCATGCATTTATAGTGTATATGTATAGAGTAAAAGTAGAATAGAATCGATTTTGCATTTTTTTATTTTTTATGTCTATAATTATCAAAATAAAATATAAATGAGAAACATAAATTTATAATGTTGATCTATGTTGATGAGATAGACACTCCAAAAATTTTGAGCTTAATTGGATATGCATAGCTCTTGCATCTTAACATAGCAAAAATCGAAGGCCTAAAACTAATTAAAATTTTGATTTTTTTAACACATTAGATGGATGACCTAAAAGTATCCAAATGAGTTGAAAATTTGCTTATAACTCATTCATGAGGTGAAGAATAAGATCCTACTGTTGGATTATGTATATAGTCAATGCAAGATGGTAAACTATTGAGTTCTATTTGTGCTCAAATAGAACTAATTCTAGTCTAGTCTAACTATATATATATATACACATATATATACTTAAAACTAATTAAAATGCTGATTTTTAACACATTAGATGGATGACCTAAAAGTGTCCAAATGAGTTAAAAATTAGCTTATAACTAATTCATGAGGTGAAGAATAAGATCCTATGGTTGGATCTCGAATATAGTCAATGCAAGATGGTAAACTATTGAGTTCTATTTGTTCTCAAATATAACTAATTCTAGCCTAGTCTAACTAGGTTATTTATTTATATATATATATATATATATATATATATATATATATAGAGAGAGAGAGAGAGTAATGCTAGAATACACTCGAGTGTATAGATCACACGGTACACTCAAGTGGTGTTTGCATATCAAGACTATTTTTTTGCAACATGTAAACCATTGATCTTCATTGTCATACTATAATTAGGCTACATACAAATTTTGAGCCCATTTGGATGAGTGTAACTCACTCATCCGAGGGCAACAAAATCGACGCAAAAAACTAATTTGAAATGCATTATTTTTGTGGTCTTTATAACTTGACCTATAAATATCCAAATGGGCTCAAATTTTATATACGAGCTATTCACAAGATGTTTAAGAAGATCAACGGATTAGATTTTTTAAAAAATATTGCATCATGAAAAACTAGTTGAGTGTATTATGCTTCGGATACACTCGAGTGTATTCTAGCCTCTCTCTCTCTCTCTCTCTCTCTCTCTCTCTCTATATATATATATATATATATATATATATATATAAGCAAGAGAACTACAAGTAATGTTCAAAAGCAGCAGAGTGCATCAATGAACTGCACTAGAGGGCTTGCAGCCACAGGAGGAAGACAAGAACCTTGAAGCCCTCCAAACCTGTCACTAGTAACAAGGGGGCCTAGTGGCATCCCCTGGTGAGGGATGTGCATGCAGGCTCTGAAAGAGAGGGAAATGCTCATCGAAACTAACCCCATATTACTGCTAATTGCCACAGGGGGGGTTACTACTGTTTGGCAGCACTAAGGGAGTGCCTGGGAGCTCGGCTGAGGCAGTGGGCGAAGCAGGCAAGGCAGAAGAGCAGAGCCACTGCTTGCATTGCCGCCTAACTGGAATCAAGCAGAGGCCACTTTTTAAAACAGATTTTGATTGGTTAGCCGTCTTTAGGACTGGAGAGTGAGGAAGAGGAATAAGGAAGAAAGGATAAAGTAGTCATCTTGTTAACCTAGGTGCTAGATTAGATATACTAACAGAAAGTTGGGAATCCAATACTTAATTATATCAATATCAGGCTAAAATAATTAGTCTAGTAAGGGGCTGTTTTATTCAGCAATTTACTTCTTAAGGAAATAAATTCTATTATAACACACTAACGTTAAAATTTGAAAGAATGATTCAGTAAGTATTAAATTTACCAATGATCTGACGAAAAGAATAGTGCATTATAACACAGGATAAAGCAACAAACCTTGTTACAGCACCCATCGATCGCCCCCATAAGCCAATGCATGATACATTCTCATCAGTTCGTAGATGATTGACGACGGACTTAAGATCCTCTTTCTAGTAAACCAAAAAGAAAAACATCTGGCGGGTTAAGGTTCAGACCTTTTCATAACAATATCATCTCTCACAAATCAATCATAGACAAAACTGGCTACACATTAACAGATGTTATCAAACCATCTGTAACTAAACTTCAAAAAAACACTGCATGTCATTCCAACAGTTAGGGTAAATCAACTATACAGATAGCACTCCATATTTAGCTATAACTTAACAAAAAATTAGCACAAGAAACAGATCAGAAGTCAACATGATTGTATAACAGGAACCAGAGCTTGGAGCTCCAGATATCAACAACGATCAGAAGAGGATCCAAGAGAAGTGAATATGAAGGTTTCATTATTTCATTTATTGCCAAGTATGGGCTATTTTGATAAGGTAGTTGTTATAGAGTCATGAAAGAGCCGATTGTCTGATGGGCTCGTCAGGTAGGAAGGAGATCTCCATCGTGCCCCCTGCCTTTCTTTCACTTCCTCCTCCTCAAAGAGCCTACTCCTTAAGCGTCAAGGAGGGAGAGGTTTTTGAGGAACGGGGGCAAGATCGTCAAATCAAGTTTATGACATATGTGATTTCGCTTGGTCAAGACATTAATTAATAATGGACATCTCCAGTCGGGTGGTACTGGAAACAATATGTCGCTATTTAAAGCCCGTTCAACGAAGGAATAGGGCATTTGTGATTGACATCTACAAAAAGCACAGTTTGGCTCGATGGAGACATACTTTTAAGTTTTAAGTATGTCACCCTATATGAAATGGCATATGCCCAAATATATAACTACTGCTCTTAGGGATCAGCAAACCATTGGAACCCAAAAGGCAAGACAAAGTGCATCCCTCCTAGAATGTTGAGAAGGATATGATTTGGCATTCATTTTTGTGGTTTGTCTCCACCAAATGCTGCCCTTATTTAGATGCGCAATGAGCTACACTCATATCATTCTGTAGGTGTACATCAAACAGTTAACCATCATTCTGCAAGACGATTGACCCAAACTTTTGGAGACTGCCAGTTCCCATGGAGCAAACACAAAAGAATACACAACAAAAAGCAAAATGACTCATACAATTATTTGAATGAAAGAAGTGAAAATGGGCCTTCTGAAACCATATCATCTAACTACAAGGTTATAGCTATTGAGTTTGAACAGGTTCAGATTAATTAAAACTAAAACATAATGGGAGAAAAAGAGAGATGAAAGAGTTTGCAACTTGCATAACCATGTTTTTGTCATATGAAAAAATAAATAGAATTATCTTAAATTACGTTTGTTTATATTTTTTTTCATACTTAGAACAACCAAATCTTCAATAGCAAATTAACAATTATTAGCAGTGAAGTTTCCAATGTGCAGACCTCATTCCATCCCAGAGTCACATGTTCCCCTTCGGAAAGTCCAGAGCCAGAAAAGTCTAATGTGAAAACTGTAATATTTGATGAAAGCAAAATGATTGCAGCTTCACTGGCATCAGAGCGGCACCCACTGGTAAAATGCAGCGAACGGACATTACAACAAAAATTATATCTTATAAAAATGATTCATGTGATTTAGAACTAAAAAGATAAAGTTGATAAGATAGCATCATACTGATTCATCCATCTACATAGTTGCTATCTACTTTTTCTAGACTATACATTAAAACACGAGATATTGGACCAAGACATATAAGAGTTCCAAAGATTTGCAAATTCTAGGCTGCATGCATGAGTTTTTTAAAACCAACACATATATTAATTTGATTGAAGCAAGAATGACACTACATGAAAATATCTATGAAGCAAAGGAATCCAAATGAGTTCCTCTAGTACTTTTATCGGTTAGGAATCATTAATTATTAAAACCAACAATTTTGTCGAACATGGCATGCAATTATGCTCCATAGTATGTAAGCCTACAAGAATTAAAAGAAATCTGGAAACAGGTTTTGGATCGTGTCACAACACACTTTATTTGTTAGATCATTTTCAAGTTTCAGTTCATCTTTTGTTGTACATAGGATTCATTGTTGCAGCCACATTTTTCCATACGAACACAAAACGTCTTTCTATCATCATCATCATCAGAAACGAAGTCCTAGAATCTGACATGGAGCACTCACAATGAAAAGTAAATAACTAATTCATTCATATGATAAACTCGGAATTGTTCATTATATTTGAGGAAATCTGATACAAGTCAGCAAAGGTGTGGTAAAGTTTACTAGGGAAAATGGAATATAATACAGACAAAATTCATATATATACATGTGTTTGTATGTATTTAAGTGTCTTTATATATCAATCACCTATGTAACAAACATTGGACAATTGGGCACTATTAATAAATAAAGTGAGATGTAAAAACCTATTGAAATGACTACATATCAAATGATTTTTTGTTAATAAATTATTTCAAATGAACAACGATGAAAATAGAGTTAATATAGTGTGTGCCATGTCGGCCATCTCTTGCTTATAGCTATTAGTGTACTGACGAAATCTGGAAAAGTTCAAAATCACATGGTTATAACAAAGAAAGAGTAGAACTTAGAGCATAATAACTAAAAGCACCACTTGTAAAACTACTTGAGTCTTGAGGGTGCAAGATGTTGCTATAATGTTATAACTGTAAACAACTGAATTAAAAAGCGGGTGAAGCAGCCGCTTAAGCGGCCAAGCACATGTCCCGTTGTAATTTCAGCTGAAGTGGGCTTTGAAGCATTTTGGAGTGAAGCGGTCGCTTTTGCTCGTTTTTTACCACTTCAGGCCGCTTTTTCAGTCCCGCTTAAGCAGCCACTTCAGGGCGCTTCTCAACAAGTATTGCTGGAGTGGCCCAATCATATGCAAATTCTATAGGAAAAATGAAAGCACTGCTCTTGGGAATTGTGATGCTCCAGCTGTTGTGTTTCAAAAGGTGCAAGAAAGTTTACTGATTAGCATTTATTCTTTACTTTGTTACTGCTGTTTGTATACTCTGTACAGCTACACTAGTACTTTGTACTGTTAGGTTTGTATATGATATTATCGTGTATGTGTAATGTTGTTTATCACCGCTGATTGTCTAATAGTCTAACATTTTGTATACTTGTAGAAAACCTTTGCACTAACTATTTGTAGACTGTAACAAAATGATGTCGTAAAATATTGTTATATTGTCTATTATCTACTAAGTCTAGTAGTTTATTGCTCTTTAGGATTTACTGAATAATATCTAATTATCTTGATTCTACTATATTGTCATGTATTTCTCTTTATTACTGTCTAAATGTGCATCTATTTATATTATGTTGAAGACTACTTTACTTAGTTTGCAATATTTGTACAAATCTAACTACTACTACCTACTACTGTTTTTAAATGATAATTTCTAAGCCCAACCCTTGAAATAATATTAAGTACATAGTACTAGTATGCTACTTGATTGTTGAGCGAGGATTGTGAGTTTTTATGACGTTTGAGTGTTTTAAGCTTGTAACAATTTACTTTTGTAATTAGGACCCTTTTTAATATGTGAGTCATTCTGATGCAATGAAATATCATTCAAAATGCTTGATCGTTGAGTACTATGTCTTTATGTTAGCAGCATGGCGGTCACTAGATTTTTCTACATTTAGTCCGCTTTAAAACCCGCTTTCCGCTTCCCGCTTCAAGGGGGTAAATCCGCATGCTTCCCGCTTCGCGCTTTCTAGAACCTAGTTGTAAACAGAAAACAGTCACTGATAGAATTCATTGAATGTGCGAGATACGCGGATAACACATCATATACAATAATTATCCTTAGTATATTGGAACAATTTTATAATATATACATATTTATCATATATTAGGAGTCATTAATTTTTAACATGTGAAAGGGAAAAACTGCATATAAAACCCCCTTTTTTATAAAGTCACCACAGATTGGACTATGAAAATATCTAAAACCTAATACAAAACCTACATATTGAAGTCTAGTTTTTCAAGAAACTTTTCCATGTATTAATTATGGTACCTTTTCATAGACAAAAAGAATCTAACATAAGTCATTAATGGTTCCACACCATTTCTCATCGCCGGGTAAACTAAAGTTTCATGTCTTTTGGCCAAAGATATAGTAACGACAAAAGTACTTCAGAGTACGGTTCGCATACCTTTTAGCCAAAGATATGGTGACAACTATTAGAATGTGTGGTATTCAACCCAAAACCAATTGGCAATGGGTGAAGGGACTATACACCTTATAAGCTCCAGGACCTCCCTAGAGCTCAGCGGTATGGGACTATTCTAACATCCCCCCTCAAGTGCAGCCACTTTTGTGTGCTTGCACTTGTTCTTTTTTAGGTAAGGCGTGGTCCTCACACTTGTCTCGTGGGGTCAGCTCTGATACCATATGAGAATGTGTGGTATTCAACCCAAAACCAATTGGCAATGGGTGAAGGGACTATACACCTTATAAGCTCCAGGACCTCCCTAGAGCTCAGCGGTATGGGACTATTCTAACAACAACAAAAGTATTTCAGAGTAGAAGAAGACAACTGCGACAACTTTCAACCATCTAGAAGAACAGCATCATCAAAAATATACAGAAGGCGATATATAGATAAGTGTGGTCGCTTTTCTGGTAGGAAGATAATAATCATTTTAATACAATGCCTTCTAAACATCGTTTCATCGGTGGACTAGCAAAAGAAAGCACTCATTGAAGGATACAATATAGGATTTAGAGCAAAACTGGATAAAATGGCCATGAATGCTGAAATGATTAACATTTCATTACTCACCTATTCCCGTGACAATAAATAACACAGGGAAGTGCCTTCCCTTCAAGATCAAGAGGCAAATAATGACTGCACTCCAGTACAAGTCCTTTCCCATTTTTTACCTACAAGAGATGTAATATATGATGAAATCTAAAGTTATCCATTATAAATATCTAGAATTTGATGATAAACAACAATCATATTCATTCAAGAGAGATAATCCAGCCACTACTGTAAAGATAATTTAAGCCCAAGCTCTATCATATATACGAAATGATACCTTCAGATCCTTTCTTTGAAACCATCTTCCCTTCAACATGAATTTATCATCCAACAAATCATGTCTTGGATTATAATCAGCCCTGATACCAAAAATAGGCATTACTAGCCAGTTATAGATTAAGAAAATCTGCAGATAAGCAAAAGTTGCAGTATTCATTCATACAAGGTTTAGGGTTTACAATGCTAATAACGCATCATATCAATCAAGATGATACGGTGCTATATTTCAATTTAAGACGCAACACGGCTAATGTAAAGAACTTTCAACCTTAGATGGCTTCGTTTATGATGCAACAGTTTAATTGGAAAAATCGTTAGTTTCAACACCCAAACAAAGGCAAATTTTGTGGTCCACTTCCCCCTTTTCACTTGCATCATCCCTCATATCATGGCATTCATTTCTACCTCCTTCGATAAAATTCATTTTTCCACCAAAAGGATTTTCAAATAATTGACGTATAGGCCACCTCTAATGCCTTTGTACACAATTCCTTTCCTTATATGTGACCAATGTTCAGAAGCAAATATCTTTCTGAGAATATAATAAATTTATGTCATGTCCAGGATGCTAGTTATAACAGTTTACTATAATCTGATTGACTGCTTTGTGTCTGTACCTTATGATACATCAAGCTGGGGTAAAACCTTGTGATTCTGCCTCCCCTCTCTGTATCCCTATTCAGTCTTTGTACTTGCTAATAGTTTTAGTCTTGGTCTTCATTTTTTCCTACCAGCAATGTAGAATGAGTCATGACAATATGTATCTGTTAGAGAGTTTTATTATAGTTAATTAAGCTATTGAGTCTATTTTTGTATGAGCCCAATTATGTCTTGGCTCATTAGGAATTATGTCCGCTTCCTTGCTTTGCCTCCACTCCTATATATAGGAGAGGGGTCAGCCCATCTATCAATTAGAAAATATACTTAGGCAAATTTCCCCGCCTTTGTCGTTTTTCACAGTATCTACTTATCTTCAATACTTCAAGATTCCCCTTTGAGATTGCCAATTTGACAATGATGAGATCATTCTCGTATGTCATAAGCTCTGATGACGGCAAGGGAAACTAACATGGCAGGCCCAACTCCACATGCAATAAACCAATTTGTTAAGCTTCCGAATATTTATCTTTTATATTTCTTTCTCCTATTAGCCTTGAGATTTCTACATTAACCAATTTGGACGTATTAATACCACAGATCTGACAACTAACGCATTGATATGGCAATTTTATATTGAAAATAGGGCAGTCATGAAATGAGGCCTGTTCCGCTAAGTCATTTTTGAAGTATTTCCATACTAGTACAATATCTTTATCAAGTACACGTACATATTATCAAAAACGATACAATAATTCAAGATTTCATATTCAGAAGTAGTAGTTTTTCTAAGATTCCTATTTTAACTAAAGCAGTGTGGCCTCACAGTGTGAAGATTCCTATGGTAGCTCTACTGCAAGTGTGAAGACTCTTGGAGGTGAGACACCAACATTTACCATCACAGTTGGGGTACACCAAGGATCTACACTCAGCCCATATTTGTTCGTTCTTGTTATCGATGAGTTGACAAATAATGTTCAGGATGATGTTCCTTGGTGTATGTTATTTGCTGATGATATTGTATTGATTGACGAAACTAAAGATGGTTTAAATGATAAAGTTGAACTTTGGAGAAAGGCACTGGAATCAAATGGATTGATGATTAGTAGGAGCAAAACTGAGTATATGCATTGCAATTTCAGCCAATCTCGCAGCGTAAATGGTGGAGCCAAGTTGGACGGAGTAGAGATAAATTTCATTACTTGGGCTCTATCATTCAAACAGATGGCGATGTCCCAAATGACGTTTGCCATAGGATCACTGCAGGATGGTTGAAATGGAGGAATGCAACTAGAATATTATGTGATTGGAAGATCCCTCTCAGACTAAAAAGCAAGTTTTATAAAACTGCTATACGGCCAGGCATGCTCTATGGGAGTGAATGTTGGGCGGTGAAGAAACAAGGACTCAACAAGATGAATGTGGTTGAAATGCATATGTTGAGATGGATGTGTGGGAAGACAAGAAAAGATCACTTGAAAAATGACTATATCAGGAATAAAGTGGGGGTGGCGAGCATTAGGGACAAGTTGCGCGAGGGTCGACTCAGATGGTGTGGACATGTGCAACGCAGACCGACTAATATGCCCATATGAATCAATACTATTGAGGCAAGCACAATTAATAGAAGAAGAGGAAGGCCTAAATTAACATGGGAAGAGCTTATAAAGAGATATTTTGAATCTCTACATCTCAACCAGAATATGACCCATGATAGAGCTGAATGGAAAAGAAGGATCCATATAGCCGACCCCAACATAGTTGGGATTGAGGCTTAGTTGATGATGATGATTATGAGTGTGGCCTCACAGTCTACACATATACACATTGAGAGATGTGTGTGTGTACTGCATGTATTTCCTTAGCAGAGTAGGATAAATAACGAAAAAAAGAAAGAAAAATGGAAAGTGGAATTACCATAATGGCTGATTAAAGGCTCATACATGTATAAAGAGGAAAGAAAGAAAAGGATTTATAGGGAAATGAAATGGGATTAAACAAAATATGCATATGGATGTAGTGGCAATGGATGGACTGACATATGTCATATTTTATTACTTTATACACTAGTCTAGTGATTGCTTAAATTGACATGTGTAGTAAACCCCGCTTCATAATTTACGCTCTAGTTATTGGTTGAATTGGCATGTCCCAGCAATGTAGTCCCAGATGGGAAGATATGCTATGGAGAGACATGAAAAGTGTTCATAGTGTGGGTTTGCCGGCAAGTCTACTTATGCATACAATGTGTTAGATATCACTAACTAGAACACATTTTAGCATGTCCTAATCATATCTAACTCATACCTAAGGCGTGTCTTGGTCCACCACATGCCCGGCCCAACTGCCTACATACTTATACTTGCATAAAATGTTTCCATTGAATACCCGTGTCAACATAAGAATTTACACATCTTAACTATTACAAGATTAGAACATTTAGCCCAATATATCCTAAAAGAAAAGAAAAAAAGTAATAGGAATGAACAACTTAACATTAAGATTATGATTTATGGAAACATTAGCGTCAATAAGAGCATGACTTATGTAATAAATAGTAATGCAAAAGGTGGACTTCTTACATATCCCACATAATGATTAAACAAAAACAATTACATGGCATTTTGTATTATATGTATATAGGAAACGATCCAGTGAGAAACATATCTTGGTGAGAACAAGAGAGCCATTTGAATAAGTTTTTACAGTGATCAATTTTTCGTGATCCAACCTTATGGATTAAAAATATACCCTATTAGATACCTTCCTACAAATTTTCACCATCATAGGATTTGTATTGCATGCACAACAAGGGAATACTTTTCAACGCTCAATATTGAGTTTTAAGCTGACCATTGGATGTAAAATGTGTATATTGTACATGTGGAATATATCGGATTGTGATGATTTTTTTGTGGATGTAAATAAAATGATGTTCTTCCCATCCATAAGGTTGGATATTGAAAATAAATTATAATTTTATAGTTACTGAAATATATATAAATATACATATATATATATGTGTGTGTGTGTGTGTGTGTACATATAGTAAAATTGCTAACCAGCTAGCCTAATTAAAACAATCGCACAGATTATGTATAAGAACTTGAAGTACGGTGTCCCAAGCCATTACAACATTGTCAAGTACAAGTAGCAAGACGGGAACTGGTATCCAGGCTGGCGGCATTCTAGTCACCTACATAACCGGACCCAATTATTCTCCTATTCTAGAGTCATTTAGGAATGGCCAAGTAACAAGCAGAGAGTAAATAGTAGTTGAGGGCTTCCAGTTAGAGAATCAACAAACAGCAGTGTATGATTAGTATAATGGAATGTATAACATTCACGGATAACTTTCACCAGTAATAATGCAGATCTAGGATTTTGACTATTATGACCCTTTATTCATTCTAGGTTCTGAGGAAAAGGCAATCAAGGGCATCCTATCATATAAGCAACTGCCAATATGATCCATCTGCAGTTGTTGCCCATGAGGACCGCACGAGGAGAATTTCAACTAAAAAAGAATCCCTCAAGTCAATGAGTAAGAGGAACCCCTGTATCCTCACACCACAGTAAGGCAATAATCATTAACTAAGCAGAAAGTGAAGAAGGCCAACGTACACAAAACAGTAACCACTCAGAGTAAGCGCCAGTTATGAGAGACGTTGGGAACGATTTTGAGAAGAAGAAAAAGGCCAGCCCCGTCAAATATCAGTACGAGTTTACATTTGACATTCCAGACTTAGCTTACTGATCATAATTCAGACTCTGAAGCAGTGGAACCCAATATTGCGCGAAATCGAAGATGTTTTCTCCAACGATCAGCGCCGCGTCTCTAATTATAAGTTCATTTTAATCCGCTGGAGGGTAGTTCTAGCAGGAATCAGAAGCCAGGAGACACTGCCGTTGGTTCCATTTGTTATATAATAGGTTTCATCTCCGACATCACGAGAAACTTGAAACGACGAGCAATGGAAGCAAGAATTTGAGACTATGAATTAAGGGAGCAAAATCAGATTGTAAACCCGATTGGTACCTCGGTGGGCGGATTATGAAATTGACTAGCTGCTCCATCCGTCAGAGAATCTTCAAATTGTCGTCAGACGGGAAAAGGCATCAAGGACCAAAGAAACTTAATAAACTTGGCAATTATCAGAGAGAAAACCTTTGACCCCTGACCAGCAAAGACAAGGAAGGAAATAAGAGATTTCGCGCACGAAATGTCCGTATGCTGGTAGATCTCTCATTCCCCTTTCTTCGCTTTTACTCCTCGTAACATACACGTGATAGAAAACATATTAGATTCGCTTTATTTACAAATAAAAAGACCTCTAAAATATCTCTGAAATTTAAGGAATTTTGCATATCAGAGAAAACCGGCACACAGAAAAATTATGATGTGTGAGAGGTTCCAGCAGCTTGATCGGCTGCTTACATTTTTTTTTTGCTTGCTTGACTGTTTATAAAAAATATTCATCTACTTTCAAAAATATATATATATATTCATCTATACATGTTTCCTCTTGATTGGCAAAACATATGTGCTAAGAACGTTCTATACAAATAAATTAACCTAATCTACATAATGCCCACAAAAAATTAAATATAATAGAAGAATTATACAGATGTACAACTAAACAAGTAGTTCAACAAAACATTGTGAATGTCAATTATCATTTAAAAATAGAGATTTAAAACTAGACGATGGGAACGTTAGATAACACTCAAATAGTGGTTACCAAGACACTTTTTGTATAGCGCTACCGTTGGCCAAAAAATAAAACAAAAGATAGCGTAAGAATTACATAAATAGGCATTTCAAATAAAAAAATCTACACACATAGTTGGAGTAACGCGTAAAACCACACAAATAAATAGTCGGAGTAAAAAAATATGCAAACAGGTTGTTGAACACTCAGACTGACTGCACCGACATTTTTGTGACAACGTGCATCAGGTTAAAACTATTATTGTGTTAGAAAACAGGGCTGTAAATGGGTACGGGTAGACCCGCGGACCCGTAAATTCGAATCCTTAAAAAATGTCACGGGTCTTATTTTTTATACCTGCATACCTTTGGACCCGTATACCTTTGGACCCGCATATAAGCGGGTCGAATAATGGGTATGCTTGGACCCAGACCCGCTAGACTTGTGTACCCGCTATACATAAATAACTACTTAAATAATATGTTATATATATCATACTTTACTAGTCTAACTAATATAATTGTCGAGATTATATCATACTCTAACCACAATAAGGTTGAGACTAGTCATATAA
Source organism: Alisma plantago-aquatica (assembly GCA_963693085.1). Taxonomy (NCBI): domain Eukaryota; kingdom Viridiplantae; phylum Streptophyta; class Magnoliopsida; order Alismatales; family Alismataceae; genus Alisma; species Alisma plantago-aquatica. The sequence goes on from OY856409.1 coordinate 1,008,475,350, forward strand.
TTAAGAATTAAGTATTATACTTACAATAATTAACATCATACGTAAAATTAAAATTAAAATGTCTACTAATTTACATTATTTTCTACATAAGTTCAGCGTTATGATCATGACTACAAATATGTAAACAATTACTCAATTAATGTTAATGTATAAAATATAGCATTGTCTAATATAACTACTATATGTTAATGTACTATATAATAACAATATCTTGCTCTATTATATATATAACATAGTCATTTCTCTTACATAAACACTATGATGTTTTATAGAACCACTTACCCGCATACCCGTTATTATTGCGGGTACGGGTATGGTGTGGGTCTAGGTTTTGTATTATGTGGGTCTAGAACCGGAACCGGACCCGCTAAATTAAATGGGTATGAGTATGGGTATGGATATGACCAGACCCGCACCATACCCACACTGTTTACACCCCTACTAGAAAAAGTCACATAACGGTGAAAATTAGTTGTTCGGATAGTGGCCAATGTCGACCTTAGTCATTGTTATGCTCAAAAAGAGAAGAAAAAAAATCAAAAGAGCAAACTACTCAAATAAGAGTTGTCACCATTTTTATAAGAACACCAGTGTAAGAATCACACAAATAGGTATATAAAGTGAAAAAACAACACAAACGTTTATCTCTAGGGAGTAACATGTAAAAAACCTCACAAACAGGTAGCCGAATAAAATATAGCAACAAACATGTCTAGCTAGAATAGCACGTAAAAACTCTCGCTAAGATTAATATTTTATTAGATTTATTATTATGATTACATTACCACACAATAATTCATATACAACCTACTATGATAAAACAACTCAATTAACAACCAGATAACTCAGTGTATATATAATGTGTCAACTCAATTACTAAAGTCTAAACTTAAAATTCAACCAACTCGCTAAAAGAGAACAATTTGATTAATTGTAAGTTGACTCCCTCAAACATGTAAGGACACAGATAGAATAGACCAATTATCACACAAACAGACTATTATTACATAGAGATTGACTGGACTAAGGAACACATTGTCCAACTATTATAAGACACATGATGGACCGATGAGCCAAAACACTAGACATGTGGATATTTTGTGAGACATGTATCTCATGTCTTGACCATGTGGAAACAAAAACTATTGCTAACAAAGACATGGTTTTACAACTGAAAAATGCATCCAAGTAGGAAACTACTTTTTATTAAGTCAGGAGGTAATTTTAGTCATCCTACCCTCCTCATGTAGACAAAATCAATAAAAAGGGATTTAACCCTGCTTAAAGAGAGTGGTTTACACCCCCTTCCAATAAAACAACACATTATAAGAAAAATCTCAAAAAGAAAAAGGTAACTATACATCTTGATACTATGTAAGAGATCTAAGTATTTGTCTAGCATGTCACTATGTAAGGTGTGCTCTCTTCTCTATAATGGCAAGACCCCTGACTCTCATGGGAAGAAGACTCGGCTCACTAATCAAAATTCCCTCATTGTTGTTAAATCCCTAAAGTCCAAGTCCTCCAGGCACCAAGTTGACAACTTTGTGACATAGGTGACCGATAATGGAGGATTCCTCTACCACCTATTTGATAACTTTTATGTGAGTAAGCATTCTCCATGGGTAAAGTCTTTCTCCCCAAATGTTATCAACCACATATTTGTTGTCTGGTTTTATAATTGTTATATTGATATTGTGATCATCAATAACATTCGGGGCGATGATGCAACCTTGGACATATGTCTCAAAGGCTTCATGCCTGTTGACCCAGTATTTAAAGGCAAGGTAAATTTAGTCGTGGCAGTTTCTCATGCATCTTGCAACTGCAACCCAACTTCTATGTACACCATCAGGCTAAATGGATCGTCCAATTTGCAAGGTTAAGTTTGATATGAGCGATGTTCGGAGGTTGCCACTTGATAGTGGCAATACGTCCGATTTTTAGTGTTGGTGCAATGATCCCACTTTCCTGGAGTGACATGTCAAACTCATGAGACTCAAGCTTCTTGAAAGAGATGTTTGACAAGCCTCTATTGATAGAAAAAAGAACGGACCCCCAAAGAGAAAGCAAATTCATTTTCTTGCCTTCGTATCTCGTGTTGCACCTGAAAATCCAAATGTGCCAGGGAAATAGGGATGTGAGAGATGGAAACAACCATCCTCATAGGGAATGATGAGAGTGTTCCACTTTGCAAGAGAGATAAAGATAGGTAAGGTTGTTGTGGATCAAGTTGTTGTTAAGGTAGAAGACTCTGTGAAATCGTAACCAAAAGAAAAGAGCGGCATCACTATGTAGAAAGAGGTGATCAAAGGTCTTAATCGTCAGGTTATGGTAGCAATTATAGACTGAGGCAAGCTGAATATGAAATCTATATATGTTATTGTTAGTAGGAATAGCTCCTTTTAGGATCTTACATGTAAGGACCCTGACCTCTGTTTAGGGCTTATCCTATTTGCTTTGCTTAACCCTAATGCTTAGTTGCTTGCTAATCACCTTTGGTGGTGATTAGGGTTTGTTGGTGCTTTGTTGAGAGCTGGAGGTGCTAATTGCAATTAACCTAAGTCTAGGGTTTGTGGACAAGTTTGTCACCTTGTAAGGTGTTCCTCCCTCTCTTTGCTTCCTCTAGTGTTGAGAGGAAGGGTTAGGCTCGTTGCTTGAGTTCCTTGGGCTTGGTTGAGCCTTGTTGGGCCTTGTTGTGCTTCGCCTTTGCCTCTTTGGACCTTGTGTCGGGCAAGTGTGTTTGTGTCGGCCTAGGTGTATCGGCCAGGGTGTGTTTCGGCCTGGGGTGTGTCGCCCAGGATGGGTGTCGGCCATGGTGTGGAGGTGTGTCGCCCATGGACCCTTTAACCCTCTTTGACCTCGTTTGTGTCACCACTAGTGGACACTTGGTGCTTGATGCTTGCATGTGGCAATGGCCTTGGACATGTGTTTAGGGCATGCTAGAGTGGTGGCATTGCCCATGGACAAGTGTCCCTAGGTGGGCGACACCTTGCCTTGTCTTACCTTGGTTTCTCCTAGTCCTCCATCATCTTCTATATATGCATTTCCTTTCCCTTGCTAAGGATCCCTTTAGTTCCTTAGTTTCCTCTCTCCCTTGGTGCACGACATCCCCCTTTCCTTTGCAAGCTTGGTGGTCGATCCATGCCTTGGAGTCTCCTTCTTCCTCTAGTGGTGGCCGAACCCTAGAGTTCCTTGCTCTCCTTCTTGTGGTGGTGCTTGGAGCTAGGAGCTTGGAGCTTGCTTAAGGCGGGTTACATAACTCCTAACCCTAACTACACTACCTTCTTTTATGTTCTTATATGTTGCTTATGATCATATCGGCTATGCATGTTGCTAGTTTAGTTTCTTGCTTAGTTGCTTCTTGTTGGACGAACCATGTTCTAGGGTTTCTTGGTGAGAAACACCCCTTTCTCTCCTAGGTCTAGAGGAGTGAGCTTGAGTTCTAGTAATATGGGCAATACTCCTCTCTCGCTTAAGTTGAGAGGTGAGCTGGTGTTCTAGTGGCTTGAGCAACACCCTCCTCTCACCATGGACTTGAAAGGTGAGCTATGTGGTGGTTGTGGACCTTGGTTGTGGTTGTCCCTTGTGTTGCCTGATTGGTGATAAGAAGTAAGTAAGACCCCTCTCTCTTGGTTGTTGAGAGGTGAGCCATCTTCTTGATCCATTAGGGTTTTGGTGCCCTTTGTGCTTGAGGTTGGTGGAGACCTTGTTGGGTTGCATCTTTCCCGATATGGGGTTGGTGGTGATGCTGCCCGATATCCCTCTTTGGCCTAGAGCCTTGGTTGTTATGTTATGGTGTTGTGTCGGACGTCACACACCTAGTTCCTGCCTTGTTGTGTCGAGCGTCACACCATGATAAGTACCCTGCCCGACACACTTAACCTCGTTATACCCTGATGTTATGGAAGCTTGTTAGCTGGTTCTGTGGTGGGCGTCACCCCTTGGCCCTGGCTTTATGTGTCGGCCGATAGATGTGGTTAGCTAGCTGGACGACATGCTTTCCTTGCCGTCGTTTGAGGTTGTGCCCTGGCCGTTATACCTCGATGAGTAGAACGTTGGCCGTTACCCTTGTGTGTGTGTCAGGCGTCACACCTGGTTGTGTATCCAGCCCGACACGCCTAGCTCTGTTGGTTGCTTGGTGTTGTTATCCCCTTGGACGTTGTGGGTGTGGCCCTGTGTCGGGTGTCGCACCTCCGTTGTTACCTTGTGTTGGCCGATAGATCTTGGATAGGCTGGTTGAGTGACAGACTAAGTTATACCCTTAGGCGTTATGCCTTGTTTAGTGGTTGAGTGACAGGCCGATAGATCATAGCTAGCAGCACCAAGCAATGCTCTTGATTCTGTTTTGAGGTCTAGGCTTGCAACTGCAGCCACCCGCCCACCTAAGCTAGCTAGCCACCTAGCAACCTGAACCAGCAGCAAGTAGCAGCAGGTCGTGGCTGCTGTGCGTGGCCTAGAGGGGGGAAATTTTGGTGCGCCAAGCAGCAGGAGATTGTCCCTTGAGTTCCGAATTTGAGAATCCAAGCAAGGTTAGCTTCTATCCGCGATTCAGCTACCAATCAAATTCTCCTTGTCATCCAGCGGTGCGTAAAGCAATTTGATGCAACAGGAATAGTAAACAAGTTAATACAAGGTAGAAGACAACTGAAATCCGCCCAGAAAACAGACCCCGGATACATTTCAGTAGGAATCCGAACATCCCAAATTTCACTATCTAAGATTTAACTCTGCAAATCAGAAAGTTTTGGTAAATTGCGCATTTTTCGCTCATAACAGGCGTTGGACAATATTTGGCGTCGCCCGACTTTTTATTTCATAAATCATTTCTTTATGCTTTAATATGATTTGGATTAGCATCTGATCAGTGTAGATTGGACCAGTGAATTTACATAGTTCATCGGAACCTAAATTACTAAGTGTGAATGTTGAAATTTGTAATACACGACCGATAATGGTACGGTTTGTGTGGTAACACATCCCATTTTCACACAGATAACGAGGTGTTACGCGAAAACGAGCAGAAATCACCATCACCACAGATTATCGAAAACACGGGTTAATTAAAACCGATTTGTGAAAACTGATAAACTGTGAAACTATTGCTTTTTAGTCCTCATCCTACACAGAAACATGTCATATATACACATACACGAGATTTGATACGTATCCACAGCTCAGGAATAGTTGTTCGTCCACCATATGAGTTCACCACCTGTTCATATACATAAAGGCCCACATACGGCCAAAAGCAGGATATACAAACGTCATCGATCGTTCATCGTGAAACAACGTCAAAACACTGCCAAGGACCTGAGAGTACAGGGATGACTCTAGACTCTACTACAAAACCTCTAAAACAACAACATATCCATCACTTGCCTTCTACTACTCGTCAAGCTGCTCGGCCGCAACACCACGACCATGACCACGTCTACCTCGACCACCAAAAAAGGGTGTAAACCAGCGGAGTGAGACAATTGAACAATTGTCCCAGCGGGAAACATAACTCTCCACCGCAACTAAAGAACCTCAGCAAGATAGACTATAACAAAAGATATCTAATAACAGGTATAACAAGAGCAGTCTATATAAAACAGATTATTCTTACCGACAAGCTTACCCGCTATACAAAAGCATATAACCAGATATATCTCAAGGAATATGTTTAGTAAGATAAGATGTATCCCTATGTAACATGATTATCATAACAAGTTATAATGTCACATCACCTGCTTATCAAGATCAAACATATTATCACATAACCTGCAAGATATAACGAAAATATTACACAAACAAGGCCTCAACCAATGTTTCGTGTTTATCCTAAGCAATAAGTACTAAACTGTTGTATTACGTATTATTATGCCCTGAGGATTTGAACCGTACCGTTCAAATCCAACCTTCGGTTACGAAACCCAAGTTGGTGCCATACAAGGTCAATGGAAGAGCCGGACTCTACGACCTCCCACCTCGCGGTTAGTATACGAGTACAACACAAGCAGGACCGTAGTCACATGCTGAAGTGGTCTAAGCCACAGGGTCAGCTCCATAGGCTACCCTCACTCTAGCCCGCCTTGGTACAGGTCTCGGCGCTAGTAAAACTGAGCCACAGGCATGTTCACCGTGCTCTGAGCCATGAACGCATTCATGCTCCACACATCACATATCCTGAGCCATGGGCCTGTTCACCATGCTCTTTATATGTATCTGAGTCTGTAACAGAAGTTACACTCTTACCTCCTCATTTTCAGGCTAGGAGCAACCTACACATATTCAACAATATGCACTTCCAGGTTAACCCGTAGGAGAACCTGTTTCACCATCACCAAGTCCTGACGATGATGGATCTATGGCCAGGGCAAACTACATGATATATTTCTCTGTGATTAATTAGTATCTTTTAGATGGATTGCAAGATTCAACCAAGTTGTATAACATGCAAGATATAACAGAAAGTAAACAACATTATATTATTATTTAAACCACCTCATCTTGATCCATCACAAGGATCCAACATCACATGTTACCACTTGGCCTCTTGCCAACTGTCCACATCCATCACAAGGATCATCACATACCACGGGATCTCAATCCCTCATCATGTACTGTCACTGCCTCTCAAGGTTCACAGCATCATATATAATCTCATTAACCAGAGTAATTACCAAGTGATGTTACTCATCACATGTATCTCATAGCCTTTTCATGGCTAATCATCACATGCATGGTTAGAGTACACAATAATTATAGTTTCAATACAAGGAACATGCCATTACCATGAAATGCCATTCAAGATACTCTACTTATCATTCTTACACTATTTGTTGATCAAGTGTATAAAGTACATCATTAACAAGCCATATCTATACTTATCCTTATCTCAGAATTATATGAATAATCAAGATGTTCAAACATACAGAACAAGTACTATTGTTACCACTACCATTATGTCACCATCCACTATAATTATTATTATTAGGCAAGCTACTAGGGTAACTATCACCATTCTCATTTAACAATTGAGTACAAGGATTACTTCATGCATATCATTACTATCATTATTGTCATCATTATTATGATCAACATTATTACTATCATCTTCTTTATTATTAACAAATAAGCATAAGGATCACATCATGCATCTTATTACCATTACCTTCCTCATTATCATCACTACTACCATTATCATCATTAATATTATCAGCATTATCATCCACTATTATCTTTATTGCCATGTCATTAAGCCAACTATTAATGTAACTGTCACTTAGCAACATTATTACCATCATTAATCAACATTATTACTTTCATTACTAGCAAAGCATTACCATCATCACACGACTATTACTATCATTGCTATCAACAACATTTTCATTGGCATTATTATTGTTTGCAAGGCATCATTATTATTACCATCATCACACGACTATTACCATCATCACACGATTATTACTATCATTACTATCATTGCTATCAACAACATTTTCATTGGCATTATTATTGTTTGCAAGGCATCATTGTCATTTGAGCATAAACATTCACTTCCATAGCACATGAGACCGTCATTATAGGAACACATGACCCTCACTATAACTCTTATCAACCCTCACTAAGACCCATCAAGGCCTATCGGCCGACACACACACCAAACCTAGGTTATCGCCCACCTTGGCAATCGACCACCATGGGTGTCGGCCAGCATGGATATTGACTAGCACACCATGCATGGCTATCGTCCAGCACCAACAAACCACCGAGAAACTTAGGTCTATCGTCCACCATAAAGAAGAGGATGTCTCTTAACACAAGAAGGTCCATATCGCCCATCATGCTCACCATGTCGGCCGACACAACAAGATGTATCGCCTGATATACAACAACACTCATCGGCCAACTCACCATACTTGCCTATCGGTCAACATAAGGAAGCAAGCCAAGCATGGTCCTGTCGTTCAACTCAACCCATATCGGCCAACACCTCACTAACTTGACCTATCGCCCACACAAGGGCAAGGATATCGCCCAACACAAGAGCACCATCATGTCGCCCAACACCAAGAACTCTCACCCTATCGTTCAACTCAAGAACAAGAGTATACAAATCACAAGGACCATGTCTCCCAACATGGTCACCATATCGGCCATCACAAGGGACACCACTTATGTCGTCCACCACAAGAACATGGGTGTCGCCCAACACAAGACAAGAGAGGATGTCGCCCAACAGGGGTCATCATCAACCTTCAATACAAGGAAACCCTAAACCCTAGAAAGCAAGGTGCACAAAGGAACCCTAAACCCTAGAGGGGGATCGGCCACCAAAGGTACATAAGCAAGGTATAAAAGCAAGGAACTAAGCTAAACCACTAACATGCAATAAGATCATAGCTAGAGGAAAAGGAGTTAGGGTTAGAAGCTATGCAACCCGCCTTAAGTTCCAAGCTCCAAGGAAGAAGATGCACTTCAAGCTCTAAGGGATGTCATCCACCAAAGCTTCTCCAAGAGGGTGTATCGACCACCACTGCTACTCTAGGAGAGTGTCTCGGCCGACACAAGAAAGAGAGGGAGGAGTGTCGTGCATCCAAGGTGGAGGGGAGACCAAAAGATCAAAGGAAGCTAAGGCAAGGGAAAGAGCCACATATATAGAAAGAAAGGGAGGAGAAAACAAGGTAGATCAATGCTATGTGTCGTCCACCCAAGGGACACTTGTCCTAGGGTTCAAGCCAACCCACTAGCAAGCTAAGGGACACTTGTCCAAGATATACACCAAGTGTCCACCAAACATGGTCAAGGTTGGACCAAGCAACATGGGCGACACAAGCAACAACTCTGCTGGGCGACACACCAAGGCACCTGGGCGACACACACACTCCTTGGGTGACACAGGCTGGTCTTGGCCGACACAAGGCTCAAGCAAGCCCAAACAAAGCACCTCAAGGACCAAACAAGCTCAAGCAAGGCCCAAGAAACTCAAACAACAAGCCCAAGCCTTCCTCTCAACCCTAGAGGAAGCAAAGAGAGGGAAAACATCTCACAAGATGGCAAACTTGCACACAAAACCCTAAACTTGGTTTATTTGCAAGTAGCCCCTCGGACTCTCAACAAAGCACAACAAAACCCTAATCACCACTTAGAGGTGATTAGCAAGCATCAAAGCACCAAGATTAAGCAAAACAAATAGGGTAAACCCTAAACGCAGGTCAGGGTCCTTACAATCTAACCCCCTTTAAGGGATTTCGTCCCTGAAATCCGAAGAGAAAAGCGAGGGATACTTCCTCCTCATCTCTTCCTCAAGCTCCCACGTGGCTTCCTCAATGCCACGACGCTGCCAAAGAACCTTCACAAGAACCAACTCCTTACTCTTCAGCTTCTTGATCCTTCTGTCAAGGATCGCCACAGGACCTTCCTCGTAGGTCACATCTGCATCAAGCTCAACCTCAACTGGCTGTATCACCGCACCTGAATCCGGATGACTTTTCTTCAGCATACTGACATGAAACATTGGATGCAACCTGTGCAACTCTGGAGGCAACTCTATCTCATAGGCTACCTTGCCAACACGTGCTCTGACTGAGTAAGGCCCCATATACCTGGGAGCTAACTTACCCTTCCGTCCAAACCTTAGCACACCCTTCCACGGCGAGACTTTAAGATACACCTTGTCTCCCACCTGGAACTCCAAAGGTCGTCGGTGATTGTCTGCATAACACTTCTGCCTGTCATGTGCCACTTTCAACTGTTGCTGTATCACTTTGATCTTATCTGTCGTTTGCTGAACTAACTCAGGACCCAAAAGCTGATACTCACCTGATTCATACCAACACAAAGGAGATCTGCACTTCCTTCCATACAAAGCCTCATAAGGAGCCATGTCGATGCTACGCTGATAACTATTGTTGTAGGCAAACTCTATCAAACTCAGATGTACGTCCCAGTTGCCTAGAAACTGCAAAACACAAGCTCGAAGAAGATCTTCCAAAATCTGAATAGTCCTTTCAGACTATCCATCTGTCTGCGGGTGAAAAGTTGTATTGAACCTCAACTGCGTCCCCAACGCCTTATGCAACTGTTCCCAAAAATGACTCGTAAACTGGGGACCTCTGTCAGAAACTATCGTTACTGGCACACCATGCAAACGTACTATCTCATCAACATATACTCTGGCTAGTTTCTCAGCTGTATACGTCGTCTTCACTGGTAGAAAATGGGCAGACTTCGTCAATCTGTCCACTATCACCCAAATGGAATCATGGTTCCTAGTTGTCCGGGGTAGACCAACTACGAAATCCATTGTTATATGATCCCATTTCCACAGCGGTATCGTCAAAGGTTGCAACGTACCTGTCGGCTTCTGATGTTCAGCCTTCACTTGCTGACAAACTGCACATCTCGCCACGAACTCAACTATATCTCTCTTCAAACCGGGCCACCAATACAAATCCTTCAGACTATGATACATCTTGGTGACACCTGGATGCATCGCATACATCGACGTATGTGCTTCTTCAAGCACCAACTTCCTCAGATCACCAACATCTAGAACCACCATCCTATCACGATAGCAAACTAGTCCATCCTCAGACTCATGGAACCCATCACGCTTGTCGCTGCCGAACTCTGATCTAATCAACTGTACCGCATCATCTATCTGTTGTGCATCCTTGATCTGCTGTCTCAACGTAGGCTTAACTTGCATCTGTGCAAAAAGACCAGACAACAAAGAAACTTCCATCTGCACATTCATCTGTCGAAGAGAAACAAACATATCTCGCTTATGGCATACCAGAGAACTCAACTGTGCCTTCTTTGAAGAAAGAGAAGAAGACTTTCTGCTAAGCGCATCAGCTACCACGTTCGCCTTACCAGGATGATACTCGATAGTGCAGTCGTAATCATTGATCAACTCCATCCATCGTCGGTGTCGCATGTTCAACTCTTGCTGCGTAAAGATATACTTCAGATTCTTATGGTCCGTAAAGATCTGACACACTTCCCCATACAGATAGTGTCTCCAAATCATTAACGCATGAACCACAACCGCTAACTCCAGGTCATGAGTTGGATAGTTCTCCTCATGCTTCTTGAGCTATCGCGAGGCAAAAGAAACCACATGATCTTCCTTCATCAAGACGCAACCTAAACCTTTCTTAGAAGCATCACAGAAAACAACATAGCCTTTCCCAGTCTCTGGAAAAATCAACACTGGAGCACTGGTCAGCTTCTCCTTCAAACTCTGGAAAGCTTGCTGACATCGATCATCCCAAACAAAAGGTACATCCTTCCTGGTCAACTTCGTCATCGGCAACACGATCACACTGAAGTCCTTGATAAACCTCCGGTAGTATCCAGCCAAACCAAGGAAACTACGAACTTCTGTCGGCGTCTTCGGTTGTTCCCAATCCACAACGGATTCCACCTTCCTCAGATCTACTTTGACGCCTTCAGCAGATATCACATGGCCCAAGAAAGTCACTTCCGCCAACCAGAACTCGCACTTACTGAACTTGGCATACAACTGATGTTGACGAAGAAGAGTCAACGCTCTGCGAAGATGTTGCTCATGCTCTAGCCTGTCCCGACTATAGATCAAGATGTCATCTATAAAGACTACAACAAACTGATCCAAGAACGGATGGAACACTCTGTTCATCAAATCCATGAAAGCAGCAGGTGCATTGGTTAACCCAAACGGCATAACCACAAACTCAAAATGACCATACCTCGTCCTAAAAGCTGACTTTGGTATATCATCTGCCTTAATCTTCAACTGATGATATCCAGACCGTAGATCGATCTTCGAGAACACTGTAGCACCACGCAACTGATCAAACAGATCATCTATCCTCGGCAACGGGTACTTGTAATTGATCGTGACATTGTTCAACTGCTAGTAATCTATACACAACCGCATCGAACCATCCTTCTTCTTTACAAACAACACAGGAGCACCCCAAGGTGACGTACTCAGTCGGATGAAACCTTTCTCCAACAACTCTTGCAACTGCTTCTTCAACTCTGCCATCTCTGCTGGAGCCATCCTGTATGGTGACTGTGCAACTGGTTGTGTTCCTGGAACCAGATTGATCTCAAAATCAATCTCTCAGGGTGGAGGAACACCAGGAAACTCCTCAGGAAACACGTCTGCAAACTCTTGAACTACTGACACCTCCTCAAGACTAGGACCTTTCGCCTTGGTAACCACAACGGTATCCACCACGTGAGCTAGGAACGCCTCACATCCTTGTCGTAACAACTTATCTGCTACCACAGCTAATACCAAACACGTCGGAAGAATCTTCCTCTCTCCCTGGAAGATCCACTTCTCTCCAGCAACATCAAACACTGCCTGCTTGGAACCACAGTCCAAAACAACCTTATACTTCTCTAAGGTATCCATCCCAAGGATAACATCGAAACCATGCATATCAAGTGGTATAAGGTCCACTTGAATGCAATGTCCCGAGAAAGACAAGACACAAGATGGACACTCTTTTTGAAGCAATGAGGAACCATCAAGAGGGGTTTCTAACAACAAGCTATCCTTCTTACAGCTAACAGGTAAACGGCAATTTTCAAGCACACTATAGGCGATAAAAGAGTGTGTAGCACCCGGGTCAACCAGAATAGATATAAAGCAAGAAGAAGACATATCAGAATGAAATAACTCCATCTGACCTGTCACCACTCGCGGGTTGACTATCGCCTCCGGCTGATTCATGACATAGAATCGAGCCGTTGCTTGCTGTCCACGACCTCTGCTTCCTTGAGCAGACGATCTAGCTTGAGACGCTTGACCGCATCCTCGACCTCTGCTACCACTGGCTTGCGGTCTCTCATACTTCTGGAAATTCTGTCTCGGCTGCTGCGTCACTTCGACATCTCTATTCGGGCAATTAAGCCTGAAATGCCTGACTTGTCCACAAAGATGACATGAATTGTCCTCAAACCGTGGCCTAGCTGGCCCTGTCACTGCCACAGAAGCTGAACTGTGTGCCTTAGATGGCGAACAAACATAACCTCTCCCTTACTCGGAGGCCACTGAGATGGTACACCAGAACTTCTCATCGCTGACGGTGCTGAAAACCTGGGCTTCTTAAAGCCACCAAACCTCCGTCCTTGAAACTGAGCAGGTCTTTTAAGAGACATAGACTCTCTTTTCTCCCGTACTGTCCTCTCGATCCACCGAACTGATTCCACAAACGTAGCGAACCGCTCTCGGTTCTCCAATGCAGACATCGGGGTTGTCAGCTCAGCACTTAAACCCTTCTCGAAATGTCTGATCTGTTCCTCGTCTGTTACCGCCATGTGAGGACAGAACCTCAACAGGTCCATAAACTTAGCTTCATACTCGGTGATGTTCATCGTTCCTTGCCGCAACTTCTCAAACTGACTTACCTTCTCATCCAGATACGTCTTGGGAAAGTATCTGGTGACGAACTCACGTCGAAACACTTCCCAACAGATCACCTCACCAGGACGCTTCTCTTCCTCGATGGTCCACCAGTGACCAGCACTACCTTTCAGAAGGTAGACAACATGCTTTACCTTGTCCGCTTCGGGGATGTCAAGGATCCGGAAAGCCTTCTTGAGACTTGTCAGCCACAGATCTGCATCCGCTGGATCAGCCGTTCCAGCATAATTCGAAGCTCCAACTCGGCGAAGCCGCTTAAAGGTCTTCCCAATACCCGATGCTTCTCCATGGGGAACATGTGCTCGCGGAGGAGGTACTGGTAATCGCTCAACCATGAGATTCATCGTAGCCATTAACTGCCCCATAAGCTGTTGGTAGGCAGGATGTTCAAGTATGGCTGGGTTAGGTTGGGGGACCTCAGGCACCCGATCTTCATGTGCTTGTCCATCTGCTCCATCAACCGATGAAGCCTCACTATGTTCAGGAGCATGTTCTTCATGGTTTCCAGACATCTTGACTTTTCTTCCGCTGAGGGCAGAAGATTTTGTAAGAAAACCTGGAAAATTCATAAGAACAGACTCAACCTAGTCCTAAATCCCTATAGACTCAGCGAACCTAAAGCTCTGATACCAAAACTTGTGGTAACACATCCCATTATCACACAGATAATGAGGTGTTACGCGAAAACGAGCGGAAATCACCATAACCACAGATTATCGAAAACACGGGTTAATTAAAACTGATTGCGGAAAACTGATAAACTGTGAAACTATTTCTTTTTAGTCCTCATCCTGCACAGAAACATGTCATATATATACACATACACGAGATCTGATACGTGTCCACAGCTCAGGAACAGTTGTTCGTCCACCATATGAGTTCACCACCTGTTCATATACATAAAGGCCCACATCCGGCCAAAAGCAGGATATACAAATGTCATCGATCGTTCATCGTGAAACAATGTCAAAACACTGCCAAGGACCTGAGAGTACAGGGATGACTCTAGACTCTACTACAAAACCTCCAAAACAGCAGCATATCCATCACTTGCCTTCTACTGCTTGTCAAGCTGCTCGACCGCAACACCATGACCATGACCATGTCTACCTCGACCACCTAAAAAGGGTGTAAACCAGCGGAGTGAGACAATTGAACAATTGTCCCAGCGGGAAACATAACTCCCCACCGCAACTACAAAACCTCAACAAGATAGACTATAACAACAAATATCTAATAACAGGTATAACAAGAGCAGTTTATATAAAACAGATTATTCTTACCGACAAGCTTATCTGCTATACAAAAGCATATAACCAGATATATCTCAAGGAATATGTTTAGTAAGATAAGATGTATCCCTATGTAACATGATTATCAGAACAAGTTATAATGTCACATCACCTTCTTATCAAGATCAAACATATTATCACATAACCTGCAAGATATAATGAAAATATTACACAAACAAGGCCTCAACCAATGTTTCGTGTTTATCCTAAGCAATAAGTACTAAACGGCTGTATTACGTATTATTATGCCCTGAGGATTTGAACCGTACCGTTCAAATCCAACCTTCGGTTACGAAACCCAAGCTGGTGCCATACAAGGTCAATGGAAGAGCCGAACTCCACGACCTCCCACCTCGCGGTCAGTACACGAGTACAACACAAGCAGGACCGCAGTCACATGCTGAAGTGGTCTAAGCCACAGGGTCAGCTCCATAGGCTACCCTCACTCTAGCCCGCCTTGGTACAGGTCTCGGCGCTAGCAAAACTGAGCCACGGGCCTGTTCACCGTGCTCTGAGCCATGAATGCATTCATGCTCCACACATCACATATCCTGAGCCATGGGCCTGTTCACCATGCTCTTTATACGTATCTGAGTCTGTAACCAAAGTTACACTCTTATCTCCTCATTTTCAGGCTAGGAGCAACCTACACATATTCAACAATATGCGCTTCTAGGTTAACCCGTAGGAGAACCTATTTCACCATCACCAAGTCCTGACGATGATGGATCTATGGCCAGGGCAAACTACATGATATATTTCTCTGTGATTAATTAGTATCTTTTAGATGGATTGCAAGATTCAACCAAGTTGTATAACATGCAAGATATAACAGAAAGTAAACAACATTATATTATTATTTAAACCACCTCATCCTGATCCATCACAAGGATCCAACATCACATGTTACCACTTGGCCTCTTGCCAACCGTCCACATCCATCACAAGGATCATCACATACCATGGGATCTCAATCCCTCATCATGTACTGTCACTGCCTATCAAGGTTCACATCATCATATATAGTCTCATTAACCAGAGTAATTACCAAGTGATGTTACTCATCACATGTATCTCATAGCCTTATTCATGGCTAATCATCACCTGCATGGTTAGAGTACACAATAATCATAGTTTCAATACAAGGAACATGCCATTACCATGAAATGCCATTCAAGATACTCTACTTATCATTATTACACTATTTGATGATCAAGTGTATAAAGTACATCATTAACAAGCCATATCTATACTTATCCTTATCTCAGAATTATATGAATAATCAAGATGTTCAAACATACAGAACAAGTACTATTGTTACCACTACCATTATGTCACCATCCACTATAATCATTATTATCATTATTATTATTAGGCAAGCTACTAGGGTAACTATCACCATTCTCATTTAACAATTGAGTACAAGGATTACTTCATGCATATCATTACTATCATTATTGTCATCATTATTATGATCAAAATTATTACTATCATCTTCTTTATTATTAACAAATAAGCATAAGGATCACATCATGCCTCTTATTACATTACCTTCCTCATTATCATCACTACTACCATTATCATCATTAATATTATCAACATTATCATCCACTATTATCTTTATTGCCATGTCATTAAGCCAACTATTAATGTAACTGTCACTTAGCAACATTATTACCATCATTAATCAACATTATTACTTTCATTACTAGCAAAGCATTGCCATCATCACACGACTATTACTATCGTTGCTATCAACAACATTTTCATTGGCATTATTATTGTTTGCAAGGCATCATTGTCATTTGAGCATAAACATTCACTTCCATAGCACATGAGACCGTCATTATAGGAACACATGACCCTCACTATAACTCTTATCAACCCTCACTAAGACCCATCAAGGCCTATCGGCCGACACACACACCAAACCTAGGTTATCGCCCACCTTGGCTATCAGCCACCATGGGTGTCGGTCAGCATGGATATCGACCAGCACACCATGCATGGCTATCGTCTAGCACCAACAAACCACCGGGAAACTTAGGTCTATCGTCCACCATAAAGAAGAGGATGTCTCTTAACACAAGAAGGTCCATATCGCCCATCATGCTCACCATGTCGGCCGACACAACAAGATGTATCGCCCGATATACAACAACACTCATCGGCCAACTCACCATACTTGCCTATCGGTCAACATAAGGAAGCAAGCCTAGCATGGTCCTATCGTTCAACTCAACCCATATCGGCCAACACCTCACTAACTTGACCTATCGCCCACACAAGGGCAAGGATATCTCCCAACACAAGAGCACCATCATGTCGCCCAACACCAAGAACTCTCACCCTATCGTTCAACTCAAGAACAAGAGTATACAAATCACAAGGACCATGTCTCCCAACATGGTCATCATATCGGCCATCACAAGGGACACCACTTATGTCGTCCACCACAAAAACATGGGTGTCGCCCAACACAAGACAAGAGAGGATGTCGCCCAACAGGGGTCATCATCAACCTTCAACACAAGGAAACCCTAAACCCTAGAAAGTAAGGTGCACAAAGGAACCCTAAACCCTAGAGGGGGATCGGTCACCAAAGGTACATAAGCAACGTATAAAAGTAAGGAACTAAGCTAAACCACTAACATGCAACAAGATCATAGCTAGAGGAAAAGGAGTTAGGGTTAGAAGCTATGCAACCCGCCTTAAGCTCCAAGATCCAAGGAAGAAGATGCACTTCAAGCTCCAAGGGATGTCATCCACCAAAGCTTCTCCAAGAGGGTGTATCGGCCACCACTGCTACTCCAGGAGAGTGTCTCAGCTGACACAAGAAAGAGAGGGAGGAGTGTCGTGCATCCAAGGTGGAGGGGAGACCAAAAGATCAAAGGAAGCTAAGGCAAGGGAAAGAGCCACATATATAGAAAGAAAGGGAGGAGAAAACAAGGTAGATCAATGCTATGTGTCGTCCACCCAAGGGACACTTGTCCTAGGGTTCAAGCCAACCCACTAGCAAGCCAAGGGACACTTGTCCAAGATATACACCAAGTGTCCACCAAACGTGGTCAAGGTTGGACCAAGCAACATGGGCGACATAAGCAACAACTCTGCTGGGCGACACACCAAGGCACCTGGGCGACACACACACTCCTTGGGCGACACATGCTGGTCTTGGCCGACACAAGGTTCAAGCAAGCCCAAACAAAGCACCTCAAGGCCCAAACAAGCTCAAGCAAGGCCCAAGAAACTCAAACAACAAGCCCAAGCCTTCCTCTCAACCCTAGAGGAAGCAAAGAGAGGGAAAACATCTCACAAGATGGCAAACTTGCACACAAAACCCTAAACTTGGTTTATTTGCAAGTAGCCCCTCGGACTCTCAACAAAGCACAACAAAACCCTAATCACCACTTAGAGGTGATTAGCAAGCATCAAAGCACCAAGATTAAGCAAAACAAACAGGGTAAACCCTAAACGTAGGTCAGGGTCCTTACAGTTTGGGTATAAACCCAGTCAATACATATTTTGTAAATTATCAGATGCACGATTTCAAAGAAAGTACGGTAACATTAAAAATAAGCAATAAAACCTAGTTGCATGCTCCCTGTTATGTTTAATGTAAATGGATTTATATTTACATGAATTGGCACATTTCTCTCATATATTATTAGAAATTCTCAATTATTGTTAATGATTTGAGTTATGATACATAAGTAACTCTTAATTGAGTTATGTGATGCACAAACCAGGATTAGGATTAATGTGCACGTTCTTTGAGAAATTTCAGATAATTGATAAATACTACAGATGATTTCTTATATGTGAAGTAAATTACTCTTATCGGTACAATAAGATGTTCAATTGCATGAATTCAGCATGTATGTGCCAAATTGACATGAGTTTGGGTTATTTATGAATTTTAAATCTGCCTGCATGCATGATATAAGGATTACTCAGTATTTACAATGATTTTGAGTATACTGCTTTGTCAGTTCTAGAATGATATCGTATTGTGATTTGAACTGCAATCAAATAGATGGGGTAACTGAAACCCTAAGGATAGGGTATTGCCATGTGATAAGTGAATTAGGTAACTGAAACCCTAAGGATAGGGTGTTGCCATGTGATAAGTGAATGAGGTAACTGAAACCCTAAGGATAAGGTGTTCAATGATTCAAGTATTTTGATATCAAAATTCTCAGTATGAGATGTGGTGATGCTTAACAGTTCAAGTGCATGATTTTAGTGTATAAAGTACCAACTTTACATGCATTCTATTTATTTAAGAATGTTAGTTTGCCTGCATGTATAGTATGATGATTTCCCAGTAATCACCATAATTTGAGTTACTGTTATGATAGTTCTATAAAGACAGTGTATTGTGGTTTGATATGAAATCAGTAGATGTGGTATCATAGAGAAACCAGAGTTCGGAACAAGAACATGAGTTATGTATTTCAGATTAAAGTGTTCTATAATAATAAAATGATAGACTTAGGTGCCCTGACACTGTAGAACCCCTTTGAGAGGTCTGCACCTTAGGGGTGAAATGATCAACCCTGGGGATACACCCAGGTGGTCGGAGACTCGTGTCCAACACTTACTGAATGTCTCGGTGACATGAGGGCTGAGAGGTAGGGTCCCGGCTCAACCCTGGGGATACACCCAGGTGGTCGGAGACTCGAGGTAGTGTCCCGGCTCAACCCTGGGGATACGCCCAGGTGGTCGGAGACTTAGAGACCCTCCGCCTGTGTACTCAGCTAGAAGGAGGAGTCTAGCGTGCACCCATTTGTGAGTGCCGCAAGGCCAGAGAGCCTGTGGGTCCTGTAGCAGACCAGGACGGAAAGTCAGACTTAGCATTTCCCGGGTGTGTCGCTAAGTCTTGTACGGTGGGATTGTAGTTCACTACGAGTCTTCATATGTAGAGTACACTGCATATGATCAGGGCATAAGATAAAGTATGTTCATATAGGTTCACAGAGTTTTATTAAGTTAAAGAGTTAAGAAAGATATGAGTTAGCTTCACAGCAGTAGTTCTTTAAGTATTTTTTGTTAATTAATTGTATCTACAGCTTTGCATTAATTGTTATCATAATGAAATGTTGACATCTTCTGTTGTTTAAATTAAATTGCTTAGACCTGCTCACTATAGTATTTCTTGCATATTATTCCAAATAATAAACATAAATGAGTTATCTGTGATGGTTGGTGAAATTCTATTCACTGAGCCAGTAGCTCACCAACCTACTGAAACATTTTTTAGGTCAACGTCAGCATGAGGAGGCTGAAGGATCGTATCACCTGAGTATATAGAAGGTAGTTAGTAGATAGTTAGAGGTCTCTTAGTCCTTTCCCCTTGGTCCTTGGGCATGTGGTGGGTTAGAGAGAGAATTGGTGAAATATGTAGTTAGTTTTCCATTATCTGTTGTGTTTTATAGTCTGCATAAGAAATGTAATATGTCACGTAAACTTGTTTTTCTTCTTAGTATGATTAATGGAAAGTCGCTTCTGTAGTTTTATTTTGATTCGATGTTATTCAAGTTTTATGGTTTTCATTTAAGTTAATCTAAGTGATCAAGAAAAGAAAAAGTTAAGAGTGGTTTATCGAGTGTGACTCCCCGGTCTTCAGGGTCATTAGAGATGGCACGGGGGTCGGGGCGTCACAACAGCTTTGGTATCAGAGCATAGGTTGAGTACATAGTTACTCCAAGTCAAGGTTAGGGGACGATAAGAGACCAATAGGATTATGACTTAAGTGTCTTCCTTCTAATTGCAATTTTCTAACAGGAAGTGTTCTGTTATACTATTGCAGATGGCAGGAAGAGGACGTGGTCACGAGAACCAAGTAAAGAATAGAGTTATAAGTGAGGTACATAGAAAATGATGTGTCTTTAGCTCTGGGAGGTCTGAGTGTTTAGATACCCTGGCCAGGTATCTGAGTACTTAGATTGACCAGTATCAAGCTACTCTGTCTATTCTTCCCTGAATACCCTGGCCAGGTATGTAGAGGAAGGATAGGCTAGAGAGAAACCCTAGAAATCTTAGGGTTAAGAAACCGAAAATTAATGTAGGAGTAAGAGATTAAGCATAGGATGTGATACAACTTATGTTTTATAGTGCTCATTTGATTGGAAATCACTAGAAATGCTCTTATATGTATGGATTTAGATTTTCAGTTTGTAGAATAAATATGATTCTTTTATATTGTTGTGTGTCATGAAGTGATTCATTTATTGTTTATATTCTTTGCATTAAGTAGACCAAAAGTTATGTTTAAATGAGTTTTCCCTAAGTGGATATTCTTTCCACATGTTTGAGATTAATAGGAGTTGGTTAATCCTGAGTAGCTCTCGGCTTCAGGACTATAGGTTCGGCTTGGTCCGGCTGGTAGGATGCGTTACTGGGATCTAATGACTCCTTTTAAAAATATAATAAGAGTAGACTCTGGATAATTTAGACTCGCATCATAGTGAGAATGTACATACACTAAGATGTTGAGATATAAGAGAAAGGTTAGAATAGCTAAGAATCAGTTGGAACTGATATCGGAGGCCCAACGTTGGAGCCTCATATGAGCAATCCTTAATTGGAAATAAAGGAACACGATATAAGGTTCAGATTAAATTTAATGATTAGTATTATATGAACTCTAAATATGAAAATATGGAAAAGATATGAGAAAAGTATGTAAGGGCTAAGATAGTAAGAATCAACAATGGAATGGATCATGTAATAAAGTAAAATACATTTATGTACTTCAAAGCAAAGGGAACATAGAAGAAAAGAGTTAAGTATACAATAAGTACATAGAAATAAAGAGCCTTATATAAATCATAAGACCATGATAAGAAATTTAGTTGAATCAATAGAAATGTTAGAAATGATGACCTTGATTAAGGAATGAGGATTACATGACATAATTGAGAGTATGGAATGCATATCTTTGTTATAAAGTTTAATACATTCATACATACTACCTTTAGATTCTAAGTTTCTATAGACTAACAAACTAGTTCTTAAAATAAAGAATAAATGTGTAATTTAGAAAATGAATGAATCATATATGATGCATAACTACCATGGTAGAGACGTCTGAGTGAATGAAATAATGACACACAATATGATGATGAAACCCTAGCAAGGTAAATTGAGAATGTAACTTATCTGAATGTTCAAGTAAGATAAAGGAAATTCCAGTGATAAGATAAGGAAGATTTTAATAAAACTTATGAGATCCAAAGTTTGAATTTCAAATTAAGGGAGCAACGTCACATCACAATAACGCTATGTTATTGATTTGGACCAAACCCTAGAATGTTTAGGGTTGTAGTAGTTCAAGGGATGTCGCTAGTGATTTGACCTTGAATACTAGCATCTCTATAAAATAAGATCATGAGATTTGCACTATGAAAGGTAAGCTAGTACTAATAAAATATAGGGTTTAAAGGTAGATAATTTGAAAGGTAGATAAACAATATGAAAATGACTCAGAGAAAAGAGTAAGATATAAATTTGAAATGTAACAAATGTGTTTTGAACAAAAGGAGAAATATAATATAAGTGAAGTGTGTTATGAAATAAATTCTTATAGTAGTAATAAGAAGTAAGTAGCATAGAATGAGGAGTTATTGCTGTAGTCCATGCTCTTAAGACATGACATCACTATCTTTATGATGTGACGATAGATTATCACCCTGGAAAGGAGAATGTAGTAGCTGGTGCCCTCGGCAGGAAGTTAAGTTCAACAGCTGATGCATTCTCTGTGGCATATTTCAAGAGAGACCTGCTAGTAGAGATGCGGGAGTTGAACTTAGACTTAGGGGTGATAGAACAGAGTGGTTTGATTGCACAGATGCAAGTCAAGCCTACTTTTTATGATCAAATCAAGGAACTTCAGCAGAATGATAGTGAGTTACAGCAGATCATGCATGATATGACAAAGGAAAAAAGACCAGAGTTCATGTTTTCAGACGACTGATTGTTGTATCAGCATGACAGGTTGTGTGTACCTGGAGACAGTGATTTGAAAGAATATATTCTTGAGGAAGTACATGCATCGATGTACGCCATGCATCCAGGTAACACTAAGATGTATAGGAATCTCAAGGAGTTGTACTGGTGGTCAAGTATGAAAAAGGATGTAGCCAAGTACATGGCTAGGTGTAGTGTGTGCCAGCAGGTCAAGGCTGAGCATCATAAACCTACATGTACCTTGTAATCTCTTCCTATACCAGAATGGAAATGGGAGCATATCACAATGGATTTTGTGATAGGGTTGCCCAGGACACCTAGAGGTTGTGACTCGATATGAGTGATGGTGGATAGACTGACTAAGTCTGCTCACTTTCTTCCTGTTAAGTCAACCTTTGATGTCCCAAAGTTGGCTAAGTTATACGTGGATGAGATAGATAGGTTACATGGTACCACCGTTTCCATTATATCAGATGGAGATCCTAAGTTCACATCCAGGTTTTGGAATCAGTTGCATCATGCTTAGGCACAAAGTTGAGGTTCAATACAACTTTTTACCCACAAATGAATGGTCAGTCAGGGAGGACCATTCAGACTCTTGAGGACATGCTGAGAGCAGTTGATAGCTGCACATGACAGACAGAAGAGTTACGCTGAGAAGAGACGTAGACCTCTTGAGTTTGAGGTTGGTGATGAAGTGTATTTGAAGGTTTCACCATGGAAAGGAGTGTTGAGGTTTGGTAAGAGAGGCAAACTGACTCCTAGGTTTATGGGCCCATATCCTATCATTGAGAGGATTGGACCTGTAGCCTATAGGTTGGAATTGCCATCTGAGTTGGCTAATTTACATGATGTGTTTCATGTATCAATGTTGAAGAAGTGTTATCCTAGTACAAAGAAGATAGTGGACCCAGAACCTACACAGCTCAGATCAGATGTGTCCTATGTTGAGGGACCAATACAGATAGTTGATCAGAGGATCAAGAAGCTCAAGAATCGCGAGATACCGTTAGTAAAAGTTCTGTGGATGAATCATAACTTAGAGAAGCCACGTGGGAGCTTGAGTCAGAGATGCGTAACCAATTTCCTTCTCTTTTAGGAATTTTGGGATGAAATTCTTATAAGGGAGGGAGATTGTTATGACCCACACCAAATTTAACTAATAAGTATGATGATCATAACATTAATAAGTTAATTAAGTTGGGTTAAGTACACACAAATGCAATTAGTGCTTTGACCAGTTGTGACAAGCTAATAAACACAATTTCTTGCTTTGAGGTCGTAGTGGATTCTGTGATTTAAGTTTTGTAAAAAGAATCATTCGATTTAGACCCTCGAGGCAAAAGTTATAGCCTTTTTATTTTCCTTGGGCCTATAGTGCAATTTTTCCAAGTTTAGCCTTTTATTTTACTTTTCCATTTCTCGTTTATCCCTTTCCCTTCATGCGATCGATTTACAGAGCAACCGCCTAGCGGTGCTCATCCAGACCGAGCAAGAGCAACAGGCGGGCGATTGAAGGGCGATTTCTTGGGCGCCCTTGGCTCCGATCCAGGAGGAGGAGCGGGGCAGTCCTTGGTTCCTAAACCTCCAGAGTACCTCGAACCAACAACAGAGCACCTAGGGCGGCACCCTTGTACCTGCGACCAGCAGCAGTAGAAGCTGCACGAAGAAGCACCTAGGAGCCACCCTGGGCGCGGCTAGCAGCACCAAGCAATGCTCTTGATTCTGTTTTGAGGTCTAGGCTTGCAACTGCAGCCACCCGCCCACCTAAGCTAGCCGCCTAGCAACCTGAACCAGCGACAAGTAGCAGCAGGTCGTGGCTATTGTGCGTGGCCTAGAGGGGGGCAATTTTGGTGCGCCAAGCAGCAGGGGATTGTCCCTTGAGTTCCGAATTTGAGAATCCAAGCAAGGTTAGCTTCTATCCGCGATTCAGCTACCAATCAAATTCTCCTTGTCATCCAGCGGTGCGTAAAGCAATTTGATGCAATAGGAATAGTAAACAAGTTAATCCAAGGTAGAAGACAACTGAAATCCACCCGGAAACAGACCTGGACACATTTCCGGACGAATCCAGACATTTCAAATTGCTATGAGTAGGATTTCACTTTGCTAACACTTTGGTAAATTACAGGTTTTTCGCAGACAGGTGTTGGGCAATATTTGGCGTAGCCCGACTTTTTATTTCATAAATCATTTCTTTATGCTTTAATATGATTTGGATTAGCATCTGATCAATGTAGATTAGACCAGTGAATTTACATAGTTCATCGGAACCTAAATTGCTAAGTGTGAATGTTGAAATTTGTAATACACGACCGATAATGGTACGGTTTGGGTATAAACCCAGGCAATACATATTTTGTAAATTATCAGATGCACGATTTCAAAGAAAGTACGATAACATTAAAAATAAGCAATAAAACCTAGTTGCATGCTCCCTGTTATGGTTAATGTAAATGGATTTATATTTACATGAATTGGCACATTTCTCTCAGATATTATTAGAAATTCTCAATTATTGTTAATGATTCGAGTTATGATACGTAAGTAACTCTTAATTGAATTATGTGATGCACAAACCAGGATTAGGATTAATGTGCACGTTCTTCGAGAAATTTCAGATAATTGATAAATACTACTGATGATTTCTTATATGTGAAGTAAATTACTCTTATCAGTACAATAAGATGTTCAATTGTATGAATTCAGCATGTATGTGCCAAATTGACATGAGTTTGGGTTATTTATGAATTTTAAACCTGCCTGCATGCATGATATAAGGATTACTCAGTATTTACAATGATTTTGAGTATACTTAGAATGATATCGTATTGTGATTTGAACTGCAATCAAAGAGATGAGGTAACTGAAACCCTAAGGATAGGGTGTTGTCATGTGATAAGTGAATGAGGTAACTGAAACCCTAAGGATAGGGTGTTGCCATGTGATAAGTGAATGAGGTAACTGAAACCCTAAGGATAGGGTGTTCAATGATTCAAGTATTTTGATATCAAAATTCCCAGTATGAGATGTGGTGATGCTTAACAGTTCAAGTGCATGATTTTAGTGTATAAAGTACCAATTTTACATGCATTCTATTTATTTAAGAATGTTAGTTTGCCTGCATGTATAGTATGATGATTTCTCAGTAATCACCATAATTTGAGTTACTGTTATGACAGTTCTAGAAAGACAGTGTATTGTGGTTTGATCTGAAATCAGTAGATGTGGTATCATAGAGAAACTAGAGTTCGGAAAAGAACGTGAATTATGTATTTCAGATTAAAGTGTTCTATAATAATAAAATGATAGACTTAGGTGCCCTGACACCGTAGAACCCCTTTGAGAGGTCTGCACCTTAGGGGTGAAACGATCAACCCTGGGGATATGCCCAGGTGGTCGTAGACTCGTGTCCAACACTTACCGAATGTCTCGGTGACACGAGGGCTGAGAGATAGGGTCCCGGCTCAACCCTGGGGATACGCCCAGGTGGTCGGAGACTCGAGGTAGTGTCCCGGCTCAACCCTGGGGATACGCCCAGGTGGTCGGAGATATGTCCCGGCTTAACCCTGGAGATACGCCCAGGTGGTCGGAGACTTAGAGACCCTCCGCCTGTGTACTCAGCTAGAAGGAGGAGTCTAGCGTGCACCCATTTGCGAGTGCCGCAAGGCCAGATAGCCTGTGGGTCCTGTAGCAGACCATGACGGAAAGTCAGACTTAACATTTCCCGGGTGTGTCGCTAAGTCTTGTACAGTGTGATTGTAGTTCGCTACGAGTCTTCATATGTAGAGTACACTACATATGATCAGGGTATAAGATAAAGTATGTTCATATAAGTTCACAGAGTTTTATTAAGTTAAAGAGTTAAGAAAGATATGAGTTAGCTTCACAGCAGTAGTTCTTTAAGTATTTTTTGTTAATTAATTGTATCTACAACTCTGCATTAATTGTTATCATAATGAAATGTTGACATCTTCTGTTGTTTAAATTAAATTGCTTAGACCTGCTCACTGTAGTATTTCTTGCATATTATTCCAAATAATAAACATAAATGAGTTATCTGTGATGGTTGGTGAAATTCTATTCACTGAGCCAGTAGCTCACCAACCTACTGAAACATTTTTCAGGTCAATGTCAGCATGAGGAGGCTGAAGGATCGTATCACCCGAGTACATAGAAGGTAATTAGTAGATAGTTAGAGGTCTCTTAGTCCTTTCCCCTCGGTCCTTGGGCATGTGGTGGGTTAGAGAGAGAATTGGTGAAATATGTAGTTAGTTTTCCAGTATCTGCTATGTTTTATAGTCTGCATAAGAATTTTAATATGTCACGTAAACTTGTTTTTCTTCTTAGTATGGTTAATGGAAATTTTCTTCCGCAGTTTTATTTTAATTCGATGTTATTCAAGTTTTATGGTTTTCATTTAAGTTAATCTAAGTGATCAAGAAAATAAAGTTAAGAGTGGTTTACCGAGTGTGACTTCCCGGTCTTCGGGATCATTAGAGATGGCACGGGGGTCGGGGCGTCACACTAAGTCTTTATTTTATCAAGAAAACCCTGAGCTCATCTTCTTGGTTTTTGAACTCAACCTCGTATGACTCATAGCTCATGATAAAAGCATCGTCATAAGATGACTACCTTATTTCCCTTAGTGTTGGTAAACCATCCCTGTATCATTCACTTTACCAGGGTATGTTATATTCTCTGTCCCCATATCTCGTGGCAACGTTCCAACCCACATCATCTTTATCATTGGTGTATGGTATGCGTACTGTCCTATCTGTCACTCCCATAACAAGAGGAAATAAACATTTGGCTACAGTCCAAATACAGAGTTCTTCCTGTTCCAAGAGTAGAGATGGTACATCCCAACTTACCAGTACACCTTTAAATCCAAGTTGAGACGTGCCACCTATGTCTCTACATCACAATCATCTCGATATCAAGGTTACTTCCATGGAAAACTAGTCTTGAACCTACTGAGGTTTACACACATCCCTTGGTCATCTCCTCTAGGTCTATAGGGTGCCGACACTTTTGGGGTCATCCCTCTTCCCTCATGCATCTTGAGAGTGTCCTATTCATCTGCCTTTTGGGTCCCATGAGTTCATGAAGATGATCAATCTCCTAACCCATGACCCTCATACAATGATAGTCGTTACCTCCCGACCCAATGGTCATGTGCAACTAGGGAATTAGGCAACTCCTACTTCCATCGGTCTTATCCCCACCTAACCCTAGGATAGACTTAGGTTTCTATTAGAGTACATGTCCAATTTAGAACCTTACCCAAGCCTTCATCATCTCTCTCTTTGCATTCATGGGATGACTTTCATCCTTTCATAGGGGTCATGACAACTTGCCTACCTTAGTCAGGCCCCATATCGGTTACCTCCATGATAATACATCCACATGCACATAGAGATGGTTATCTATGGGTCTACAGGTTCATCCTTATACCATGTACTTTTCACTTAGCTTCTCAAGATCCTATGAGACCTCTTTAGGTTAACTTAAACCAACAAAACTAGTATACACCCTACCAAAGGGTCCCTCTCCCAAGATGGGAGGAAAACTTCACCTCGGTCACAAACGTCCTTGGGTCTAGCATGCTTAACCCTAGCAAGCTACTAAGGCACCATCAGACCACCTACTCAACCATGCTAGGTCATACTTGTTCTCGTCCTCAATCATTGGATCAAGATAATACATTCCCATGTCATCAACTTAGCAGTGAGGGGTTCGTCAAACATACCTCAAACTTAAGGGGTTTCCTTTTTCATCTATACATGAGGAGTACCATGCTCGAAACTATATCAACTTAATTCTCGTCATGAGCATTAGGTACACCACTTCCCCTCTTAGGCCTAGGAACCCTAGGTTCACTTTCTGATGACCAACTACATGCTCAATCTATTGACCATGAATCAGGCATGTATAAAGCATAACACACACTTCCTGTCATCCTTCTACTCGAGCAACACTTCAGAGTTGAGTCCTCCTTAAGGGCAACCAACAAGGCATAAGGCCCCACAACCTGTCACAAAACCTCTCTAGGGTATACAAAACTTCTTCTTCCTTTCTCAGAAGGTAAACACTTATACCATAGGCACATAGGTGCCAGAAACCTCTTCCTCTCTCTAGGGTTTGGTTCCTCTTAAAGGCAACCAAGATATCATCAGCCTCTAGGGATCGAGCATGAGGCAACCCCTATCATCCACTTAGGCCGCATCATCCTCAACTCCCCATTGTTCCTTAAATCTCGGATTCTAGGTTTCCAACCTTCTTGCATGGGTCCCGCTCTCTCTCTCTAGAGTCAACCCTACAACCAACCTTACTACGAGATGCTCTCTCTCCAAGAGGGATCAAGCTCACAAGCATACCCCTACATAATGAAGCCTATGTTTTCTCACAGTTATCCATAGCTCTTTACGCTTCCCTCGTACTCTCCTAGCTAGGGTTTTAGCGTACTGTCAGCACTACTGACATACTATGGGTGCCTACTATGCCATGCTACTATAAGCTAATGGGGTTCCTATAGGTTCTTCACTAACCTTATCCTGGAAGGAGCTATCCTTCACTCTAGCATGCTCGCCCCTTTCTAGGGTTGGGTTGCTAAAGGTGCTAGGTCATCCAACCTCTTATGACTCATACGACATGCAAGGCATATCCATCCAAACACCTAGTCTAACTCATCATCCCATCTCTCTCTCTAACCTTCACTTAGGGTTAGGGTTAACATCATTCTCAGAGGATGTGCTCGGTCTCTACTTGTAATGGAGATCTCTATCTCCAAGACTAACTCTCTTTATTTTTCCTCCTGACAAAAAGGTCTAGCCTCAGGTCTTTTCTGAGGGCATGACAACTTATGTCATACGACCTAAGCATGTATCTATTCTTTAGTTTGTGCTTAATCTATTAAGCTTATGTCCATGACATCTTATTTACATGCTTTTCATTAATTTGGTGGAGGATTCCTTAAACCTTATCAACCTTACCCATACCTCAAGAGGGTGAGGGGAAGAGAGAAAACCCTAATCCTTAAGGTCCTTAATAGAATTTGAGTTGAGAAGGGATGAACAAGATGAGAGAGTCCTAAATGTATCTTATTTCGAATCATACCCTAAGACTTTGGCCAGACAGTCACACGTATCCGGGAGTCCTCGTATTCTGACTAGCGGTGCGAAGGAAAATATTTCCAGCCCCCGGTCGTGATCTTTTTCTAGACACCTCTGTCTTTCGGATAATCCTCTAATAACTCCCTTGGGTTCTATGGAGTTTGTAAAATTTAATAATTATTAATGGTTAAGTGGGGAACCTATGCTCTGATACCAAATGTTACAACCCTACCTCCCGATAACCCCCAATTAAGGGAGACCGAGAGGTCGAAGCCGCACACATAATTTCCGGATCAAAGGTTCAACATTTAACCAAGAACAATTATTAAATTTTAACAGACTAAACTGGAAAGCTGTAAGAAAATAAACTTTTGCGTACCTTTTTGAAAGATTGGATTTCTAAACCTCTATCTGCCCTGGAGCTAATCTAACTAATCCTCCTTGTATTTTAATTCATGCATTTCATAATATGACGATTTACTGTTTGTCCTTTTGGCTTTGTACCTAAAACGTCGACAAACAAAACAGCGGTCAGCCGAAGCTGGTGTAAAGAGTGGGATAAACCACCCTCTACTAAAATACAATGGTAAACAAAATCCAATTGAAATAGCAACAGAAGATAACATTTTGACTATATTCAATTTCAAATAAAGTGTACATAAAAATTCTCCCAATATGGGTGTACATGCTTTATACAAAAAGAGGATCTAAGTAGAGGGAAATCTAACTACTCCACTTTTGTCTCCAAGCAACATATCCATCATCTAAGTCCAAGCCAAAGCCAAGATCTTCAAGTCCTATTCAACCACCTTGCTTCACACCTGGGTGGTTGGGAAGTCACCCAGCAAAAGGGAAAGGAAAATAAAAAGTATGTGTTACAAAACTATTCTAAGATGGAAAGATAAGTAAAGCATGTGAAAACAGGCTAGGGTTCATCGTAAGATGAGACATCAAGAGTATGAGGTTGTTATTAAGGAAACTTGCCAATAACAAAAGTAAATAAAGGATTTTGCATGTAAATTAATATGTCTACCTAACTAAGTAGGGTTGAGGCACCTATCGGACCTCTAACCTTAGGTGAGGGAAGAATAAAACATTTCCAGTCACCTATAATTTTTATTATGGGGAGAATTATAAACATTCCCCTAGGGCGATTATATACATGCCCTCTATGGGTGGTTGTACATAAGTACCACTACTTAAACATTAAATAGATCATTTAATTACATGCTAGCAAAGAGTTATGGCAAGATTAATCAAAAGAATATATAACATGGTAGTGGGGTATGAATACCCAATCAAGATAATACTACAACTACTTTTGAGGAAATAAACAATTTAGGTTTCAAGAATCAAGGATTAGTTCAGATTAAGCCTCATTAGGGAATATGGGTATTGGTATAAAATTTTCCCAACTGAAGGGGGTAGATGCACATACCTCTTTTCACACATAAAGGTTAACTTGAATAGTATACTTTGGTCCACAAAGTCAACTTTTCATCCTAGAAACACATTATGTATATTAGCCAAGTCAAAGTGAACATATTCGTTCCTATTGTATTTTTATATTATTATTACCCAATTCCCGACCATGTAATGTCATGTTAGGGTTTATGATTTTAATCTTTGTTGAGATAATATGTGATGCTTTACATATCTATCTTAGTTCTAGTTACCAATATTTAGTCACATAAGTTTATGTAACTCATATATATGTGTATAATAATATATATGTTGCCAAAATAGGTGTAATGATGTGAGTCCATATTATTCCTAACATCATGCTTACCATGTTTATTGGTGTAAGTATATTCTATATGAATATTTATTAGGTTCACTAATTTACACATGATTTGATCCAACTAACATGTCGTCTAGATATATGTTTATAAAAGTATATTCCTTTACACATTATTATCTTTTTTTTTACATTATATCATTAGATGAATTCTTATACAGATTTCAAGTTCCCTTGGATTAATTTAGATGATAGTGTTCCCTAGATCTATATGTATTTCTAATTATCATGTAATGCACCTATATATATGATTTCTAATGTAAAGGTTACATTAACACAAGGATACACCATTAATGATTCTTAGAGTTCGGTAAGTATACAATAAGCAATTAGGGTGATTCTTTAATCATTTTTGGATATCAATCTACCCGGGTCTTATACAACATCTTTTATTTAGTATCAAGTTTCCACTTTAATGTATCATTACAGGTTCAATTTCATGCAATCTAATATTTACATTTGTATACAACAAAGTTGATAGGTAAGATAATTGACTAGTTCATGTTATGGTTTAAATAACTAGAATATCCTTACTCCATTCTTACCCCATCTTTATAATCTATTTTCTAAAACAAAACTATTGAAAATGAAATGAAGACTTACATGTCTAGAGTTACCATGGGGGTTGCATGTCTGGTTGATTCACAACAAGATGGGGACCCAAACATATCATCACGTTCTCTATGGTCATGTGACCCAGGAAGAAGCAACATGTAATGAGTCACCATCGTCAGGTTGAATGGAGGTGTTTGCAAACATCATGGTCTTGCAGATCTAGCGGTTGCGAATGACAGCGTCATTGTCAAGGTCGACGACATTGCACTTGGTGGCTACGATGCCCTGCTGTCATAGTGTGTTGGTGTCGGGGTTGCTCTGGAAGTGGTGTTGTCGGCGTCAGGGCGTCGCAACGTCAGGGCGTCGGGGTGTCGCAGCATCAGGGCAATAGTCACACAATTATTCATAACAATGTATTGCAGCCAATTACCATTTAACAAACAATTTTACGTTTTAAATATAACTGCGTGATCCATGCATTCCCCATCCTCTGCGTTGTCCCTGCAGTGGACCTGGATGCTACTTTCCTTATAGTAGATCCCCATTAAACCCCTCATGGTCCCACATATAAGTGAACTAGTTTCTAGGGTTGAGTCACATGACACTACCCGTAAGTAGCCCACTCCTTAACTCATGGCATGCTAAAGGGTATCATGGCACTGTTGGGTTTTAGGGGAGATAGAGAAGGCAGCGGAAATAAAAAAAAAAATTCTCCCCAAACCCATAGCGAGGAAACGCGTCAACGTCTATATAATAGGAAAGGATGGTTTGTGGAATCATACCTTGTCCCGAGGCTTGCTCGGCGACAATACCTCGCGCAATGCGTGGTCTTCAACTCCGGACTTCGACGGTGTCTGTGCAGCTCCTGGTCGCACCGGGACTGACAACTCCTACTCGAACCGGACTGTTAGATGACAGTTGTCCTCCTAAGCGGCAGTGTCCTCCCGCCTCTGTAGTAGTCCACACGGACCACCTGGAACTCCACACTCCTTATCCCACAAGGAAGTGGAAGGAGTCGCACCCTCCTGTTGATGTACTAGTCGCCAACACGCTCTCCTGCCTCCTGTTGCAACTGCAGTTGTCCTTCCCTTGCTGCACCTCCCTTTTGCGGGAAGCACTTGCTCGGGCTCTCTCACGGTTACCAAAACCAGAGAGAACGACAACTTGCAGAGCAACTGGTTGCACTGAGCTGTACTTTGAGAAGCCCCCAATACCCCTATATATATAGGAGAGTCATGGGACAGGGTTCTCAATCCCGGGCAATGTGGGACTAAAGCAGGAGTAGAAGGGTTCGAGAATTTTCCAAAAAAAGAAACCGGTTCGCAACTTGAAATGATCGGTTCACAACTGAACCGATCGGTTCAGCCATTGAGCCGATCGGTTGGTGCCCTGAACCGATCGGTTCATGGTCCTAATCCGGCTCAAAAAGATTTTCCTTGTTTCTTTCCCAATTGGTATCAAATACCAATATTATTCCCAATCGAATTGGGCAATTTGAAACCAAAGGAAAATTCTTGCCGACATGATTTTTCCAACTGGTCGGTTGCACCGGTTGAGCCGATCGGTTCAACCCTTGAACCGATCGTTTCAACCTGGGCATGAGCCGATCGGCCTGGACACTCCAGCCGACCGGTTCAGCAACCTCAGCCGATCGGTTCATCACATGAACCGATCGATTGGGAGCACAGGTTGGGCAAAATCAGTCAATTGCGATTTCAATCAATCCGATACTCCAATCAATGCGTCCAACACCTTGAACCATACGATATTGAGCTATCGACTGATTGAGTGTTTAATTGAACTACTAAACTCCTTTAGTAATCAATCTAAACATTGCTTTGTGGACAAAACTCCTCTTCTAGGTTAAATCCTATGTGTGTGACCTTGCAGGTCCATTTCACGTTGGCAGTGAAAGTCCATAACACTTATGACTTCACAAGCAAAGAGCGGTGCCTAGTCACACATCAGTGCTACCCAAGTGAAAGTAGAAAGTTGGAGAACAACTTTCATCCTACAATCTGTGAATGGTGTTACAGCGAATGTATAATTCCTTTGTCACTGATATCCCGAATGAACTCGAGGCATGGAACAGTCATCCTGTCACCGTTCATTCACTTCCTTGATCTCAGAGTAGACTGGAAGAGATATGTATGACATCAGTATCATATACTGATTCACACATGTGTGCATGCCTTTCTCAATCCTACTCATAAAGTGGCCATGGATATCAAACTCCCTCAGGAGGGACAAATCCCATATCTATCACTCACCCCTCAAAAATCCCATGTGTCAAAGCCACCCAATCATCACCTTTATAACAACCCATGTTTCAGGACTGCATTTGATGATGTCAAAGTGTGCCCAATGACATGTGTTGAGTGCAGTGATTTCACGTCTAAGAATCACACTCACCACCATCACTGTGAGTACTGACTGTGACTACCATCTCATGGTTCCATGTGTCAAACTCACGGTGGGTCTGTCCGGTACACTTGTTCTCTAACAAGTACCTATGTGTTTGGTTTGATATCTCTATATCATGACTAATGAGATTCTGTCATCAACCAACACCACAATCTAGTCTTGTGTGTCATTGCTGTCTATCTACCTTCCACAATGACATCCGACTAGGGACATAACAAGAATGTACAAACTCTTAGCATCCGTATGATCTCATCGTTCAGGTCCTCAACCTGAAAGCATACGTCATTGAGTTTTGTCATTCTTTAGACATTCAATCTGTTCTATCACTATCTCATATGATTGAACCAGAATGAATTGGAAGCTTGCCTTTGATATTTATCAAATCAATCTTAATGTATCCCACCAATCATCCCATGATTGGCTCTCAGGGCATACATACCAACAGGCTCCCACTTGCACTGTGAGCCAATCACCCATGAATCATATTCATAGTGATCTTCAGACATGTCCCACATGTCACTGTGCTCTAGTGCCTACATAGTGAGTAATGACAACACCTTGCCAAAGTCTGTACAAATTGCATGTCTCACATCTCTTCACTGTACGTCACACGTATGAGATGGAGTTTCCGTAATATGCGATCTTGTATTCCATTTGCTAACCTTTAGCCACATTGCATGATCAAGGATTCCAGACTTGTCATCAATGAGTGGAATATAAGTTCATCTCATGAACTTTCAGATCCATATAGTATCCACTGCTGTTCACTAACACATAGATACTCGGCATTTCCCTTTTAAATGGCTTTATTGGAACACTTCCAATTATCAACAAACATTCACTTTTATACATCTCATGTATATATTGCGATTAATTTTCTGTCCTTTCGGAAGTTCGCATCAATGTAACTCTTTACATCGAACTCTTCTCCATAGAACTAGTGCTTCAAAAGCACTTATCAAGTTCTCATGGTATTCCAGTAACACTTACTGGAAGCAGACAGACATCCACTCGTCATGTCACACATACGAGTTATCAGGATGAGCACATCATATTGCCATGTTCTACATACAAGAGGATGAATGCATTTTATTCTTGCCATGTCATACATGCAAGATAATGGGATGATTACATACATGATAGATCCATATCTATTCTTAGTGTTCCCATTCTTCATAAGAATTGGACACTTGGCCTTGGGATACTAATATCCATGTAACATGGACAAGTTTTCTCCCACTGAATCTGTGCATACTGAACGCTTCAGTACAGATTCCCTATGTATGCTTTCTCTTTCCAGGTCAAGAGATTTTCCGAGAACTATCTCTATAGATCTCTGTTCCTATCACATAGGAAACATCTCTATCTTCCTTAAAGATAATTTCCACTTTTGGATTTCCAATCTAGAACATTTCCATTTCACATCAATATGTGGAATGTGAATACGCTCCCACTAAATCACAGATCCCTTCTTTATCTTTGACATATCAGTCAAACCCTTTGACTATATCATCAAAGTAAAGATCCAATTTTGAGTTGCTTGTACTCAATCAATCACATTGATTAGTCCATTGTAACTTATAGACTTCATTTGCATTAGTGGATTCATAAACCTTATAGGCTGTGTCACGTACACATCCTGGTTTTATTCCTCATAGGAATGCGGTTTTAGTATCCATATGCCAAATATCTTAGCCATTAAGTTGCAATCAACAAGCATCATCCTTCTCAAAATGTTATCCATGTGTCTTAACACTTAAGACTCATCTGCACTTATGGATATGATCCAATGAGTGCTACCATCAAGGTCATACCTTATGGTTCACATGGAAGTCATTTAGGATGTAATGGTTTTAAACCATAACTCAAGATTTGGTTCCTCATATTCATCTTGATAGTTGACTCATCACATGAACAACTCATCGCATAGATAATTGAGGTGTATCTGTTAAAGATATAAGAACTCACAACCCTTGTGATTCTTAATTTATTTTATTAGTGTGGGGTATTCTTTTATTAAGAAGAATTCAGTTATTTGATAATCATTCTCTAACTCCTTAGAGTATGATTCCTTCTTGATTCAGACATCACCATGCCTTAATCATGAGTTCACTATGATACACTATCATAATCACTCATAAGGATCTCAAACATTTGGTCCAAGTATTTCATTCATTGATCTCATCAAGAATTAATACTTTACCAAATTTGTACTTCATTTATGATAATCTTGAACACTTCAAGATATTCATATTGGTATTTCTCTAAACACCATTTGAAGTATTAGCATTTATTCCAATAGGTATGTAAATACATCACATGTATTATACCTAATAGGATAATCACTCTCCCACTACATTAGTGAAGATTGATTAATCATGTCCAAGATATTCATGTCTCTTACTGGTTCTCTAACCAAAAGAGTCTAGTTTTATCCATCACATGGAAACTAGAAATGAATTTCTCATGATTAATGCTAATTAAATTGTTTGAGTTATCTATAACTTTTAGGTATCGTCTTATCTTATGCATATCAAATATCACAAGATAAATAAGGCATTGCCACAAAGATCACATCTTTATAAATTGAAACATCTCTTTATTAATTGCCATCGTTGTCATACAATATGCAAAAATAAAGTGTTTCTATCTATTGACAAGTATGAAATAGCAGTTCATAACTGTATTACATGCCTTATTGGCTGAAAATAAACTAAAGTATTCCTATCTATAAAGGCAACACTTGCCCCAAGTAAGAATGCTTTACACTTTACATCTTGATATCATATATCTCAAAAAGTGTTACAAGTTTATTTACATGACACCTTCAAGTAGAGGCTCCAGTCGCCTCCTTCTTCTTTTGTTCTTCCAGGTAGAGAGGACAATTCCTTTTCCAATGTCCTGGCTTTTGACAATGGTGGCAATTTCCTTTCTTGGTCACGCCTCCCTTGGCCTTGAGAGCTGAAGATGTCTTGGACTCCTGGCTAGCTTCAGAACCTTTCTTAGCTTTGCCCTTGCCCTTGCGCTTGGACTTGCCTTTCTTGCTCGTGATCACCATCACAGACTTAGGCTTGTCCTTCTTCATCTGTAACTCGGCTGTCCTCAACATGCCCAACAACTCTGACAGTGGCCTATCAAAGTTGTTCATGTTGTAGTTCATCACAAACTGACTGTAAGATTCTGGCAACGATTGCAGTATCATGTCAGTAGCCAACTCTTCACTCAGTGGAAATCCCAGTCTCTACAGGTTGTCCACATACCCAATCATCTTGAGTGTGTGAGGACCAACTGGATCTCCTTCTGTCATGACGCACTTGAACAACGCCCTAGAAACATTGTACCTCTCTTGCCGTGCCTGATCTTCATACATGTTCCTAAGATGCAGAATCATCTCTATGACACCCATGTTCTCATGTTGCCTCTGCAACTCATGGTTCATTGAACATAGCATCAAGCACTTTGCATCAATGGCATCATCAGAATGCTTCTTGTAAGCATCCCTTTCTGTCCTTGGTGCATTAGGAGCGGGTTCCTCTGGAATTGGAGTATCCAGGACTTAGAGCTTACGCTCTTGAGTGAGAACAATTCTCAATGTCCGATACCAGTCGTGGAAGTTTGTCCCATTTAGCTTGTCCTTGTCAAGGACCGATCGCAAAGAAAAGTTATTGTTGTTTGTTGCCATTTGAACTACAAAAAGGAAAATATGCAATTTTAGTCCAAAACTCATTTTTGACTTATTTGATTGATTTGAAAATTTGACGATATAATTAGGCCTTTAATTAATTATCGCTCCCACTATTTTACTTCAAATTGATAGCCCTCACCATCAATTCAGAAGATTGCAGCGTACAACCTTCTAGTGGGCAAGATCCTGAAATCCTCTAAGTCATGGACCAACTAGGGCTGTCACCCACAACATAGATCTCTCAGGTAGGAAACTTTTGCCAATTGCATCATATGCAACTCTTGATAAGATGTCATATACAACTCCTTGCAATGATCATCTCCATGCCTCAAGGTACTAGATCACATTGTTAAGTCCGACCCAAAGCAAACACGATGAATATGCACCCTGCTAGGGCAGACCCACACATTCATCCTTCACGCTTCCACGAGACAGACGGTGCACCACGCTAGGGCGTGCCCACACTTGGTCGATCAAGCTTTTCACGTGTGTCGCATTTGGAAGGCATCTAAAACTTAATATTTTAATGAGGGATTTGGTTTTATATATATACATATCCAATCACCACAATACATAGTACGTATCATATACATGCTATATCCCACAGAAAACATGCACAAAATGATAAAAGCGATGATTATGGCCATCCTAATGTGATTCCTCGAGCCAAGAGGAATCACGGTCATCTAGGTCAACATCACATGCAACCTGTACAAGATGAACTCTGTGCCTTGCCATCCGAGTTGATCAACTCATCACATGAATGATCTGTACTCTCCAGCCGGTCGTCTGGGTGCCACCATCCGATCGGTTGGCTCCTCCAACCGATCGGTTCGCCTGGTCGTCGTGCATCTCATCATGTCCGCCACCCGCTCATCTCGCTCCTCGAACCGGTCATCAACCGATCGGTTCACTCCTTGAACCGACCGTCTGGAAGGTCAACCGATCGGTTCACTCCTTGAAATGATCGTCTGAGCAGTCGTCTTGATGTCCGCCGGTCTTTGACATAACAGGAAATAAAATCCTATTCTATTTATTACATTGCTTTAAAAAAGAAACCCCGATTTACATTCGGGGGGAGCAAAGGTAGGAAGAATCTCGAATTATTTCAAGTTACATCAGGATTAAGAGAGGGAAGATCGGTGCGCAGACCGAGATGCAAGCAACCACACACAACCAATCACATATAGGGGTTTATAGACCATAATCATGCTACATACATCCACCACAAAACTCATTTAAGGGTGACGCGTATCGAGTGCATTAATAATACATATCTTATATGTAATTAGGGATTTGTGGATTTAGGATTGGACATGCATAAAGCCGATATTATTCGCATCGTATGCAATAAATAAAGGCGACAAACCAAAATCGATCATATCGATATTCCTAAAATATAGAACAGCTGACGTGGCTCTGATACCACTATTGGGTTTTAGGGGAGATAGAGAAGGCAGTGGAAACAAAAATTTTTCTCCCCAAACCCATAGCGAGGAAACGCGTCAACGTCTATATAATAGGAAAGGATGGTTTGTGGAATCATACCTTGTCCCGAGGCTTGCTCGGCGACAATACCTCGCGCAATGCGCGGTCTTCAACTCCGGACTTCGACGGTGTCTGTGCAGCTCCTGGTCGCACCGGGACTGACAACTCCTACTCGAACCGGACTGTCGGATGACAGTTGTCCTCCTAAGCGGCAATGTCCTCCCGCCTCTGTAGTAGTCCACACGGACCACCTGGAACTCCACACTCCTTGTCCCACAAGGAAGTGGAAGGAGTCACACCCTCCTGTTGACGTACAAGTCGCCAACACGCTCTCCTACCTCATGTTGCAACTGCAGTTGTCCTTCCCTTGCTGCACCTCCCTTTTGCGGGAAGCACTTGCTCGGGCTCTCTCACGGTTACCAAAACCAGAGAGAACGACAACTTGCAGAGCAACTGGTTGCACTGAGCTGTACTTTGAGAAGCCCCCAATACCCCTATATATAGGAGAGTCATGGGACAGGGTTCTCAATCCCGGGCAATGCGGGACTAAAGCAGGAGTAGAAGGGTTCAAGAATTTTCCACAAAAAGCAACCGGTTCGCAACTTGAAATGACCGGTTCACAACTGAACCGATCGGTTCGGCCATTGAGCCGATCGGTTGGACCTGAGCCAATCGTTTGGGGCACTCCAACCGATCGGTTGGTGCCCTGAACCGATCGGTTCATGGTCCTAATCCGGCTCAAAAAGATTTTCCTTGTTTCTTTCCCAATTGGTATCGAATACCAATATTATTCCCAATCGAATTGGGAAATTTGAAACCAAAGGAAAATTCTTGCCGACATGATTTTTCCAACTGGTCGGTTGCACCAGTTGAGCCGATCGGTTCAACCCTTGAACCGGTCATTTCAACCTGGGCATGAGCCGATCGGCCTGGACACTCCAGCCGATCGGCCTGGACACTCCAACCGACCGGTTCAACAACCTCAGCCGACCAGTTCATCACATGAATTGATCGGTTGGGAGCACAGGTTGGGCAAAATCAGTCAATTGTGATTTCAATCAATCCGATACTCCAATCAATGCGTCCAACACCTTGAACCATACAATATTGAGCTATCGACTGATTGAGTGTTTAATTGAACTACTAAACTCCTTTAGTAATCAATCTAAACATTGCTTTGTGGACAAAACTCCTCTTCCAGGTTAAATCCTAT
The DNA here is from genome assembly GCA_963693085.1 of Alisma plantago-aquatica. NCBI lineage: Eukaryota > Viridiplantae > Streptophyta > Magnoliopsida > Alismatales > Alismataceae > Alisma > Alisma plantago-aquatica. The sequence continues at coordinate 1,008,516,305 of OY856409.1, forward strand.
GTGTGTGACCCTGCAGGTCCATTTCACGTTGGCAGTGAAAGTCCATAACACTTATGACTTCACAAGCAAAGAGCGGTGCCTAGTCACACATCAGTGCTACCCAAGTGAAAGTAGAAAGTTGGAGAACAACTTTCATCCTACAATCCGTGAATGGTGTTACATCGAATGTATAATTCCTTTGTCACTGATATCCCGAATGAACTCGAGGCATGGAACAGTCATCATGTCAACGTTCATTCACTTCCTTGATCTCAGAGTAGACTGGAAGAGATATGTATGACATCAGTATCATATACTGATTCACACATGCGTGCACGCCTTTCTCAATCCTACTCATAAAGTGGCCATGGATATCAAACTCCCTCAGGAGGGACAAATCCCATATCTATCACTCACCCCTCAAAAGCCCCATGTGTCAAAGCCACCCAATCATCACCTTTATAACAACCCATGTTTCAGGACTGCGTTTGATGATGTCAAAGTGTGCCCAACGACATGTGTTGAGTGCAGTGATTTCACGTCTAAGAATCACACTCACCACCATCACTGTGAGTACTGACTGTGACTACCATCTCATGGTTCCATGTGTCAAACTCATGGTGGGTCTGTCCGGTACACTTGTTCTCTAACAAGTACCTATGTGTTTGGTTTGATATCTCTATATCATGACTAATGAGATTCTGTCATCAACCAACACCACAATCTAGTCTTGTGTGTCATTGCTGTCTATCTACCTTCCACAATGACATCCGACTAGGGACATAACAAGAATGTACAAACTCTTAGCATCCGTATGATCTCATCGTTCAGGTCCTCAACCTAAAAGCATACGTCATTGAGTTCTATCATTCTTTAGACATTCAATCTGTTCTATCACTATCTCATATGACTAAACCAGAATGAATTGGAAGCTTGCCTTTGATGTTTATCAAATCAATCTTAATGTATCCCACCAATCATCCCATGATTGGCTCTCAGGGCATACATACCAACAGGCACTACACTTGGTAGCCCAGTTTCTAACCCATGATAACCTAGACCTTACTCTGGGTTACCCCTTTTTAGCCTTTACAAGCCACAGAGGTGGATTCAGATCTAAGCAAGTTATATATATATATATATATATATATTCATAGTGATAATCATATTCACTTTATTGTTGCATGAAATAAAAGACATCCAACAGTTATTTTCAAGCAACCGATAAAATCGTTCGGGAATCATCGTGAAACTAAAGCGATTATTCATAGACGTAACCACATACCTGATCCATAGTAACTTGATGTCCATGCATTAACATTCAACACAAATAAACAAGCAAGCAACAATATCCTGAAAATAATGCATAACATCCAAGTGTCATTGTTTTATTCAAAACATCCTCAAGATCAACTTGGATTCCACCTTATGATTTCTAGGCCAACTTTAGGGTTTTATTAGGGTTTTAGCCTTCATTATGCATTTATCACTTTTAATGCTCTTTTAGTTCACAAACCCTAATTTCTGCATCATAGGCACAATTGAATGTCAATTAAGTCTAATATGTTTCTTTTACACTAAAACTATTATCTTTATCCTTTTAGGTCATATCCAAACCATTAAGGCTAATTATCATCTTCAATTTCTTTCAAATTGACAAATCATATTTCATTATAGTTCAACTCACATATATGAACCTTATTTATCACTATTTCCACTTTTATACACTAGGAAACTCTAATTATCCAAATAATTCACATTAAGGATCTTTGGTACTCAAATTATCTTCGAACCGTAATATCTCTATTTTATTCATGGATTTGTATAATTAAAACCATTAAAATTCATATCAACATAAATTAGGGTTTCTAATCCCATTAATGCATATTCATGTACATAGAACCCTAAATTAAACCAACTATGCGTAAAGATCATCTTTTTGAATCTAATATGCTCTTTGTATAACAACATGTTAATATCTACTTTAAACACCCATATAACCCTTTCTAATTCATTAATCATCAAGAGTTAGGGTTTTTCATTAATTAAACCATTAAAGATATCATCTTTACATACTTTTTGAATTTCAAGCATAATTAGGCTTGAAATATAATTTCTTTGTGTTCCTCTCGTTCTCCTGATCAATTTTCATATATACTACTCCTATATACAGGTTACCAATCTTTTCCTACGCTTTTTGCAACTTAATTACTTTTAAGCCAATCATACGAGGACACATCATCAAAAGCGAGATATTACCTTACTTTCAAAAGAACAATGAAAGACCAGTTTGCCCTCTCCTTGCCATGTTGGACTCGGGGGTAGGATGGTCTTTTCTATGCTATCATCTTCAATCTCTCACGAGTCCTTCCTCGCTGTTGTACCGAGGACAGGGAGTCAACTCTCGTGTTGACTTAGCGCCCTGGAGCCCCGACGACGAAACTGAGACCGCAGACGAGAAAATCACGTCCCACTCGACTCCTCGACCAACCCGCGGCTGTGAACGACGGCTGAAGCAGTGCCAACTACTTCGATCGAGAGGTAAAAATAGGTAGAAACAGGGGAGCCGCCGTGACCAAGGTTCAGAGAAGATAAGAGGTAGGAAGAGGGGTCTGGGGCGAGTGCGGAATCGCTCCTTGTTGTTTTTTAGTTCCTCAAACAGGATCTGTGATCCCTTATATAGGCCCCTCTCTAACAATGTCGGTTGCCCATGGAGGAACTCCTGTGCCGATTTGGGAAACCCCAATCGTGCACCAACCCTGCGGAAACAGGGGTCTATCTGGTCCGATTTCCCCTCGCAAGCCCGACTATTTTATTTTTAGGACTCCTTATTGCTCAGGGAAGGAGGATATGTGGACCGATTTCCTTGCATTACGATTACTGCTTCCCAAAACGGGATGGAGGTGGAAGACAAGCAGATCACTGTTGGATCTCAGATCAACGGTTCACATAGCACGCCCCTAAGATAAGCAATCCTATTTTGAATGTGAATTGTGACATTTAATGATATTACATTCACTTTAGGAAACTTTGAAAAATGGTACCTCCCAATATGTTTATCCTTTTTCAACCAAATTTTAAGGGAAACTTCCTCTTGTCTCTATCTACTCGTATATAAAATTTGAGTCCCAAATTCCAAAACAAAAGGACATTATTATCGTATGCAAGCTATCCTTTAATAAAACTTATCTTAAGCATATTTTCTCTCTGTTAACCTTTTATTTTCTTTATTGTGATTCCTTTTTACCATTAAAAACCATGTGGAGTCAAAATCTCATTTATAATTATTCCATTATCCATATTTCCACATATTTCTTATATTTTCATCATTATTTCATCTTTCCTTCTCAATAACACTTTATTTGATTTTATCTTTTTTTTTCTCCGATTATCTTTGCAACTTAGACTCCTTGGAACCCAAAAAATCCTTAGATTTTGAAATCCTTTTTGAAGGATACTTACTATCCTTCTAGATGCATCTACATGCATTTATTTTCATTATATTATTTCTTTTTTAAAAGATTTCTTTTCAAGGATTTCTCATTATCTTTTATTTCCTTTTCTCTTTTCCTATTTCCTTCATTAGAAATCTCATAGAAACTGAATTTATTTAATTGTGGCCATTAATGCCACAGTCTTGATATTTCCAAATATTTTTCATAAATATTTTGCTTAATATTCATTACCTTGTATCTTTTCTACTATTTGGACTTTTCTTCTCTTTTATATCCATTAATGGATAATCTAATAATAGGAACCACGAAACTCCTATCAAAAGGGATAATTGCAAGTAATCCATTATTTGAAGCAGAGCATACAATCTTTTTAATCATTACATTTTAATTATGAAAACATATGCAAAATCGAGGTTGTAACAATTTATTTTCTACTTGTTTCCACCCCATACACATCTCACCTTTCTTCTTTTATGTGGATTTAGAAACTAATTGTGAATCAATAGATCTTGTCAATCCATTGCAAGTGACCAACACGAAGGAAGATAAAATGGCCCTAATCATATTTTTGGGTCCGGAAGGGGTTAGTTTAGCAATCCGAGTCCTATTGCTCTTGGGTACTTTACTAAAAGGGAAATATGTAGCATAATGATCAATTTTGTTGCAATGGTTACACGATCCAATAGCCTTGGAACTAGATGATTCTTCATTGAAAATTTAAGGTCCTTTGTCTTTGTTGTTCCTTTGGCTATAATCAAGTCCAAAACCATCTCTACCCATTTGTTCATTAGTGTGATCTAGGATTTGATTAAGATTCTTTTTATCATCTAAGAATCTTTGCATATAGGATCCCAAACTATGATTATCGTGCATAAGAGAAGTAATAGTAGAAGACAATTGATTGATATCATCTCTGGCATGCAAAAGATTGGTTTATAAACAAATAGCTCTGGTCATATAACAATCTCTATCAATGTGAAGAGCAACAACATTATTCTCTCAACTAGTAAAGTAGAACAAGATTAAAGGACATTGATTTTAGAAAGCAAGGAAACATTTTTCTTTTTTCAAGCAAAGCAATCTTAGAAAGATATACACTATTTTCAGATTCTATTCTTTGCAAAACAAAGTATTTGTCCTCATTTTTAGTTTTAAGAACATTAATATCAATCATGAGAGAATTCACAATTTCACTATGCTCTTCATTAGAACTATGCATATGAGTTGAGCTTCTAGAAATCTAATATTATCAAGCAAGTTAACATTTTCAAGTCTAAGAGCATCAACTTGGCTAAGATAGCCATTGTTTTCATCAAGTAAGCAAATATCAACATGTTCAAGATCATCTTTTTCTACATGCAATTATCAACAATTCTGGCAAGCCTTTTCTTCTTATTTTTAGAAGACTTGAGAGAGACATGAGTAGCATGAATGATTGCAATTAAAGATTCTTTATCTAAAGATTTTAGATTTAACTTATTTGATTCTTTACTTGTTGAGGTCATGAAAGAAAAATGGCATTCTTCGTCTTCACCCAATCTTGAGCTAGATCCTTCACTTAAATCTTCACTTGAGATAGAGTTGGAGGAGTCACTAGAGCTTTTTTTTCCATTTCTCATTCCTTCTAATTCTCCTCTTCTCTTGTGATGATGGGTCTTTTTACCTTGTAGAAAATCTTCCTTGAAGTGACCCTTGTTTCCACATTTGACACATTAGGTAGAGGAGTGTGAGGTCTACCTTTGGAGTACATGGCATCTTCTTCAACTTGAGAGGATGAGGAAGCTTGACTAACATTATCTTCAATTTGGTCTTTGATATCAGCCTTCTTCATTCTCTTAAGCTCATTCTCTTTGTTCTTCCTCTTGCTTGTCAAGTGTAACTTCATGGGCTTGTAGATTTCCTATGAGCTCTTCATTAGGAATTTCACCAAGGCTCTTGATTTCTTCAATGGAGGTCACCTTAGATTTCCACCTCTTAGGGAGAGTTCTAAGGATCTTTGAGTTGATATCTCCTCTATCCATAGGTTGACCTAGGATGGCAAGACTATTTACAATGGTGTTGAGTCTTGAGTACATATCCGTCACCCTTTCCTCCTTTCCCATCTTGAAGTTTTCAAGGAGGCCTTTCAACATGTAGACTTTGCTTTCCTTCACTTACTTAGTCCCCTCATAAGTGACACATAGCTTTATCCATATGTCATAGGTCACCTCACAAGCGGAAATCTAGTTGAAATTTGTGGGGGAGATGGAGGCATGGAGAATGTTTGATGGCTCTTTCATTCAAGGTTACTTTCTTCAAGGTAGATTCACCTTCTATATTTGTCTCTGGTAGCTTGTATGGAAGGTCCACCATTATCCATAGCTTAAGACTTGATCCTTGGATGTATAATTGTAACCTACTCTTCCAATAGAGGAAATTACTCCCATCAAAGATTGAACTATTAATGAAGTATCTCCACCTTGATAGTCATTCATCTTCTCCTACTTGTGTAAGTATGCTTGGAGAAGACCCACTCTGATACCACTTGTTGGATCTAATATGATGGGCTCTAGCAGGGGGTGAATAGAGTGAAAAATCACTTAAACATGATTAATTAGAGCTTCCAATTATATCAAGAGATAAGGTTGCAAATATGGAATTTGAGTGCAGCTAAACGTATATAGCAAGGATAAGGGATATTGAACAATCACAAGAACACATGTTATGTATAGTGGTTCCAAACTCCAAATTGGGAGAGTGTACATCCACTACCTAGAGAGGTCAACCTCTAGGTTTTTCAACCATTGCACCTTCCTTATATTCCATTATAAGAGATACAATATATGACCTTCCTTTTTCAGGACAAGGATACCCAGCCTTCCCTTTCAGGAGAAGGGAGCCAACAACCTACCAAAGGACTTACCTATCCATGACCAAGAGTCTTCTTCCTTACCAACGTCTTGCCACCTTTTGTAACAAGTCTTCTGCCTTCACCAAGGTCATACCCACTCTCGCAATGAGTCTTCCGCCTTGAGGATTTACCCACCCTTGACTTGGATCTTCTGCATTTGACTCCACCTTAACCAAGGAGAAGCTTTCACTAAGGGACTCCTTCCCTTCTTCTTCTTCTTCTTCACCTCTCTTAGCCAAGAGAGAGAATCTTCATCTTCATCTTCATGGTCGAAATGAGAGATTGGGAGGTGGAGGAAGTGAGAGCCTCACAAGATATACATGCAAGACTAGCTCTCTTACAAATCTCCTACTCACTCTAATGAATGTAACGAGTGATTAAGCTTAAGAGTGTAAGTAGGCTCTTGGAGTCACTCAACTATAATATAGGGACCTTCATAGTGTTTGTCTAACCATGGGATGAAGCCAAAGGGGTCCTATTTATAGTTGGGGATGGCTACTAGCTAGTAAAAATACTTAAGGATGAATTCTAGTCGTTTGGGGTGTCGCAACAGATCAACTTGTGATGTTTACAACACTCCAACGGCTAGAAACACTTTTTTTGCACACTCTATACATTTTACTCGACCGAGTTTACTCTTGGAAAACTCAACCGATATCACTATGCAACAAATCAAATTATAGTTGTCAGTCGAGTTTATCCTATATGAAACTCAACCGATGGCTTAAAACTAATTTTCCAATGTGGTGTCGGTCGAGTTTTTTCATGGGGAAACTCCATCAATCTTGGAAGTTCCCAAGATCCATCAAGGGTGTCGATCGAGTTTATGCTGGATGAAACTTGGTCGACAAAGGTCCTTGTGAGGAATTTTGCAACGTGCCATAAAAGTGCTTAAATATTCTACTTATGTGTTCAAGATTTCTTCTAAGATTAATTACATGTCATACAACCATCACACATGATTTACAACATGATTCTAATAGATTTGAGGTCTTTTCCACAAAAGTGCACTTGCATTGATTTTGACTTGTCTTTCTCCAAGTTAGGATGCGTAAGTTAGGGCATTTGGAGTGTGTCTATACCTAATCTGAAATCATTCAAGCAGAAGCATTAGACACAAATAAGTGGAATGTTTAGTCATCACCAAAATAATGGTTTAGTCAATTGAAACAAGGGTTTCAATTTAGACCTTGAGCCAACAAGAAGTAGGATCATTTGTCCTACATAAGAAATTAGATTTGACTTTGTTAACCTTCTACCTAGATGACGTTTCATAGTCATTAAAGATAGATGTAATGCTACAAAATGAAACTCTAAAAGATTGTTTAAAAATCACAACATCATTATCATATAACAAAATACCCGATTGATGTGCCTTGCCTCTGGTCTTATAAAGTGAGATGAGGTTTGTATTCACAACTTTATTGAACCTTTGTCATAGGGTCTCTTCAAATAGAATGAACAAGAAAGTGGAAAGGGGTTACCATGCTTCAGGCCCCTAAACATGTAAAAGAAACATGTAGTGACAGAATTGAGGGTCACACTTATCTAAAAGTTAGAGAAGAAGGATAAGCAGAGATACACCAATTCTGGAATCGTTTGAAATCTAAGGAGGATGAATTTTTAAAAAGACCAATCAACATAATCATAGGCATTGGACATGTCAAATTTAATCAGTAGGTTGGGAGAGTTGGTTCACCTATACGAATATCATAAATTAGTTCTTTGGCGAGGCGAATGTTGTGCACTATATCTCTACCTTGTACATAAGCACCTTGTTCATATAAGATCAAACATGTAATGAGAATCGACATACAATAATTGAGACTATAGCGAGAATGCTAAGGGAATTATTCTCAATAAAAATGGGCCTGAAAGTATTAGTGAGCTCCATCATATTGGAAGATTTAGGGATAAGAACAATACGACAGTAAAAAGGCTTCTATGGCATTCGTTTCCTTTAAAAAATGATCTACTAACAGTCTCACATCCTTGTTCGTAACATCCCAAGCTCCTATATAGAATTTAAGAGTAAAATCATTCAGCGTGGTCATAGTGTCCTTGGCCATCGTGTTAAGGTTGCTATGTAATTCTTCAATTGTGGGGTGGGGGCAATGAGGGTGAAATTTTCATCACTAGAGATGGAGGGTACTCTATCATCTAGGGAATACTCATCTTGAGACATAATTCTCTAGGCAGAAAAATTGTAAAAATGCTCAAAGTGGGATGCCATTGTTGAAAAACTACTAGAGGGGGGGTGAATAGAGTTTTTGAATTATTTTAACAATTTATTGAATTCAAACAACCACAATTGAGATTGGAAGAAAGAGACAGGTGTTTAGAGTGGTTCCAACTATAGCAAATACTATAGTTGTCAGTCCACTACCCGGTTGCTTACCCAACCGGGATTTGAAAGTATTTATTTTATTACCTCTCGAGGATTTATACAAAATACAATACTTTCCTTTACACCCTTTGAACAGCCTTCACTTGAAGTAGGTGCACCAACTTTGAGATAGCCTTCTATGAAGTAACTCCAAGCTCCCCCTTGAAGTAGCCTTCCTCTCTAGAAGTAATCTCCCGTTGCACCAGCCTTCTGAAGTAGCTCAAAGTCTCCTTCTTCGCCAAGAAGATCTTTACCCTCTCCAATACGCAGCCTCCAACCTAGGAGTAGCAAGGAGAGTACAAACAATAATAGGGAACAAGAAAGAAAATAGAAATTACAACTTATCCTTTGTAGCCCAAGGCTTAATTTGCCTAGATCAAGCATATAGATCTCCTAACCAAGTATGTGAACTTGTGATTGCAGTGGGTAGGAGATACTAGCCTATAGGACACGAATTATGAGCTAAAGAAGGAAGTAGCCAATGTTCACAAAGCTCAATTTGCTCACAACAGATTGCTCAAGTGTGCTCAAGTATTTCTCAAGTGTAACAAGTGTAAACTAGTGAGTTTAGGTGTCCTATGGCTTGTCCTATTTATAGGAATGGCCTAAGGATGCTTAAGGACGTTCTAGACAACTTCTAGGGGTTTCTAAGTGCTTAACTAGCCGTTAGGTACAAAGTTGTTGCTTTAACAACGGCTAATTAATTAATTCTGCAGTTGCTGTCAGAGACCATCTCGGTCGACAAATGGTCGACCGAGACACCTACTCGGTCGAACTTTTGTCGACCGACAGGCTCTCTGGAACAAGTGATTTGCAACGTCTTTCTTCAACTGCCAACTAACTTGTCTATTGTGTCTAACGGCTACTTTGGATCTTTCTCGGTCGAGAAGATTGTCGACCGAGAGTGTCTCGGTCGAGGAGTTTGTCGACCGAGATTTATCATGTTTCAAGGTTTCAATTTAGGTACTAATTATGTGTGTGAGTGTGCATAAGTAATCCTATTTGAATGGGATGACTTGTCTAACTGTGGTGTTTAGCTAGGGAGAATCTAACGCTTGATTTACATGCAATTCTAAGTACTTGTACATTATATTTTTGTACAAGTTTTTACAACAGTGATTACATTGCATGAAAATATAAATATGTAAGCTTGTAGATTTTCCCTTGTTGCTTTGTCATCCTGCACACTCAAGTAGCTCGTTAGATTAATAAGAATGAAATGTTTGTCATAATCAAAACAAAGGGATTTATAGATGTCCATTTAGCCAACAATCTCCCTCTTTTTGAAGATGACAAACATTTCCAAAATATAAATAAAGGAAATATAAAACATATGAGTTTCATACCTTTAGATTACCTTTTGTAGCTTTTTCTCTTGTGTATAAAATGTGTGCTTATTATTCCCATGAATTATGGAACATGAAATCCAGATCACTTGGGAATATAGCAACTTTCAATGAAAATCCAAGAGTTTATTTATGAAACTCATTAATTGAGTTTTACATAATTACTAAGTTTTAGTTTTATATTTATCTCTCCCCCTTTGTCATTTCAAAAAGATAACCGTTTAAGAATAAAAACTCCCCCTTAATTAGATGTCCCATCAAATCTAATGAAAAAGATGTCCATTTTAAAGCCAAAAAATGTAAATAAGAGTTTTTGTTTAAGTAGCACAAATATCAAAGAAAACATCTTCCAAAGGAGTGATAAGCAATTGCTTCCTAATTTTGTTAAATTGATCTAGTGGAAGCGGTTTTGTAAAAATATCAGCCAATTGATCTTCCGTATCAACATGATGAAGGGAAACATGATTTTTGGAGATGTGATCCCTTAAAAAGTGATGACGGATTTCAATATGTTTAGCTCGGCTGTGTAAAATAGGATTGTGTGCTAAGTTTATGGCGCTCGTGTTGTCACAAAAAATAGGCGTAGATGAAAGATTAAAACCATAATCGCTTAACACTTGTTGCATATAAAGCACTTGAGCACAACAAGACCCGGCTGCCATATATTCAGCTTCAGTTGTAGATAGGGCAACCGTATTTTGTTTCTTGCTAAACCAAGATACTAAAGCTCTCCCTAATAAGAAACAGCCACCACTAGTACTCTTGCGATCAAGTCGACAACCAGCATAATCCGCATCAGTATAAGCTTTGAAATCCAAGGATTGTCCTTTTGGATACCATAAACCAAAGCAAGTAGTGCCGGCTAGGTAACGAAGAATTCGTTTAACTGCTAAAAAATGAGAATGCATAGGTTGTGATTGAAATCGAGCACAAAGACCAACGGAAAACATAATGTCCGGTCTAGAAGCCGTTAAGTAAAGCAAACTACCAATCATGGCTCTATATAAGGAATCATCAATAGGTTCCCCATTTTCATCCTTATCAATTTTGATAGAAGTAGCCATAGGAGTAGTAGCATGTTTACACTGATCCATCCCAAAACGTTTTAAGAGTTCTTTAGTATATTTTTCTTGGCTTATGAATATTCCGGCAGGTGTTTGCTTAATTTGAAAACCAAGAAAGAAAGTTAGTTCACCCATGAGGCTCATTTCAAATTCTTTTTGCATAATATCACTAAATTGTGTGCACAATGAATCATTAGAAGCTCCAAAAATAATGTCATCAACATATATATGCACAACTAGGAAATCAGATGTATATGTTTTGAAAAATAAAGTAGAATCTGAATTTCCAATAGAAAAACCATTATAAAAAAGATATGTCTTGAGCCTTTCATACCAATTTCTAGGTGCTTGTTTTAAACCGTAAAGTGCTTTCTTAAGTTTATAAACATAGTCACCTTTTTCCGGTATTTCAAAACCAGGTGGTTGGGCAACATATACTTCTTCTTGAATAATGCCATTTAGAAATGCACTTTTTACATCCATTTGGTAGAGTTTGATGTTTTTATGTGCAGCAATAGCTAGTAACATTCTAATAGCTTCAAGTCTAGCTACCGGTGCATACGTTTCATCAAAATCTATTCCTTCTTGCTGATTATATCCTTGTGCTACTAACCGAGCTTTATTCCTTATTACTTCTCCTGACTCATTTAGCTTGTTCCTAAAAACCCATTTAGTTCCTATTATGGTTTTATCTTGTGGTTTAGGAACTAAATCCCATACATCATTTTTAGTGAATTGATTCAATTCTTCTTGCATAGCTATTATCCAATAGTCATCTTTAAGAGCTTCAGATATCTTTTTAGGTTCAATGATAGAAACAAAAGCCATGTTTGCAACATCTTTAAAGGAAGAACGAGTTTTGACTTTATCATTAGGATCTCCAATAATTAATTCTTGAGGATGATCTTTAATAAGTCTAGGTGTAGGTTGTGGTTCAGCTTGGTGATAATTTGTAACACCTTTCTCACTATCGTTTGGTATGTTTAAATTTTCGAATTGATTAGTGAGATCTATGATTTCTAGATTTTCAAATTTGGATTCTTCATGAAAAGAAACATGAATAGATTCCTCAACTTTTCTAGATATAGTGTTATATATTCTAAAAGCTTTACTAGAGGTGGAATATCCCAAAAAGAATGCTTTGTGTGATTTTGAGTCAAACTTATCTCTATCATCTTTGGTATTTAAAATATAGCATGTGGAGCCAAAGGTATGAAAATAGTCAACTCTAGGTTTCTTAGAATGTATTAGTTCATATGGAGTTTTCTTTAAATGAGAGTGAATAGTTACTCTATTTAACACATAGCATGCAGTGTTTACAGCTTCAGCCCAAAAGGTTTTGGGTGTGTTATGTTCAAGCATCATAGTTCTAGCCATTTCTTGTAGTGATCGATTTTTCCTTTCAACTATACCATTTTGCTGTGGGGTGCGTGGAGCAGAAAAATTATGAGTGTATCCTTGAGATGTACAAAACTCTTCAAATGTGTGATTTTCAAATTCCCCACCATGATCACTTCTAATGGTACATATTTTATTTTGTAAGAGATTTTCAATCTTGGAACAAAATTGCATAAAAACATGAATAATATCATCTTTAGTTGCAATAAAATGTACCCATGTATATCTACTATAATCATCAACAATAACAAAATAGTATCTCTTACCACCGATTGATTGTGTCCTCATTGGTCCAAATAAATCCATATGAATTAATTCTAATGATCTACTGGTGCTAAGTACATGTTTTGATTTAAAAGATGTTTTGGTTTGCTTTCCCATTGTGCATGGTTCACAGTTTTCAACTTGATCAAAAGATAAAGTAGGCAATCCACGAGCAAGATCATATTTTACTAACTTTTTGATAACATGTGAACTAGCATGTCCTAACTTTTTATGCCATATTTGTAAGGTATTGTCATTTGCAAGCAAGCATTTTCCCACTACTGATTTCATAGAGTTAGGTTTAAGAATATAAAGATTTCCAACTCTATTTCCTTCATAAACAACATTTGTAGTATTTTCTATTAATAACTTGCAGCAGGTTTTGTTAAATAACACATCATAACCACTATCACATAATTGGCTAACACTTATCAAGTTATGGTGCAAACCATCAACAAGTAGAACATTCTTAATTTCGAGGTTTGTACCAACATTACCTATTCCAACGATTTTGCCCTTACCATTGTCTCCAAAAGTGACTGTTCCACTTTTCTTTTCTTCAAAGGTTTGGAATGCATCCTTGTTTCCGGTCATATGTTTGGAACATCCACTGTCAACCACCCATTCCTGCATTAAAATGTAGATTTTGGTACCCATGTGATGGTCCGATATGGTTAGAATCATTTAAATACAGATTTGTATAAAAGTTCTGAATCAGAAGTCCAGTCGGTCGACAATTGTTCGACCGACATATGTCTCGGTCGACAATTTGTCGATCGAGAAGATTACTGTAATACAAAACCAGAAAACACAGAAATGTAGCTCGGTTGAACAATTTTCGACCAAAATAATTGCTGTAAATTTTGATATGTTACAGACATTCGGTCGGTCGACAATACTTCGACCGATTAATGGTTCGGTCGACAATTCTTCGACTGACTAAGTTTCTGTTTTAGTATAATAATGCAGAAAATTACCAATGAGCATAAAATCTTTTGTTTAGTTGAGATAAGACAATATAAATAGCAAGATGGTGCTTTTTGGTCATATCTCAACTAAATTCTATTTGACTCTACTAAGTTTGAGGTTTTGGGACCCAAACTAATTCGGAATCCTTTGTTTTATAAGGGCATGAAAAGGAATAGTGTCCAAGACGTAAACAAAAATGGCAGGTAATAGAGTCAACTTCATTTCTCTTTCTAGCCATTGTGTTCTTGGGTACAAACCTAGTTTGAGTTCTTTTAGGTTGATTTTTCTTTGGAGCATATCCCAAACCTTTTCTTCCATTGAAAACAGTACCAATGCTTAGAATGTTATCAAGTATATCTTTTCTTCTTAACTTATGAAGTTCTCTTTGCAGCTGAGCAATATCATTCATTTTCTTGTGTAAATCTTTTCTTTCTTGTTCTAAATCAGATAGCAATGAATCTCTTTCTTTTATAACATTATCATAGTCTAGATGGTTACACAAAATAGGTTGAGTCTGAAAATCTTTTAGTTTAGCTAACAAGTCAGTCTTTTCTTTAGAAAGGAGATCAACATTTGTTTCTAGAGTGAGTAGCTTTCTAGTGCAATCATCTAAAGATGTTTTTAAAGATAAATTCTCAAGATCAATGTTATTCTTTTCAGAAGAAAGATTATCTAATTTAGCAATTTGCTCATCATTTGATTTTATAACCTTCTTTAGTTTCTTCTTGACATCAACATACTTGTCATGAATTTCTTGTAGACTAGTGACTAACTCTTCTTTAGAAAGATCAAGTAGGCTTACCTCTTGAGAGTTTTCATCATCTTCTCTTGCCATTAGACAATCCACGGTTTCTTCTCCGCTTTCACTGTCACTTGATTCGTCCCATGCAGCTTTATAGGCTTTTTCTCCCTTCTTCTTGTGTGAGCTTTTCTTTCCTTTCTTTGCTTTAGAACATTCATTCTTGAAATGCCCTTTCTTTCCACATTCAAAGCACCTAGGAGGGGTAGAAGAAGAGCTGGAAATTTTGTTAGATTTAAATCTTTTGTATTTCTTACCATTTACTATCAAGGCTTCTTCTCCCTCTTCTTCACTTGACTCCTCACTTTCTTGTGTGACAGCTTTTGAAGCTTTTAGAGCCACATCCTTCTTTTTTCCTTGCTGAAGTTCACGTGCTCTTCTTTCTTCCTCTTCTAGAGTTGCTTCATGAGCTTCTAAGTTGCCAATAAGTTGCTCCATTTTCAGTTGAGTGAGGTCGTTTGCTTCTTCAATGGCTGTCACCTTTGGCTTATATTTTGGAGGAAGTGAACGAAGGATCTTTGATACCTGATCTTCTTCAGGAATAGGTTTTCCTAAAGCACTTAAACCATTAACAATAGTAGAGAATTTTGCAAACATTTCACTAATTGATTCATTAGTATCCATACGAAAGTGTTCAAATTTTTGTTTAAACATGCTAATCTTGGAATTTTTGACTTGGACTGTACCTTCATAGGTTATGGACAGTCTATGCCAAATATCATATGCTGTGTCACAATTAGATATTCTATTAAATTCTCCTACCGAAATAGAACAATATAAAATGCTTACAGCTTTTGCATTCATTTGGGCCAGCTTTACCGTGTTTGCATCCCATTCCGCAAATTCATTTTGAGGAAGCACATATGGAGTAGACACCATTCTCCATAAATCCCAGTTGATGCCTTGGAAGTAGAATTGCATCCTTCTCTTCCAATATTGGTAGTTTGTTCCATCGAACGCTGGGGGCCTAGCAACAAGTGTCCCTTCAATGTTGAGGTTGTTGAGTACTCCGTCACCCATTTCTTCAAGACCTTGTTAGGGTTCCTTGAAGCCTTGCTCTGATACCAATTGAAAAACTACTAGAGGGGGGGTGAATAGAGTTTTTGAATTATTTTAACAATTTATTGAATTCAAACAACCACAATTGAGATTGGAAGAAAGAGACATGTGTTTAGAGTGGTTCCAACTATAGCAAATACTATAGTTGTCAGTCCACTACCCGGTTGCTTACCCAACCGGGATTTGAAAGTATTTATTTTATTACCTCTCGAGGATTTATACAAAATACAATACTTTCCTTTACACCCTTTGAACAGCCTTCACTTGAAGTAGGTGCACCAACTTTGAGATAGCCTTCTATGAAGTAACTCCAAGCTCCCCCTTGAAGTAGCCTTCCTCTCTAGAAGTAATCTCCCGTTGCACCAGCCTTCTGAAGTAGCTCAAAGTCTCCTTCTTCGCCAAGAAGATCTTTACCCTCTCCAATCCGCAGCCTCCAACCTAGGAGTAGCAAGGAGAGTACAAACAATAATAGGGAACAAGAAAGAAAACAGAAATTACAACTTATCCTTTGTAGCCCAAGGCTTGATTTGCCTAGATCAAGCGTATTGATCTCCTAACCAAGTATGTGAACTTGTGATTGCAGTGGGTAGGAGATACTAGCCTATAGGACACGAATTATGAGCTAAAGAAGGAAGTAGCCAATGTTCACAAAGCTCAATTTGCTCACAACAGATTGCTCAAGTGTGCTCAAGTATTTCTCAAGTGTAACAAGTGTAAACTAGTGAGTTTAGGTGTCCTATGGCTTGTCCTATTTATAGGAATGGCCTAAGGATGCTTAAGGACGTTCTAGACAACTTCTAGGGGTTTCTAAGTGCTTAACTAGCCGTTAGGTACAAAGTTGTTGCTTTAACAACGGCTAATTAATTAATTCTGCAGTTGCTGTCAGAGACCATCTCGGTCGACAAATGGTCGACCGAGACACCTACTCGGTTGAACTTTTGTCGACCGACAGGCTCTCTGGAACAAGTGATTTGCAACGTCTTTCTTCAACTGCCAACTAACTTGTCTGTTGTGTCTAACGGCTACTTTGGATCTTTCTCGGTCGAGAAGATTATCGACCGAGAGTGTCTCGGTCGAGGAGTTTATCGACCGAGAGTGTCTCGGTCGAGGAGTTTGTCGACCGAGATTGATCCTGTTTCAAGGTTTCAATTTAGGTACTAATTATGTGTGTGAGTGTGCATAAGTAATCCTATTTGAATGGGATGACTTGTCTAACTGTGGTGTTTAGCTAGGGAGAATCTAACGCTTGATTCACATGCAATTCTAAGTACTTGTACATTATATTTTTGTACAAGTTTTTACAACAGTGATTACATTGCATGAAAATATAAATATGTAAGCTTGTAGATTTTCCCTTGTTGCTTTGTCATCCTGCACACTCAAGTAGCTCGTTAGATTAATAAGAATGAAATGTTTGTCATAATCAAAACAAAGGGATTTATAGATGTCCATTTAGCCAACAATTGTAGTGTCCATTTGAATGTGACAGTGTATAGGAACCACTTGATCAACGTGAATGCATGGGAAAACACATCTTTTCCTTCTATCTCGGATCACAACATGATAGAACTTGGAGTTCAATCATGACCAAGCACTTCATCTAGTTCAATCTCGGTTGCGATGAGATTTTGCTCTGCATCATGGTCTGGGTTATCATCAAATGCCATATGCAAAGCGTGTACAATAATATTTGAGGTCTATTTTTCTTTTTTGCACATTAACAAACACATGAATGCTCCATTCTTTCATTGTCTTTTTGAGGTTTTTCATTTTGAAGTAGAATCAGAAAGAAGCATCACCCCACCTTATCATGATCCACCCTTTGTCAATGATATGTATACACTCTTTACGAGTTAATCGCATCTCAAGATACTAGAAGGGGGATGGTTGTTTGTGAATCACACTGGTATTATCATCAAATAAAAGTAAGAATAAAGCAATGATAGAAAATTATATATCTAGTGAGATGTGTAGCAAGAGTCACAAACACACAATCTAACCAAGCTTGGTTGATAAAATCATGTACAACCTCATCCCAACAACACAAGCGTAGTTGATAAAATCATGTACAACCTCTCCCATGTTGTTGGGATGAGTTTTTTCTTATCCACCCAAGTAAATCTAAAACCCTCAAAATTAATCTCAAACACATTAAGGTTAGTTATGACATCATTAAAATCATTATACCATTGAGATGTACCTCACTTTGGCATCTCTTCTCGTTGTAGTGTTTGATGATGTTATAATTGCCTACAATTTCCCACATTTGATCACCAGTGAGGTGTGAAAGGTAGATAAGAGATAGCCAAAGGTCCTTTCTAACAAAGGTTGATCACTTTACACACACCATTGTAACAAAAGAAGAAGATCTCATGTTGTCTTCCAGATGAATAGTCTGACGTTGATGTGCTAGAAGAAAAATCCAGTTTAAACATGGAATCAATGTATGTAATGACCCATTTTCATATTAGTCATCTAATTAGGGTTTACTTGGATGACTGCATGCTTAACCAGATTGATCATAGTTTAAAGCTTGATTAATGATAGTATTCTAATCATGAGTATTTAAACCTAATGAGAATCTTTAATAATACTTTGATTCACATAATTAGGATTTGAGAATTGAGAACCCTAATAGAGTAAAATTAGGGTTTTGATAGCATACGAATGTAGAATTTGATAAGTATAGTAGTGTATTGAATGATTTTTAGTACTTTATATACAACTCCAATTTAGTTAAACTTTGAATATATTTTGGATAAATAGATTGTCATGGAAAATATCAGAATTATTGAATAATTTTATGATATGTTTGTTGGCCAAGTTTCCCTAGGACAAACTTAGCCGACCATGTATTCAGACTAAAATATAATAGTATAGTATTTAAATTTTATCTTTTTATTGGTACATCAAATTGATATGAAATATTCTCTAATGTTTGGAAACTCCATTATAGATATTTTTTAAATTTGCATATTTTTTTGATGATGCTTGCTCTCTACAGAGAGGGTTTTCAGTCGAGTTTCCCTAGGATAAACTCAGTCAACCATGCATTCTACCTGAAAAATAGTAGTATAGTATTTGATTTGATTTTTTTATTGGTAATTTTGATTGATCTAAAAATTTTACTGGATCTATGAAATTTTTTTTAAGACAACATGCAAATTTTCATAATTTTTAGAGGAGATTTGACCTATTGAGTAGACAATTTTCAGTAACATGTTTTATGATAGAAAAATGTTGAAATAAAAGAAAATTTTAAGTTGGGTCAATTTGCGATTGACCCAAACATCTTAATTGATCTATATAAGTAACCTAAACTCCAAGGAGATCTCATATTTCATGATACATTCCAAAGAAACAAAATTCAAGAGAGAGATAGGAGAGCTAGGGTTTTGAGAGGAGAAAGTGGTAGAGATGTTGACCTAAGATTTCACTATCCAAGATATGATGAAATTAAGTAAGTTTAGCTTCTTTGTATATAATTTCATTATGATTCTTCTCTCACATGTCAAGATTCCGACCCTCCTCTAATTTGATTCAAAATGATATCAAATCACTCCCATTTTCTCACTCTTTCTCTCCTAATCTCCATTTCTGGGGTTTCCGAGTTGAGAGGAGGAAGAAATGGATGCAGTTGCTAGAGTTTGATTGCAATTATAGAAATTCAAAGTTTGACCTACGTTTTTAAGGTGCTTTATCACCTTAGGTGAGTGTTTATCTTCCTCTTAAGATTTGTATTCATGTTGAGAGCTGAATTCTATTTGACTAAAATAATCAGAAATCTTGCTTGTATTTGTATGTGACTGGGTGTTGATTTGGAAAGATATTAGGGAATCAAATTCTACAGATTATTCCTCATTGAATGGAACTTCCGAAGTTCCTGATATATTGATTGATGTTCTATGGAAGATTCTATGGATAGATGACCATGCTATTTCATGTGAATATTGCCTAAAACCAGCTCAATGCACGATATGCTTGGGAATTGAATTGACATGTATAGAATCATATTTGAATTGTATTAGAACAAATTATATAAGTGTATCGCTGAATCATACTGAAATTGAATTTGAGATATACATATGGATCAATATGGGGTGGTGATATTCCCTATTTAGGGTTTGTGTTGAGGGATTGAATCAAATGGGTCAATTAATTAATGTATACTTATGATGGATGGATGAGATATGTGGAAATGGAAACTAGGGTTTCCACATGTGTGAATATACCTAATTGACCCATGTGCACCATGATAAGATTATTGAATAATATAACCTTTATGATGTGTTGAACAAAGTGACTTCTTAAACCCTAGAAATCTAGTACTGAGCCAAGTATGAGAGATAAAGCTCGAGGTTGTATATATAGTCTTGTGAACGTGATGAAGTTCACCACTGTAGTGTTATTACTTTCATTGAAGATGATAAATCTGATCAGTATGATCTAGGACTAGTTCATCTATTTTAGTATAATTTTTGGAATTAGATATGAATACAAGTCTTTTATACAAGTCACATAAGAATGAAATGTAAACGATGACTAGAGATTATGGTGTAAGAAGATGTAATCCTAATTCATTCTTTTTACCTAAACCAAGTAGTATAAAAAGGAACAATCATTGTTGATTATGGGAATGCTATTACAAGTCAATGACATGGTACACTTATCTAAATATAAGAAATGATGTGAAAAAATGCATGAAATGATGACGACAAGTTAAAGATGAAACTAATGAAGTTATTATGATGAAGTCTTTAATATTTTATTTTTAATTACATATGGTTTAACCAAAATTGTATGAGATATACTAAAATTGGACAATGAGAAGAGAAGCATTGTATATCAAGTGGACTAAGAATGATTGGTTCCAATAATGTAATGAACATGAAATAAAAGAAGTTGAGACTAATGAATATAAAATGAAGGAAAAGATGAGAATTAGTAGATGAATATAAGAACTTAAATCTAACCCTAAAATGATGAGCTAGATGATGCTAATGAATAACAGTCCCAAATGAGGGATTAAGGAATGCACAAAACTATAGTTGAATTTGATTAAGAGATGGGGTTCAAACATTTGAATTGATTTACAAGAATGTATTCTTGGATTGTGATAGTCTGATAGAGTACTTATACTCTAAGAATGGAAAATTTTGATGGACTTCAAAAGATATTCAACTTGTGTTAATTAGTAACCCTAACACAAGAATGTGAAATAAAAGAAGAAAAGAACTAAGTGTGCTATGCACGTTATGCATGGAATTTATTTGCATCTATTAAAATTGGATGGAATAAGCATATGTTGTGTGATAAATCTATTCTGAGTATGATGAATGATATAAGATATATATATATATATAAATATAAATATATATATATATACATTTATTGTTGCTAGTTCTTATGTCTCTATGAATATTTTGTTGAGAATTGTGATATAGAATGAACTCATAAGAAATATGTCGAGATTGAATTTAACATGCAGTGATTACATTTGACAAACCCCGATGAGGGTAAATGTTGTACAATGAGATTATGTCTCAGGTTGAAGGCCCACTGATGATGATAAAACCTTAATGGGGTAAATCTTGGACAATGAGATTATGTCTTGGGCTGAAGGCCCATTGATGATGACTGTTGTGAGATGATGTGGAAATGTAAATAATTGTATGTGTTGAAAATTACAAATTGTTGTGCTTCTTGTCTTAGTCATTGTCTTTCTTGATAAGCTTAATCTATTTCATGTTATTCTAGTTATGTGAGAATACACACATATGATATATGATGTTTTAAATTCTTTTAAGATGAGTAAAAGAGATGAATAATAAGTGAAATGATGATACATCTAGTTAAGTTCCTCGAACACTGTCAGTTTTCCCAAAGGACCACACAAGGGAAACAAAACATATGTCCTTGTAGTAACCGATGAATTATGAGAAGGATTTCTGGAGTGTGGATTGAAACCTTAAAGGTTAGACCACCAAGATTTAGGATTGAGTCATCTGGAGAGGCTCTGACCGTAAATCCTTGTTGTGAATGTCTATGTCCATGAGGAGTAGACTTTGATGAAATGAAATATGTGAAATATAAAAATATGAGAAATGTTGTGATATGTGATATACTTTTTTGTTGGTTACTATCTTGTGTACCTGGGATGAGGACGTGAGACTCTTTAGGCAACCTTGAGGTGGCCAGGGTTTGTTGTTGATATCTGAGGGTGACCGACTAAACCTTCATATAGTAACAATGAGTCATTGTCACGAGAATCAGGCGTGGTGATTTCTACTTGGTGAGGTACAAGCCAAGTTGTAACGACCCCACCTCCCAGTAACCCCCAATTAAGGGAGACCAAGAGGTCAGAGTCGTTATCCCAATTTCCGGATCAAAGGTTCGATAAATAATCAATAATAATTATCAAATTCTACCAACTATACTGAAATCTGGTATAAATTAAAACTTTTTGCATACCTTTGAAAAACTTGGATTACTAAACTTCTATCCATATGAGAGAATATTCTAACTAATCCTCCTTGATCGTTAATCCTCATTTAATTTCACATATGCCACTTTACTATTTATCCGTTTCACTTGTACCTAAAATGCTGACAAACAAAACGTCGGTCAGCATAAAGCTGGTATGTGGGGGAAACAATAATCATACAACTATGATAACAATGTAATCAGCCAATTATCATTCAACAACCAAGATTACGTCTTAAGAAATACTACTCAATCCTTACATATCCCCTATCTCTGTGATGTCCCTACAGTGGACCTAGATGCTACCTTCCTCATGGTAGATCCCCATTAAACCCCGCATGATCCTACCTAATAGGTAGATCAATATCTAGGGTTGAGTCGCACGACACTACCCATAGGTAACCCATTCCCTAACTCATGGTATGCTGAAGAGTCGCATGGCACCACCCATAGGTAGTCCAATCCCTGACTCAAGGTGACTTGATGGACCTACCCCATTGGTAGCCATGTACTAAGTCATCCAATGACCTAATGGACCTACCCTATAGGTAGCCATGTACTGGGTCAAACTATTAAGCCACAGAGGGGACTAGGATCTGAGCTAGCAGGCACATATCTTAAGTGATAGTCATATCCACATTATAGTTTGCATGAATTAAATTCATCCAACAGTTTAATTCAAGTCATCGAGGAAAACTTCATCCCTGAATCTTCTTCTTCCTCGTGACCCTAGCTTGGTCACTTCCTACAGCCGCCTGTGGACCTTCCTTCTCCACCCCTAAGGCTCGAGGGTCACCGCCCATGGCTGCCCCAGCCTTACAGCACCTTGGTGCATGCATGGCGCCCCCAGGTTGCGACCACCATGGCCATGATTGACTGAGAAACAGGCCACAACTGCTGCTACATTTGCAGCAGTTGCAGTCCTACAGATGAAGTTGTTTGAAGATAGGAGTGCGGGTTTGATCTCCAATCCCTCCTATGTTGTCGTGGAGGCTTCCTTCCTCCATCAAGACCACCAAATGGACCTCCACTGCTCCAGGGATAGATCCCCTACTCTCGACTAGGGTTTGCACAAGGAGGAGAGTGTGGGATCTCTCTCTCTCTCTTGGGCTCAAACCAGGGCTCTACCCTATATATAAGGGTGGGTGACGAAGCCCTAAGGTGTACATCTATGAGGACTCAAGTCTTTTCCCAAAAGGAATCATATTTCCTTGTTAAGAACCAACCTCTTCTTTCTTCAAACTATATTATTTGGGTATTTAGAAATTTGAAAACCTTTTCCTTTATTCTCTTTATTCTTGGCTTTTAATCCATTAGCCACGAAATTTATATCTTCTTTTAATAGAAAATACTTCCTTTTTTAACAATACCCCAAAATCATTCATTATGCATCATATTATCTTCTTATTTGACATTATTGGTATTTTATCTTTCCTCTTTTTTCATTGGGGCTCCTTGGACCCCAATAAACTCCAAGATTTCAAAATTCCTTCATAAGGATACTTTTTATCCTTCTAGATGCATCAATATTCATTATTTTTCATTATCATGTTTATTTCTTATTAAAATATATCTTTTTGAGGATTTCTCTTTATTTCTCTTTTATTTTCCTCATTGGTATTCCTTTTATCATTAGGAATCCTTGGGATATGAAATTCCACCAAGGATAACTCAATTATACCTCTTTTCACTTATTTTCCACATTTTATCATTGTTTTCAATTTCTTTCTTAATAAAGAAATATTTAATTGATCTTTTCTTTTCTTATTGCTTTTTTTTACAACTTTGGACTCCTTGGAACCCAAGAGGTACGAAATCCACCTTTGGATTACATACTTTTGCCTCCTAGAGGTTTCTACATCTTTCTTTTCTCCATTTCTTATTAATAACAGAGTTCCTTTTGTCTCTTCCTTGTTATTGGGCCCCATAGCCAATAAAGCCCACAAAACAAACATCAAGGCTATTGTAAACGAAATCCATTCATTCAAAACAAATCATATATTTATTTGTTCAAATATCTTTAATATGAGAAATCACATTTCCCACCAAAAGATCTCAAAATTGGGGTTGTAACATCCTTCCCCTCTTATAGAAATTTTGTCCTCAAAATTTCATCAAACAAACAAATAATTCAGGATAAGACTTCTACATGTCCATCATTGACCCCTATGTGGGTTTGCCCTATCCACGATGCTTCCAAAGAACCTTTATCATCACATATTCCTTTCTCTGAGTTCTTTCACCTTGGCATCTATAAACCTCATAGGCGACTCAGGTCATTAAAGCCTCCCTTGGGGATCACTAGGTTCATTGCTTCACACATGGTCTGGGTACCTCACATAGTGCTCTAAATTGGACACATGAAACTCATCACACATCACATTATCCTGAGGGGTAAGGGCAAACTTAACCTTCTCCACCAAACCATGTCAAAAGAACCCATGCATCAGGGACTCAGCTCTCTTAGCTATACTTAGAGGGGTCAGATTTTCATGTCAAAAATTCCCCCACAGTGAACTGCATGTCAGTCTAGCTTACAACTCATGTCGTCCTTAGGCCCCTTTCAGCCATTGCATGATCAAAGTGACTTCATCTGCACACACTGTGGTCCTTTCTTGACCTTCGTGAGGTCCCTTCACCATCATCATCTCAATGAAGTGGTGACCGACACAACCTCCCTTGCAGAGCTCCTTTACATCCTGATACTGGCTATGGTGGTTATCATCACATCTTACCGAAGATAAGAACTATCTCTAGATATCACCCTAAACGAGCACACATGCTCTCATCAGACCCTCCAGTCTGGATCATACTAACCATTAGTTAGGGGGTGATAAACGGTACTAACATCGAGTTCTTCATGTACCTACTTCCACCTTATGGAAGTGAACCTTTAGATCATACTTAAGAACTTTTGAACTCGCATCATGGTGTAGTTGAACCATCTCTCTCATGTGTAGTTCAACCCGATCTGTCCCTTGACAGTACTCTTTCTTCCTCATGTCATATAGGTAAGGCGATCTACCATAACCCATATTGCATCTCGACCTTCCTTGGTCTAGGGGAGACTTACAACATCCATAATGATGATCTCCCATCCCTTCTCAGTGATTCTTTATCCTCTATGTCAAAACACTGGGTTACTGATGTTCGTCCTTCACCTTCTGACTTGCATGGCAACACACCACATGTAACTTTATCTTGGGCATCCAAAGTACTATTGTCACTTATTATCTTGGTAGTACCAAGGTATATGGTGATCTTAAATCATGATCTCCTGTATTGGCATGATTCCTTAAGATTGATTCCTCAGAAACCCTAAACCACTCTAATCAGGGTTTCATCACTTCCTTTTGAGGTTTACAATATTCCTTTCATTGCATCAAGAACTAGGCTGGCCAACCAAACAACCTTTAACTTGATCAACCGATATTGTTACATTTGGGTGTTAGCCAAACTTATCTCTTTCCCATCTGAGGGTTAACCTAACCTCCTCTTCTAGCCTCTAGTTAAACTAGGCAACTGCATCTCATCTAGAACATCCATTACCACCACACATCCTTAGGTGTTAGGTAAAGTTGAAGACCTCCATGTATTCCATTTATTATCTCATCTCGGCTCTAGGTCTATCTTCATCAAGAAAACTCTGAGCTTATTCTCTTGGTTTTTGAACTCATAGCCCATGATAACATCATCCTCGTAAGATGACTACCTTGTTTGCAAACCATCCATGTATTGTTCACTCCACAAGGTATGTTATCATCTCTGTCCTCATACCTCATGGCAATGTTCCAACTCACATTACCTTTTATCCTTGGTGTATGGCATGCATATTGTCCTATCTCTCACTCCCATAACAAGAGGAAATAAGCATTTGGCTGCAGTCCAAATACAAAGTTCTTCTTGTTCTAAGAGTAGAGATGGTACATCCCACCTTGCCAGTACACCTTTACATCTACGTTGAAACGTGCCACATATGTCTCTATATCACAAACATCTCGATATCAAAGTTACTTCCATGGAAAATTGGTCTCAAAGTTACTTGGATCTGCACACATTCCTTAGTCATCTCCCCTAGGTCTATAGGGTGCTGACACTTTTGGGGTCATCCCTCTTCCCTTATGCATCCAGAGAGTGCCCTACTCATCTTCCCTTTGGGTCCCATGAGTTCATGAAGGTGATCAATCTCCTAACCCATGGCCCTCAGGCAGTGATAGCTGTTACCTCCCGACCCTATGGTCATGTACATCTAGGGAATTAGGCAACTTCTACTTCCATCAGTCTTATCCCTAACTGACCCTAAGATAGACTTAGGATTATATCATAGTACATGTTCAACTTAGAACCTTACCCAAGCCTTCATCATCTCTCTCTTTGCATTCATGGGCTGACTTCCATCTTTCCATAGAGTCATGGCAACCTGCCTACCTTGGTCAGGCCCCATACCGATTGCCTCCATGGTAACACATCCACATGCACATAGAGATGGTTATCTATGGGTCTACAGGTTCATTCTCATACCATGTACTTTTCACTTGCTTCTCGAGATCCTATGAAACCTCTTTAGGTTTCCTCAAAACCCACAAAGCTGGTATACACTCTACAAAAGGTACTTCTCCTAGGATGGGAGGAAACTACACTTCTTGATAACAAAGGTCACCAACACCCTTATGTCTCGGGTTTACATCCACATGAGCATGCTTAACCCTAGCAAGCTACTAAGGAACAAGCTGACCACCTACTAAACCATGCTGAGTCATACTTGTTCTCATCCTCAACACTGGATCACGATCATACCTTCCCATGTCATCCACTTAGCTGTGAGGGGTTCATCGAACATACCTTTAAACTTAAGGGGGTTTCCCTTTCCTCTGAACATAAGGAGTACCATGCTCGAATCTATAGAAATTCAAATCCCTTCATGAGCATCAGGTACACCACTTCCCCTCTTAGGCCTAGGAACCCTAGATTCACTTTTGGGTGTCTAATTGCCTGCTCAACTTTTAACCACGAATCAAGCATGTATAAGGCATGACATGCACTTCCTGTCATCCTTCTACTCGAGAAACACTTCAGAGTTGAGTCCTCCTCAAGGACAACCAACAAGGTACAAGGCCTCACAACATGTTACTAAACATCTCCAGGTCTAAGGAACTCTTCTTCTCATCTATACTATGGGTACAGAGGTACCAGCAGACTCATCCTCTCTCTAGGGTTTGGTTCCTCTCATGGCAACCAAGGCATCATCAGCCTCGAAGGATCAAGTATGAGGCAACCGAAAACATCCACTTAGGTTGCATCATCCTCAACTCCCCACTTTTCCTCATATCTCAGTGTCTAGGCTTCCAACCTTCTTGCTTGAGTCATGCTCTCTCTCTCTCTAGAGCTAACTCCACAACCAACCTTAAAAGGTCCTCTCTCCATGAAGATGGATTAAGCTCACAAGCATACCTCTACGTGGGTGAAGCCTAGGTTCAACTTATGTTCGCTCAGGATTATCTTTATACTTATCCCAAAAGCCATCTGACATACTCTCCTGGCTAGGGTTTCAACCTACCGCCCGCACTACTGACGTACTCTGGGTGCCTACTATGCCATGCTCATATAAGCTCATGGGGTTTCCATAGGTTCTTCTCTAATTCCATCAATGAAGGAGCTATCCTTCTTTCTAACATACACAACCCTTTCCAAGGTTGGGTCGCCAAAGGCACTAGGTCATCCAACCTCTCATGGCTCATATGGCATCCAAGGCATGTCTATCCAAACACCTAATCTACCATGACGTCTGACTCATCATGTCATCCCTCTCTATAACATGCACTTAGGGTTAGGGTTAACATCATCCTCAGAGGATGAGTCAAGTCTCTACTTGTAATGGAGATCTCTACCTCCAAGACTAACTTTCTTTACTTATCCTCCTGACAAAAAGGTCTAGCCTCAGGTCTATCTTGAGAGCATGACAACTTATGTCATACGACTTAAGCATGTATCTATTCTTTTACGCTTAATCTATTAAGCTTATGTCCATGACATCTTATTTACATGCTTTTTATTAATTTGGTGGAGGATTCCCTAAACCTTATCAACCTTACCCATACCTCAAGAGGGTGAGGAAAAGAGAGAAAACCCTAATCCTTATAATCCTTAATAGCATTTGAGTTGAGAAGGGATGAACAAGATGAGAGAGTCCTAAAGGTATCTTATTTCGAGTCAAATCCTAAGACATCGGCCAGACAGTCACACTAATCTGGGAGTCCTCGTATTCTGACTAGCGGTGTAGAGGAAAATCTTGCCAGCCCCCGGATGTGATCCTTTTCTAGACACCCTTGTCTTTCGGAAATTCCTCTAATAACTCCCTTGGGTTCTACAAAGTTTGTAAAATTTAATAATTATTATAGATTGAATGAGGAACCTACGCTCTGATACCAAATGTAACGACCCCACCTCCCAGTAACCCCCAATTAAGGGAGACCAAGAGGTCGGAGTCGTTATCCCAATTTTCGGATCAAAGGTTCGAAAAATAATCAATAATATTTATCAAATTCTACCAACTATACTAAAATCTGGTATAAATTAAAACTTTTTGCATACCTTTGAAAAACTTGGATTACTAAACTTCTATCCATATGAGAGAATATTCTAACTAATCCTCCTTGATCGTTAATCCTCATTTAATTTCACATATGCCATTTACTGTTTGTCCGTTTCACTTGTATCTAAAATGCTGACAAACAAAACGTCGGTCAGCATAAAGCTGGTATGTGGGGGAAACAATAATTGTGCAACTATGATAACAATGTAATCAACCAATTATCATTCAACAGCCAAGATTACATCTTAAGTAATACTACTCAATCCTTACATATCCCCTATATCTGTGTTGTCCCTACAGTGGACCTGGATGCTACCTTCCTCATGGTAGATCCCCATTAAACCCCACATGATCCTACCTAACAGGTAGATCAATATCTAGGGTTTAGTCGCACGACACTACCCATAGGTAGCCCAATCCCTAACTCATGGTATGCTAAAGAGTCGCATGGAACCACCCATAGGTAGTCCAATCCCTGACTCAAGGTGACTTGATGGACCTACCCCATTGGTAGCCATGTACTAAGTCATCCAATGACCTGATGGACCTACCCCATAGGTATCCATGTACTAGGTCAAACTATTAAGCCACAGAGGGGACTAGGATCTGAGATAGCAGGCACATATCTTAAGTGATAGTCATATCCAAATTATAGTTTGCATGAATTAAATTCATCCAACAGTTTAATTCAAGTCATCGAGGAAAACTTCGAAAAACCTCAAAAAACTAACTTGAGATATTCATAAGCGTAACCACATACCTGTCAGGTAGATTTGAGACAAAATCAACCAAGAAGGGAAATCCAATCAAGCAAGTACAAGAATCCTGAAATCACATCCAATTCCTTTTTTATCAAAATCTATTCAAACCATCTTGCCACTTAAGATATCTATTCCTTTTTAGGATTTCTACCTCTTTTAGGGTTTACTTTGCAATTAGGGTTTTTACTTCATTTTACTCTTTTAAACCCTAATTTCTCATCTCTCCTTCATGAAAGCTATTAAGGTTACCTTTAATCAACATATAACCTTAATTTTAGAAACATCACAATTAATCATCAATTAAGTCCATTAAGCCTCTTTTACATTAAAGCTACCATTTTTATCCTTTTAATCCATGACAAGATCATTATGCTCATTTTATCATCAATTCAAAGTTCATTATGGTCTAATTCACATATGAACTCGATTTGCCATTAATTCCATCTTTTATTCATTAGAAAACCCTAATTACTACATTAAGGGTATTTATCCACAATTAGGAACTTTTATACTCAAAATAGCTTAGAATTATCATATCTCGACTTTAATCATGAATTTGAACAATTAAAGCTATTAAGAGTCACAAAAAACTAATATTAGGGTTTCAAGGCCCATTAAAGCATATTTACACACATGAATTTCTAAATTAAACCAATTACATGCGAAGTTCATCATTTTTGTTCGCAATATACCTTTTTACAATTAACAAGTTAATATCAACTTTAATCATTCATTAAACCCTACTAAACACATTAATCATCTCGACAAAGGGTTTTTAAATCATTAGGGTTGATAATATCCATCACTTTTCGAATTGCAATTAGAAAAAAGCTTTAATTATATTTTTATCACATTCCTCGTGTTCTTCTGATCAAAATTCATATATTATGTGTATCCATCCGAGCTACTGTTAAAGAGATATGAATTTTTCAAAAGTTATCTTTTTGGACCAATCCATGAACGCTATGTAGCCCTTTCCATGCAACGTTGGCGAGTTTGGAAACATTTCGAAAAGACCGTCCTGCCCTTGGTTAAGTGGCCGACGCTGTGTTGCACGGAGGGGCAAAGATGTCAATCATCCCTAAATCTTCTTCTTCCTCGCGACCCTATCTTGGTCGCTTCCTGCAGCCGCCTGGGGACCTTCCTTCTCCGCCCCTAAGGCTCGAGGGTCGCCGCCCATGGTTGCCCCAGCCTCACAGCACCTTGGCGCACACATGGTGCCCCAAGTTGTGACCACCATGGCCATGATCGAGTGAGAAACAGGCTGCAACTGCTGTTGCATTTGCAGCAGTTACAATCCTACAGATGAAGTTGTTTGAAGATAGGAGCGCGGGTTTGATCTCCGATCCCTCCTAGATTGTCGAGGAGGCTTCCTTCCTCCATCAAGACCACCAAACGGACCTCCGCTGCTCCATGGATAGATCCCCTACTCTCGACTAGGGTTTGCACAAGGAGGAGAGCATGGGATCTCTCTCTATCTCTTGGGCTCGAACCAGGGCTCTACCCTATATATAAGGGTGGGTAACGAAGCCCTAAGGTGTACATCTATGATGACTCAAGTCTTTTCCCAAAAGGAATCGTATTTCCTTGCTAAGAACCAACCTCTTCTTTCTTCATTATAACTATATTATTTGGGTATTTAGAAATTCGAAAACCTTTTCCTTTATTCTCTTTATTCTTGGCTTTTAATCCATTAGCCACGAAATTTATATATTCTTTTAATAGAAAATACTTCCTTTTTTAACAATACCCCAAAATCATTCATTATGCATCATATTATCTTCTTATTTGACATTATTGGTATTTTCTCTTTCCTCTTTCTTCATTGGGGCTCCTTGGACCCCAAGAAACTCCAAGATTTCAAAATTCCTTCATAAGGATACTTTTTATCCTTCTAGATGCATCAATATTCATTATTTTTCATTATCATGTTTATTTCTTGTTAAAATATCTCTTTTTGAGGATTTCTATTTATTTCTCTTTTATTTTCCTCATTGGTATTCCTTTTATCATTAGGAATCCTTGGGATATGAAATTCCACCAAGGATAACTCAATTATACCTCTTTTCACTTATTTTTCACATTTTATCATTGTTTTCAATTTCTTTCTTAATAAAGAAATATTTAATTGATCTTTTCTTTTCTTATTGCTTTCGTTTTACAACTTTGGACTCCTTGGAACCCAAGGAACCCAAGAGGTACGAAATCCACCTTTGGATTACATACTTTTGCCTCCTAGAGGTTTCTACATCTTTCTTTTCTCCATTTCTTATTAATAACGGAGTTCCTTTTGTCTCTTCCTTGTTATTGGGCCCAATAGCCAATAAAGCCCAAAAAACAAACATCAAGGCTATTGTAAACGAAATCCATTCATTCAAAACAAATCATATCTTTATTTGTTCAAATATCTTTAATATGAGAAATCACATTTCCCACCAAAAGATCCCAAAACTGGGGTTGTAACACAAGTAGTTTCAAGACAAATGAATAGATGATGACAAGCCATGTAGAACATGATTTGAATGTTTGTTACATTCCTTGTACTTCTAGTTGATGATTTACCATTGTTGATTATGTTTCTTGATATGGAAAGTAATCATGCTATTACAGATATTATCTATTCCATATTCTAATATCTCTTGTTGACAAGTAGTAAATATTGGGATTAAAATATTCACTCTAAATATTATTTGGATTGCTTTCTATTTGATAAGTACTATTTTGTAGACATGTCTTACATGTACTTCAAATTCAGGACAACATGGTGTGTTCCTGGTCTGGCTAGTGGAGTGTCACAAAGATAATATTATTGTTATGTATTGATTGAAGATGCTTAGATCTTGACTTATTACTCATGCAGAAGGATTGTTAATCTGAACTAAGAAGTATCTGCTGATTTGTTCATAGACATACTCTAAAAGATGTTTTAAAGTTATAACTGGTTTAAGGGATTACCTTATCTATTTGACCAGATTAGTTAAGCTAAATTTGACTTATGCTAGAACTATATGTCAGCCTTTTCAATATATACAAGTTTCTTTTGAGTTCATTATACCTAATATGATGTTAATGCATGTACCTAGCTTGAGTGGGAGGTATCCACTCATTGGGGCTCTATATGAGTCTCTTGAGGTTGTTTCAAATGTTTTTAGGTATAATTTTATCTAGTGAAGAGGTCATGATAAAGAAGATATAAATATAAAAATATAGATATAGATTAAATTGTCCCTGAACTCTCTCTTTCCCCAGACGGATAATATATTGAGTTTATTCTTTCATGTACATGTATTTGGTGTAAACCGAACTACATGTGAGCAGTAAGACTTGATTCTAGTTTTATACGGAGTTGAATAAGAATTGTGATATCTTAATGTGATGTCCTTGATGTGACATTGGATTATGAGAATTTTACAGAAAGAAAAAAGAAAAATTTATCTGTGATTTTCATTACTATTTTATTCGTCTTTGTTGAGAATTCACTATTTTGTTTCATAATGGGGTTTAGCTTTTGGTATTTCACTCTAATGGTTGACATTAGTGCTGATAAATAGAGAGGGTGTCGACATTGTATGTCCACACTTTATCTCCTTCAAAATTATTATCGCAAGTCCAATCCAAACCAATAATATCCATGATTTCTTCATCCCTAACGATGTGAATAAATGGTTCAAAAATGACCACTACTATATGGTGGTGCTTTCTACAAAGTCTACCCATATTCTTCCTTCTTTTATTATTACATGCCCCTCTTACATTCCAGGAAAGATGCTTAAGAGTTGATGACATGGAAAAGGATAGACTCTGGTTCAACCATTCAGAAACTACATCACCAACGTCTAGCCACTATATCACCACCTTTGAAATATCCTACTTCTGACTCAATTAGACTCATCATAGCCTATGCGGTCCTTGTATTTGTCATCCCATTTGTCAATAGAGTGTTTGCAGAATGTTCTGGATCTACCTCTGATGCGGTAAGGTGTTCTTCTACTGAGAGATCTCTTATCCAATTTATATGGTAACCTAGAATGAGCTCTATAGGAAACCAAATTAGAAAGAGGGTGACAATATTCCAGATGGAGGAAATACACTGGATTCATATTAGATATATACTTCATGTTCCCGTCTTGATCATGAACCAAACAGTTAGATACTTTGTCATCATCATTCTACATATGACTGCTCGATTGTGACAGTTTCTCTTATGCATCAATATAGTGGGACAATGGTCACTACGTGGGAGGCATAAGG
Organism: Alisma plantago-aquatica; assembly: GCA_963693085.1. Taxonomy (NCBI): domain Eukaryota; kingdom Viridiplantae; phylum Streptophyta; class Magnoliopsida; order Alismatales; family Alismataceae; genus Alisma; species Alisma plantago-aquatica. The sequence continues at coordinate 1,008,550,001 of OY856409.1, forward strand.
GGAATATCATGGATCGCAGTGGTGATGTCTATAACAAGAGCTTGGAATGTGACAATGTCGTCTATGATAAGAGAATCAAGTGGAATTTGTGATTCTTTACTTGTCTCGGTGTGGACAATAAGTCAGGCTCTTAGAATTGTCTACTAAATATGCAACCTTAGTCAACCTAACTTGGCAACGCTCATTGATTAGTGTGATAGAGATGAACTAAGAGAGATCATCGTTGAATTCTTCCAGTTGTACCAAGATTTGTGATTTGTCATTGGGGCATCTTATGCACTTGGAAACATGGTAAACTAACATGCAAACTTGGAGGATTTCACAAATTGTGTCATTGTATTGACAAAGGATATGGAGATATGTAATCCATTCAAGCAACTTGAAAGACTAACAAACACAAGTACACATTTATTCTTGTTTATAGAGTTATAGACATGTCTGTCTACTTGTTCTTTTAGTTAATTTTTGTTGTCACACTAAGAAAATGAAAAATATTGTAATTATGTCGAATATGCATGCTCGTCGGTTCAACATGTGTGTGTTACAACAACTTGGTTGGTGGTCATCAGTCCCGTCAGTCTATGTGTTCTAGAAGTTTGTCTATATGTTAAAGGTGCTATTGTCTCTATTCCTTAAATGTTAAAGGGATTCTACTCAATGTTAATCAAGATGTTTATTTTTAGTGTGTGTGCATACATATGTCGATGAAGTACAAATAATGAGCAAAACAAAAGAAAAGTTTTGTATTTGGATTTTTAATGAGACCATACAAGTTAGAAGGTGTCAACAGGCTATTAATTGAATCGATTTGCTATGTTATATCAACTTGGGTGTGTGTGTATTGGTCCAACCAGTCTTTTTATTCCAGCAAAAGTTTATATGCATGCTAATCTGTCCAACGTGTCTATGTGCTTATGAGGTGAATGGAGTTAGCTCGATGTCACTTGAGTTGTTCTTTTCCTTAGCAGGTTCCATATAGATTATTATGTATGGCAGTGTAGTAGAGATTCAGTTTTATAGAGATTCAATTTTTTATCTCTCCATCATTCCAGCTGGACATGTGTTTGTTATTTTTCATTTTAACTGCCTATTCCTATGGTTCTTCTACTATTTTCTTTATGAGAATTTTTGATGCTATTCGAGCAGTTTCAGTAAACTTATTTTCTTAAAGAACAGTGGTAGTTGTAATTCAATAGTTTGCTTATTTTGGTTTATTATGATTATATTTAACCAAAGTTCTTGACAGAGTCTAGTGCTTGACGTTATATGAACAACTTACTTCAGCTGGTAAGTAACTTCTTTAGTGGCAGTTAACATCTTTTCTCTATTGATTATTTTTACAAATAGGAAGATAGTTGTTATACATGTAGTCCCCAACTAATTTGTGTAGTTATTTGCTTTACAAAAGTAGTGATAGATGGCATTGTCAACTCTATATAAAAATCTTGCTTCACCCATATGCGCTTATCGTTATAGAGTTGTCGGCATACACCATCATCCTTTCTTATACGGGAATTCTAAGGCCGTCAGAAGTGGGACCCACTAGGCTCCACATGTTGCATTCCAAACTATGGGCTTAGAGGTGTAGAGTACCCATCTAGTCCATCACAAGACTGAGATGACTCACTGCTCTTCTCCCCAAATAGATTGGTTCTCCTGTAAAGGATATATAGAGGTAAGAATCCTAACAATAAAGTTCTGAGTACTAGACTATCGATTGTTAAGTGCTCTAACACCACTTTGTAAGGAGTGGGATCCAATAGGAGGACCATCGACTGTTGGGCCTCCCCGACACACGCAGACTCCAGAGATCCCGGGCAATGGAGGAACTCTTGGTGACAAGAGCGATACCTTTGCGAGATGGGTGGAGGATGCAGCTGGTGATCGTCGGCGCCTGTACTCTGCTTGCTTCGGTGACTTTCTAAGGCCTTCATCGGGCGGTGATTTTGCGAGTTTGCAGGCACACAATGAAGATAGCAGATCGTCTGTGAGGGTGATGGCTAGTGAAGCTTCTTGGGATGGGGACGAGAACGATGCAAGGTGGGCTTTGGGGTAAGAAGAAGGGATGATGATTTTTTCTGTAAGCTCTTTAGGGATGATAAGAGAGGAGTTTTGGGTTGTGCGAGGGATGATTCCAATGCAGAGTACCATGATGTTTGATCGGGTTTATGCTGCTATGTAAGGTGATGGTTTTTGCTTGCTTGAGGGGCAAGATGAATAAGAAGGACCTCGATTTTAATTAAAAAAAAACAGGAGGACCACTCCCTAACTACTACGCTGATAATACTCTAGCAATGCCCAAGCATTCATTCACAACAATTAGATGAAACCGGAGCTAAAATACTCTCAAAATAACATTACTCATTAAAGCAACAAAGTCATAATAGAGGAAAAGTAAAACTAAATTATTAAATGCTCCAAAAGTTTTAAGTATTTATCCACATGGACAAACAAAAAACTAGAAAGAAACTATAACTAAATGGATCAGTTGTAGTGGGAAACCCAGACATCTCACAAGCCTTCAAGAACTACTGCTAAACAAGTACCTCAAACCCTAGATCCCCAAGTACATGCTCCTCCTCTAAGGTATCAACTTGATCCTATGTACTTGGATGGAAGAGAACATCACCTAGAACATAGGAAACAAGGTATACGTCAGCAAAAGTTGAGTATGTACAAATAGTAAACACTTTAGACAACATAGAGAATTACAAGTACAAAAAGTGATGTTCCCAAAATAAGGGGGCTAAATGTAATTAGTTAAGTTTAAAAGAATTATAATAAGAGAAATGAAGCATTTTAAATTTAGAATACAAACAATGAGGATAAAGTTCCTTGCCTCAACTACTAACAACAATTTCAATCTAAAAGGATAAAGTTTTGCATACATAACAATGTAGATAAAATATACCTAAAACATGGGCATAAAACCATATGATCATGACTTAAAAGAAAAAAAGGGTGGAAACACACACCCCGAGGAGAATGTGTGCATAAGTGTAGATGTACATAAGTAACACATTCTAGACATTCTAGTAAAAAATGTAGCATGCATAAATAGAGTGACAATGCTAGCATTTTTGTCAACTTCCCAAAAAAGACAATTAAAGCAAGAGGGGTTCAAGAACCCAATATAAATAGAATAGTTTACAACATGAATATAAAGTTTAAGATAAAAAATATGAATTTCACCAAGACTCTAAGGTCTGAAGCTATAGAGTCCGAGTTAGCTGAAGAATCTTTGTTAAAACAAATGTCCAGAATTCAATGGCTTAAAGAAGGCAATATGAATTCAATTTTTTTTATTCTTCTCTTAAGACAAGAAGACATAAAGAATTTCTGAAGAGTTTGTTGGTTAATAATGTGAATCTTACCAACTATGATGAAATTAAGAATGCTTTCAAGGATTTCTATATGAAGTTGTTTTCTAATAGGGATTGTGTTGGCGATGTTTGGAAGGGAAATTGGGAAGGTAATCGACTAACTGTTGAACAAGCTAGAATTCTTATGGCTCCTATTTCTAGGAAGGAGGTGGATGATATCATGAAGAATCTTAATGTTGACAAGGTTCTGGGGCCAGATGGTTTTAATGGCTATTTTTTTAAATCTACTTGGGAGCTTATTGGTGATGATACTTATGCAGCTATTACTGATTTTTTCTTGAATGGGGTCATGCTAAAAGAAGCCAACAAATCTTTTATCACTCTGATTCCGAAGGGGACATATACTTCTATCATATATAATTGGAGGCCAATTGCGTTATGTAACACTTTTTACAAGTTAATTTCTAAGATTTTGGCGAATAGATTAAAGACTATTTTGCCTTTCATTGTTGACTCTAATCAATGTGCTTTCGTTAGAGGAAGAAGCATGAAAGATGCCATCATGTTGTCAAATGATCTTTTGAGTGATTTTAGGAAACAGTCTAATAATATGTGTGTGCAAGCAGACATTTCAAAGTCTTATGATTCTGTCAGTTGGAAGTTTCTTTTTTCTATTCTTTATAGGATGGGATTTCCTTTGAGATGGATCAGTTGGGTGGAGGCTTTGTTCTCATCTACTTCTTATCAGATCTTAGTTAATGGGGAGCCTACTGATTCCTTTTATCCAACTAATGTAATAAGACAAGGTGATCCCATCACACCTTATCTTTTTGTAATTGTCATGCAAGGCCTTACTGAGATTATGAAGCAGGGTCTCAAGTGCAAGTTGTATCAACCTATCAAAGTTCCCAAATGTGAATCTATTTCACATCTTACTTTTGCAGATGACTTGATGTTTTTTATGAAAGCTAGCTTTGGGAATGCTGAGTTTATCAAAGCTACTTTGGAGAATTTCAGGTGTCTCTCTGGTCTCAAGCTTAACAATAGGAAGAGTTGTGCTGTGTTCAACAAAAAAGTTAACTCTGAGCTGATTCTTAATGTTCTTGATATGCAAGAAGGTAATATGGAAGATTTGAAGTATTTGGGGGTTCCTATTTTTACTGGTAAACTTTCTAAAAGGCACTGTTATAACCTTATTGATAAGATCAAGAAGAAGTTGGATTCCTGGAAAGCTAAGATTTTGACTCTAGTTGGCAGATTGGAACTGATTAAGTCAACTTTGTCAGCTTTCTATTTGCATTGGATTGCTTCCTTCCCCATCCCTTCGTCAGTGTCTGATGCTATTGATAAAATTGTGAGGGATTTTCTATGGGGTCAGGCGGAAGGTAAGAATAGGGTTCATTTGGTGGCTTGGGATAAAGTAGCCCTCCCTCTAGTTGAAGGAGGTCTTGGTATCAGAAAATGTAGTGATATGTCTCGTGCTTGTGCTATTAAAAATCTTTGGGATTTATCTAGAGATAAAGATTGCCTGTGGGTCAAGTGGATAAAGGCAAAGTATTTGAGAAAAGAAACTATTTGGACTGTGGAAGCATCTCCCAACTTTTCATGGATGTTTAATAGGATGTTAGCTGTAAGGAGTCTCCTTTTACCTCATATTGATTTCCAAATTGGAGCTGACTCTCAATTTAAGGTTTGGAAGGTTCCTTGGCTCAAAGGTAGGTTCCTCTCCGATTGTGGTGAGGGCTTGATTTCCTCCACATCTGGAGTTGGCTTTGATGATAGACTTGGTACGTTTATTAAAGATGGTGAATGGTCCTTTCCTAATAATAGAGCTGCTTCACCCATCTTTCAATGTATTAAAAGTCTAAATATTAATGTCTGTGGAAGTGATAAGATTTTTCTTCTTAGTAAGAATGACACCAGTTTGAAGGATGTTTGGGAGGAAACTAGAGTTAAGGGCAATGTTGATAAGTTTTTCCTGTGGCTTTGGAAGTGTAAGGTTCCTAAGAATTATGTTTTTCACATTTGGAAGCTTTACCTTAATAAGTTGCCAACTATGGATTATAGCAAAAGAATGGGTATTCCTGTGGTTTCTGTTTGTCTTCTTTGTATGGACGATTATGAAGATGGGGAGCACCTATCCTTTAATTGTTCCTTTGCTCAATTGGTGTGGAATATTTGCTTGGATGGAGGGATTATTGCTTCTATTCTAGAGAAGGTGAATGACTTATGCAACTGTACTGACAGGAATAAATACTAACTTGTTTTGCTGTTCTGTATCACCTATTGTAGGAGAGAAATAGTAGGATGCATGAGAATATTAAGAGGAGCTCTGAAACTGTGTCTATTCTGATAAAAAGAGTTGTTGAAGTTCTGAGTTGATTTTAGTGATGGTTGAGTTCCCATCCTACTTGGATGTCAACACTCCCCTCTCACTTTTGCCTTGGGTTTCTTTTGATGTTTGGTGATGGGTGAGTTCCCATCCTTATGTGGATGTCGATGCTCCCCTCTCACCCTGTCTGCTGCAGATTTAGAGTGGATGTTTTGGCTATGCATGGGCATGTGTTTTCTATTTGGCTCTGGTATGGAAAGAGGTACATATTGTATACTGCTTCCTGTTTGTCTGGATGGATGAAGAGTTTCTTGGAGTGAAGGGAACAATTTTAGTGAGGTTAATCTCTTGCCGTTGCTTGCTGATCCTTTTCCTGCTGAAGTATGGTTCTATGCCTTTGGAGGGCTTGTGCTGATTTGCTGTTTGAGATGTTTCAGAAGCTACGCTGGTTGGGTGTTATCCTTTGATGAAGTCTCTCTGCTGGTGCGGGTTTTGGCTCCCCTCTCACTGCTAGTGATGGTTGAGTGCTATTTTAACTCTGAACCTACTTTGATGCTGATGCCTGTGATATATGAAGGCTTCTGATGGAATCCCCCCTGTTTGTCTTTCTTTTGTTTTGCCTTGTAAAACTTCTTTTTCTTTAACTACTTTCATCTTGAAGGTAGTTATGTTTCTGTACAGACACTACATAGAAAAAAAGCAACATGAGTTTTTACTAACAAAAAAAAACGAATTTCCAAGCAGTTGAACTTCTATTTGAAATAACAATTCAAGAGATGCCTCACTAAATGAATGAAGTTCTAATCAAATAATGCCCAAAATAAAATAGAGGATGCACATACATTGTGATCATACCTAGTATTCGGTAACACTCCCTAGGTTCAGGTTCACAACTTTTGCAACCTAATCACAATATATGTGCATTCCACTAATATAAAGTATGTTACTTCTCTTACTCAGAAAAAGACCCTACTACAAGTTGGAGATTTGGACTCAAAACCTATCCCATTACATCTATTGTCTTTTTCTAATATCAAAAGTGTACTTCTATGCTTGGATATACCAATAATTACTTATGGATTTTATAATTTAAATTCATTTATGAATGAAATGAAAAAATAAATGGGAAAACTAAACAACCCTTGAATGAAATACAGATATAGAACATAAGTGTGATGCTAGAGTATAGTAGTTTGTTGCTGATAATTATTAGATCAAACATGGGTCAAGACTAATAAAATACAAAGTTGTCCCTACATGGCTAACACACACACAAAATAGACCTAGGGGCTATATGAGACTTCGGCCCAAGGATTGCTTTTAGCTCCTGTACCACATATGGAGACCAGGGGTTTAGCTCCAAGCACCTAGCTTCGGGGACCAAGATTCTACCCTAGTGTTTGTGTAGTTAATACCATGCACTATGAGTCATATGGAAGAAAAGGAATCCATTGAGACCCTGATCTACTCAAGTGATGGTCAACAATGGAGGGGGTCAGAGATCATGACACGATGCAGAGAGGAGTTCAAGCCAACTCACACCATCAACAACCTTCTAAAAAACAACCCCCCTTCACATCCTAGAACATGCATGGTGTGTTCCTTGTATTTGTCATCCCATTTGTCAATAGAGTGTTTGCAGAATGTTTTGGATCTACCTCTGATGCGGTAAGGTCTTCTTCTACTGAGAGATCTCTTATCAATTTATATGGTAACCTAGAACGATCTCCATAGGAAACCCTATTAGAAAGAGGGTGACAATATTCTAGATGGAGGAAATCCACTGGATTCATATTAGCTATATACTTCATGTTCCCCTCTTGATCATGAACCAAACAGTTAGATACTTTGTCATCATCATTCTGCATATGACTGCTCGATTGTGACAGTCTCTCTTGTGCATCAACATAGTGGTACAATGGTCACTACATGGGAGGCATAAGGGGAATATCATGGATCACAGTGGTGATGTATATAACAAGAGCTTGGACTGTGACAATTTCATCTATGATAAGAGAATCAAGTGGAATTTGTGGTTCTTTACTTGGCTTGGTGAGGACAATAAGTCAGGCTCTTAGAATTGTCTACTAAATATGCAACCTAAGTCAACCTAACTTGGCAATGCTCGTTGATTAGTGTGATAGAGATGAACTAAGGGAGATCATCATTGAATTCTTCAAGTTGTACCAAGATTTGCGATTCGTCATTGGGGCATCTTATGCACTTGGAAACATGGTAAACTAACATGCAAACTTGGAGGATTTCAAAAATTGTGTCATTGTATTGACAAAGGATATGGAGATATGTAATCCATTCAAGCAACTTGAAAGACTAACAAACACAAGTACACATTTATTCTTGTTTATAGAGTTATAGACTTGTCTGTCTACTTGTTCTTTTAGTTAATTTTTGTTGTCACACTAAGAAAATGAAAAATATTGTAATTATGTCAAATATGCATGCTCATCGATTCAGCATGTGTGTGTTACAACAACTTGGTTGGCGGTCATCAGTCCCGTCAGTCTATGTGTTCTAGAAGTTTGTTTATGTGTTAAAGGTGCCATTGTCTCTATTCCTTAAATGTTAAAGGGATTCTACTCAATGTTAATCAAGATGTTTATTTTTAGTGTGTGTGCATACATATGTCGATGTAGAGAGGGGTTTAGAGATCTCTGGAGGGGGTCATAGACCATGACACGATGCAGAGAGGAGTTCACCATCAACAACCTTCTAAAAAACAATCCCCTTTCACATCCTAGAACATGCATGGTGTGTTCCTTGGGTTGAAAGGGTCCAAAATAGCTTTGTACTGAGCTGGGGGCCACTGTGTGGAAATATGATACATACAAGGTGAACCCAAATAAGGAAGAGAATGGTGGAGGGATAGACGGCTATGTTGTGCCAACGGTTCAAGAGAGGACTTCAAAACATCTTAGCACATATGAGAGGCATTCATAATAAGACATAAAGCCAAGGAGGGGTCCAATACAATGGGACCTTCCCTTTCTAGGGAGGTGCTAAATCAATGGGTCAACGATGCTAATCGTTCTTACAGATTAAGGAAGAACAAGGCGTTCTATGCATAAGAAATGGAAGAATATGGGTCAGAGATGGTTACCTTGGGTCAGATTGCTAGGAGGCAAGCCCAATCGATGATGATGCAAGCTACTCACCCGAGATGATGACCAATGGCAGTAGCACTCCGTGCGATGCCATGAGGGAAATTGTATAGAGAAGGGGCTTCATAGGGATGCGACCAAGGTCCATGGATTAAATGAATTGCAAATCAAGAACTAAGGGGAAAAACTTGTGGTGGCAAGGCGAAGGTTGTGACTACAACCTTAAGGCAAAAGGGCATTTTGTAGTTTGGGCACTATACATCACAAGGAAATATTCAGAGGAAATAATAGTCACTGAGGAATTAGTTGGTACGAAATCACGATAAACCAATGAGTGTAGTGCGAGAGAATACTAGCAGAACCTACAACATTGAACCAGTCTTGTGGTCGCAAGAATGCTAGTGGTAGGGGACGAATTAGCCCCACCACCTGACTACCCAACCTAATTGCAATTTGCATGGACCCGATGTCACAAAGGGTGTTTGTGATAGGGTTAAGGTGGGACTTTGGTCCAATATCATGAAATCAATTTTTAAAATGATATGGTTCCTTCTTACTTAGGTTTTAATCTTCCACCTTGACATTAGTGGCATAGTTAACCTCTAATTAAGCCCAAATTTTGTCGGCTACATAATTTGGGTATGGGGAACCCGATTTTGAACTCATATTTCAAGTTTGAGATTAATTGTGTTACAATTTTGCCATTATACATTAATCACCTGATGAAGGTAATAAGCTTAACCTAATAGTCAAATATGAAAACCTCTTTTATTATCTCATATTTTGTCCCTCTAAGACCATAGGATAATCCTAGTGTATATTATTATGGTAAAGACAATTAGGTCTGTATTGCTACGTACCAATCCCACAACTCAAGTATTATAGTTATAGTATCATAAGATTTCATATACATGCCATTCTAATGGGTCTATTAGGGTTAAAAGATCCTAGCAACATCTAATTCATTCTAAAATAGGAAAGAGAGGGTACATGTGATGCCCCGATGTGCCACAAAGTGAGATTACTCAAAACAAAGCACAAAATTATAACTAATAGACCACATTACCACAAAAAAAGATAAATTAAAATTGATATCACATATCCACCTACAGTGGAAGCATATTGCATTTGAATCCACACAAAAGCCACATGTCATATCTTATTTCAAAAGTTTATTACATAGCATTGCTCATTGGCTCACTGGCCACAACCTGCTTCACGTATATAACATGTCACATATACATGCCATATATGTACAACAAAGCATACCGCTAAAAACATCATCTTGATATACAACATCTACAAAACACCCCCAAGGACCTGAGAGTACATGGATGACACATAGGACTTAATTACAAAACACTAGCAGTACATCTAACCTTTCAACAACTACTGATCCTCTTAATGCTCAGCCTCAACCGCACAATCTCCACCATGTTGTGTATGACCACCTAAACAATGTGGAAACCCACGGGGTGAGACCAAATGTCCCAACGAGAGATATGACTATCCGCCAACGTCTATTGTAAGCACATGTAGTTTGAAGTAGGTTAAATTTTATAAGCAGATTCAACCCAGTGATATGTATTAAACTGATAATAGAGATTAAGCAGTTTAGGTAGTTACCACAGAGCAGTAGAACAATGAAGAACATGTATAATAGTTGATTTCTCCTACCACATTATAATTCAAGAAATTAGTACAAAGATAAGGTAAGGGGTCATCCAATGTGAATCATATTTGACCCTAAACAATTATACTAAAAACCTGCATTACATCTTTTATTATGCCTTGAGGATTTGATTCATACCAAAATCCAATCGAACACTGCGAAGTCAAAATGGGTACCATACAAGATCCATAGAAGAGCTAGAATCCATGATTTTCTCCTACACTACTCGACTTGTTCGAGTCTGCACTACAATGACATATAGTCAAACTGCAAACACAACAACTTATAGACAAAGCTATAGTCCTATAAAGACAACAACAACTCATAGTCGAAGCTATGGTCTTGTAAAACACCTAGCCCATCTTGGTATAGATCACGATGCTTGAGACCAGGGTATATAACCCAATCACCAAGGTACAACCGTAGTTGTCCTCTATCACATCATATCATATATTCATTGTTGAAACCTGACCATAGTCATTCTCAAAACACTTGGGATCAATATGTCAAGGACACATAGTCACTTGCACCTCACATACTCAATAGTATGCACTCCAAGTTTCCCTTGGGAATACCCATTTCACCATCTAGCAAAGTACTGACGCTGAAGATGGATCTTGGCATAGGGCACCTACATGATTAGGGTTTCACTTGATTAGTTAGGAAAATTGAGTGTCTTTTAGCATCAATCAAGTTACAACATACAAATTCTAAACAAGCTCTACAAAGATAAGGGGATAGTACAACTCCAGAAGATATAAAATGTATACGGTGCAAACTTGTCACAATATCACTTAATGTCACTGCCATTTCAAGGCCATCACTATTATTACACTATCATGGGATATCAATCCCTCATCGCAACACTGGAGGATAAACTTCACAGTAGGCATAAAGCACTTGTCAGGTCATTAGAACTAATCACATAATTCCTACACATTCATTATCACATTATGCCTCCAAAATGCTCATAATCACCACCATATATTATATAAGGATCACCATAACATTCACATAGCTATGGCGTTAATTCCACTTGCATGGTTAGGGTTACACAAGTAGGAGAGAGAAAATATAATCACATGCTATTTGCCCAATAAACTTACCCCGTATAGCATACCATAGAATTAAGGTTAGGGTTTCATACACATAGACAATTAGGTTTAAACATTATTAATTATAATTACCATTTATTTTCACATCAACATATAGGGATTAACACATGGTGTAGCAACCCAACTCAACTAGGTGTGGTGACTTCTTTAGGTGAGGGAGTGTAGTGACCATTGTCCACTTGTAGTGACCATGTGTTACGACCCACCTAGCTAAGCATCCATCATCATACATGGGTCTTGACCAACCATAAAAATAGATGTCTTGATAAAAAAACAACATCAACTGAAAACATATGTTGCGACCCTTAGGTGTTGCGACTATCATCCCATTAGGGTTAGGGTTGCGACCGTTATCAAAGGTCTGAACATGTGTAACGACCCGCTAGACATCACCAAGCATGCCTTAATCAAAACTCATCCAAGGCTCATGTCACAACCAAAAATAAAACAAGATTAGCAACCAAATCTAGGTGAAAAATATGTTAAAAAGACACCATGTTAAGAAGAGCTCACGAAAGAGGTGAACAACTCTAGGCACAACCAAAGAAGAAGAAAGGATAAAGAGGAAAGATTCTTTTCTCATAGGTACCACCATGGTTGCACCATAAAACCTTAGTGAGTAGAAGATCCTTAGGAGAAGGTCACCATGGTTGTACCGTAGTCTCACAGCCAAGAAAGGAGAAGAAGATACAGTAGAGAACCAAAAGAAAACGTGATAAAGGGTTCAAAACTACTTACTAAGAAAGAAGATCACCAAAGATCACCACAAAGGAGATGATCAAGCTCAAAAGCACCACATGCAAGGTTGATTGACCAACAAAGCTCCAAGATTAGTTCTATTTTGCTCCTTAAAGCTCCAAGGACAAACACAAAGGAGTGGAGAAGAAAGAGGGCTGGAAAGGATGCTTGCATGAAGAAGAGAGAGGTTATATACTCAAGGTAGGAGAGAAGCAAGTGGGTAATGAGGTGTCAATACAAGAGAGCACCAAAAGGACACTTGTCCACCAAGTAAATAACCATGAAACCACCAAACACATGAATTTAACATATGGTGATACCATCTAGGTGGGGTATATACCACATGGGTCACCACCACCCTTGTTGCGGTCGAAACATATCAAGGAACCATGTAGCGACCGCTACAAGAGATCACCCAAACAAAACATGGTCGAAACACCACTAGAAGATAAACCATTACGACCAAAACACCTCTAAGTCACCAAAGTCAAAACAAGCATGACCTAGGGAAAGTGTTATGGTCACAACACTCATCCAAGAATTGTGTTGTAGTAGAAACATGCTCTTCATGTGTCAAGGTTGCTACACACTTCCAAGACCAAAACCCTTGAAACCCTAGCATCACCGCATGATGCCACCTCATCAACCAAGGTCCAATAAGGCACCCCATAGCATCATTCTATATCTCATGATGCTAAAGCACAAGAAACACACTCTACATGTGACAAATTGCAAGATAACCCCCACTAATGGGTAAATTGCAACTTGGTACAACACAAGCATACATAGCTCAAACATCAACCAAACAGGACCAAACTGAAAACATAAGATTGTCACATGTTATAAAAGCATCTCAAGAGATTAGATTAAGGTTCAAGTATCTTATTAAGCAAAGCAAGCATGCCTAAGCACTAAGCTAGGTTAGGGGCCTTACAATACGAATAGGTACTTAATTGAATAAGGGAAATTAAAAGGGAAAAGAAATGTTTTTACCTAGAATGAGGGATGTCACAACACACCATCCTTTAAAATGATTTTGTCCTAAAAATCTCAAGTAAAGATGGAGGAGTGAGTTTGCAACATCTCTTCCTTTAGCTCCCAAGTAGTTTCCTCAAGGCCATAGTACTTTTAGAGAATCTTCACAAGATCAATCTCCTTGTTCTGTAGCTATTTCATTATGGAGTCTTAGACCTTCACTAGAAACTCTTCACAAGATTGACCCCCTCACAACTCAATAGGCTCAATAATTAGCATATGAGAGGGATCTTTCACATTCTTATTTAGAATTATTATGTGGAACACATTATGAATCTTATCATGGGTGGGAGGAATAGCTAGGCAATTGGAACACTCCCCAAATCTATCTAAGATCATTCCCAAATATTGAGGGCTCAACTTGTCTTTGACTTTAGACCTTGCTATAGATCAGATCGACTTGATTCAGAATCACATGGTCACCAACTAAGAAAACTCACATATGATATCTTATTATTGGCATACACATTCTTTTGATCTTGGACAACCTTTATCCTCTTTTGATCAAACAAATCTTGGTAGTCATCATCAACATATCACTCTTCATCAGGGCTTGTTCTCCCACATCATCCCAGTGCCGTGGTGAGTGACAAGGTCAACCATAGAGTGCTTCAAAGGGTGGCATATCGATGCCTGTTGAGTAGCTATTGTTATAAGAAAACTCGACCAACAGAAGGTATTTGTCCTAAACACGTCCTCAGTCCATCAAATAAGCATATAAAAAGTCCTCAGGATTTGTACAGTTTGTTGAGCCTAAAAATCATGACAATCAGTCTATGGGTGGCAAGTTGTGTTGAAATGTAAATCAAAACATCTCCTCCTGTATATGCATCCATAGACAAGAAGTAAACTTTGGGTCATGATCATAAACTATTTCCTTAGGAACTCCATGCAAGTAAATGACCCAATCCGTGTACAACTATGCCATATCAGGAACTTTGTATGTACTCTTGAAAGGTGACATGCCCTACTAAAACAAGGGGGTAAGAGAGATATTTAGGGAATAAAGCTCTATCCTTTTTGGTAGTGAAATTTTTTATGAAATAAAAAGTGTTTGGAGTCACCACCCCATTTTGTATGGAAAACTAGGAGAAAGGTATGCCATTGAAGCCATGGAGGAATATGAGTGATTATCCTTGTTGGATAAAAATAGGAAATAAAAAAGTAACACCAATGATGGGAACTGGTGATCTAGTTACAAGTAGAGAAGTTTTAACACCCCTGTCTCACCCAATAAACCAGTATCAAGACCCTATCAAGTTGCAAGGAAATTTGAGTGATTCACGATGTTTAAATTGAAGAAAATATAAAAATAAGATAAAAAGCATTTCTTAATGTGGGTAGGATTTTAGGTCTGAAGATGTCTTTGGACTTCACGTCATGGCCCCAAAATTCCTAATTTGTTAGGTGTTTTGTGGTTCTAATCACCTCAAGACCTTCCACGACATATAACTATCATTGTTGACCAGGACCAATACGTAGGATGTTAGAACATGACTAGTGGAAGTATTTTAGAGAACTAGATATGATTTTTTAAAAGTATTAAAAGATGACAAGTATGAGAGTGACAAAGTAGTTATAAAAAATAGATTAGATACAGAAGTAGATCAGGCCAGATGCAACAATTATAGATCAAGAGATTAACAAATAGCAAATTCCACATTAGGTGCAACAATTAGAGCAATATATCACTTTATGAATCTAGCAGATCATGTGTTGTCATTTCTCTAGCTTTAGGAGAGATGAGTGGGGTCTCAAATATGCCTGATATGGGGTGTATTTATAGGTAGTCATTTCTCTAGCTGTAGGAGAGATGAGTGGGGTCTCAAATATGTCTGATATGGGGTGTATTTATAGGTAGATTTTAAGGTTCAAAATTTTAGACAGAACCTTCAAGATGAGGTGACAAATCGCACTGATGTGACACACATGGCACACAGATTGAGGCAATCCAACATGTGGCATATGGAGTATGACTATGATATGCTCGTTGTCCTTGGGTATAAATAAATAAAATCTCATTTGTTCAGTAATTTCAGGAATGTCCCGGAAAAAATAGGAGAGAACTTACACATAAAGATAAATCAGAGTTATCTCTCAAATTTCTACATAGAAGTAATTGAAAAGAGGAAATATTCTATTTAGGATAATTCAATTGGGAAATTTGTAAAAAATAGCCTATTTAAGGTAGAATTGAAGGATGATTGCACTTTCAATTTGAAAGTAGGTTTCTTTGCAGAAGAGCCCAAATTGGGTGAATGTAGGAAAAAGAGATTTAAATAGGAGAAAAAATTTGAAAAATGTGGAAAAAGTGGAAATGTGGAAAATGGGTATGATGTGGAACAGGTTCCATCATTCGCTAGAGAATTAAAATTAATCATGAATTTATGCTGAGTTAGCAAAAATGGAGTGTAAAATGTTTACCACTCTCAAGGTAAGGTTCGAGATAAGAGTGAAAATTGTAGGCTTGAGCCAAGTCTGACCCCATTTTTGTTCACAAAAGATCACAAAGGGTTGGACTTGTCAAGGATGTTCTGACAAACCTTATGGAGGGTGGTGAGTGTGTGTTATGTCTTTTCCTTCTAAAGCTTAATCCGTGAGGAAAAGATTGGGAATAAATGATTTTTCTAGAGTAAGGGTAGCCTATCTCTTAAGTTGTTTCCTGCATCACACCAATCATTCAGTCCCCTGAAGTTCTGATGAGTGCCTACCATCATTGCTTTAGTTCTTAAACTAGTGCATGTATGATTCTCCCACTAACTCATGCCTTAGTGAGAAAAAGGTGAATGTGAGTGTGGTTTTTCAGTGAGACATTATGATAAAGAGTCTAAGATTGTTGAAAAATAGTGGGAACTACGCTACTTGATAAATAAATCTAGACAAAAGAGTAGTCACCCTCCTTCCTAGGCATCTTTAGGCTTTTTTTCCCAGAGTGGGCCAATTTAGAGTCAAGACTAGAACTCTTACAATGCCCAATATGAGGACTTTTCCTATCACAATAGGGCTTAGATCAACAAGATTGGTGATTGTATTTTTGACAAGCTTTTAGATTTAAGGTGCCTTTTCTATCTATTGAATGCATTAATCTTCTATCTAATTTAAGGTATCTGAGATTTGATGTTCAGACTACCATCCAGTGAAAGGTAGCCTACTAGTTTGTCTTCCGTCGTCTAGAGTAGACGATTCTCAACTTTCTAGTTCTCAATCGTGGAAACTAGAGATTTGAGCCATAATAGGGTCACAGGGCAAGGTTGACAATTTAGTTCATTTTTCAATCACGATCCATGGTCTTTGAAAGATGCGTGTGTGAAACAAAGTTGGTAAACCTAGTCATAATCCAAGATTAGTCAAAAGGTTTGCATTTGAAGGTAATCTAGATTCTAGTCATAAGTCATGAGTAGGGACTCCAAATTAAAAGAAATCAAAAGAGGAGCAGGGAGCCTATTCATGATGAGGCTTGTTTAGTTTAAGGTCTTAGTCTAGGTACCAAACAAATTAGAAAATGAGGCTTGGAGCTGCTTTAATTTCAGGTCATGATCCCTGACTTTGAAGAGATTGGTAAGTAAAGGACATGATTGGTCTAGTTTTAGGTCGTAGTCTAGGACCCTAAAAAAGATTTGAAATATGATGCATGATTTTTAATTTGGTCCATGTTTAGGTTATAGTTTGGGACCATGGATTTTGAAAATATGGCTTAGGATTTTGGTCTAGTTTTAGGTCATAGCCAAGGACCCTAAATTTTAAAAAGACAGCTTAGAATTTTGGTCTAGTTTTACTTATATGTATATGTTGTGACTATTTTGTGAGGATAAAATCTATTTTTGGTTTTTAGTCAAGATTTAACATTTTCTTATTTTTACCAATATTTTGAATTTTTTTTCTGATTGTTCATTTTATTTTTGTGAGCACTTGGAAATTTTGCTAAAAATTTAGGGACATGCTTGTAATTTCTACATAATTTTTTGTCTTTTAAAGAGGGAAAATGGGAGGAGGGTTGAGCACCCTTCCCATTTCTTCCTCACTCACACAAGAAGCGACTACATTGACCATCTCAGAGCATCTTAGGGCAACAAAGAGTAAAGAGAGGAGGAGAGTCAGCAAATTGCAGTGATCCGCCATCTCTGGGCATGTGGATTGGGGAGTTTTTCCGACGTCAGATGGTGTTTTCTAGGAGCAACATCATGATAACAGGGGCTTCTAGTGGTCCTCTCTGGTGGCATTTCAGTGTGGTTTTTAGCTACATCTGTCTCAGGGAAGGTATATCTTTCATTCTTATATTTTGGTTTGGCCAGTTTGGCCCTTGATGGCAAAATCTAGATTTTGGCTTCCCAATGTTCTTTGTGGTCTCAAGGTTGAATATTACCCGGATGCACGTTCTATTTTGTGATCTAGATGACCTCATTGTTTTATTGTTTTCTCTGTCGTCCCTTGTCCGATTGAGTCAATTTTAGATGTTGTGGAAAGCTCTTGACATTTTCATTATTTTTATGTAGATAGCTGCTTTGACTAGCATGAGGTAGATCTCCTTGTAGATGAGAAAGATGATGGTGGTGGTGTGGGGACTGCGACATACCCAAAATATGTATCTGCCTTTCTGATTGGTTTTGTGTCTGCTCTATGAATATTTTGATTTAAGTCTTCCTTGAGCAGGCATCATGGCAATGCGAGTAGGATCGAGGGGATACTTCTCCCTATTGAGAAATTCATTCATCATCCATGTGCTGTGAATGAATCTACATCACCGAGGTCATCGAGCAGGCGATGAGGTATAACTTCAAAACTTTGCTCCTCATTATTCTTTCTACTGTGTCGAGACTGAATCATGATTTTTTGCCATGTAGAGATGATTTTCACTTTGTATTCTGCTTTATTCCTTTAGGGTAATTGTTAAACATTTACTGGAGAGCTCGTTGGAATGAGACAAGATATATTTATAAAATCTTGGTGATCAAGGAGGCGAAATTGTTGGAGACAATCAACTTTAGTAGCATTAGTTAGTGTGGGATTATAGATAGATTCTATCTCCTTCCTCTGATCAAGCACTTTTTTTTGTAGAGTTGTACTTCTCATTTTGCCTTTTGGTGAGCTGGCCATCACCCTGAGTGAATTTGTCAGGATTAATGGATTAGGGTTTGGTGGTACTCCCTTAGTTCTTTGCCTGACCGATAGGAGCAGGGTTACTACCACTTTGTTGGGATTCTAGTAGTGAATCCAAAGATATTGAGATGGCCTCAAAGTATGAAGTCATGGCTACTTGGCTGAGGTCCACCTTCTTTCATGAGGGTGAACTCCAAGGTTCCAATGATCCATTGTATGCAACCTTCTAGGTCTAGGATTCCTATTTGTCTTGATCATTGGTTGCTTGTTCAGCTACTACTTAGGGAATAAAGGAGATGTATGTTGGTTCTCCTTTGTTCTAGATTTGGACATCATTTTGTCCTTTGAATGGGTGGTGCATGTATGCCCATCTGCTGACACATTTGCAGATACTTCTAGTGGATGACTTCAAAGAAGAGATGGTCAGGCTACAAAAAGCTACAAAATAACTACAATACATGATTTATGCTTTGAAATAACTACAATCTGTGTTAAGGTTTCACATGTTATTTTGTATTTTATGCTTTGAAATAACTACAATACATGATTTGCTCTAATGCTTATTTTTGTAGATGTGGGGATGTGAACACTCCTAGATGCATAGTTCTATCACTTTGAGCGACCCAAAAGGCTATCTATATGCCTCCCTCCCTTCTTGTCGCCATTGGGCCGACCGTGCTAGTAGGGTGTCATATGAGAACTGGAGGGGAAAATTGGATACGATGACCGTGGCTGAGGTATGCATAGTTCTTGAAGCTCACATAGTAACATGCTTTTGTACTTTAGCTGACCCCAATTCATTATTTTTATGAGGTTTGATTTAGAAATGTTCTCCAAGTTTCAACATGGTGAGACAACTATGTCTTGTGTAGCCTTTTTTAAGGCGTTAGCTCTAGATGTTTGCCTAATCAAGTTTGAATCTTTGTCTGGGATGTGTTGTATATGGGTGACCATGTTGCTTGTTAGTGCGATAGAGGCTGGCACATCCCTTTGCATCCTACTGGGGTTGGTCCCTCCTAGACTTAGTATTTGCTACTCGAGAGATGATGTATGGGTAGATGACCCATGACGAGTACTTAAGGTGGTACTATAAACATGGTCAACCCATTCTCTTTTTTAGAGGGACAAGTGATCATCTTCAATGTCCTCCTATGGTGAGTGTTCAAGTTTGATGCTATTTTTGTGTCTGCTTGTGTTATCTTTGATATGTATGAGTTTAATCATCCACCTTCTCCTAAAATAGTTCCTTCACCTAAGGCAGTTTCTTTGCCTAAGACTCCACCTTCTCCACTGGTCAATGCTCATGGCTTTAAGGACTTCCCTGGGTTGTAGCCTCATCAAAATTTTAGCGTTGGAGGCCCATGTCACTTCCTGAGTGAATTTTGATGGACCTCATACTTCATGAAGATGGATGGGGCTTTAGATGTGGTGGGTGGACTCTTTGGCTCGAGTATCCCACCAGACTTTGGGCATGGTTAGCACTTTGAAGAATCTACTGATGCAGCGAGATTTTCTCTAGATGTCCCCATTTATAGTGTAGATATATCTTCAACTAGTCTAGGGCAGGTTTCTCTCAATGTAGAGATGTTGATCTGGTTGTCGTGGTGACTTCTTGGGAGCTCCTCTTCTGGTCAATGGTGTATGCAGTGAGCGATGTTCTTCAGGGTCTATTTGTAATGATCATCGGCCTTTGGCCAAGCACTTGACATGGTGGCTGAAGAAGAAGCTAAAGAAGTAGTTGTTTGCTTTTAGCATTTCCATTTCCTTGTGTATTTTCCTTTCCTATAAGAAAAATCATGTTTCAGTTATAATCATATTTGTAAACTCTTTTAAATTTTAAATATAAATTTTCGTTTGAGTTTTGATATAATTGTTAGGTTTTTTGATCTTCGACTGAGAATTAGATCTCTAAGTTTGATCTTTAAAAGATTTTGGGTGTATTGGCAGATTGCCTCAACTCACGTGTCGATATGAGGTGGAAGATCCTAGTGATGCTTCATCCTAACTCGGAGCCCTGCCTACCTCAGGAGTTGGATTTGGCCATTTTTCATCATGGAAAAGGACACATAATCCCTTATTTTTGGAGTGATTTGTCCTATAAAAAGGGTTGTATCCCTCATCTTTTCCACACAACTAGATCTCATGACTCAATGTCATGGGAGAAAAGGAGATATGGGAGATCCCAACTCTTGCGATGTCCTCCCATCAACTTGTCTTCGGTGAGATGTTGCATCGCTAATCTTTCTGAGATAGAAGAAGTCAAGTTGGTAAGATTTGGTGTGATCTGTTATCTTTGTCATCTGGCATATATCACTATGGCAAGTGATTTGATGTTGGCAATGATTTGATTTTGGGATCCCTTAAGTCACACCTTCCATTTTAGTGATGTCAGTCTGACTCCCACGTTGGATGATGTGGCTAAGATCACACAGCTTCCTCTACATAGTTATGTACGGAGGAAGTCAGGCTGGGTTGTTGAGTTGGGGAGTTTTCTTGGTGTGGAAAAATCTCAAGTGACTAGATGGTTGATAGGTGACAGTTGCTTCATTCAGATGGGCTCCCTGTGGGAGTCATCTAATAGTGAGGCAAGTTGTGGTGTCAATTCTCCTAATATGCCTCACATGTGGGCGTATACTTTCATCATCCTAGTAGGGCTGTTCTTCAGAGAGAGTATTAGGTGAGTGATGGTTGCTGCTTTTGGAGTCATGGGCCACTCTCTAGCTAAAGGAAATAATTGTCCCTTTGATTGTGATTGTATTGTATGAGTGCTTGGATGAAGAAAAGTTGATGGAGGGGCCCTTTCCAAGTTCTACAGATTTATCTTAGAATGCACATTAGTCCTATTAGATTATCAACATCTTTGAATCCTCATTATAATGTGGTGAAGGAGTTTTTGTCAAAGCACATTCAGATAGGCAAATCCCTTTAGCTGCATGGGGATCTGGCTTGTTGGCTTGCTGGTTTGAAGGTTGCAGATGTACTTGGAGATGAATGGAGTTTCATCTCGATAACCCAGCATGTGGCATGGCCATGCCTGATTTTTAGTGGTTGATCATATTGCCTGGTCTAGAGGGTTGCTTTGCATACTATGTTGTATCAATACTACAATAGTTCAATCACCGGTAGTGTGTGTATCAATTTGAAGCTCTTCCCCTATTATTCAAGAAGCTGATGCTAGATTCTTAAAAGGTTCATGAGAAGGTCATTGAAATGTGGTTAAATTGGAAGAGGTTGACCCATGATTCTCTCCATGTGGGTCGAGACTTCTCTCCTAAGTTCTTGGAGTGGCTTGTGCTTCCACCTTCAGTTGCATTGACCTGTGATTCTTCTAGAGAACTCCATTGATGCCTTTTTTGTTTTTATTTATTTATTGGCATTAGGAGCCATCATTTTATTATGATTTTATTTTTGTAATGGAAGTTTTGGTTCATGAAATGTGGCACCACATGTGGTACTCCCTCCATAATATTTGGAAATGTGCATTGGACCTGAATCCTTGAGGTGCATATGATTATTAGCTCCTTCTAACTGTAAATAAGAAAAGTAAAGTCCATAATGAGATGCTTTTAGTATTGATAGGGCACACCTATATATATGGACATGGGTGGTGGCCAATACATGTTTACACAATGTGGGACTAATCCCATATACATGAGGAATATACATGGACATAAATGATAATCAATAAAGGGAATAATAAATTCTTATTATTATAACACCCCCCTCAAGCTGGTGCATAGATGTCATAAGCACCAAGCTTGTTACATAGAATTTTACTAGACACCCATTGAGGGATTTTGTGAAAATATCAACCACTTGATCTTCCGAAAAGACTAGAATAAGTACAATTTGGTGATCATGTACCCTTTCCCAAATGAAATGGCAATCAACTTCAATATTTTTTGTCCATTCATGAAAAAGCATGCTAGAGGCAATGTGGATAGAAGTTTATTATCACACATGAGTTCCATTTCTTCAGACTGAATGAGTCCTAGTTCTTCTAGAATATTCTTGGTCCATAGGAGATCACTAGTTGCACGAGCCATTTCTTTGTATTTAGATTCATTGCTAGATTGAGCTACCACTATTTTCTTTTTTACTTTTCCAGGATATGATATTACCCCCCACAAAGACATAATATATCGAAATTGATCTATGGTCTATAGCACATCCTGCTCAATCAACATTTGAGAACGCCTACACTTTCAAATGTCAATGATTGGTGTAATGTATACCTTTTCCTGGATTCTTCTTGAGACATTGAAGAATCCTATAGATAGCATCCATATGACTACTACAAGGTTTGTCCATGAATTGAAAATCCACACTAGTAGCAAAGGATATATCTGGACGAGTGATAATAAGATAATTTAATTTTCAACTATTCTTTTGTATCTCCATTGATCTTCAAGTGGCTTCACCTCCTCCTTGTGCAACTTGACTTTGGGATCCATTGGAGTATCTACAGGCTTTTCTCTAATCATATCAGTCTCTTTCAGAAGGTCAAGAGTGTATTTCCTTTGTTGGATGGCTATTTGATCATTAGATCTAGCAACCTTAATACCCAAAAAATATTTTGGGAGGTCTAAATCTATAGTTTGAAATTTAGTTTGAAGAAAATGCTTAAGCTGTAAGATACCCTACTGATCATCTTTAGCAATGACAATATCATCAACATAGACAATAAGGAGAACACAACCTAAATATCATTGCTGATGGAAGACTGAATGATCAAAACAAGACTATAGAAGACTGAATTCAAGTAGAGTTTAATTAAATTTCCCGAACCAAGCTCTTAGAGACTACTTGAGCCCATATAGAGATTTATGAAGAGGAAAAACTAGATGTATCTCCCCTTGATAAACAAACCCAGGAGGTTGTTCCATATAGATTTCTTCAGATAAATCAACATGAAGAAAAGCATTCTTGATATTAAGTTGGTGCAAGGGCCAAGAAAAATGAATTGCTAGAGAAATAAAAAGACAAACAAAGGACATTTTAGCAACAAGAGAAAAAGGTCTCAAGATAGTCTTCACCATATACTTGAGTGTATCCCTTGTCTACCAAATGACGCTTCATAAGATCAACAACACCAGTAGGTTCGACTTTGACTGAGTAAACTCATCAACAACCTTATCTATTGGGGTAGGAAACAAACTCCATGTGTGATTCTGACAAAGAGCATTCATCTCATGTCATAGCATGATGCCATCTTGGGTGATTCATGGCAATAAATACATTACTCGAAATTGAAATATCGATCATGGATGATGAGAAGGATTTATATGAGGGAGAGAAATAGTCATATGAAACAAAGTTATAAATGGGATGAAGAGTGCATGATAGTTTTCCATTTCAAATAGAAATTGGTAGATCAAGGAAACTATCATTGTTACCTCGATCTCCATACCGGGGGATGATTGAAGGAGGGTTGACACTTACATTGTATGATCCCTGATCTTGGAGGATGTCCTGCACATTATGTGTGTAAGCATGAATGATGAGAGATTTCTCTCCTTGTAACACAGGTGGTGAAGACTCTCCCTAGACAGGAGGTGCATGTGATGAGATCCCGATGACAACTAGATGTGGAAGGGCTTCTTCAAGATCCCTCACTGCATGGGGATCTCCAAAGTATGAGGTCTCTTCAAAAAACATGACATCAGATGAAACCAAAAAGTGGTGATCAACCAGATCATAATATCAATATCCCTTCTGAGTCTTAGAATAATGAAGGAAGACACACTTGGAAGCCTTTGGACTAAGTTTGTCATGACCTGTCCCAACATTACGAACAAAACAGACACATCCAAAAACTCTAGGAGGAACAATATAAATGAGATGACCATAACATAAAAGTTGAAAGGGGGTGTGTTTCTTTAAGGTGGATGATGTCATGCGATTGATGAGATATGTGGTAGCGAGGACAACATCACCTCAAAATTCCTTGGGAATGCTCATACACAAAAGAAGAGCATGAGAAGTTTGATGATGTGACATGTTTTCCTCTAGGGTACTGCATTTTGTTGAGGTGTGTGAGGACACAATGACTAGTGTATAACTCCTTTGGAAGATAAGAATTTATTAAGAGAATTATTGAAATATTCGTTGGCATTATCTGTTCAAAAAATACAAACACGCTGAGAGAACTCATCAAAAAAGTTATTTATTAATAAAATATCAAGATGATCTTTCATCAAATACAACCAAGTGACTCTAGAGAAATCATCAATGAAAGTGACAAAATATTTTTAGCCAAGTTATGATGGAACCCAACATGGCCCCCAAATATTAGAATGAATAATATCAAAACTTAACTGAGCAGTCATTTGATCCCTAGATTTAAAGGTGGATCAATGATTCTTTCCTAATTAACATGACTCATAATGGAGTGTGCTAAGTCTAGATAGATGGAGGTGGAGAACCCAAAGTTTATCTAGGGACATGTGCCCCAACTATGGATATGAAGAGGAGAAGCTACCACACACACCTTGGACGCCAGACCAAGATAGTAGATACCTGCAAGTTCATACCCGCCACCAATCACCTTCTATGTTCGGAGGTCCTATATCACACAATCATCAGGGTTAAATGTAACTAAGTCTTAAAAAGAACGGGTTAATTTTCTAATGGATAGTAAATTGAAAGGAACTCAACAATAAATAATGATGATTGTAAGTTGACTATAGGTATAGGTTTGATAATCCCTATATGATGTACTAGAACTTTGGATCCATTAGCAAAGTTGATAGATGGAAGATGTGTTTTTATGGTGGATATATTGGATATAATATGGGTTTCACCTATAGTGTGATATGTTGTACCTGAATCAGGAACCCAAGAAGATGAACCTATTTTAGAAGATTGAGATATGCATGCAGTAGGTCCATTAGGGTGTTGTGCAAAGGAAGTCATTGAAGCAATCGAGGACGAGGCTCACTGAGAAGCTTTGTACTGACATAACTGATTGTACTCCTCATATGTCACCTAAATCTAATGGTTGGTGTCCCCTAAAGTGTCGTTAGTCGATGCCAAATTTGTAGATTTGGTTTTGGGATGATACCCACAAAGTTCATAGCAAGTTTTTTGTAATGCCCCATCTTGCCATGATGATAGGATTCTAGGCATCCTCATCCTACATCAGTCTTACCTCTACGATCTCCTTGTCCATGAGTAGCAGGGTGAGTGTTGATGTGATCATTCATGGTCGAAACCATAGCAAAATTGTCTAAGGTAGAATGTGGAGCTTGATCAGTGAAGGCACGAGAGACATGCTGATATGCTTCTACCAGTTCGGGAAGCTCAGAATCAACAAGAATTTAGCTGTGTACTCCTACATATTCACATTGAAGCCCAACCAAGAATTTAATGACATCCATTTGATCCCTCTACTTTTTGAGTACATTGTGGTCTGCTGTTAGAGAAGAGAGTGGAGATCGTAAATGATGCAAGTTACCTCCCCTAAATATTGAATTAGATATTTGTCATCTTGTTGAAGATTGTACAACTCTACAATCATCTCGTACATGTGAGAGATGTTTGACTCGTGCATGAGATTAAGGTGATCCTAGACATCTTTGCATCTCTAAAAGTGAATGGTGAGATCAGCTACTTGTGGCTCCATGGAATTCCATAAGATGGAGAGAAGATTGGTAGCAACTTGCTCCCACTATTCTAGAGTGTTATTAGTAGGAGGATCTTTTGTGAGGTGTTTGTATTTTCATTACCCTTTGAACCAGATTTCCACTGATCAACTCCATAGAGTGAAGTTCTTCTCATTGAGCTTCCGAGTAGTGATGACCTGATCTTGAATAAGGTGAGGAGCCATCACTCCCTTCTGTTCTGACATGTTGAAGATAGGAGGTAGAACATGTTAATAAATACCTTACACGACGTGTGTGGAATAACAAACAACATGTTTGAAGAAGGTAGAGATTTGACAGGTACCTTACACAATGTGTATGGGAAAACACAGGACATGTGTCAAAGAACTAGATGAATTACTGGTTGCTGATAACAGAACGTGTGTCGTGCTGTTGGATAAAAATATTAGGTCTTCACCTTAAATGGATTTTCTTGGTGAGAAAACCTCCTAGGCATCGATCTATCTACCACTATGATGGTGATGAAGATTTTGGGAAGGAGATGGAGACCCTTTGGATGGTGATGTTCATGATGGAAGGAGAAAGGATTCCAAGGCAGAGATGACTTCCACAATGAATAAGGAGATGAACTTCCACAATGGACATGATTTCCACATTAGAGAAGGAGAGACAAACATAAAGGAGGAGCCTGGTGAGTCTGACGTCAACACCGATACATATGACGACTACTGTTGTTGCGGAACACCCTCTATAGAGAAATAGGGTATCAATGGCTCTAATACCATGTAAATAAGAAAAATAAAGTCTGAAATGAGATTCTTTTAGTATTGACAACACACACCTATGTATATGGACATGGGTGGTGGTCAATACCCATTTACACAATGTGGGACTAATCCCATATACACATGGAATATACATGGACATAAAGAATAATGTATAAAGGGAATAATAAATGCTTATTATTCTAACAGTAAAAAGTCATCTGATCAGGACATTCTAGAACTCTTGTCTATGTGTTTTCATGACTCCATGGATAGTTGTTAGTTTTTATATGTTAGGATCACCTCCTTCTCTTCCACCTCCTTGCATGAAGGCCCAAGTGCCTTAAGCTATCTCTCCTCCTAATTTTACCATAGGTGCTTCCTCCCTCTAAACGTTTGTGGCCCGTTTGTTTATGAGGATGTCCCTCATACTAGGGGGGAGATGGAGGAAGATCTATTGGTCCTGGTTGTCATGCTAAGAGATAAATCTATATCATGTAGAGGGTGCATTATGGACGATTCCCTACCCAGTTGGGCCAAGGTGCGAGATGTTAGAGACATCCTGGTAGGCTTTGCTCCTAACATACCTTAGGGTAAAATTCGACCACGAGCATGTGTCTTCCTATTTATAGGAATTTTTGAATGTCACTTTCTTATTTTTGTAAAGTGCCCTCTAGCCGCATGTCTTTTCATTAAAGCTTTTGCTTTGACATTGATGCTTAGGGCCTTAGTATGAGAGCCAAGGTGTCTGTGGGAAATGAATGAGGTTTTCCTAGTGAGGATTTCCCATTTCATGACTGATGGGTTAGTTCACATAGAGCTTGCTCCCACCTATCTTTGCAAGAAGGTGAGAGTACCTGCAAGGAGTTTTCAACCTCCGTCCTTCACCTGATGGTCCTTCCTTTTTAGGTTAACCCTAGAAGATGAAAAATTTATGGCATCTCCCTGGGTAAGGACGTCATGATGCTAATTGTAAAGATCAGATATAACTTGCATCAGGGGACTCATAGCCTCTGCCATCCTTTTTCCTGATCATGGGGCTTCTCCTAGATTTAGCCACATCGATGAACATTTTGTATTTTTTATTAGGCTAGACCTATTTTAATGAGTTATTTTAAGGTTGGTGAACCATTGGGTCCTCATGATAACAACCATGCTCCTTCCATTCTAGGCCCTAGGTTCTACTTTGATCTTTTCACTTCAGGGTGCACGTGGGTACATAGTCAGGTATATAAGTAGATTTTAAGTTTTAGAAAGGGTGGGAGCATTTGGATCCTTTACATCATTATTTTCTTGTCATGGTAGTCTAATCGACAATAGTAGCATTTGACGAGGCTGGCTTTTGTGTGATGAAGATGAATATCTACATCCATGTCTTTTAGATGCATGCCACACTAGTCACAGATTTGTGGATGATGTAAGGTCTGTGCCATTTAGGGTTGAACTGGCACCTAGAATTAACATTTTAGATAACTTGTAATATCAGGTTGCCCTTCACAAAACTACACGGTTGAACGTTCTTGTTGAATGCTTTAGCCATTCTTTCTTGGTAACACTGTGCATGGTGCAATGCTTTTTCCCATCTTTCTTCTAGAGTATTGAGGCTGTAGACTTGATCTTAAAACCATCTGATCTCCAAAATATCTGCTTCTTGTATGTAGCAAATGGATTTCTATTTCAACTAGGACTACCTCTGTCATGTATACTAGGGAATATTGTATATCACCTATTGAAGTTTTAATGGAAGTGCAATAGGCCCATAAAGCCATTGGAAGATGTTCATGCTAGTTGGAATGAGAGCTAATAGTCTTCTTCAAAATCTTAATTAAATTTTTATTAATATATTTTACAGCTCCACTCATATGAGGTTGATAGGGTGAAGTTCGCTGATGTTTGAACCCCAAATATCTTAGATACTCATTGATAGTCCTGGAGGTGAAGTTTGTTGTGTTATCTAAAATGATCTCGTGCGGTATCCCAAACAACTTATGTTATTATTCTTGACAAACTTGATGACCTACTGGGCTGAGGCATTGGTGATGGACACTGCTTCTACTCGCTTGGTGACATAATCAATTGTGACTCAGATGAAGCAATTGCCATTTGATGCTTTAGGGTTCATCTTACTGATCATGTCGATGCCACAAGTTGAGAATGTCCAGGGCATGCCCATGTTGTAAAGCCTATTTATAGGTGAATGGATGCAGTATCCATGGATTTATTAGGCTAGGCATTTATAGACAAATTAATAACAATCTGTTTCCATGGTGTTCATGTAGTACCCCCAAAGTTGTATCTTCTTGGCAAGCATGACTCCATTCATGCGTGTACCACATGATATTGTATGTACCTCATTTATTAGAGCTTCCTCCTCTGACTTGTCTGCGCATTAAAGGTGAGTTTGATTGTAAGATCTTGATATAGTTGTTCTACCCCTAGATCATTCTACGTAGCTCATCATTTGAGTGCTAGTTTCTCTCTCCAAGAGAGGTTCTCATGAATGACTTGGTTTGATAGGTACATCTTGATGTTATGAAACCAAGCCCTTTGTTCATTGTTGGGTGCATTGTCGATGACCATTTAGTAAGTTGATTGAGTAAGTGTCTTAGCTTTGAGAGAGAAGGTCTGACCCTTCCAGATATCAATCCACAATGATAGGGTTGCTAGAGTATCAACAAAGGCATTGTGCTCTCTTCTGATGAAGTTAAAGGAGACATGCCCACATCCTCAACCAAGAGAACACATGTGATCTTGGTATGATACCAAATTGTGATGGCACATTCTCCAAATGTTTAGGGTTTGAGAGATAACTAGGAGGGGTCACCGTAGACATGTAGGCATCACCCCATTACTATCTAACGAACTTGATACCTAGAATGTATGCTTCATATTGGGCCATATTATTTGTGGCATCGAATTCCAACTGTCTTTCTACGAGTATCCAATCTCCATGGGGTTTTTGAAGGACCACACCTATCCCGGCTCCCTTTCATTTCACAACTTTGTCAAAGAAAATTGTCCATCTGTCAATATCTAGAGGGATACCCATATCTGGTGGGTTGATCATCCCTATATCTTTGTTTGGGAACTCATATTCATGAGTAGCTTCTTCCAATAAAGGGGAATCTACTAGTTGATCTCTGAGGGCTTGTGCTTTGACCACCTTGATAGGGAGATAGGTAATGCCAAATTCTGAAAACATCACCTACATTTTTAGCACATTATCCATTCAGAGTTGGGCGATCACACAAGTAGCGAAGTGGATCATGCTTGACGATCAACTGTAGAGGATACATCATTAGGTAGTGGCACATCTTCCTTGTTGCATGGATGAGAGCTAGGAAATATTTTTCAATTGTAGTGTAGCGAGCCTCTATGTTGTTAAACTTCTTAGACAAGTAGTAGATAGCATGATCGTGGTTAGTTGTTGCTTTACTTAAGACTCCACTCATTGATGTCTCATAGACCGATAGGCACAAGATGAGAGGATAGTTGTGCACATCCAACCTTAGTACTATAGGATTGGTGAGGTAATCTTTAAGCTTCTAGAGAATGACCTCACCGTTGTATGCTCTATCCATGGTCAAAATTCTTCTTTTATAGCTTGAAGGTTGTCTCACATATAGGTGTGAGTTTGGCAATGAAGCAACTAATGTATTGGAATGCCTGAGCATGCCTCATATCTCCTTTCTAATATGGGGGAAGGTATTTCTCAGATGTCCCATGCTTTCCCAAGATCTACTTTGATCCTTCTCCGAATGACGATGTGTCCCAACAGGTTACCAGATGTGATCCCAAAGGTGCATTTGATAGAATTCTGATGTAGGGAGAAGTATCGTAGCCATTGAAACAACTTCTCGAGGTTGGTGATTTGGTTCTTAGGACTTTTAGATTTAGCAATCATGTAATCTATGTAGACCTCCACCTATTTGTGCATCATGTCATGAAAGAGGGAAAACATTGCCCTGTGATATGTAGCTCTGACATTATTGGGACCAAAAGGGTATGACTGAATAGTAGAATACTCCCCATTCCATGATGAAGGTTGTCTTTTCTACCATTTTGATCTGATTGTATATAACACATCCATACATGAAACTAAGAAAGTGCATGGCCATTTCTGTTATCGACAGTTATGTCTAAGCAGGAAGTCATATTTGGAGATGCCTTGCTAAGATCGTGGTAGTCCATGCACATCCATATTTTGCCATATTTCTTTGGAACTGGTTCAATGTTGGTTAGCCATGTAGGATATTTGACCGACTCTAGTTAACCAACAATGTATTGCTTTTGAACTTCTTCCATAATCTTGAGGCTCCATTTTGGCCACAACTATCTAGCCTTCTGTTTGATGGGGCAAACACCAGGAATGATGGGTAGTTGATGGAAAGTGATTGCTTCGTCCAACCTAGGTATGTCAACATAGCTCTAGGCAAACATGCTGATGTTGTGGCATAGAATCCCTATCAATTGGTTTTGATGTGTTGAGGTATACATGCCCCAACATTGACTTGCGTGACTTGGGGCCTGAGCTAAGGTTAATCATCTCTATCTTGTATTCAATATGAAAAGGTCGATTCTCTTATATCATTTATTTGGGGATATGAATGTCCTTAAATCTTAGATTTGTACCACCCCTATGAAGTATCTGACAAACTCCTAGAGAGTTGGCTTGTCCTTGGATTCTTTTGGATTTTGTGAATCTTGTAACTATTTAGGGTTTTATGTATTTTGCATTTTTTAGATTTAGCGGCGGTGAATGGGGATGTGGTAGAGCGTGGTGAAACATCAACTCTGGGATCTCTACCACATCAGAATGCCATTCTTCTAACATTTTTTTTTGGTGTGAGGGAGGAACTAACCCTTAGGAAATTGTGGCTATCCACATGCCACTTATGGAACTCCTCTCCTTTATGGACATGATGTATGAGAGTTTGTGGGTCTTCCACGACCTTGGAATCAAAATGGCATTGACACCTTATCCTTCGATCATGTTGTAGGCATGTCGTAGTTTCCTTATGTGACAACCATCTTACGAAAACAAGATTAACTAAAGCGAAAGTGAATTATTAGCAGTGGAGTTACTTGAAAATCACTAAAAATTAAAACTTTTTACAAATAGGTCCATAAACTGTAAAACTCTTTCTTAAAGAACCAAAGTAAGTTAATTACAAGCTGATACACCAGTACATCTTTGTATCATGTCAT
Organism: Alisma plantago-aquatica; assembly: GCA_963693085.1. NCBI lineage: Eukaryota > Viridiplantae > Streptophyta > Magnoliopsida > Alismatales > Alismataceae > Alisma > Alisma plantago-aquatica. The sequence continues at coordinate 1,008,582,008 of OY856409.1, forward strand.
CTCGAGAGTCATAAACATTGACTGCCTTGTTAAACTATACATGAGCAATATACAAAAATATCGAGGCATCAAGCCAAAAATCTCAGATCTATATCAAACTCTCTACTGACTCCTAGGACCTGAGAGTACAGAGACGACACATAGGGCTTTCTATATACAAGACCTAACAGACAGTGTCTCCACCTGAAGATCACTGCTGTCCTTGTTGTTGTTGTTGCTGCTGTGTCTGCTGTTGCTGCTCACCCACTGAAGAATTTCTTCTTCCTCGACATCTACCTAAAAAGTTGAATCCCACGGGGGTGAGACAATTGAAAATTGTCCCAACGGGAGTTATAACTCTCCGCCAGAAGCATTGATATTGCAGATAATAGAATAACACTGAGCAATAGAATTATAAATATTCAACAGTTGGTAAATCATTGATTAATATTAAGTAGAGCAATATTCTCTATGAAATCATTTTAATTATAACTTGATTGAATAGCAAGTCATTTAATCAATAAGGAATATGAAGAACATGTATATCATCTATCTAACTAGGACATAATAAACAATGTATCATCAATCATTGTTTCTTGTAGTTCAACCTAAGCAATTATGCTACACGACTGATTACATTTTACAAACATACTTATGCCCTGAGGAGATGAGGTATACCGCTCATACTCCAACCGACCACTGTGAAGTCGAAATCGGTACCATACAGAGGTCACTAGAAGAGCCAGATTTCTATGACCTCATCCTCCTCAGTCAGTGTGAGGAACAACATGCATGACATCTTGTGTCTCTGCCATAATAGCTTTCCAGGGTATGCTGGCAACTTCGCTATTAGAGTTACAGTGACATGTTGTACTCTCTTCACAATCGAGGGATTTCTTGTTTATCTCGCATCGATGCGGCATTAACAACATCATCGAGATATTAGTGATACATCATCCCGACATATACATATAATGAAGGATTGAGAGATTTTATGTTTATCTCACATCAATTCCTCCATTAGTATGTAAGGATATTCACATCCATAACCCCCACATACTCAAAAGTATGCTCTCCAGGAGTTCCCTTAGGAAAACCTATTTCACCATCATCCAACTTCTGATGATGATGGATCTATGGTCAGGGCTCTACATGATATCATTACACTTGATTATTTAAGTACATTACAACATTCTTTTAGCATCAGGCATGTTTTCAAACATAAGCCATTATAACCAATAGCTGTAAGGAAAAGGTACTATTTTATCAAGTTCATTTCATAGGTTTATTAACATTGGGAATTCAATCCCTTGTCAACTCATCATCATGATTCAAGAATATGGGTGTTAAAATCCTTAGATTAACAAAACTCTTGATACCACTTAAACATGTATCTTATTGCCATCATGTCATCTAACAATGTAAACTTGATAATTGCAATGCATGTATTTCATATGGCTCTTACAGCCTATCAAACTCTTTTGTTACATTTCACTAGGAAACATATGAAAACCTCTAGAGGGGGGGTGAATAGAGTTTTATAGAGATTTTAAAATAATTTAAACTCAAACAACCAAAGTAAAGATTGAGAAGAGGAACACAGGTGTTTAGAGTGGTTCCACCTTAGCAAATACTAAGGAGTCAGTCCACTACCCGGTTGCTTACCCAACCGGGATTTTGAAAGTATTAAATTTTATTACCTCTCAAGGATGTTACATAAAATTTACAATACTTTCTAAACACCCTTTGGACAGCCTTCACCCTGAAGTAGTCTTGCCAACCTCGAAGCAGCCTTCCTGAAGTAACTTCAAGCTCCCCCTTGAAGTAGCCTTCCTCCTGAAGTAGCTTCCCGTCAAGACAGCCTTCCGAAGTAGTCCAAAGTCCTCCTCTTCACACGAAGAGCTTCAACCTCTCCAATCCGCAGCCTCCTACCTGGAGTAGCAAGGAGAGTACAAGTAATACAAAGGAACGAGAAAGGAATAAAAGAAAATACAACTTATCCTTGTAGCTCAAGGCTTGATTTCCCTAGATCAAGCGTTTGGATTTTCCTAGCCAATATGATGGACTTGTGATTGCTAGGGTTAGGAAAATCTAGCCTATAGGACGAGCTTGAGCAAAGGAGAAAAATGGCCAATTGATCACACAGCTCAGTTCACACAGATTGCACAAGAGGGCTCAAGTATTTTCTCAAGTATATCAAGTGTAAGAAGTGTATCTTAGTGTCCTATGGCTTGTCCTATTTATAGGAATGGCCTAAGTATGCTTAAGGACATTCTAGACAACTTCTAGGGGGTTCCTAGTGCTTAACTAGCCGTTAGGAATAAGTTAGGTGCATTAGCAACGGCTAGTTAATTAATTCTGCAGTTGCTGTCAGAGACCATCTCGGTCGAGGACTTGTCGACCGAGATGTCCAGTCGGTCGAGGATTTGTCGACCGACAGGCTCTCTGGATTAACGTTTATTTGCAACTGTTAACTGCTGTGTCTAACGGCTATTTTTGGTCAATCTCGGTCGAGAGGTTTGTCGACCGAGAGTGTCTCGGTCGAGGAGTGTGGTCGACCGAGATTGACTCTGTTTTCAATCTTTCAATTAAGATACTAAGTGTGTGCATAAGTGTGCATTATGTGATCCTATTGAATGGATGACTAAGGTGTTTAGCTAGGGAAAATCCAATGCTTGATTTACATGCGATTCTAAGTACTTGTACATTATAATTCTGTACAAGTTTTTACAATGATTACATTTGCATGAAAATATAAATACTTCATGTTGGATTTCCCTTATAGTTGTGCCATCCTGCACACTCAAGTAGCTCGTTAGATAAATAAGAATGAAATGTTTGTCATCATCGAAACAAAGGGGATTTATCATAATATCCAATTTATCCAACAATCTCCCCCTTTTTGAAGATGACAAACATTTCTTAAATATGAAATAAGGAAATATAAATCATGTGAGTTTCATACCTGGAAATTTACCTTTTGTAGCCATTTATGTTTTTCAAGTGAGTGCTGGCCAAGATATGATGAAAACTCCTTTATATATACTTTTATATTCTTTCTCCCCCTTTGTCATTTCAAAAAGATATCCAAGTTGAATGTTTTATTGATCTTCTCCCCCTTAATGTAATGCTCCCCCGTAATTAGATATCCTATTAGGAACATGGATTTGTATCTAATTTATCCACAATTTGTTTCTCAGTCATTCGCAAGGATGTTAGGCCTTGAAATGATATGAGATTCCCTTAAGCATATGATGAATGGATTTCTCATATAGCAAAGAATGTTAAGTTATAGATTAAATGAGAATCCTAAAAATATCTCCATCCAAAAGCAAGGGATGTTAAGCCCCATTTTGGGTAGAGAGTTCCTTCAAGTACACGATATAGATTTCTTAAAAAAATATTCAGCTACACATAGTGATAGCAAAGTTTTTGTAAGCTTCTTTTAAACAATTATCAAAGTTTTAATGATCTCCCCTTCTTTCTTATGCTTTGCTCCCCCTTCGATAGACATCTCAAATGAAAGTTTGAATACTCAGTGAATACATAAAATGTCCAAGATTTTAAAGATGTATGCAATTTTGTCAATCTGGAAAAACAGAAACCCAGTCGGTCGACAGTTGCTCGACCGACAATGTTCTCGGTCGACCAGTTGCTCGACCGAGAGTGTTTCTGGAGAACTATTTTGTTATTTTAATTTGTAATAGTTGCCTGTTTTAATTATTATAATTCCCTTATTTGTTATGCTCTACAATAATGAACTGATAACCCATATTTTGAAGATAACATCATAAGCCAAACAAATAACCATGTAAATAAAAATGGCAAATTTCATTCAATAACATGAAGAAGATTACAATCATATGGAATACAACTATTACAACACCAACACTTCACAGGAAAGATTTAAGAATTACATCAATGTCCGGATCTTTCCCAAGAAATGGCTCAGCTCCATAGTATTGGACCAAAGTTTTCCAATCCAAAGCACCAGTTGTAGTCAACGCATATGCTTCCAGGAAAGTGGGAACTCGGTCAAAACGGAAGTGAGCAGCTATGTCTTGCAATTGTATGGACGAAAATTGAGTATGTGCAAGATCCATTGATGGTGAAGGTGGAGGTTGATAGTAGTTGTATGAGGGGTTAAATGGGTCGAGCATGCCAGGGTTTAAAGAATGCGGATATTCATCGGTTTGGCCAGGAGAAAGGTTTTGCATTCTTTGATTCAAATATGTCATGGCATGGTGATTGTAGTTTAATTGTTTACTAAGATGGTATTGGGAGCCAGCAATATAAGTAAGGGTATTTTGGATGGGATCAATGGAAAGGTTAGTAGAAGGAGGGGGTGGTATATCCTGATGTGATGACTCTCCTTCTACTCTTGCCTTTTTATGGCCAAAGTCAATCCCCATCTTCTCTACGGTGTTCTTACTTATCTTTGGTGGTCTACGCTCCCATATATATCCCATATCTTCAAGGTTTACCTTAAGATAATGTTGAGTAATCTGGCATATAAAATCGGCATATGGTGGATTGCCAGAAAACTCAAGCATATTTTTAAGTACTATGCGAATGAAGTTGATGGGAATTTCTTTTATGATAGCATAAATGAGACACATACGGAAAATGGGAACCTCGGATTTATTGGCTCGTGGATGTATATTGGTGGAAACAATGAGGTTTACTATTCTACATGCCGGTTTTAGGTTTATAGCATAATAGGTTCCCCTATCTTCATGACACGTGGTATTGGCTTGAAATATGGCTCTTTTGATATCACTTAGGCTAGTGGTGTGGTCATCATGGGAAAATAGATTTATTGGATTGCTGGAGGTAAGGTCAAGGAAATCTTGATACTCATCTATATCAATTTCAAGCATGTCAAGAATATCCCCTTCGGAAAACTTAAAACTATGCCCATTGACCATGGTGTAGAAGAAAGTGGTGTCATTTTCGGTGTGAGATAGAAGATTGGCATAAAATTCGTTTACTACCTTAATGGAGTAGGAAGGAAAGGATGGATTGATGAAGTCCTTCAGCTTTTGTACTCCAAAGAGATGCTCCAGGTCTACGATGTTGATGAAGTCCATCACTTCGACCGGACGTCGGGGAAGAGGAGCTTTAGAGGAAAGCCGAAAGTATCTATCTCCAGCATCTCCGTCGACGAAAGCTATGTCATTGATGATCGTCAGTGGCGGAGTGTCTTCCCTTTCTTCTCTTCTTTTTCTTCCAGCAACTTTCTTCTTCCCTCGGACAGTTGATGATGAGGCCATTGTGTTTCTTGAGAGTGGAGAAGAAGCAAGGAAGTTTTGAGAGTAAGAGTGCTGAAGGATTGCACGAAATTGCACTAGAGATGAACTATGGAAGCAAGGAAATGCAAGTGTGAGTAAGTGGCTCGTTTTTGCACTTATTTATAGAATTCCAGCGACCCGGTCGGTCGACGGCTCGTCGACCGAGCGTCCGCAACGGTCGAGTTGCAGACGCGCCACTTGGTCCTCCAACGGTAAAGAAAACGGTCATAACGGTCGAGTCGCAACGGTCATATCCAACGGCTATTTCTCGGTCGAGCGCTTGTCGACCGACATTGTCTCGGTCGAGCACTCGTCGACCGACAGTTTGTCTGAGACTGAGTCTGTTTAGAAATTTATCGGTCGAGTGAGACGGGCTGACCGAGTGGTTCTCGGTCGAGCACTCGTCGACCGACTAACTTTCTGAGTTCAATTTTTTTTTTTTTTTTTTGCTGAATCTTAATGCAAATCATAGAACATTTTTGTAGAGCATATGTATATTCCAAGGGAGTAATAATATTTAAGGCTTCTGATTACCACAAATGATTTGACGTTTTAATTTAAAAATATGCTAAGATAAAGTTCAATAAAATAATGTTCAAATAAACAGTTTTTATCAAAGTTTATTTTAGGTCGCCCTTGATTACGACCATAGCGCCCCTTGGTCAAATTTTATTTTAACCAAGAGGCATATTTTGCAGGTTTCCAGTATGAATCATTTATATGCGAAGTATGAGTTCTGCAGATAGCTTGCAAATATCAATTTGAGACACATTAAAGTGTACTAATTATGAGAGCTGAAGCATATTCAAGAATAATATCCATTCATGAATTTAAGATTACTTTGGATAGACTATAATATAAAATATAAAAGCACACAAAAATTTATTTGAAACATTTTATTCATTGTAAGTATTTCTGAAAAATGTGCAATAAAAGAATGATTAAATAGAATCTTTCAAGAATAATTTTCACATACAATGTAAAGATTTACAGCAGTTTGAGATAAACATATGTGTATCAAGATGCTATTAAATCTTTTTAATTTTTGTTATCCCTAAATGTTAAGTTGAGATAGACATAAGGATATACAACTTAAGGTCTAAGGTCATATCTCAACTTAGCCTAACCTATTTAATTTGGGATTTTTGGAACCCATACCATTTCGACATGCTTTTTCTTGTATGGGCATGAAAAAGAATAATGTCCAAGGCGTGAGCAATAATGACAACAAATTGAATCAACCTCAAGCCTTTTTCTATGGTTTTGATTTGGGTTATTCTTGGGTATATACATTTTTGTGCCTCTAGGTATATAAGCAGATTGACTCGCTTGTGTCCTTCTAGGTTGTTGATGGGATTTCTCATTAGGCTTATAACCTAGTCCTCTTCTCCCTATTTGATGATAGGAATTTTCTAGTATATTATCAAGGATTCCATTGTTGCTTAACTTGCTAACTTTTTGTTGCAACTTAACGATCTCATCCATTCTTTTCTTGATATCTAATTTTGCTTGATCTAGATTGGATGATAACATATTTCTTTCTTTCACTATATTGTCATATTCTACATGGGTACACAATATAGGTTGTTTTTGAATATCATTTAACTTTGCAAGCAATTCAGTCTTTTCTTGACATAGAAGATCATAGTTAGTCTCTAGAGTGAAAATTTTCACTTCACTATTACTCAGAGATGATTTCAAAATACGATTGTCAGACATAATGCTATCTTTTTCAAAACCAAGAGTATTCAATTTAGCATATAAATCATCATTTTCAGATGTAAGCTCAAGAAGTCTAGCATTTAGATCATCATTTTCTTTATTTGATTTCTTTAATTTCTTTTTGTATTCAACATATTTGTTATGTGTTTCTTCAATAATAGCAACTAACTCCTCCTTGGGTAAATCAAGCAAGCTTACCTCTTCTTCTTCTTCCTCACTTATTGTAGCAACGAAACACTCTTTATGTGCATCTCCTTTCTTTGACCTCCATGGACATTTAGACGTAGAGTGCTTTGTTCCTAAGCACCAATTGCAACTTGTCGAACTTTGGTCCATGCTCCTTTTCTTGTGGTTGTAGTTACCTCCTCCCTTTATCTCTTCAAGACCTTGTTAGGGCTCCTTGAAGCCTGCTCTGATACCAATTGAAAACCTCTAGAGGGGGGGTGAATAGAGTTTTATAGAGATTTTAAAATAATTTAAACTCAAACAACCAAAGTAAAGATTGAGAAGAGGAACACAGGTGTTTAGAGTGGTTCCACCTTAGCAAATACTAAGGAGTCAGTCCACTACCCGGTTGCTTACCCAACCGGGATTTTGAAAGTATTAAATTTTATTACCTCTCAAGGATGTTACATAAAATTTACAATACTTTCTAAACACCCTTTGGACAGCCTTCACCCTGAAGTAGTCTTGCCAACCTCGAAGCAGCCTTCCTGAAGTAACTTCAAGCTCCCCCTTGAAGTAGCCTTCCTCCTGAAGTAGCTTCCCGTCAAGACAGCCTTCCGAAGTAGTCCAAAGTCCTCCTCTTCACACGAAGAGCTTCAACCTCTCCAATCCGCAGCCTCCTACCTGGAGTAGCAAGGAGAGTACAAGTAATACAAAGGAACGAGAAAGGAATAAAAGAAAATACAACTTATCCTTGTAGCTCAAGGCTTGATTTCCCTAGATCAAGCGTTTGGATTTTCCTAGCCAATATGATGGACTTGTGATTGCTAGGGTTAGGAAAATCTAGCCTATAGGACGAGCTTGAGCAAAGGAGAAAAATGGCCAATTGATCACACAGCTCAGTTCACACAGATTGCACAAGAGGGCTCAAGTATTTTCTCAAGTATATCAAGTGTAAGAAGTGTATCTTAGTGTCCTATGGCTTGTCCTATTTATAGGAATGGCCTAAGTATGCTTAAGGACATTCTAGACAACTTCTAGGGGGTTCCTAGTGCTTAACTAGCCGTTAGGAATAAGTTAGGTGCATTAGCAACGGCTAGTTAATTAATTCTGCAGTTGCTGTCAGAGACCATCTCGGTCGAGGACTTGTCGACCGAGATGTCCAGTCGGTCGAGGATTTGTCGACCGACAGGCTCTCTGGATTAACGTTTATTTGCAACTGTTAACTGCTGTGTCTAACGGCTATTTTTGGTCAATCTCGGTCGAGAGGTTTGTCGACCGAGAGTGTCTCGGTCGAGGAGTGTGGTCGACCGAGATTGACTCTGTTTTCAATCTTTCAATTAAGATACTAAGTGTGTGCATAAGTGTGCATTATGTGATCCTATTGAATGGATGACTAAGGTGTTTAGCTAGGGAAAATCCAATGCTTGATTTACATGCGATTCTAAGTACTTGTACATTATAATTCTGTACAAGTTTTTACAATGATTACATTTGCATGAAAATATAAATACTTCATGTTGGATTTCCCTTATAGTTGTGCCATCCTGCACACTCAAGTAGCTCGTTAGATAAATAAGAATGAAATGTTTGTCATCATCGAAACAAAGGGGATTTATCATAATATCCAATTTATCCAACAACATAGCATATCGTTGCTTACAAAGCTCATAAAGTACTTTCAATAAATAAGGCATCATAGCTCTCACCTGGCTATGTTCAATATCTCATAAAAGCTGCATGATTAGTACAGATGATAACATATACATTTATTTCAAATCAGCACAATGTACAACAATGATAACATCACTATTCAAGGGTTGCACCACTATGCCCTTACTAGGGTTAGGGTTTTCCCTTTTCAATTCTCATAGGGTTAATCATCCCCTTAACTCTATTAGGATTAGTGACTTATCATTTTATTATCCAATCTTAAAGCTTTATGCTATAAGGCATAACCCAGAATTAGGGTTTACTAACACATCACATCACCCTAGATTAGGGTTCATATTCAATATTCCATAGTTAGGGTTTACTATTCACATCACATCACCCTAGGTTAGGGTTTACTATTCACATCACATCACCCTAGGTTAGGGTTTACTATTCACATCACATCACCGTAGATTAGGGTTCATGTTCAACAACCAACAATTAGGGTTTACTATTCACCCCAAATAGGAGTGATTATTAAAGTACCCTGAATTACAGTTTATCATGTCATCACTATGAATTAAGATCATACCATCATCGTTTATTAGGATTACTTCCATTAATGCCCTCAATTAGGGTTACAATTCATTTAACCTTCATAATTAGGGTTTCATGATCTCACCATTATGGATCATATCCTAATTAGACATCTATTCATAATAAGAGTCCATTACATAATTAACATTTATGTAGGAAGTCCTTTCTCTCTCATCCTTAATAGGATGATACTTGCATCAACTTTGATTACGCTAAGTCAGGTCAATCATGAAAGAGTATTGACACCATGGGTTAAGTTTTATCACCATGATTATTAAGGCTTACTCATTCAAAGGGCACCAATCATCCTATCCCATTAAGGGTACCTTTATTATAATCATCTTTGATTACATCATATATTAATTAACTAATCACTTTGTCCTTTAACCACTTTAAGTACCCATGCAGTTTTGGTTAATTATTCACCAAAGGTCTTGGCCATATAGACTTCAAACGGTCTTGACCAAATCAGACCTCAAACGGTCTTGGTCAACCAATGAAACCATTTGCTAAAGTTACCTTTGAAACCGTTAACTAAAGTTGTACACTTGAAACCGTTTGCAAAAGCAACCCTTGAAACCGTTTAGTAAAGTTGCACACTTGAGACCGTTTAGTAAAGTAGGTGGTGTAGACCGTTTGCCAAAGTTGACTTCTGAGATCGTTTGCTAAAGGTGGTCACATGAAATCATTTACTAAAGTAGACCCCCAAAACCGTTTGCTAAAGTAGACTTTTGAAAACGCATGACCTCAAACGGTTTGGGATCGTTTGGTCCCAACCCCCCTCAAAACTGCAAGGACTAAAAAGGGTCTCAACCACTTCAAATCAGTTTAGGGCTTCCATTGTTGATTCCTTCAACCATTAATTCTATGGAACTACTCTCCAATTGGACCTATCAACACACTTCAATTGAGTTAATTAGGTCATCAATCAACTAATTTGACCCTCAATTGACCTTCAATTGATCATTAATTAGGGATTGATTCAATTGAATTAGGGTTTGAAATCGATGACCCTTCAACATTAATCAATGCGAGTCTAATTGATTTGGAATCATCGAACCATCATCCAATTTGGACATGATCTGACCCCAAACGGTCTTGGGATCATTTGGATGACCTCCAAACGGTCTTGAGACCGTTTGCCCAAGTCAACATAAAAAACCAAGTCAACCAATTAGGGTTTGGCTCATTAGATTGATCATTTAGGGCAACCATTGAATATACTTCAACCTAACACCTTTAGATCTTCAAGAACTTAACCATAGCTAACCCTAGACCTCCAAACGGTCTTGGGTTACCCCCAAACGGTCTTGAGACCGTTTGCCCATCACTTCATAATCAACCATGTCATTCATTTAGGGTTTGGATCCTAGGATTAGTCACCAAATCAACAATTGATTATACATCAACTTGATACCTTTGGATCTTCAATTGGTCAACCATGCTTAACCATAGACCTCCAAATGGTCTTGGGTGATCACCAAACGGTCTTGAGACCATTTGGGTGATCCCCAAACGGTTTTGAAACCGTTTGGGTCACTCAACCCAAGTTTCAAACTTATTCATTTATCAAAAATAGCACCTAACCCGATTAGGGTTTTGGTGATTGTTGGGCCTTCAACTAGTGAACCGATTGAAGTTAATTAATAATTATTGATAGAGAATTGACCTATATTATTATGAATAGGTCTCAAAATGGTCAACGCTTGGTCAAAGCCACCAAACGGTCCTGGACCGTTTGCTTCTATGCGGTTTAGTGAAACTATTTGCATTCAAACGGTTTGAAACCGTTTGCTCCCAAATGGTTTGGGAAACCGTTTGAGCAACAAAAGCAAACCATTTGGTAAAGTAAATTTTTGGATATTTATCTAGAATGATGTCATCTTCATCTTCCTCTGTTCAACCAAGAACTGTTGCTGTTCTTCACGAAAGTTATAGCAAGAACTCAAAAGAGTATTAAATGAAGAAAGTAGCCAACGATTATTAAAGGAATGGATGCATTAGAAATGCTTAAGGGTTAGAGTTATAAAACCCACCTCTAGAAATTATCTCAAGCTCCAAGATCCACGACTCTATCCATCCTTCAACTTTTGGATGAACAAACTTGCTAGAAATGGAAACCAAGTGAAGAAAACCATGAATCAAACCTTGTTTTAGGGTTTCCACCACGGATCCAAGGTAGATGATGATCCAAACTTACCAAAAGGTTTGGTCGTCCTTCCTCTGCTCCATAGATCTCCTTTGGTCGGCCAAAGCAAGGTGAAAAGAGAAAGAAACTAAGGAAACGGTTCTCATGTGTATTGCGAAAGATATACATAAGAGATATGTATACGTGTTTTTAAGAAAATAGAAAAAGAGAGTTATCTTCTTTAATTCCAACTAATTCCACCAAAGCTTCCTCTATGCTTTGGACACATATCCAACTTCTATAACCTTGCAAAACTTCTCCATTATCCAAGGATTAATGGATAAGAAACTAATCATCTTAAAGAGATGTATATTAATATCCATCTTTTATTGGATATTGTTTTATATTATATTAATGTGAATGGCTTCCACTCAACCAAGATATTTTTGTTCCCAAGCATGGCAAAAACTCATCCAAACTATTGCAAACAAATCCTTCAATTTTTGATTGAAGGGCTCCATAATTAATATATTTCTTTTTGCATTAAGTTATATTAAAGAACCATTTGTGCTTAAATCTTGATTATTTTAATGTCAAGATTCTCTCTCCTCCATAATAATCCAAATGAGGCGCCCCTCTCATTTTCTTTACTCCAGTTGATGCCAAGAAACATGAGAGACCCTCTAAAGGTGGTATTTTGCATGTTGAACCCTAGGTTTTGGGTAAATTGCACATTACACCAAAACTAGGTTTTAATGCACAAGGATTGCTTTACAAGATTTATCTTGGTGCCCAAGCTTGTGGAATCCATACCACTACATCATATTCATTCTTATGATGTCTAAACATCAGAGGAACATCTTATCATGTGCAATTTGCAAATTATCCCCTCAACTTGGGTAATTTGCACTTTAGTCCATAATTAACAAAACAATGTTTCAACATTAATCAAAAGGGACTGAAAATTAAATATAAGTTCCTCAAGAGCCTTAATTACTTTTATATAAAAAAAGCATCTAATCAACTTTGCTAAGCAAAACACCTAGGGTTAGTACATAACCCAGGTCAGGGATGTTACACCTTAGGTGATGCCATAGTGTAACACCCCACTTTTCATATGACATGAGCAGAAGCATTTTACTCAATGCGAGTGTCATGATATGATAATAATGCAATTAAAGTAAATGAAACACCTGCATTGAATTAAAATTTATTCATACATAGTTCTTGGTAAAAGAAAACTACATTATAATCATTTATGAGATCTAATCTAATTGATAACATGACTAAGCATTAGGTAAATGTTATCTAAATCTCTAGACCGTCTTGGTAAATTTCACTCCACCAGGCAACACTTAAAGATATCCTAGTCTTGATTTTTTTTATCCTTCACTTTCTCCAAGTCCTGCAGACATCTCATCCCCAACTATACAAAACAAACATCACATCAGTAAGCAGTTTTGGCACTTTATATGACATAAAAATTAATATAACTTGAAACAAGTAAAATTGACATATAATAACTTCACATGAACTTGAACATGGATTTTCTTAAGCATTCAAGATCATTAATAACATGAATAGTTGAATAGTAAGTATATGCATCGCTCTATGATGCCCACTTAGGAGCACATGATTGCTATAAAAGCCCTTGATGACCCTTGAGGCCCATGATTTGGGAGCATATAAAAATAATTCAATTCCATTTATCTTAACATTAACTTTAAAATTGAAATTATCACGATCCTTGAACTTTAACATGATGAGATTTCTCCCCTTGAAATAATAGGATTTATCCCTCATAAACCATGATAGGGTTTACTCTTCTTGAGCATGATTCATTAATATTAATTCATAATCAATAATCACATGTAATTTTATTAACATCATAATATGTTCATGGGTTCATAATCATCAAACCACTAATTTTTGTCTTGAATTATTGAGGTGATTGAATGTGTAAAACACCATTTGAAACACCATAGATTTATAGAGAATCAAAAGAGTTTTCAAAAAAATATTCTTGCATATTTTTTGAGGTCATATGCAAAAGTTATGAATTTTGCAATTTGGACCAATCAGAAGTAAAAAAAAACTATATGTGTGACATTGATTAAATCAAAGATAAATTGATGTAAATGAGGTGTGAAAGGACCGTGAAAACCATAGTACACGTTACATTCTACTAAATTGATGAGGGGAGTTTCATCATTAAGCCATTAAATATTTCTCGTGCCTAACAAATCAAAGATCGTGTGTGAAATGTCAGAATTCCCCATACAAAAAAATGAGTAATTAAAAAACTAAAGGAATCCTAATAAATCTTGCCCCTAGATCTTCTCCTTTGATCCATGGTGATGAACTCCAGTGGGGTCAATCTCTCTCGATTCACTGTGGCATCATGCCTCTTTTCTTACTGATTCTAACCCATACATGATCGTCAAGCAAGCATGAACCCAACAAGGCATTGCTAGACCTCTGAGGCTCCCTAGTGTGGAAGTGGGATGATACAACCATATCTGACTATGGCTGGGAGGATACTGACAACGAAGATCAAGCATTGGTGAAATGAGGTGTAAAAGAACAAGGCGAGGAAAAACATAAGGATCCAAAGAATTAGAGAAGCAATCATGAGTTTGAAGGACCCTCATGGCTGAAGCTAACATCATTAAACATGGGAGATGAACCCCAGGTAAGAAACCAACATGTGAAGGGAAAAAATTAGATGTAGAGATGTAGAAAACATCCCTTGAGGCAAGGATAAGCCATAGAATCCCTTTCCATGGTCGGAGAAGCACTAAACCAACAAAATACTGAAACACAAGTCAGGATAATGACAATAGCTATAGGACCCAACAACTAGAACCAACACAACACAAATAGGAAATGCGAAGGTGAAGAGGGTGCATCAGGGAAGCTTACGAGAAAGTCAATTTCTCTGAAGGTGGAAAAGATGATTGATGTGATGCGGTGATATATGAAGCACATGATTGATTAGGTCAAGGAGTCTCAGGGTGCGAGAGGTGAAATTGGCATAAGAGGAGGGAGGCCCTGGATACACTAGTGTTTTTTGCATAGTTATACAAGAAGCGGTGAGGCTGAGAGGGTGATCCTCCTCCCATGGCAGAGAGGGGTTTCAAACCATAAATGAGCATTTTCCCCACAACCCACCAGGGGAGGCAAGTAAAATCGCATTTGAATTGGGAGATCTAGGTAAAGTCAACAAAGAAGAAAATGTGTTGAAAGATGAAGAGATGAGGGAGAGAGCAATCGAGGAAGGAAAAAAAGTACTATGTCCAGACTTGTGAAAATCTTGAGAGGTAGGAGACAACTCATACACCTTTGTATCCCGATTCAATGACTAGAGATGTGAATGTAAAAATGAAATAAGTAAAGCATGCCAAGGGAGTTAAATCAGGAACTTTAGCTTATTTCTTGCATTAAATGTAATTGGCATTAAATCATTAGTCAAACTATATACAAACTTTCTTAATTAATATGAGGGTTCAAAATAGGCCAAAATGCTACCAAATTTGGAGCACATGACCAATAAGGAGTTTAGACTCTTTCTATACACTTAGAATTCCATTTTGTATATATCTTACCCGTAATTTTCATAATTGTCACTTTACTTGATTTTAATGCATTAAAATGTGTTATGTGATATATTTCCCCTTAATTGCTTTTTTTGAGTAAAAAATGAGGTAGGAACTTATTGCTCACTAGCTATGTAATTTTTGAACTTAAAGTCTCTTACCTCGCTCTTTTATGTCCTTTAACATCATGAATGATAGGAGAGAGAAAAAAGGAAAGGAAAGACTAATATTCATCCTTTTGAGTTGGATGCAACTCATAATGCATAGATGAAAGAGAAAATGTACTTTGGGTCTCAATTTATTCTTCTCACTTTATTATCCTTAAAGAAATTTCATTTCATGGTCTTTTTGCATTAAGATCCTCAACTATAATCATTTAAGGAAAATCACATTTTAATCCCTAAATTAGTCTAGCAAATATGGGATGTTACAATTCTACCCACCTTAAATAAATGTCATCCTCAAAATTTTCTAGGCTACTACCCACCTTAGGGTTTTTATTACTTCTTCACTTACTGACAATTAACATTTCAAGGTGGTTTATTTAGGTTCAAAATTCTACATTGCAAGATATATATATTTGTGTATATATATGTATATATATGTGTGTGTGTATATATATGTATATATATATATAAATATATAAATAAATAAATAAATAAATAAATAAATAAATAAATATATATATATATATATATATATATATATATATATATATATATATATATATATATATATATATATATATATATATATATATATATATATATATATATATATATATGATAGCTAGATTTCATAACATATTTATGTGAACATGGATTAACTGTTACTTTGGCCTTCATCTCAACATATACTTAGGGTTTTCCAAACTAATTCATAACTATATTTAGGGCATCTAACTCGACCTTGTCATGATTTTCTATCAGTAGGGGTGGATAACTATCTAACCTTAGGTCCTTAGGTACCTACCACATTCCTAGGTATGTGGTGATCAGGCACATACCCAGAGTTTTGGATCCTATCATGCTACCTCTCACTAACCTAGTAATACATGTGTCCCGTGCCACATGCACTAGTAAGAAAGGAGAAATGCAACAAAAGTCTAATGCCTATGACAACCCTCTTCAATTCTCAATTGGCTGGCCATAACCTTTGAGAATTGCGAGGCTATATCATTAGCTAGAGTTAGGTTGATAATTTAGATCTACAGTAGGTAATCATCTATGTTTGACATCTATATCCTTTCTAAGGTGAAAACTTTAATCATACTAGGTCATAATATCTTTCCTTTGGGAATCTATCCCTAAACCCTTATCTCAAATATTCATTCTAGGGTGACTATGAGAATCATGTTTGTCTATTGGACATTTACCAAAATTTCTTTGATACCATAATGTAACACCCTACTTTTCATATAACATGAGCGGAAGCATTTTACTCAATGTGGGTGTCACAATATGCTAATCATGCAGTCAACAAAAATGAAACACTTACATTTATTTAAAAATGATTAATAGATAGTTCTTGGTAAAAGAAAACTAAATTATAATCATCTATGATATCTAATCTAATTGTTAACATGACTAAGCATAAGGTAAATGTTATCTAAAACTCTAGACCGTCTTTGTAAATGGCACCCACCAGGAAAAGCTTGAAGATATCCTAGTCTTGATTTTTCTTTTTATCCTTCACTTGCTCCAAGTCATGTGGACATCTCATCACTGGCCATGCAAAATAAACATCACATCATTAAGTAGTATTTGACACTTTATATGGCATAAAAATAAATATAACTTGACGTGAGTAAAATTGACATGGAATAACTTCACATAAACTTGAACATGTATTTTATTAAGCATTCATGATTCCTGAATAACATGAAGAGTTGAACAGTAAGTATATGCATCTCTCTATGACACCCACTTAGGATCACATGATTTCTAGGAAATCCCTTGATCACCCCTTGAGGTCCATGATTCAGGAGCATATAAAACTAATTCAATTCCATTTATCTTAACATTAACTTTAACATTGACATTAACATGATCCTTGAACTTTAACATGATGGGATTTCTCCCTCATAAGCCATGATAGGATTTCCCCTTCTTGAGCATGATTCATTAATCTTAATTCGTAATCAATGATCATAATAAGGGTTTCACCATAGACTATAAGTAATCAACCAATCGAACAATGATAAGTATACATGATGTCTTCTTGAGAAAGCATTCATAATTCATGAAATTATCTATGGTTCATAATCATAAATAACAATAAGAAAACTAAAGTACTTGTGTAAAAATGAATGTCCAGCTTACCTAGAGTAAACCACCTTCGGTCAAGTCTTATCACTTGATTGGGTCCTCTAATCACCTGTAATTTGATTAACATCATAATATGTTCATGGGTTCATAATGATCAAAACCTTGATTTTGGTCCTGAATCCTTGATGTGATTGAATGTGTAAAACATCATTTGAAACATGCTATATTGATAGAGAATCAGAAGAGCTTTCTAATGAATATTTTTGCACATTTTTCCGTGGTCATCTGCAAAAGTTTTGAAATTTGCAGTTTGGACCAATAAGAAGTCAGGAAAACTATATGCATCACATTGATTAAAGCAAAGATAAATTTGATTTAAATGAGGCATGAACAGACCATAAAAACAACATTACACATTATATTCAATTAAATCTATAACAAACCAAAATTTAGAATCTTACCTTATTCAATGATTAGAAATCTGGTAAGATTTGTTTCTTAGATTTGATCAAACTAGGATAAAAGTTAAAACACATTTAAATAATGACTTAGTTATGTACCAACATATAATAAAATCATGAAATATGTTACGTGTATTTCCTTTACTAACATGATGGCTAAATAAAAATGAATAGTATGCTTTGGAGTAACAATTGATGATTCAATGTCCACAAATATTAATAATGTTCTATTATTTAAATAAATATGAAATTAATGGATTAAATATGTAAAATAAGTAAAAATGAAGAAATTGATGTAAGATTTTAATATATATCTCTTTTAAAAATGTATTGACTTTAGTAAGACTCAATTGAGTGGATGTTTGTAATAAAGGTTTAATGTTTTGATAAACATAACGGTAATAATCCAAACATTCTAATGGTGCTGTAACTCATAAAAGGGAATTTTAAAATTAAAATATAATGGTTAAATGTGTTCCTTGGGTTCCAAGTTTCACATTGTTTTCATAATGATAACTATTTTAATTCTATTGTAAAATAAAATAATAATAGGAACAAAAAGTATTAAATAAATTACTAAATAACTTCAATAGTAGAAATAAACCTCAAATCCAAAATATACATGTCAAAATCAGTTTGTGTGTGAATTTTCACAATATTTGGGCACCCTAGTGTAGTTTAGGAGAGAGAATGTATATAAAAACCCAAAATATTAAATAAAATGCTAAACACCCACAACAAGAAGAATTAATTATAAAATCATTTTCCTCATGTTCAAATTTACCTGTAGGATAAGTGTCACATCTTTTAGGAGTTTTAGATGCCTCAGATTCCTTAAGAAAAAATGAAAGAAAAGGCCAAAGATACTAAATTTATTATTAAAAAGAAAGCATCTAATATATTAAATGAATAATATAAACCAACATGTATGAATTGTTATAAATAAAATTGTGGTGTAACATTATGGGAAACAATATTGTACATGCATGCAATTTTTTTTGTCATAAAAGAAATAAAATCTGAAATTTATTTTAGAAACACACTAATTAATACATATGTAAAGAATAACATCACACTCGTATGTACTAAATAATTAGATGTAAAGTGTTAGTAGTAAAAAGTAGTATGAGAAAACAATTTACCCTATTTAATTATCTTAATAGGATGTTATTAATATTATGAAAACAATTAACATGTAATGAAAAACTAAGTTACTATTATGCGAAAGAAATTATAAATAAACATAGTTGAGGATAATGAAGAGGGATTGGGGAAATATAAGATATTCTTTATTTCTCTCACAAGTAAAAAATTTCAAAAGTATCATAAACACCCAATATAGTAAGTAAAACATTCATGTATATGAAATAATCCACTAAATAATTTTTAAATAAGAAAATATTGTCAAATTTATCTCTCATGTATTAGTTCATCCAATTGCCAAATACCATTTTAGTTGGATAATATTAGTGCTCATATACAAATTATAAAATAAATTAACAAAACAATGCTAAAAGGATTCAATTAAAGTAGATGAGATATTGAACATTCCAAAAAGTGTAAATTTCGAATTCTACAAGTCTTAATTAACCTATGTGTCACAATCGAATTTATTTTTGGACCTTAAAGCAAATTTAGAAGAGAATATACAACTGGAAACATTAATTGTTAATTGTTTAATTTAATACATTCCGTTTGATATAGTTTCTAACTTTTCTACTATCATGTCTTCTTTTCCTTTTTCTTTTACGTGTGGTACTCTTTTTGTCTTAAAATTCCTTCTCTCACTCTACCTTCCTCTTTTTCCCTTTATTAACTTTTCTTTACTTTTCTCCCACATCTAATAAGGGTCTACTCGAAGCCTCTCATGGCATATTCTAGAAACACCTAAAGCTTAGGACCCAAGCATCTCCGAGCCCCGTCATAGAAACTCTAGGACCGAACAATATAAATATGTGACCTTATCTCTGATTCCACCACTCCTCGCTTAGACTTTTTCTTCTACCAATTTCTCCTCTAGTCTCATGCTCTGCCACCAGGAACTTGGAACTTGACAGACCTGTTCTGGACATTGCGGCTCGTAATTATACTATTTCAACCTAATTCCACCCACGATTGAGTTGACTTTACACTTGGGGGCCGTTTGGGTTCAACATTTGACGGAGGGATTGTAATTAGTTACGGTAATCTAAATACCAGTCATTATAAAGATGTCGTTTGGATATACGATGTGGGAGTTCATGATTACTGGTATTCCGGGGACGGTATTGTTACGTGGTTAATCACAAACATCTAAATCCCACCGATATCGGTGTGATTCGTAAAGTCCAACCCCGTTAACCTTTCTCTCTCATCACATGAGCCTCCCCTTTCCCCTTCTGTCTTTTTCTAGTCCGCCGCCTCCCATTCCTTCACCTCCTACGCGCGATCCTCTATCATTCCTGGTGCTGTTCCTTCCTCTGCTCACTACATGCAACATTGCATACCGCTAGCTGCTCCTCTCCCTCCCGCCCTCCACAACTATCTCTGACATGTCTCTCCTTATGCCACCACCTCTACCTTACTTTTCCGCCCCTTCTCTTCTCCTTATTTTTTCTCTGTGATGGAAAAGAACCTGATGGGGTGAAAGTTATTACTGGCAGCGACATCATTGGTCTGTTTACCGGTGAATACTTGCAACTGGATTTCCGAGTATACAAACAAATGATTTTTAAACAATAGTAATTAGATCTGTTGCAGTTGAACTCCCAAAACTTACAAATACAGATGTAGTTTTGAGTGTGCTGTCCAAACGGGACCTTGGAGGATTTGGACCCAATTTCTAATTTAATACTCAAGTCAAGATATGTACATCCACTCTATATTAATTGGGCGTAATATCATGACTAAATATCTTTTTCTCATATGAGACATTGACTAAATTGTGGACAATCATATCATATTTTGAAAGAACCCTTCCTGGTTAAAATCTATCCTAAATTGTTAATTTTGATACCGCGTTGATGGTCTTATGTCCTAATCTTACTACTGTGTCTTGGGTCCTTTGACCCCATCTAAGGAAAACTTGATACACTTGTCCTTTGCATGAAAGTAAACATACCTTGTTCTTGTCTACCCTATTTTTATGGATGAATGACTAGTCATAACTATAATTAGTGACTCCATATAGGCACTGGATTTTATTCCCTTACCATTTATGATTTTTATAGGCATTAGGTCTTATTCCCCTACCAGGCACTGAGTTCTATTCTCCTACCACATATGATATTAGGCACTGGGTTTTATTCCCCTACCATGCACTGGGTTATATTCTCCTACAACTTACTATATTTGTTTGGCACTGAGGTTTGAGTCCTCCTACCCATTTGGTATGGAATACATATGGGTTCCTATCCTACTTTTTCAGTTTATGCTAGTCAATGTTTATTTATCACCATGCAACAATTCATTTTTGTGATTATGTTGATATGAGTGTGACAATAATCACTTTATTAATCATATCCTTGTTAATAATTGCCTCATCTTTTGATCATTTTAAATCTTTTTGATGAACTCTTCTCTATTGGACATCCCATTATTGACATCTCTTTATTTCAAACCTTCTCTCACTTTAATTAATGCACAATGATTTTACTTTGTGCATACTCAACATTAGCCGACGTACTTTCTTTTATTTTTCTTTTTCCTGGGTGTTGTTTCTCAACCCCCAGAGTTAGCTCATTCCTTTGTTCAAGGAGGTGATGACTTTTCTTAAGAACAAGTGCAAGGATGAGTTCTGAGATGGGAAGGTTAATCACCATAACATGATCCTGATAATTAGATTCATTGTTTAGACTTTTCCTATAAGGCCCAATGTTAAGATGAATAATGAATTTCTATAATAGTTAGATATTTTATTTTCCACTGCCATAAACTATGTTTCTTTATTCACCCGCTTGAGAAAAAAATATGGCACCCCTTTTATTTGGTCATAAGTGTATTCATGAATATTTATGCAAAGTTATTTTCTTGAATTAAGTAAGGAGTGGTTTCCTACTGGGTTCCACTCTTTACATGATGGTAACCAAGCATAATTATGCTCAAACAATCTAAATATTCAAAAATTCATCCTTGGAACCCTTCCCCTTATACATTACACCTATATTTTAGGAAGACCAACTTGTTAGGACAACTAATACCTTTATTGGAACATAGTTGTCATACCTCATGCTATCCATATAGAGCAACTAGTTGGTTTTATAATGTCCTTCTATAAGAAGGGTCTTAAAGCCTTAATCTTAAAAAATTAAAAACTAGTTAAAGATGTTGGATTAAAAACACATTACCTAACTTTTGGGAAATTAATCAAACTAAAATATCTGCAATAACTACTTCCTAACTGAGGTAATTAAATAGACCTTTCTAAGTGGACCACCTTGGGTAGACATATCTGGAACCCTTAAGGAAATGTTGCACCAATCAATACAATAAGTTCATACTCACAATATAGGAGTATCCTATGGACTCTTAATTTAGGATATTTGGATTTTGGGGACGAAATCTCTTCTAGGGATGCAGTGTTGTAATGAACTAAAATTTAGAATCTTACCCTATTCCATGATTAGAAATCTAGTAAGATTTGGTTACTTAGATTTGACCAAACCAGGATAAAAATTAAAGCACATTTACATAATGACTTAATTATGTGCTAACATGTTATAAAATCATGAAATATGTTACATGCATTTTCTTTACTAACATAATGGCTAAATAAAAGTGAATAATATGATTTGGAGTAGCAATTGGTAATTCCACGTCCATAAATATTAATAATGTTCTATTATGTAAATAAATATGAAATTAATGGATTAAATATTTAAAATGAATAAAATGTAGAATTTCATGCAAAATAATAATAGACAAGTCTTTTAAAAATGTATTAAATACAGTAAAACTTAATTGAATGGATGGTTATAATAGAAGTATAATGTTTTGATAAACATAATGACAATAAGTCAAACATTCTCATAGTGCCATAATTCATAAAAGGGAATTTCAAAAGTAAAATATAATGGTAAAAATATGTTCCTTGGGCCCCAATTGCCTTGGTTGCCTAGTTTCACATTGTTTATAGAATGATAACTTTTTTAATTCTATTGTAAAAGAAAATAAAAACAGGAGCCAAAAGTGTTAAATAAATTACTAAATAATTCAATAGTATAAATAAACCTCAAATCCAAAATCTACATGTCAATATCAGGTTATGTGTGAATTTTCACAATATTTGGACATCGTAGTGTAGTTTAGGAGAGAGAATATATATTAAATCCAAAAATATAAAATAAAATGCTAAACAACCACAAATGGAAGAATTAATTGTAAAATCATTTTCCTCATGTTCAAGTTTGCTTGTAGGCTAAGTTTCACATCTTTTAGGAGTTTTTAGATGCCTCAAATTCCTTAAGAAAAGGAAATGAAAGATAAGGCCAAACATATTTAATTTATTATTAAAAAGAAAGCATATAATATTTAAATAAATAATCTAAACCAACTTGTATGGATTTATATAAGTAAAATTATGGTGTAACATAATGGGAAACAATATTGCACACACATGAAAAATATCATCATAAAAGAAATAAAATCTAAAACTTATTTTAGAAACACATTAATTAATACATATGTAAAGAATAGCATCACACTCGTATGTACTAAATTATTAGATGTAAAATGTTAGTAGAAAAAAGTAGTAAGAGAATACAATTTTCTTCTCTTTAATTATCTATATAGGATATTGTTAATATCATGAAAACAATTAGCATTTAATGGGAAACTAAGTTACTATTATGTGAAAGAAATTATAAATAAACATAGTTGAGGATAATGAAGAGAGATTGAGGATATATATGATATTCTTTATTTCTCTCATGAGTGGAAAATTTTGAAAGGATCATAAATACCCAATATCGTAAGTAAAATGTTCATGTATATGAAATAATCCACTAAACAATTTGTAAACAAAAAGTAATGTCAAATTTATTTCTCATGTATTAATTGGTCCAATTTCCAAACCCCATTTTAGTTGAACAATACTAGTGCCCATATACAAATTATGAAATAAATTAATAAAATAATGCTAAAAGGATTCAAATAAAGTAAATGGCATATTGAACATTTCAAAAATGAAAATTAATGTAAATTTCGAATTTTACATGTCTTAATTAACCTATGTGTCACAATTTACTTCATTTTTAGACCCTCAAATAAATGTAAAAGAGAATATATAGTTGAAAACATTAATTGTTAGTTGTTTAATCTAATACATTTCATTTGATATGGTTTCTAATTTTCTTCCTATCATGTTTTATTTTCCTTTTACTTTTATATGTAGTAGTCTTTTTGTCTTCCAATTCCTTCTTTCGCTCTCCCTTTCTCTTTTTCCTTTATTAACATTTCCTTACTTTCTCCTGCACCTAATAAGGGTCTACTTGAAGCCTGCCATGGCATATTCCAGAAATGCCTAAAGCATGGGAGACAAGCATCTCCGAGCCCCATCATAGAAACCCTAGGGCCTAACCATATAAACATGGGACCTTGTCTCTGACTTTGCTGCACCTGGCTTAGACTTTTCCATCTACCAATTTCTCATCTAGTCCCATGCTCTGCCATCGGGAACTTGGAACTTGATGGACCTGTTCTGGGCATTGTGGCCCGTCATTCAGCTATTTCAACCCAATTCCACCCACGATTGAGTTGACTTTAGACTTGGAGGATTTGGATCCAATCTCTTACTAAAACTCAAGTCAAGGTATGTACATCCACTCTATTTTAGTTGAGCATAATATCATGACAAAATATCTTTTTCCCATGTGAGGCATCGACAAAATTGTGGACAATCCTATCAACTTTTCAAAAAACTCTTCCTTTTTAATATATATCCTGATTTGTTAATGTTGATACCCCATTGTTGGTCTTCTAACCTAATCCTTCCACTGTCTTCGGTCCATTGACCCCATCTGAGGAAAATGTGATACACTTATCCTTTTCATCAAAGTAAACATACTTTGTTCTTGCCTACCCTATTTTCATGGATGAGTGACTAGTCATAACTATAAGTAGTGACTCCATATAGGTACTGGATTTTATTCCCTTGCCATTTATGATTTTTATAAGCATTGGGTCTTATTCCCCTACCAGGCACTGGGTTCTATTCTCCTGCCAAATATCAGACACTAGGTTATATTCCCCCACAACTTACTATGTTTATTTGGCACTAAGATTTTGGTCGTCCTATCCTTTTGGTATGGAATACATATGGGTTCCTATCATAATTTTCAATATATGCTAATCAATGTTTATTTATCATAATGTAACTATTCATCTTTGTGATTATGTTGATATGAGTGTGGTAGAATCACATTATTAATCATATACTTGTTAATTTTTGCCTCATCTTTTGATCATGTTAGATCTTTTTGATGAACTCTTCTCTATTGGACATCCCAACATTGGCATCTCTTTATTTCAAATCTTCTCTCACTTTATTTTACTTTGTGCATACTCAACATTAGCTGACATAGTTTCTTTTATTTTACTTTTTCTTGGGTTTTTTTTCAACCCTCAGAGTTAGCACATCCCTTTTATTAGGGAAAGAGGGCTTTTCTTAGGACCAAGTGCAAGGATGAGTTCTGAGATGGGAAGGTTGATCACCATGATATGATCCTGATAATTAGATTCGTAGTTTAGACTTTTCCTATAAGGCCCAATGTTAAGATGAACAGTCAATTTATGTAATAGTTAGATATTTTATTTTCCACTACCACAAATTATGTTTCTCTATTAATCTATTTGAGGAAAAAATATTTCACCCCTTTTATTTGGTCATAGTTGTATTCATGGGGATTTATGCAAAATTACTTTCTTGAATTAAGTAAGGAGTGGTCCCCTACTAGGTTCCACTCTTTACAAGATGGTATCAACACATAATTGTTCTCAACAATCTAACTATTTTGAAAATTCATCTTTGGAACCTTTTCCCTTATACATCACACCTATATTTCAGGAAGACCAACTTGTTAGGACAATTGATACCTTTGACCTGGAAAAGATCTATTGGAACATAGTTGTCATACCTCATGCTACCCATATAGTGACTAGTTGGGTTTTAGAATCTCCTTCTCTAAGAAGGGCTTAAAGCCTTAATCTTTAAGAATTGAAAACTAGTTAAAGATGATGGACTAAAAATACATTACCTAACTTTTGAGTAATTAATCAAACTAAAATATCTATAATAACTACATCCTGGGTAATTAAACAATCCTTTCTTAGTGGACCACCTTGGGTAGACATATCTGGCATCGTTAGGGAAACGTTGCAACAATCAATACAATAAGACTATACTCACAATATAGGAGTATCCTATGGACTCTTAATTTAGGATATTTGGATTTTAGGGATGAGATCCTCTTTTAGGGATGGAGTGTTGTAACAAATCAAAACTTAGAATCTAACCCTATTCCATGATTAGAACCTAATAAGATTTGGTTTCTTTGAGTTGACCAAATGAGAATAAAAATTAAAACACATTTACATAATGACTTAATTATGTGCCAACATGTAATAAAACTATGAAATATGTTACATGTATTCCTTTACTAACATAATGGCTAAATAAAAGTGAATAATATGATTTGGAGTAACAATTGGTAATTCCATGTCTATAAATATTAATAATGTTCTAATATTTAAATAAATACGAAATTAATGGATTAAATATGTAAAATAAGTAAAATGTAGATTTTTTTGTAAAACAATAATACATAGCACTTTTAAAAATGTATTAAATATAGTAAGACTTAATTGAGTGGATGTTTATAATAAAGGTATAATGTTTTAATAAACATAATGGTAATATGACAACCATTCTAATGGTTCCATATCTCATAAAAGGGATTTTTAAAAGTAAAATATAGTGGTAAAACATGTTCCTTGGGTCCCAATTGCCTTGGTTGCCAAGTTTCACATTGTTTGCATAATGACAACTATTTTAATTCTATTGTAAAAGAAAATAGTAATAGGAGCCAAAAATGTTAATAAATTACTAAATAATTTCAATAGTAGAAATAATCCTCAAATCCGAAATCTACATGCCAAATCAGTTTGTTTGTGAATTTTCACAATATTTGGACATCCTAGTGCAGTTTAGGAGAGAGAAGGTATATAAAAACCCAAAATATTAATTAAAATGCTAAACAACTACAAAAGGAAGAAGTAATTGTAAAATCAATTTCCTAATTTTCAAGTTTGCTTGTAGGCTAAGTTTCACATCTTTTAGGAGTTTTTAGATGCCTCAAATTTCTTAAGAAAAGAAAATGGAAGATAAGGCCAAAAATATTGAACTTATTATTAAAAAGATAACATATAATATTAAAATGATTTATGTAAACCAACTTGTATCGATTTTTGTAAATAAAATTATGGTGTAACATAATGGAAAACAATATTACACACATGAAAAATACTATCATAAAAGAAATAAAATCCAAAATTTATTTTAGAAACACACTAATTAATACATATGTAAAGAATAGAATCACACATGTATTAAATAATTAGATGTAAAATGTTATTAGTAAAAACTAGTATGAGAGAGTTAAGGAAATATAAGATATTATTTATTTCTCTCATGAGTGTAAAATTTTGAAAGGATCATAAATACCCAATATAGTAATTAAAACATTCACGTATATGAATAATCCACTAAACAATTTTTAAACAAGAAAGTAATGTCAAATTTATTTATCAAGTATTAATCGATCCAATTGCAAAATCCCATTTTAATTGGATAATGTTAGTGTCCATATACAAATTATACAATAAATTAAGTAAATAATTCTAAAAGGATTAAAATAAAGTAAATGATATATTAAACATTCCAAAAATGAAAACTAATGTAAATTTCGAATTCTACATGTCTTAATTAACATATGTGTCACAATTTACTTCATTTTTTGACCCTCAAATAAATTTAAAAAGAGAACATACAATTGGAAACATTATTTGTTAATTGTATAATTTAATACATCCCGTTTGATACAATTTCTAATTTTCTTCCTATCATGTTTTATTTTCCTTTTCCTTTTACACGTGGTACTCATTTTGTCTTCAATTCCTTCTCTCACTCTCCCTTCCTCTTTTTCCTTTATTAACTTTTCCTTACTTTCTCCCACATCTAATAAGAGTCTATTCAAAGCTTATCATGGCGTATTCGAAAAACACTTAATGCTTGGGACACAAGCATCTCCGAGCCGCATCATAGAAATCCTAGGACCTAAGCATATAAATATGGGAACTTGTCTATGATTCTTCCGCACCTCGCTTAGACTTTTCCCTCCACCATTTTCTCCTCTAGTTTCATGCTCTGCCACCGGGAACTTGGAACTTGGCGGACCTGTTTTTGGGATTGCGGCTCATCATTATGCTACTTCAACACAATTCCATCCACGGTTGAGTTGACTTTAGACTTGGAGGATTAGGATCCAATCTTTGACTTAATACTCAAGTCAAGGTTTGTACATAAACTCTATTTCAATTAGGCATAATATCATTACTAAATATATTTTTCCCATGCGATACATTGACTGAATTGTGGATGATCCTATCATCTTTTGAAAAAACCCTTCCTTGTTAATATATATCCTAATTTGTTAATGTTGATACTCCATTTATGGTCTTCTGACCTAATCTTACCACTGTCTTGGGTCGTTTGACCCCGTACAAGGAAAACTTGATACACTTACCCTTTGCATAAAAGTAAACATACTTTGTTCTTTCCTGTCCTATTTGCATGGATGAATGACTAGTCACTATTATAAGTAGTGACTCCCTATAGGAACTGGGTTTTATTCCCCTACCATTTAGATGCTTATAGACACTGGGTCTTATTCCCGATACAAGCAATGGGTTCTATTCCCTTGCCACATATGATATTAGACACTGATTTTTATTTATGTGCCATGCATCGGGTTATATTACCCTGCAACTTACTATATTTGTTTGGCACTGAGGTTTTATACAGAAATATGGCAACATAGTAGGCAACAGAAACAAAAATTTTATCTACCATATTCCCATAAACTAGTAGATTGTGTCAAAAACTATAAGATGGAAATGATGGTATCGAGGATATACCTCACATCTCCTCGTTGTTGTATATGCACAACTGTTGACTAGTTGCTCTTGGATGGTCTTTGTGCAGTTTCTGATCTTCACTATGGAAATATAGGGATGGTAATGGTGTTGGATAAAAACCATGTCTGCGGATAACTGCACCACATTTTACACCTCATAACCGCACAAATGGTTATGGTGCAGATATGGTTTAAAAATGTGAAAACTGCTACACTGTGGTGCAGTTACGGTTTTAGGAAAATAACCATGGATAAAAAAATGCACCACAATTCGTTTATATTAAATATATATAAATATATGTAGAATATTGTTTTAATCATGTTATCTATTGGTGCTCTCACACAAATGACTAGAAATCTATTTTTAATGAAATTTAATGTATAACAAAGTATGAACTTTCATTTTTATGTAATTACTACACACATATTCTCCTCTTTATAAAAATATTAAAAATACATGTGTCCATAGAGCATGAAAACATTTCCATTCACTTCATATATATGTTCTATTACAAATTTATAGAGTCATAAGTAAAGTGGTGATAGATAGTTATTGTCGTTGGTGGAATCATTTAATGTATTATGTAGATATTATTGGCTTGTTTCATACCAATCTTGAATAAAAACATGAACCAGTTAGAAAATGAGAGATAGATAAGTAAGGTGACAATTAGTTTATTATTATAAGTAAAATATTACACATTGACTGATGATATATGTACTTATTAGTATTTAGCAGAGATAAAATCAAATTAAATAAATAATAAAGGTGATAAGAATATAATTTGACATAAAAGAGAGAAGGATAGAGTCAAGAAGATATAATTACATCCATTGTTATTGGCTCACCTTTATCCATAATTTATTCAAACATTTTACAATCCACCCACACTAATTGTTTTGACTTCCCTCTCTTAGAAAATACATCATTACATTTAATTCTAAATACTATTTGTTTCTTATTACAAATACATATACAGAGGAAACATCATAATTTATGTGCTTGAAATGAAGAGCACGTCTTAATAGGAGAGACAGACTTGAAGAACCACTTTAAATAGGATAATGTCATTTGGAAAAGAGGAATTTGTATTAGTGGGCGGGAGACTTAATACATTTTATAAGAGGATGATGTTTGAAATTTGAATGGTTATGTATAATAAGACAATATTATATTTATGTCTGTTAGCTTTAAAAACTTTGGAATATGCATTCACATGAACTAAAAATTAGTACTTTTTGTTATGTAATATGAACAGACACTGTTAGTCCTATTTTATATTGTTGTTTAATTTGTTATGTACAATTTCTTCATATATTTTGTGTATAATTCTTGTACAAATAATAAACATTTTGTTTCCAATGTGGTGTGGTGTGGTGCGGTACAATTAACTGTAATTTTTTGGTGGTGCTAATATGGTTTATCATATCAAACACCACAATGGATACGATGTGGATATGGTGTTTAACTTTTAACCATGGTGTGGTTATAGTTTTGGCATAAACCACACCATATCTGCACCACTGCCATCCCTACAGACAGTAGACTGGACAACTTCTGTAGCGACTCCTGCAGTCTCACCATAGACTACAAGTTGACGTTGCCCTCCTAGTAGCATCCTAAAGACCCCTGCCTCTAGAGAAGTCCACGCGGACTACCTAGAACTCATGTTGTCCTACTAGTAACAAAAAGTCCACGCGGACTACCTAGAACTCATGTTGTATTAGTGGGTGGGAGACTTAATACATTTTATAAGAGGATGATGTTTGAACTTTAAATGGTTATGTATAATAAGACAATATCATATTTATGTCTGTTAGCTTTAAAAAATTCGGAATATGCATTCACATGAACTAAAAATTAGTACTTTTTGTTATGTAATATGAACAGACATTGTTAGTCCTATTTAATATTGTTGTTTAATTTGTTGTGTACAATTTCTTCATACATTTTGTGTATAATTCTAGTATGAATAATAAACATTTTGTTTCCAATGTGGTGTGGTGTGGTGCGGTACAATTAACTGTGGTTTTTTGGTGGTACTAATATGGTTTATCATATCAAACACCACAATGGATATGGTGTTTAACTTTTAACCATGGTGTGGTTATAGTTTTAGCATAAAACACACCATATCTGCACCACTGCCATCCCTACAGACAGTAGACTGGACAAATTCTGCAGTGACTCCTGCAGTCTCACCATAGACTGCAAGTTGATGTTGCCCTCCTAGTAGCATCCTAAAGACCCCTGCCTCTAGAGAAGTCCACGCGGACTACCTAGAACTCATGTTGTCATACTAGAACAGATAGGAAGGAGTTGTCCCTCCCATTGGTGTACTAGTCACCAACTTGCTCTCCCACAACAATGGTGACCCCTCCCTAGTCGGGTAGGATTTTCTTGGGATCTCTTGGTTACCACAACTAGATAGGACGACAATTGTCAGAGCAACTAATTATCAATTGTCCATGTTGTGTTCTGGGAAGCCCCCACTACCCCTCTATTTATAGGCAGGGTTTGGGTCAGGGTTTCTAGTCTATGTGGGAGTGGAAGGGACCGAAAGATCTTAAGTTTTTGCAACCTACGAACACCCAAATGGTTGTATGGAAACCCAATCGGTCATATGGCATACAAGACAGTCATCTCACATAGTGAGACAATCATTTTGCATGTTTCCCAATCACATACAAAATTGGCAATTCAAAACCAATTAATGCACGACATGACATCAACACGAATTCCTTGTTGCAATCAAATTTCCCACAAACTATTTGATCTTGCCCATGCGAGACAGTCATCTCGCTTACCCAAATAGTCGTATGGTGAGCCAAGCCAGCCAGTTCAATAGAATGAATTGATTTGTTCACACTTCAATTTGAGCAGAACTTAGACAATTTCAATTTGAATCAGCTTGACACTACAAATGCCCATGTCAACCCTTAATATGACCGTTTGGCACTCCAGACGGTCGTCTCACTGAGTGAGCCTATCGCATGGCACTCCAGACAGCCATCTCATTGATTGAGCCAATCATTTGGCAGTGTAGCCAACCAATGTGTTGTGTGAATTTAATACCTAAACACTTTAGTAATCAATTCAGTCATCATTCAAGATTAAACTCCTCTTCTAGGTCGAGACCTATGTGTGTGACCCTATAGGTCTCATATTAGTTTGATAGTGAATGTTTATACCACTTATGACATCATAAGCAATGAGCAATTCCTAGTCACACATCATTGCTACCCATGTAAATGGAAAGTTGGGGAGAAACTTCAACCTACAATCTATGCTTGTTGTTACAATGTTTATATAATTCCTTTGTCGCTGATATCAAGACTAAACTTAAGGCATGGAGTAATCACCCTATTCAACATTCAATCTTGTTTCTTAAACAAGAGCAGGTTGTCTAAGATATATATGTAAGCTCAATATCACATATTGACTCACATGTGCACGACCATGCATTTCTCAGGCTCGCTAATCAAGAGGCCTTGGATATTCTACTCCCTTAGGAGGGACAAATCCCATATCTATCACTCATAGTCAGTCCTCATGTGTCACAATCACCCAATCATCACCTCTATAACAACCCATGTTTTAGGATTGCATTTGATGATGTCAAAGCATACCAAATGACATGTGATGAGTGCAGTGATTTTAGGTCTAAGAATCACAAACACCATCATCACTATGAGATCACACTATGACTACCATGGTAATGATTTCTGTGTGTTAGTCTCATGGTGGGTCTATCTGATACACCATTCTCCAACATGTCTCTGTGTGCTTGGTTTGATATAGCCATATCATGACTAATGGGATTCTATCATCAACCAAATCACACTTTGATCTTGTGTGTCATTGTTGTCTATCAGCCTTCCACAATAACAACTGACCAGAGACATAATGAGAATATATATGTTCTCTTAACATTCATATGATATCATTTCTCCAAGTCACAGACTTGAAGACATACATCATTGAGTAATATATTTCTCGTCATTTATTATGTTACATCATTATATCATAACTGAATCGAATAGAGTAAATTGGAAGCTTGCCTTTATTTATTAATCAAATAAATTAAAAATTATGCCATTACAATAATCATATGATTGGCTCTCTATGCATACATACCAATAGACTCCCACTTGCACTTAGAGCCAATCACCCACAAATCTTATCCCAAGTGATCTAACATGACCATCATGCTTCTATTGCAAAGGTGCCTTTATCAAGGGGTCAACAATATTGTTCTCAGTTGGTACTATGCAAATCTTTACATCACCTCACTATGTGATTTCTCATATGAGATGGAACCGCCTTTGTATGTGCTTTGAGTGCTAATGCGATCTGGGTTCCTTAGCTTGTGCAATGACTCCATTGTTGTCACAATATATCTCAATTGCGTCACTGATGCTTGGAACGACCCCAAGTTCTATAATGACTTCTTGATCCATACAACCTCCTTTTCCGCATTCAATGTAGTAATATACTTGAACTTTGTTGTAGAATCGAAAACTATTTCTTTCCTGGAACTCTTCCAGCTTACAACTCCATTATTAAGGAAAAACATGAATCCTGATTGCGATTTGTAATCATCTTTGTCAGTCTGGAAGCTTGCATCAGTGTAACCTTTTACCACCAACTCTTCCTCTCTTCCATAGACCAAGAACTAATCCTTAGTCTTTCTCAAGTACTTGAGGATATTCTTCATGGAAGTCTAGTGATCATCACCTAGATCTGACTGATATCTTGTCATCATGCTCAAGGCATACAAGATGTATGGACGGATACACAACATGTCATGCATGATTGATCCTATTGTTGAGGTATATGGAATCAAACTCATGCGTTCCCCTTCTTCAGAAGAACTCTGATTTTGACCCTTAGAGATGGTAACTCCATGTAGCATGGACATGTTTCCTCTCTTTGAGTTCTCCATGGCGATCTTTATCCCTAAGATGTAGGATGTTTCTCCCAAGTCTTTCATAGAAAACATATTTTCAAGCCATGTCTTTACCTTTTATAAAGTAGGTATGTCATTCTACATTAATAATATGTCATCTACATAGAATATGAGGAATGTCACTATTCTCACACTAACCTTCTAGTACACACAATGTTCATCTTCATTTAGGAAAAAGCAACCTAGGGTTTGCGACACTGTCTCTGGCGACCACTAAGGAGATCAGCTCCGATCTCATCGGAGAGGGGAGTTTCTCTCCTCTCAATGGTAGCTATGTGATAACACCAAATTTTGTGATCTTTTAGAATGTTTTTCTGCTATCAAAACTGCCCTTTTTAACTGTTTTCCTCTCTTTTATATGTACTTTCGCAATAATTGGCCAAACGACGCTCTTAATCCAATATTTCCAACTTTTGCAGAGTTTTCCTACAATTTTGACCCATTTTGTCATCAAAAAGGCCGTCCTGGCCCACGAATAAGCTCCACCTGCATCGGCCTTCCAGATACCCGATACGATCGGCGCCCGACAGGGTAGCGCGACACAACAATGCATGACATGGGGACACCGCGCAAGAAGAAACTGACGGGCGACACATCTCTTACCCGACAGGGAGCCGAGCTCGCCACGACAACTCAAGCTTGTTGCGCAACACAGGCCACCCACCGGCAGGCACCGCCCATCACATGACCGACAGCCGACACCCTGTGCCGGGCGATACCAGTATCGGTCGACCGCTGACCTGTGAATAGGGGGACACGTGGCGCTTTGAGCACCATAACTTCCCCCAACCACTGCCTATAAATAGCACCTGCAGGAAGCCGAAAAGACAGGTCGGGGGAGGTCAGAACAGGGGGTAACCCTGAGCAATCTTCGGAGGAAGCTGCAAGAGCAGAAGTATCGCGCCTGAGTGTTCGTGCCGGGCAACTCTAGGTGAGCTCTTCCCCTTCCCGAGAGGGAGGGGATGATTCACTTAGGACCGTCCTGGGCGACACTACAGGCCGATATCAGCCAACTTGGATGAGCAACACAAGTGCCCGACATTAGATGCGTCACTACTAGCCCGACACGATATCAAACCCGATACACTCTGCCCGTCTTGGCGTGCCGTCTCGAGAGGGTGCCGCCCAACTTGAGCGTATCGCCAGAGTCCTTGAACGATACAATCGGCCGTCACGGTGTGCCGCCCGACACTGATGTATCGGGCTAGGCTCCTGACCAATATCGGGCTGGAGAGCCGCTATAGTCTGTCGTCCTTCTACATCAAGAAGGTGACCTCTATCTTTATTTCTGTTATTTAATTCTTTACTTATGCACTGTAACTAAGACCTTTATTGTTTATGGAAATGGAAAAGCTTAATTACTTGTTGCTTTATGTTTGGTGCAATTGTTGGACGACTGCTATGTTTAATATCTGAACTCTAGCTTGCATGTTTGGATCGCGTTTCGCTTAGCTACCGAATCATATTTTTCCCGTCGCAACAACTTTGAGAGATGTGTTGTGGCTCTAGTGTTTGGGCTGATTCTGGAGTACAAGAGTGCCCGGAATCGGAGTGCGTCAGTAACAATTCACTCTAACTTAAAGTCCAGCAACCTCGAGAGGGGTGTTGATGCTTGGTTAGAGGTATCCTCTCTGAGAGGAGGGGTACATGATGTTCCTGCCGCTGCTTGTTTTAGCAAAGTTTATCCTTCGCACCTCGCTTTTATCTCTAGTTTTATCTTTCTGTTTCTGTTGCATGAAAACCCCTAAAAACTGCTAAATGACTAAAACCTTAAATCCTTCTTGTAACTCCAGTTGGAGATAGTTTCCTTCGTTTTGTTTGTGACACCTTGCTGTTTCCCCTTGGGGAATTTAATATCTCTTTATACCTGCCGGAGTGTAGCGTGTCGATTTTGAGTTCTCAACACTATCACCCTTGTCCCTGTGTTCGACCCCGTAAACAAAGTTGCGGGGCCCTAGAAGGATTCAGGTTATAAATGTAAAAGCTCGACTACCTCAAATCCGCCTCCAATTTTAGGACGCGCGATTTAGGCCGGTCAACTTTTTGGCGCCGTTGCCGGGGACAAGGAAAAATGACACTGTTGATGAATCTGAATCCACTATCTACACTCCAGTGCCTCAAGCTTAGAAATGAGCTTGAAAACACTCTTTTCTTTTGATATTTTATTATCATTACTCTTTACACAAAATAAATAATTCTATTTCCTAAACTTGATTTCTCATGTCATTTCAGGAACTCCGAAGAACAGTGACATGTTCTACCGACTGCTGACACCATGCCGCCCCGCGCCGAGCCACCCCAGTTTGAAGAAGAACGCCCAGGTGCGAGCTCTGCCTCATTCGCCTCCACTAGAAGTCAACGATCGCTATGGCGGAGATGATAACCTCGAAGATCCAGAAACGGAGCTTTTCGAGGAAGGCCATCACCGCGATAGACGTCATCACCACCGGAGACACAGAAGGAATCATGACAATCAGGAACGATGACATGATGCCAGCGACAATGACGACTCAGAGGAAGAAGAGAAAACGCTGAGGGAGTTAGCATCCACGAAGGCCAACAACTCCTGATGCCCCATCATTGTCCCCGTTTCAACGCGAAAAATTTTGAGCTCAAGCCGTCAGTTATCTCAATGATACAGAATAAGATCTTTAGGGGAAGTTCTAAGAATGACAACCCGTACCACCATCTGGATGCTTTCAAAAATATATGCGATACCATAAAGATGAGGGGGGTCCCCCAAGAGGTCATATACTGCAAGGGCTTTATTTTCTCCCTGGAGGACAAAGATCTGTCATGGTATCTTGGGTTACCTCACCAATCTCTAAATGGATGGGGAGCACTGGCTGACGCATTTGTGAACAAATTCTACCCCACTGAAAGAACTGTCAGAAATAGGCAGAAAATAACCTCTTTTATGAAAAAGCCGAATGAAAGCCTCCATGATGCCTGGGAGCGATTCCAGGAATACCAGAGGGATTGCCCACATCATAATTATAAGAAAGGATTCCTCGTCACCACCTTTTATAATGACCTGACTCCCGATGAAAGGGTGTCACTAAATGCGGCAGCAGGCAGTGACTTCCTTGGGAAGAAACCAAGCAAGTCCAAAAAGATCATCAAAAACATGGCCGAGCTGCTAGCCGACACTGATTACGATAGATCCGACAGAGGATAGGTCAAGAAGGTCGGTGAAGGGCCCTCTCTTGAGTCCAAAGTGCCGGAGTCCATTACCTCGCAGATACAAAGAATCACCACTGATGTTAAGCAACTGTGGGAAGCTGGCGGGAAAGGCAAGAAGCCAGTTGAGAAGGTGATGAAATGCGTAACCTGCGGTGAAGGAGGACATGGGGTAGACAATTTCATCTACACCCGACCGGACGCGGACAGTGATTCTGACTCGGAAGACGAAAGGATTGAAAATGTCTCTTTCGTGAACTACAAAAGGCCAGACCACCCCGGCTTTAACTACGGCAACAAAGATGCAGCTGAAAACTCTCATCAACTGCATAACTCGTCCAAGCCGACACAAGCTTTTGAGAAGAGAGGGGGGCCTAGTCAATACGCCAAGAACAACCAGTTCCAGTAAGCGAAAGGAAACTTCCAAGTGCAGGGAAAGTATCAAGGGTCGAACCGAGAATAAGACAAAGGCACGAGCCAAGCAGAAGTGATTGGCCAGTTATTTGATTTTGTTAAGAAGCAAGATACAATCAATAATCAACTGGCGCAAAGTGCGCTATCAAATTCTGGTGTTTTGAACTTGTTGCAGGCACAACTGGCGGACATGCAGACGCATCAACGCCAGATCGACCAGCAGCTAGCTCAACTGACCAAAATTGTGAAGAACCCATCAGGGAAGATACCATCGAATAACGAGACTGCCAAGAAGGCAGGTCTGTGACCGCAGAGGCAAAGATGAAGATGCAGAAAGAAGAAGCTGAATGCGTCCAGCTGAAGATGGAAAACACAACGCTTCTCGGGAGGCAACTCGAGCTGTCTTTTAAATTCATAGATTAGGATGCTTTTACTTTTCTGCATGAAAAACACTACAAACATTATGGACTGTAATAAGGTCCGAGTCAGTGCATGCACCGCATGTGCTGACTCTTCTGTTTTATGGGTCACCGCCTTAGTTTTATTGACCGGGATGGGTAATGCCATCTGAGGCCAGGATCTTGGTCTTAGGCCAATGATGTTTTACTCATCAGCCACTTTTAAACCGCTATGTTTTCAAGTTGTATCGGGCAGCAGTTCAACCAGTGCTTTAAACGCACCCATATCGGGCAGTGGAACATCGGGGATCGCAAGGGTCATGTCGGTTAGCATGCCTGGGTGGCGTGCACTTGTATCAAGCAGTTGGAACGAGTTACCCCAACGGCCGACGCGCGCTCCAGATTTACCAAGTTTCACCCCCAGTTGAGATTGCTATATAAAGGGCCGAGTTTTTACCGTATCGGGCTACTTGCCTTACTATTTTTACTCTCCTGTATTGTGCTAAGATCTTGTGCTTTTGATCCCGTGTCGTGCAAGACCTCCCTGCTCCCGTATCGCACGGAAGTTGAGAACACAACAAGGTATAGACCGACAGACCTTATTGCCCGGCAGACCGTGCCGCCCGACACAATTTTTCCTTTTAAATGAGTAACTTATCGGTCTTGCGGTTCCTGAGATGAGCAACCTTGTATCGCCCGACACGGATGTCGCACAACATACCTTTTATTCATGATTGCCCGATACGCCATGTTGGGCGATAGCCGTGGCACCCATCCTTGCACCGCCTCGCCTATTTTGTTGTCGGGCGATACTGTGCTTTCCTTTCAAGAAAACCATATCGGGTATCTTATCCTGTCGCCACCATGTTGCCCGACACACGCGTATTGGGCGACTAACCTGAAGCGTGTTTATCGCATTATCACCTTGTTCTTATCACATGTTTGATCTTCTAACGTGCCGAGCGATGCCCATATCTCGTGTCGGGCTCGAGCTGAAAACCTCGTATCGCCCGATATGGGGTGTGGATCATTTCTATATCAGGACATACCTTATCGAGCATTCAGTTTGACTTCTTTAAAACATAGACATATTTAATTGATCAGGGAGTTTGTTTATTAATCGGCAGAAATGGCCCGCATCAAGCAAACTACTGTCCCCGTTGACGTACAAGGCTGAAGGATCTACCCCGAGACAGTAGCTGAAGCACCCACTG
The DNA here is from genome assembly GCA_963693085.1 of Alisma plantago-aquatica. Classification (NCBI taxonomy): domain Eukaryota; kingdom Viridiplantae; phylum Streptophyta; class Magnoliopsida; order Alismatales; family Alismataceae; genus Alisma; species Alisma plantago-aquatica. The sequence goes on from OY856409.1 coordinate 1,008,621,211, forward strand.
CCAGGCAGAAACGCCCGAATACAGAAGCAGCTAGAGCGTCGACAGCAGAGAAGAGAACTAGGGTTGGAGAAGTGGTGGCTCCAACTCCAATACCAACACTGACAACAGCGGCAGAACCTCTGGAATACTCGCCTGGGAGGTTCGTGCCAAGAGACGACGAGCACGCTCGCCGTTATGGTGAGATAGAAACCAAGGTGTACAGGCTGAGCAGGTTCTGCCACGAAGCTTCGTTTGCTGAGCTAGGAATCCTTGAGAGGCTGAAAGGCATCCTCGCTACAGCAGGGCTGAGAAAGATCTGCTTTAGCCGATCTTCCTCCTATACTGGGCTGACGAAGGAGTTCATGTCTTCTCTCCACTGGGTGAAGAATTCTGCTGCAGAAAGGAAAGAATACGGCAGAGCATATAGACTCCAGGCCCGCCTTTACAACTCGGAGCACGCCATCTCTGAGAAGCTGCTGAACAAGATCTTCTCTTCCAGCGAGGAGGAGAAGAATCTAATGGATAACAGTGAGAGAATCACTGAGGGAGACAGGTTCAATCCCGTGGAGCTCTAGAACAAGCTAACCGGTGAATCATCGTTCAAGCCGGGAAGAAAGGTGGTAGCGGTGCACTCTTGTTTTTGGAGAATAGTGCACAAATTGGTGGCGTGCTTGCTGTTTAGCAAGAATGAGTCCAGCAACATCTACACAGAAGAACTCCATGTCATGTGACATATGATGGAGGGTTGAGTGATCAACCTCGGGTGGTTCTTGCTGAACAGACTGCACCCGATGAAAGACGCCACCAAGGAATATTGTATGGGTGGCATCGTCAACTTAATTGCGGCAGGGCTCGGGTACCCGAAAGAGCCGCGCAGCCTTTCAAGGACGCAAGGCGATGAGCTGATCGACATCAAGTACCTGATGAGGACCATCATCATAAATAAGGAGGGAAGGGACTACTTCTACAAATTTTCAAGAACGAACATACTACTCCCACTCCCTCGCTGCGCCACCTATGACGCAGAAAAGCTGGTCTTCACTACTACATAGATTGAAGCTTTGGCAGTAGACGCAGCCTATGCCGCCACAACCAGAATTCAGGAAAGGGAAGCCACGAGAGGAGAACTAATTCCTTTCGACCCAAGGCGGGGAAAAGCTTCGACGACCCACGCCAAACGAACCACCATTCCAGAGTTCCCGACGACATCTACTAATAGAGCTGTCGTCGCTCCTACTATACCAGCCACTACCACAACAACAACTGTGGTGGCTGAACAAGTGCCGGTGACCGTGGAAGTCACCGAGACAACAGGAGCTTCCGCGGGAGAGACAACCGCATCCCTCGAAATTCCTGTATTGCCTGAAGTGGCAGAGGAAGGGCCGCAACCAGACGCCAGTAATGAGGTGTTCGCCGCGATCCTTCAGATGGTGCTCGAAGATGGACGGCTGACGCCTTCGCCGCCACCAGAGTCTCCTTTTGTAGCCGGAGGTGAGGGGATCGCCGAAGGTGTAGAGGTGGAGCAGCGTCCGCCCACACCACGACCATCTCCACCTCGACGAGAGGGCAAGGCGATAGCAACTGAAAGACGACAGTCACCTCGCCCGACGGCATCTGCATCGCGAACGATTCAGATAGACTCTACCTCGTCTGGTAGGCCATCAAGCGAGCAGGGTGTCACGACGATGGGAGGGAGACCCACCGGAACTCCTCCCACACTCAGAAAGATGCTCGGGTACGAGCTCGACGACTTGCAGGAGGTAACGAACATTAACTCAGCTACTTGTATTTCCCTAACCCGCAAACTTACATCTTTCCAAGACAGGCTAAATAGCCAAGAACGAGAACTTTTGACTCTAGCTCGCCTTCCCGGCGGACTAGAGGCCTTGAATGCGACGCTTCAACAAGTTCTCCAACACATCGACAAGATCGAGGAAAGGCTGGACAGGAGTGACGACCATCCACGCCGAAGGCAGCCGAGAAGGTCCCCGTCACCCCCTAGCCGTGGCTCTCCTCCTTCTTCGTCAACTTCCCCCTCGGGAACAACGCCCTCCTCCTCCTCCAGCGGGCGATCCTCAACGCCCGGGGAAGGGACGCAGTAAAGGTCAGCCGAAGGAGCTCCAGCAGGATAGGAGAGCTCCCTAGGCTTGGAAGAAGAAAATCCCTCAGTCCCCCTAGATGAAATTGAAGATGATAATAGAGATATCAGCATCGGGGCGGACTCATCTGATGAATCAGAGGGGGAAAAGGGGGACGTTTATGCAGTTAATGAAATACACCTCCCCGAGGAAGACGCTCGATGGCGGATATGTTCCGTGAGCCATCCGAAATACCCTCCTTTGAAATGACCGACTTCGATAGAAGGGCCATCGGCTGCCTGACGATCAGAGACCAGAAACTGCTAAACAAGGTCTTAAGATCGTAGGCAGATGAAGAAGACGTCGTCTAGAGCGACGGCTACTTCTCCGTACGACGGGGAGCACTCTACGGGATGTTCCGCTCGCCTGCCGTCATCGAAAAAAGACTATTTAGGGTCTTTGAAAATGCGATAATAGAAAATATTGACAGTAGGACAGGTCAGAAGACAATATACAACGCCACCCCGACCTTGGCAAGAAGGCTGATGTGGGGAGAACCAGACTCCACTGCGGTGGCCAACATGCTACAACACATTAACGAGCATAATCCAAACCTCATTTTGGCACCGTACAAGCACCGCAACGTATGGTTCCTCTACGTGGCATACCTAAGGAACATGATGTTAGGCTGCTGAACTGCAGCAATAACGAGGTGCCACGCTCCACGAATGTTTTCAGCCGCCCGGAGGACAAAAATCTGAGGCTTGTGCGTATTCTACGAGCTATCAAGCAAGGGGCCAAACGTCACAGCGGCGTTTGGAACTTCTATTCTATCCGTGACTTCCCCGTCCAGGCTAAAGAGAGAAGCAGAAACAGCGCCCTCATCGTCTTAAGTGCCATAGAGGTGCTCAACACAATTGGAAACTTGGGGGCCCTTAGGGGCACATGTTTCTATCACCGCAGGGGCACATACGCCATGCTGCTGATTAAAGACGGATGCTATTTACGAGATGCAGGAGTACCTGATAGGCTGCTGGACAACAAACAAGAAGACGAATCTTCACAATCCAGAAGCTCCCCAGAGAGAGAAGTAGAGATAGAAATTGACACCTACGGGGCAGGCAAACTGTTGGAGACCCTGCGGAAAGTGCACGGGATGGAAGACACTGCTTCGCCTGAAACTACAAAGGGGCTGATCAAAAATTTCGACCGCTTCTCGTGCGCTACGCTCACACAGGAGTAGGTAAATGAAATCCTTCCGAAGTTAATAGATTCCTCCCCGACAGATGTCATTTACAAGGCAGACGATGTCGTAGTCCCGGTAGATGATCTAAGGGACATGGTAAAAGAAGGAGGATGCTTGGCGGTATCTGTAGCAGCTTCTTACATGCAAACGATACAGCCAAGGCTCAAAGACGCATACATAGCTCATCCTATGCTGTTCAATGACATATGCCTCGCCGATGAAACAGGAGCAAAGCAATACTTTATGGCAGAATTGAAGCACATGATTCCACACAAAATCATCCTGCCCATCCTGCATTACAACCATTGGACGCTCCTGACATTGTACACTCGCCAAAGAGCAGGTATTTTCTATAACAGTTCAGACAGCAACAAAGATTATCCAATACAGTGTACATCGACAACGTTGACTTCCCTCGAGTGCTTAGTACGAAAATACTACGACGAGGTGACATCACTGATACAACCATTCCTGGACACGCAAGCAAGCAAATGGCACGAGCTTCAATTCTGCCACCGCAACCCACAATAGATTCCCCTATCTAACGACTGCGACATCTTTGTCCTGGAATGGATAGCAAATGAAGCAACGCCTGACTAGCTTCACCACATCGATTATCACAGCAAAAGAGGAGAATATGTGTGGGAGCTTCTATCTCTCATTAGCTAACCCTCACTGGATCAACATTACCCTACCTTATCTACTTCAAAACTCTGGGACAGAATGTGGAGTAAGTTTGGAGGGGTACCATGTACCAGTGAGGGAGGTATAAATTTTTTGAAAATCTTCTGATTTTTCTGACTCAAATTCTTTATTCTTTCGTTCTTTCCTATATCATGTGTACATATACATATGTTTGCTCACACAACAAAATCTTTACCAAAAAAAAAATTAAAAATTTTGCTTATCTTTTTCCCATACATATGTACAAAGTCGCTATATTAGTAAAAACCTGATGCGACTTCTTGCCAAGTTTGTTTTCTATGTGCTTAATGAGATTCAAGTTCTGTTATATCTTTTTGACAATGCTGCCTCAAACAAACAAAAGATTACGCTTTTTCCGTGCCAAAAATTTCGAAAATAGTAATAATCTTGCAAACAGCTAAGAGACGAGTATAGAGAAGGAAAAAGCTGCCCAAACAGCAGAAATCCCTCTTGTTTCCCCTTACCCAACAAAAATACCAAAAAGAGAAAGTAGCCTTATGATGGTGAATAAAAGCATGAGAGTTGTGCCCAAGAAAAAAAATATATATACACACTTGTCTTCCAAAAGTACCCATCTTTAGGCATGGTAGAACCGGGGCAGTGGTACGTAGGATGTGAAATCACTGCTCTAAAGCCAACTGGCTTGGACTGCAGGGACCACTTGCCCACTAACAGACCCTTACCTAGATGGACTGATGGAGACAAGAAAAACCCCAAAAAGCCTTAGCCTACCCAATACACAACTTTCTGCCCCAAAAATAAAGTTGTTTGGTGTGTAAGCTAACTTTGGAATCATGCACCAAAGTCTCGCTGAAGCTGTAGGGAAATTTTTTACTGAAATAATAAGGCAGGAAACACAAGGTCTTTTGTTCATAGTGAGGCAGCATTATCTCTAAAGGCATTACGATACTTGTTTTACCTCTTGGCCTGAAAGCTACACCGAGCAGGAAGTAGCATCACTAAATAAAGTTTAAATATTGATTGAGGACAATCAAAACGCTAAGTTTGGGGGAGTAGATAACACCAAATTTTGTGATCTTTTAGACTGTTTTTTTGATATCAAAACTTCCCTTTTTAACTGTTTTCCTCTCTTTTATATGTACTTTCACAATAATTGGCCAAACGACGCTCTTAATCCAATATTTCCAACTTTTGCAGAGTTTTCCTACAATCTTGACCCATTTTGTCATAAAAAAGGCCGTCCCGGCCCACGAATAAGCTCCACCTGCATCGGCCTTCCAGATACCCGATACGATCGTCGCCCAATAGGGTAGAGCGACACAACGACGCACGACATGGGGACGCCGCGTAAGAAGAAACTGACGGGCGACACGTCTCTTACCCGATAGGGAGCCGAGCTCGCCATGGCAACTCAAGCTTGTCGCACGACACAGGCCACCCACCGGAAGGCACCTTCCGTCACGTGACCGACAACCGACACCCTGTGCCGGGCGATACCAATATCGGTCGACCGCTGACCCGCGAATAGGGGGACACGTGGCGCTTCGAGCACCATAACTTCCCCCAACCGCTGCCTATAAATAGTAGCTACAGGAAGCCGAAAAGATAGGTCGGGGGAGGTCAGAACAGGGGGTAACTCTGAGCAATCTTCAGAGGAAGCTGCGAGAGCAGAAGTATCACGCCTGAGTGTTCGTGCTGGGCAACTCTAGGTGAGCTCTTCCCCATCCCGAGAGGGAGGGGATGATTCACTTAGGACCGTCCCGGGCGACACTGCAGGCCGATATCGGCCAACGTGGATGAGCGACACAAGTGCTCGACATTAGATGCATCACTACTAGCCCGACACAATATCGAACCCGATACGCTCTGCCCGTCTTGGCGTGCCGTCCCGAGAGGGTGCCGCCTGACTTGAGCGTATCGGCCAGGGTCCTTGAACGATACAATCGGCCGTCACGGTGTGCCGCCCGACACTGATATATCAGGCTAGGCTCCTGACTGATATCGGGCTGGAGAGCCGCTATAGTCTATCGTCCTTCTACATCAAGAAGGCGACCTCTATCTTTATTTCTATTATTTAATTCTTTACTTATGCACTGTAACTAAGACCTTTATTATTTATGGAAATGGAAAAGCTTAATTACTTGTTGCTTTATGTTTGGTGCAATTGTTGGATGACTGCTATGTTTAATATCTGAACTCTAGCTTGCATGTTTGGATCGCGTTTCACTTAGCTACCGAATCGTGTTTTTCCCGTCGCAACAACTTCGAGAGATGTGTTGTGGCTCTAGTGTTTGGGCTAATTCTGGAGTACGAGAGTGCCCAGAATTGGAGTGCGTCAGTAACATTTCACTCTAACTTAAAGTCCAGCAACCTCGAGAGGGGTGTTGATGCTTGGTTAGAGGTATCTGCTCTGAGAGGAGGGGTACATGATGTTCCTGCCGCTACTTGTTTTACCAAAGTTTATCCTTCGCACCTCGCTTTAGCTCTAGTTTTATCTTTCTGTTTCTGTTGCATGAAAACCCCTAAAAACTACTAAATGACTAAAACCTTAAATCCTTCTTGTAACTCCAGTTGGAGATAGTTTCCTTCATTTTGTTTGTGACACTTTGCTATTTCCCCTTGGGGAATTTAATATCTCTTTATACCTGCCGGAGTGTAGCGTGTTGATTCTGAGTTCTCAACACTACCACCCTTGTCCCTGTGTTCGACCCCGTATATCCACTTCGACCCCGTAAACAAAGTTGCGGGGGCCTAGAAGGATTCAAGTTATAAATGTAAAAGCTCGACTACCTCAAATCCGCCTCCAATTTTAGGACACACGATTTAGGCCGGTCACTATGGCCATGACAGAGACACCTGACGTCAACCAGGCCGGGCCCATCATCAATAAAGCCTGGAATCAAGTACTTGGTGGAGTAGATACCTTTAAGAAGCATCATTACGATCCTCCAGAGAAGATTGAGGGGAAATGATTCGTCAGTATCAACGATCCCACTTATGGAGCCATGGAGAAGTGCTGGGAGCACACTACAATTTTGTATGTTATGGGGAAACGTCCATACTACTTCCATCTCCTTGCATGGATTCGTTGAGTCTGGAAACCCAAAGGCGGGTTTGATCTATTCTCCAAACTTGACAGATTCTTCCTCTTGAGGTTCAACTCTGTCAAAGACAAACAAAGCATCATTAATAGTGGACCTAGATGGTTTGACAACAAGCATGTCATTGTCAAAGATTATAAAATAGGTGATGACCTACACAAGGACTTCTTCAGTTCTATTCCTTTATGGATTAGTATTACCAGCATGGGCCAGAATTGATCGCCAAGGGCAGTAGGAATTATTGCCAGTGGTGTGGGTAAGCTTTTGAGAATCGATTACAAATTGATTGGTCGTGAGTCATTGGGTGAGGCATAAGCCTTGGTCGAGGTGGAAGCTGACAAAGATCCTCTAGAGGAGATCTGGGTTAACATGCCATGTAGAGAACCTACTCCAGTTAAAATCCATTATGAATATGTCCCTAAGAGATGTACTAAATGTAAGGTTTTGGGGCATGATTCCAGTGATTGCCCGCTAAATCATAAGGCTGTGGAAGACATCCCTGCCCCTAAACCTTCTCAGGTTTGGCAAGTAGTTGGACGTAAGAACAAAGCTACTATTGATACTAATCATTGAGAAGCTACAGACAAACAAGGAGATGACACTGTTATACGTAGAGAGGTTGTTCACACCAGCAACAATTTTCATGCTTTGATAGACTCCGACGATTGCGTAGATACCTCACAATCAGTGGATGGTTGCTCTGTGATGAATACTGAATCAGGTGAAATAGATACTGGATCAGGTGGAGATACCACAAAGCCTGTAGATGGTTCTTGTAATGATACTATGATGGATATCGATTCTGGCAAATATGATACTGGTCTGGGCAGAGGAGATTCCTCTTCATCTGTTCCAATTCCGATTGTTGATATTATTCCAATAGACAAAATCGCATATACTAAAATGACTATTTATGTACCTGCTAAGACTCCAAAGTCTGCTAGAGGGGATGGGTCACGTAAGACCCGATTTGCTTGCAGAAGTCATTAATGACCTTCATTATGACTAATGTTTGCAGTTCTGGGAAGCCACAGAAGAAGAGGGAGGTTAGGAGAACTATTCTTGAAAGCAAAGCTTCTATTGCTTTGCTAGTTGAATCTAAAATCAAAATACATACGGTCCATACATCTGATAGGATGTTTCCTAAAGGATGGCTTTGGGTTTCTAATCATCTACATGATCCAAATGGTCGTGTTTATGTAGGCTGGAATCCGAAGTGCTGGGATACTCTGATTAGTGATATGGATGATCAACAAATCATAATTAAGTGCCTCAATAAGGGTGGTCTGGTGATTGTTCTTACTACAGTCTATGCAAGGGATTCTATTTCTGAACTTTCGGTACTATGGAACACTCTTGAGCATCTTGCTTCCACTATTGATGAACCCTGGCTTATCACTGGTGATTTTAATAATATTAGGAAGCTTAAGGAGAAGGCAGGAGGACGTGAGGTTCCTTCTTCTATCCTGAGCTCATTCAATGCTGCTATAGATCATGCTAGAGTTACTGAACTTCCTACCATTGGAAAAGAGGTTTTCTCATGGCATAACAAATAAGGTGTAGCCAAAAGAATTGTCTGTAAGCTAGATCATGCATTTGTCAATAATGCTTGGTTGGATAAATTTCCTGGTACTGAAACTAAGTTCATCACATGTACTTATTTAGATCATTTGACATTAAATATCTATATGAGGAGTGTTATTTTAAAAAAGAAACCTTTTAGATTCCTCAATTTCTAGATGAAATGGGAAGGGTGTCATGATATCATAAATGAGTCTTGGAACACCACTATTATCGACAATCCTTTATACCATTTCTGTCAAAAACTCAAGCACGTCAAAGAGAAGTTGAGATCATGGTCTAAGCAATATGTCAATCTTAAAAATCTCATTTCCAAAGAAAGATTTGAACTGAATCATGTGGCCGCTATTCTCAGAAGAAATCCTCTTGATGTTGATCTTATTGAAGCTAAGAAATTGATGCTTGATAAGCTTAATGTTCTTCTTAAAGCTGAGGGGTCTTACTATTGGCAGCGTAGTAGGATGAACTGGCTTACAAATGGAGATAGGAATACCAAAGTTTACCATACCATCGTCAAGCGTAGAGATGCCATTAACTCCATTACAAAGTTATTTGATTCCCAATGTAATATTTTACAAGATGATGATTCTATTGCTAATAATACAATCCAATTCTTTGAACAACTATATAACCAAGTGCAACTGATACCTTCTTCTTCTTCTTCTTCGTACTTTCCTAATTGGGTTCCCCTAATTAATGATGAAGATAACATCAAGATGTGCAGTCTGCCTGACATGAAAGAAATCAAAGAGGCTGTATGGAGTATTGGACCTAACAAAAGCTTGAGTCCTGATGGCTTCAATGGTTTCTTCTACAGGGAAAATTGGAATATCATTTGTAATGACCCGCTGGATGATGTTCATTGTTTTTTGAAGGTGGTAACATGGTTAGACAAATCAACCATGTTTTCCTTGCACTCATTTCCAAGAAGGACATAGTTTCCTCTCCAGATGACTTTCACCTGATTTCATGCTGTTCTATGCTTTATAAAACCATCACTAAAGTCATCTCTTGAAGGCTAGCTACTATATTGCCCAAGCTCATCTCACCGTATCAAGGTGCCTTCATCCAAGGAAGAAGTATTGAGGACTGCTCTCTTTTGGCTACCGAATTCACTCTTAAATACAATTAGAAGATGAGTCCACCTTCAGCCTGTGTGAAGTTGGATATTACAAAAGCATTTGATCCTGTTAAATGGGAATATCTATGGGATTGTCTATCAGGTCTTGACTTCAGTGACAAATGGATTTCACTTATTAAGCAATATGTTGAAACTTCCTCTTTCTCCCTTTTGCTTAATGGTTCATCTATTGGTTTCTTCAAAAGTACTAATGGTCTTTGGCAAGTTGATCCTTTATCACCCTTGCTCTTTGCTATATCCATGAAAGGTCTAAAAAAATGCATTGATGATGCTAATAATAAGAAGCTTATCCATAGCTACCCCATAAATAGAACAAGAGTTCTTAGTCATATTTTATTCGCTGATGATGTACTTATATTCATTAAAGGATGATCTCATAGTCTTATCCATCTTGAACATCTTCTTCAGGAATATGGTAATATCTCAGGCATGAAGTGCAATCCAAACAAAACTCATTCCTTCCTTTCTTCATCCTGTCGCAATAAGGAGATGCTCTATAACTGCATGAATATTTAGAGAGGTTCTGGCCCACTAAATACCTGGGTTTACTATGGCTAGAGGTAATCTTAGAAGACGTCACTTTCATGAATGTCTTGACAAGCTTAGAGACATGATACAAATATGGACTGGCTCCAAAATTTCCATGGCTGGGTGCTTAATGCTATGGGGATGATTTGTTACTGGATGAGAATGGGTGAAATACCCTCCTCCATTCTTAGGAGGATGGAAATTATTTTATTGAACTTCCTTTGGGGAAATTCCACACATCCCTCTAGCTGGAATAAGCTCACATTCCCTACAAGTGAAGGCGAGCTTGGTCTCAAAAATTTGTATGAGCTAGCTGATTACTACACTTTGAAAAGGATGAAGAAATTTCTTACTTCACAAAGCATCTAGTCCTCTTGGATGTCCAGTAGATATGGGGTTAGTCTCACTTCTGTTGTATGTCCTATTAGAGATTCCACAAGTCATAGACACATGACTCTCCTATGACCTTCTTTTTCTAATGCGGCTGACAGTACAATCTAGGACAACATCCGACAAAAGTTACCAATTGATAAAGATTATGAGAATCTTTGGAAATGGAAGCACTATCCTAGATGGAGTCTCACTACTTTTAGAGCCCTTAAGAATATTCTTCCTACCTATGAGAGGATGAGCTCATGGTCTGATATTCCTTCTTCTCATTGCCTGCTTTGTCAGCTCGACATGGACTCAGTAAACCACCTGTTTGGGAATTGCAAGTACTGGTGTTATGTTTGGGGCCACACACAATTAAAGCTCAATATTAGGTCCTCATACTCACTTCAAGCATGCCTTACTAATCTTGGAAATAGATCCAAGCATAACTGCACTTTAGAGCTATGAGTAATTACTAGAACTATGCACTTGATTTGGAATGAAAGAAACAAAAGGCTCCACAACGGAGGCTCTTCGGATTTCACTGAGATCTTCTCATAGCTTGCTAGGGAGATCAAGGAGCACTACCAAATCTATAAATCAAAGCTTGATATTTCACCTGTAATAGCTAGGAATTGGGAACAAATGTAATCCTTATTCCTTGTTTATGTTCTCACTTAATAACATGTATGGATGTGATTTGTAATTTTGTCCCCATTTAGGGGTTTTGGAATGTATTTACCCAAATTTTCCAGAAAAAAGGTTCATCTTCATTTTGAATAAAGCCAAACTCTTTTCCGATCTCATCAAAATGAAGATTCTAGCTCTGAGATGCTTGCTTCAATCCATAGATTGACCTTGTAGCTTACAAACTTTATTTGCAAACTTTGAATTTATAAACCCCTCAGGATGTGTCATGTACACATCCTCCATAAGATTCCCATTCAAGGAATGCAATTTTAACATCCATCTACCAAATCTCATAGTCATGATAAGATGCAATTGCAAGCATATTCCTGATGGACTTAACCATGGCCACTGGAAATTTTTTTTCGTCATAGTCAACACCTTTAACTTGTCTGAAATGCTTTCCAACCAAACTAACCTTATAGGTTTAAACCTTTTCCATTCATGTTGGTCTTCTTATAGAAGACCCACTTGCACCCTATGGGTTTTACCCCATCAGGTGGATCCACCAAAGTCCATACTTTGTTGGTATACATGGATTCCATCTCAAGTATCATGGCTTCAAGCCATTTCTCAGAGTCTAGACTCTCAATAACATCTTGATAGGTTATTGGCTCATCATCTATGACCGATTCACTACTTCTTGAGTTATAAGATATCCAAATATTTCAAGCTCAAGGCATGTCCTATTTAACCTATGAGATTCCTGTGTTACTTGAGGAGTTTGAGATTCTACAACACCTTGTGATTCTCTTTGTTCCTCTTATTCATCTATTAGTTCTACGTTCTCTTGTTGACCTAAAATCTCTTCGATTTCCACTTTCCTCCCACCGATTCCTTTGGAAATGAAATCCATCTCAAGGAATGCAACATCCCTGGAAACAAACACTTTGTTGTCAGAATGGGAATAAAAGTAATATCCTCTTATTTCTTTAGGATATACGACAAAATAACATTTATCAGATTTAGGACCAAGCTTATCAGAAAACATTCTCTTAACATAAGCTTCACATCCTTAAATCTTCATAAAAGACACTTTGGAATGTTTCCCATTCCATATCTCATATGGTGTCTTTTGAACTAATTTAGATGGTACTTAGTTTAGTGTAAACACGACGGTTTGTAGATGATACCCCCAGAAGGTAGTCAGAAGCTCAAAAAAACTCATCATTGAGCGTACCATGTCTAGAAATGTGTGATTCCTTGTTTTTGGCACACCATTATTTTTTGGTGGTCCAGGTGGAGTCCACTGGGGTACTATCCCATGGGCTTTAAGAAGGTTCTCAAAGTCCCATTTTAAGTATTCTCCACCTCAATCGGAATGAAGCGCTTTAATACTTTTACCAAGTTGGTTCTATACTTCATTCATAACCTCCTTCAACATGTCAAGAGTTTGTGACTTATGTTTCATTAAATAAACATAGCCATACCTACTGAAGTCACCAGTGAAGGTAATGAAGTAATGATACCCACCTCTAGCGGCTGTTCTAAAAGGTCCACACCATCAGTATGTATGAGGCCTAATAGATCACTAGCCCTCTCACTATTTCTAGTGAAAGGGGTCTTAGCCATCTTGCCCAACAAACAAGATTCACATGTCTCTATTGATTCTAGATCAAAAGAGTCCAGATAACCATCCTTATGGAGTCTAGATATGTGATTCACCCTATACGACAATGCCAAAGGTATGCTTTGTTTGAGTTATTGATTTTAGTCTTTTAGTATTTATGTTATAAACATCTGTCTTTAGATCTAACAAGTAAAGACCATAAGACATTGGGGCACTGCCATAAAAGATCCTATCTTTTTAAGTAGACCATCGACCATTTTTAATATAGAATTCAAACACATCCTTGTCCATACAAGATACAAAAATGATGTTTCTATTCATAGCAGGTACATAATAGCAGTTTTTTAAATCTATTGTAAACCCTATGGGCAGAGATATACTATAGGTTCCAACTACGTCGGCTGCAACTCTTGTGCCGTTAGCAACTCACAGTTCCACCTCACCTTTTCTCAAAGACCTACTTCCTTTCAGATCCTGTATATGAGAATATATGTGAGATCCACATCTAGTATATAGTACCCATGATGAAAAAGTAGATAGATTTATCTCAATAATGTATATACCTGAAGTGGAGATCACCATCCCCATATTCTTCTTCCTGAATACCTTCAAGTAGAAAGGATAAGTTTCTCTTGTACTTTTCTTTCTCCTTATCTAGAGTGTTTAAGATTTGGATTTAGGTTTGACCTCAGAACTCTTCTCGACCGTGTTTTGATCCTTGGAATAAACTATGCTGATCATCATCACGAAGTCGTCCTTCTTTAATTTTTCTTCAACATGAATCAAGATGGCAAGCAAGTCTGACATGTGGTCAACCACATTATTCACATGATGATATGCAATAAAGAAGCTATATGATTCTGGCATTGACTTCAAAATCATATATGTGGATAAATCTTGGATCAAGGTGAATGATGAGTATATATTTACCCATTTTTACATGTTGTTTTATCCTCCTTTTATGGTCCGTTGTGTCTTTATTTCCCAATTTTAGCTTTATATTTACTTAAACACAATTATTTTCCCTTTTTCATATTTTAATGTATTATATATATATTTCGTACTGAATCAGCCAAAGTTGCACTGAAACACCTAGATGGATGATTAAGCCCTCACGATGTTATGGCTCAAGGGAAGAAAGGCCCGAAAGCTTTGCTTTTGATCTCCTTCCAACCACCTAGTCAAGCGACCGATCCTACCATTTGCCCGACTCGATCCGTTCTTTGCCTAGAGTCTTCCCAATTTTAGTGTCATGGTGCATGCTCCCACCATCCAACCTATTATGATTCATCCATGAAGGCTCACCAGAGGACCGAACGCGAGATTCAAATTGAGCAACCTATGTGAGTCTCCTGTTGGAACAAGTATGTTCCATGCAAGAAGATGCCTTTGACCACACACATTCAACTTTAGGATTTTTGAGGTAGGGAATGCATATATAAAAGGAAACCCTTATCATCCATTCAAGGGGTCTCTGATTGTTTATTAGAAGCCACATTCTTCAGCACAAACCCTAGCTGGGAGTGATGAGGTGGCAGTTACACCAAGTGTCGTGGTGTTTTCCATCGTACCTACTATCTCTTTGTTGTTGTCCCTCACCATGGGCGAGTAGACACCTTGCGCTGGGGCATGGGGACTAGCCCTAATCACCTATATTTTATCTTATCTTATATCAAAACTCAATAATATAGTTTCTAAATAAAGTATCATTCTACTCGATGGCTTACTTTGCAAATTGACAACTTGTTTTGCATATTAATTACAATCATGAATATGCATATTGTTGTGAGCGTGATTAGAACAAAAAAATGATCTTATCATCCCCTGAACTATCAACAATGGATAATGGCGTGTTTGGACTTTGATCTGCTATGTGTCAAGGATGATCAGTCATAAGTAAAGGATTTCAATATCAGAGACAAGGAACTTGGGTGTCGAGGATGGTCAGTTCCAAGGGAGTTTGTACTAGGCATCGACCTATATCCCGTTAGGGTGAAACAACTAAGTCTCAATTTAGCAATGACTATGGAGAGTTAGATCTTGTTAGGATAATTACGTAGGCTCGGGTAGTGAAACCCCATGCCCTAATGCTCGTTATTACTTGTTATTTACCTCATTAATCTCTATTTCTTCTATAAACTATTTTGTTTAATCAATCTTTCAACTATCCAGTGATAAATATTACTCTTTTTACTTCTAAATCATATTTAACTACTTAAAAAGGTTGTCCTTTGTGTTTGATCCTTAAGTATACTGCAATAAGGCTTCCACTCATGTGGAGTAGGGAATTAGTGCACTGCTTTTGGTAAACCTAGGAGATTTTTCTTAGGGTTTTTCTTGGTGCAACATTTGTAGCCCCATCAAAATTGGTGCTATTTCCCATGACAATGGTAGTTAAATACTTTCATAAGTATAAATTTAATTAGGGTTTTTCCTTTTTTTATTTGTTTTTGTTGTTCTTCTTGATAATATTGATAATCCTCTAGAACCAAGCGGATCTCTCACAGTCCTTTTGTATCTTTTCAACCACTTCTAGTCTATGCAAAGATCCAAGAATCTTGACTTCAGATTTCCTTTTGATCATGAAATCGAGAGAACCTTCAGAAAACTTTGCAAGGAGAGGGTCATGACAGATGCAAAGGCTGCAAAAGCAACAATCCAAGCACACATTACCATAGAAATTAAGACCAAGTAAGAATTACTTGCTATGGAAGTTAGATAACAGATAGAAGTTGAGTTCAAGACCAATCTAGAATCTACTCAAGTTGCAGAGCATGCAAAAGAACTGTGGGAATTCTCCATCCCCAAGGGCACTGACTTGGCTCACCCATTCCAATACCCAGGTGAGCTGATCGAGATCAGAGCCCGATGGGTTAGCTTGTTGGAAAACTCCACCTTTACATGAAGAATTGGAAATGATTCCTTAGAACATCTTCTCAAATTTATTTCATTGACCTTTTCTCAATGATGAAGCCAACATGCGCCATTGACAATGCCATGCAGCTCCAACTCTTCAAGTACTCCCTGACGGACAAAGCCAGAGCATGGCATAGCGGTCTTTGAGGAGATCCGATCAACACCTGGGTGGCCATGGAGAACAAATTCCTAGAAAAATTGTACCCCACTTCAATGACGTACTCGATCCAAGGGAAAATTACAAGGTTCAATCAAGTACCCGAGGAATCTCTATATGAAGCATGGGAGCGATCCAACAAACTCTACACAAGTTTCCGCATCATGGCATCCCCAAGAATCAAATCATCAAGTTCTTTTATCGAGGAGCTGACGATGATATGAAAAAACTTCTTGACTCCTCTTCTAAAGGAAATTTCATGTGATAGAGTTTCGACAGTTCCCTCAAGATCATAAACCTTGCGGCAGAAAATCAGACCCACTGTACCAGGCCTTCAGGCAAGGGTGAGAAGATTGATAGGAATTCAAATATATCTATGAAGCATTGAAATCTCTCTATCTTAAACAATAAAACCTTAAGAAGTCCTTCAATGCATATGAGAAAAAGAGTAAGACTCCCTAAGTGCAAATCATTGCACCCTCATACAAATTCTGTCGTGTGGTTGACCACAACACCGTTCACTACCAACAATTATACATTGCAGTTAATGATCATCAAGTGGGCCAATAGTACATAGTTTCTCAAGCCGAAGATGTGAAGTCAATCCATAATATCTCGATGTAGGAGTACTACAATCCAAACCAAGTTCGCAGTCATCTAGGTTTCTAATACAAGAACCAGGCGGGAACAGAAGGACCAAATCATTCCTCAATGCAATATGCTTAGGAGAGAGCGTCAATAAATTACTATGGCGCACATAACCAGGGAAACTTCACATTTAATTTCTCCAGCCAAAACTACTAGCAACGATAACAATTATAGAATCCAAATCAAGTCCCACCACTATAGATCGAAGCTGCACCAGCACATGACCCAATGAAGACACTTCAAGAGATGATGTCATCATACCAAACACAACTCGCTAACACCACAACAAAACCAAAAAGTGTTGGAATCACAGATCACTTGACTGACCGCTAGCCAACAACCCCCAACGGGCATAATCACTGGCTAGCCAAAAAATGACCCCAAGCATCCAGAGCAGTCAGAATAGTTGAATGTTGTGACAACTAGGTCAGGGAACATGTACATCACACCTCTCATCCCCACCCATGCTGACAAAATTGATAGCACCTCAATCAAAACTCCCCAATACTCAGCCAGCCGTCTTGAGAATCATACGCCATAATCTCCCATGATTCCAGTGTAGTCGAATTTCAATAAGAACGCAACAGAAGTGACCCTTCCAGGCAACTCCAAAGCTCCCGCAACCACTGTATACACACCACTAATACCCTACATAGGCCATCTTAAGAAAACCAAGTTGGATGATTTATTTGTAAAATTTAAAGAAACCATAAAGAAATTACATGCTGACATCCCATTCCTTGACACCCTAGCTGAAAACCCAACTTGGAGCAAATATCTTAAAACCTTACTCTTTAGAAAATATATAACCAAAGACCTTGATATCGTGAAACTTGTACATGCAGCTTCTGACATCGTTCAAAACCAAATACTCTAGAAGCAAAAAGATTGTGACTCTTTCGGGATTGATTGATTTTTGGGCGATGACACAAGCCAAAAGGAACTCGCTGATTTAGGTGCCAACATATCCATTATGCCATACACCCTATATTAGTGCCTAGGGTTCACAGATCTCCTTCCCATGACAATGACCATTCAATTAGCATATGCATCCATCACCAATCCCCTGGGGATTATCGAATATGTTCCCATGAAGTTAGGACATGACACCTACGTCTCTTGCAATTTTGTGCTCATGCACATCAAAGAAGATAACCAGTTCTTGCTCATTTTGGGATGACCATTCCTAGCCACCACACAAGCTCTAGTTGACATTGAAGCTGAAAAACTTATTTTGCGACCAAGGAAGAAGACTATTGAACACTAAGTTCTTGAAGATCTAAAGAGGGTGCACAATTCAATCTAAGCTTTCAAGGCAGAAGGTACATTTGAACTACAACAATCATACCCACATGATGCTTATTGATCAAGAGGACGAAGTTACACTCACAGAGAACCCATGCACACTGTTTGACCATGATCCAAACCCTACAGGTTTGAAGGACAAGGGTTCAGACACCCTATCCGATGGTGCCACTTGAAAAACATTCCTATCGTCGAGTTCGTGATGCTAAACAAGGATGCTTGCTGGGAGGCAACCCAACCCATTTTCTATTTTTTTTTTGTTCTCTATTTATTTTCATTATTTTTCTCCATTTATTTTTCTCAATAAATTCATATCGAGAGTAAGAGGATAAGGAGAAAGGGAGGAGAAGGTAGAGTATCACACCTTTGATATCCATGTATGGGTAAGATGAAGTGACAAGGTAATTCTCATGATGATATTCTCTTGCCCTTCCATAAACCCTAGGTTTCTAGTAGCTTGATTGATAGAACAAATATCTCATGATCTTGCAAATTCATGAGTGATACAGTGCATGGAATATGTGGCCCAATGATATTGATATTTATACTTTTCATAATTGGTTTTTATCTCTTTCCCGCATAATAAATGATCCTTATCTTTTTGGGAAATATTTTTCCTTGGAAATAGCTCTATTTTTATCTCACTCTAATTATTTTTATCTCACTCTAATTATGAATATTCACTACCATATTTTGATCAGGACTTTCCAAGCAATGAGTGACGTGAAATACCTATGCCCTAGGGATAACACATGCATGGCATAGCTACCTGTTCCTTTTGGGAGACTCATAACGTCTCCTTAGTGTAGCTATATAATGGGCAAAGCACAAAGGCTTGGCTACACCAGAACCTTCCAATGATCAAGAAAAGCCCACACTTCCATCTCTCTCCCACATTGACATCATGCATGGCGGCGAAAAACATGAATGGTGGACTCCAACAAGGAGGCAGAGGTCCTCCACGGGCTAAAGAAATCCCCTCCAACAAACATCTATATCACTATTACTCCCAGGGTACATGTGTCCCTTGGGATTTTAGTTTGAACACCCGACACATCATCGGTGGATGCTAGTGCTAGACCCAAACTCGCTGATCAATTAGCTGCATGATCAACTATCCAATCACCCTAGAAAAAGAGCATTGGCTAAGAGAAGGTTATGGAGAATGGGGCACATGGCCCAGGGAACCATCGTCTCCATCCAATGAAGAATCATCACAACTGGTGGTCACGAATGTTCCAAGATGGGGCACTGTAAATGAAAGATGAACTCTCACCCAAGGTTCTATTGTGTGCTCTTGGATGAGCAACAACCCTCATCTCCACCTCCCCCACTCTCCATTTCAATTCCCCTTTCATATCTAACTTGTTTCTCCCTGAGGATAGGTAGAATTTTGAATTTGGGGGTGGGGGTGGGTGGTACATCATCCTTCTCCAACACCTCAACTCTTACCTTGCCCTTTCTTTTTCCTTCTTAAACACTTCTTCTCCTTTTCCATCCTTTTATTTCCATTTGTATTATTTTCTATTTTCTTTTTCTTCATTTTTGCATGAGTTGTGACTATTTCCTAGATGGTCACTCAGATGTATGTTAAAAATGAAAAAAAAATATATGAATGAACTATCCCTTTTTCTCTAGTTCTTAAGCTAAACCGCACAAAAGGAATTTTAAGGATAGACATGTCTTGAACAGTTCTGGGCCCCGATGAAAACAATCAAGCATTCCTCCCCCTTTGGAAGTGATGATAAGTAGATGGATTCTGAAAGGTCAAGCCACATGTGCCTTCAACATGACTTGTAACAATATTCGTGAACACCCCTTTACCATATATTAACTGAATTAACTGATATAATATGATGATTTGATTCCAATGCATCAATAAAAAGAAGGATCACAAGTCAGCCTCTTGACCCCATTTTTCTTCCATCACTTATCTATTCACCATCCACAAAAGAAAAAACAACAAGAAGAATTTTTTTTCTTCTGGTTATATGCCAAACCCTAAGTCCAGGGTGGAATCCCTTCCATATATGTTCTCTCCTTCCAATTTTCATCCATAGGCATGCATGAATAAAAGGGGCCAATGAGACCAAATGAAAACATGTGGTCAATGTAATCAGAACCAAATAAAAAGTCTCGAGTCGAATAGAGGAGAGACAAATAACATAATAGAATCCCAAATAAGGTCTCAAGTCAAATACAAGAGAGATCAGGGAATCAAGTTCATGCCATATCTTTCTCCCCCTTTCATTCAATTTTCATACCCATCAGACTTATCAAAATTCCCCCCCAAATAGCCAAATAGCCTTGACTTGTGCTTACTTCTATTTGTGCGGTCAGAAATGAGTATTATTGATATGAAAGTAGTTTCTTGTAGGTTCTGGGGTCTAGTGATTAGAGGAACAACCCCAGTTAGGGGATATCCAAGTGTGACTATGTGACCCTCAAGGATTATGGTCGCTTGGTCATAATTGGTGGAAAGGGGACTATGAGGTTTGCTTGATTGGGAGAGGAATGCCTAGAACCTAGTATCAATTATTGATTTCCTATTTATTTTACTTTACTCAAGATGAGTAAAGGATTAATCTGGGGTAGTTTGATGAGTGTATTTTATCCAATTTTACATGCTATTTTATCCTCCATTTAGGAGACACTGTGAGTTTATTTTTTAGTTTTAGCTTTATATTTACTTAAACACAACTATTTTCCCTTTTTCGTATCTTAATGCATTTATATATATACATATATATATACATATATATATATATATATATATATATATATATATATATATATATATATATGGCATTCATTCGTTTCCCGCGTGGGTAGCCTGGAATTTCGCTACCCGGCAGCCAAAAAAGTAACTCTCCTGGCCAAAAAAGTAACTCTGCTGTCAAAAAAGTAACTATGGTGATCAGAAAGTAACTACACGAATAAAAGAGTAACTCTGCACAAAATATACAACAAATCTATATAAGGATGGGCTTTTAGATTTTGGAGGGGCAAATGATATTATTTTTGGCTAAATTTTTTTGGAGAGCTAGACAAAATAGTCCTCTACAATTGCAAAAAAAAAAAATTGAAAAAAAGTTGTTGGAAGGGTGGGCGGGTAGCTACCCACGTGGGCAATAAAGATGGGCCCATATATATATATATATATATATATATATATATATATATATATATATATATATATATATATATATATATATATATATATATATATATATATATATATATATATATATATATATATATATATATATATATGGCATTCATTCGTTGCCCGCGCGGGTAGCCTGGAATTTCGCTACCCGGCAGCCAAAAAAGTAACTCTCCTGGCAAAAAAAGTAACTCTGCTGTCAAAAAAGTAACTATGGTGATCAGAAAGTAACTACACGAATAAAAGAGTAACTCTGCACAAAATATACAACAAATCTATATAAGGACGGGCTTTTAGATTTTGGAGGGGCAAATGATATTATTTTTGGCTAATTGTTTTTGGAGAGCTAGACAAAATAGTCCTCTACAATTGCAAAATTTTTTTTTGAAAAAAAGTCGTTGGAAGGGTGGGCGGGTAGCTACCCACGTGAGCAATAAAGATGGGCCCATATATATATATATATATATATATATATATATATATATATATATATATATATATATATATATATATATATATATATATATATATATATATATATATATATATATATATATATATATATATATAGGGAGGCAATCTACTGCGGACGTGCGGACTGCGGACGCCCGTTCGTTACCTACTACTCCCGGTCTCTCTGAACGGGTATGTCTTCCCCGCCAGTTTTGGATTTTCTACACTCGTCCGTGTACATCATATTTATTCAAACACCGATAATCAATTACTTTATTCTTCTATGTTCGCTTTCCTTTTATATACTTTCCTAGTTTGCGTTGACCGTCCACTATAGTCGTTACTCTACTTTAGCGTTCACCGGAAACTACAACGTAACAGGACTCATAAAAAACCATTACTCATCAACAACCATCAAATACACCAAAGTCCAATTGTTTTCCTTCATCTACAAAGTTCTTTGGATCTTCCATGGACATGCGTGTTGACGTACTCAAGTGTGTTGTGGTCATAGTATTCGGAACACAAGAAACAAATTTGCTTCTTGAACAACGACTTACAACTACATACTGTTATGCATAGTAAAACTGTCACACAAATGAACACACAGGAAAGACACGACTTATTTAGCAGTGAGCCTACATTATTAACTTGGATTATCTAGTGGTGGCATTGTATTGCTCCGGTAGTGGTAGGTAGGTGCACGCCTTTTATTCGTGACAGCAATTGCATTGTTGGTGTAACTTAGAAACTATAAGTTGTTAGGATTGATAGTGTGTTTTGTGGATTGCCTCTCTCGCAGATTACAGGCCCCTATGGAAAAGATGCACTACCATAGTGGTTTCCTGCATTTGGTTTCTGTCAACGTCCAGATGAATCACTTGTACATACACCATTCTTATTGTTGATCTTGAGAATACTTGCAATAGATCATAGATGTGCGATGATGACAGATTTTGGGTTGTACGGTGATGATGGACTCCCACGAGGTCATAGCATCCAACATGCCTGAGTCCGCAGTGCATGCTAAATCTTTCAGTCCTTTTCTTACTCTTGTTGGCATTGTTGCGTGCTCTTGCTAATAAGCACTACATTAACTTCCACTTGAGATTCCATGTCACTAAACCACACTTCCTTTTCCAGTCTTTCTCGTTAATTACACACTCGTTGTTGTTTGCTTCTGTCTATGAATCCATCTTCACCATCTTTATCCTCTGGCACTGAACTATGTGCCAACCAATGATCAGCTCTTGCTGTACTTGTCTGCTTGGTTGAAGAACACATGTACCCTCTCGGGAATAACAGAAAAAATCATGGGCAGATGTAAAAGCAGTAGAAAGTATTCCATCGAGATCCAATGAACTGGTAGACCGCCAAAGTGAAATGATGGTTGTGATGGGGAAGAATGTAGATGTGGAACAGTTTGAGCAAGAGAGTGGATGCAAAAGAAGAAAAGTATAAATGATCATCGACACACCAGAAGCGTCACAGGAAAGGATTGAGCAAGAGAGTGGATGTAGAATTGTAGAAAAGTTCATATAAGTAAACGAGTAGTAGGGTGTTATACACAAACACCTATCAAGAAACCGAAGCAACGTAAAAGAATGTATATAAACACTCTTTCGGATAAAACGTGAGCGGAGGTGGAAGGATATACACAAACACGCCTTTGGAGACCGGGAGTAGTAGGTAACGAACAGGCGTCCGCAGTCTGCACGTCCGCAGTAGATCGCCTTCCCTATATATATATATATATATATATATATATATATATATATAGTGCAAAATAGCCAAAGTTGTGTCGTGATGCCTAGATAGATGATTAAGCCCTCATGATGTCGTGCCTCACGGGAAGGAAGACCCAAAACCTTTCCTTTTGATCTCCTTCCAACCATCTAGTCAAGCGAGCGGTCCTGCCAATTGCCCAAATCAAGCCGTTCTTCACCCAAAATCTTCATGATTTCGACATCATGGTGCACACTCCCATCATCTAGCCCAATCTAGTTCATCCATGCAAGCTCTCCAAAGGACCGTACGCGATCTTCAAATTGAGAAACCCACGTGAGTAGCCTATTGGATCGAGTACGGGCCATGTAAGAAGATGCTTTCGACCAGAAGCTTTCAACTTTAGGGTTTCAGAGGCGAGGAATGCATCAATGAAAGGGAACCATTATCATCCATTCAAGGGGTCTTTAATAAGTGATTAGAAGCCACATTCTGCACCAAAAATCGTATAGGGGAGCAATGAGGCAGCAACCACACCAAGCGTCATGGCAATTTCCATCGTTCCTACTATCTCTTTGTTGTTGTCCCTCGCCAAGAGCGAGTAGATGCCTTGTGCTAGGGCATCAAAAATAACCCCAATCACCTGGTATTTTATCTTAGCTCATATCTAAACTCAATAATATTGTTTCTAAAAAAGTATCATTCTACTCGATGCCTTGCTTTGCAAATTGACAACTTGTTTTGCATACTAGTTATAGTCATGGATATGTAGGTTGTTGTGACCATGATTAGAACAATAGAATGATCTTATTATCCCCATGAGATGTTAACAATGGATAATGAGGTGTTTGGAATGTGATCTTCTACGTGCCGAGGATGGTCTTTCGTAAGTAAAGGAGTTCAGTAGCATAGACAAGGAACTTGCGTGCCGATGATGGTCGATTCCAAGGAAGTTTGTACTAGGCATCAACCTGTATCTCGTGAGGGTGCAACAACTAAGCCTCATTTTAGCAACATTTATTAGAGAGTTAGATTTTGTTAGGATAATTATACAGGCTCGGGTAACAAAACCCCATGCCATGTGCTCTTTATTACTTGTTATTTACCTCATAATCTCTGTTGCTTATGGAAACAATTTAGTTTAATCTATATTTCAACTATCTGGTGATAAATATTACTCTTTTTACTTCTAAATCATATTTAACTACTTAAAAAGGTTGTCCTTTGGGTTCGATGTTGTCCTTTGAGTTCGATCCTTAAGTATACTACAATAAAGCTTCTGCTCGTGTGGAGTGGGGAATTAGTACACTTTTTTTGGTAAACATAGGAGATTTTTCTTAGGGCTTTTTTGGGTGTAACATTTGTAGACCCATTAATGAATCCTAGTTCTTTAAGATGATACGCATGTCCAATCATATTGAGTACATGCTCTTCGACTGAGGTTCCCTCTGTCATCTTAGACTCAAGTAGCAACTTACGATGTTGTCCCTTTCTTGCTTTGTGAGACCAAGTGTCACTTTCTTAAGTGTTTTACCATCTCAAAAACACTCATGTACTTGCAATGCTCATGCAACTCATAGTTCATGTAGATAAGCATAAGTTACTTTATCTGCAAGGCATAATTAGCATGCTTCCAGTAAGCATCCACTTGTGCCCTAGGCGCATCAGGAGCAGGTATTTCTGGCACTGGTTTGTCAAGGACGTAGAGCTGCACGCTTCATTTAGAACCCTTATCAAAGTCCAAAACTAGTTGTGGACATTTGTCCCGTGAAGTTTGTCCTTCTTAAGGACCGATCACAATATGGATTTGTTCATCATTTGATTCTATAAGAGAAAATTTGCATTTGTAAAAAAAACTTTTGATTTGATTTGAAAAATTTCACGACATTAATTAGGTCTTAAATTATTATCACTCCCACTATTTTAGTTCAAATTGATAGCCCTCACATATCAATTTGGAATATTGCAGCATATAATATTCTAGTGGGCCAGATCCAATATAATTCAATTGTGGCCCGATCAACACTGCAAAACATAGTCAATTACAAAGGTAGGCAACTTTTGCCAATTGCATCATATGCAATTCTGGATAGATGATATGTACAACTCCTTGCCATACTCATCTACATGCTTCTAGGCTTAGATGCTCTAATAATCACTGATTTAAGCCTGACCTGATAGCCAACACGATGTATATGCACCCTACAAAGGTAGAACCCACATATCTACCAACACACTTCCACGAGATAGATGACACACCATGTAACACCCCTCCCTAGGGTTACATACATAACCAGTGGAAGCACAGCCTAATCCCCAACATTATCCATAATGTGGGGTACTTGGCAATTCAGGGAGGGATCGTCACAAGCATGATATTCGTTGCACAAAATAGAGTTTAAATAAACCATCACAGGATTAAGATTACAATTTCTCATTCTCAAACTTTAACAAAAGTTACATGTACATAATCATGGCAACAGGAAAAAGGTCTATAAACTAGGTATGGTTGGCACCCCACCAAAGCTCTTCTCCTTGTAGGTCCTTGAGCTAGGGTTTCCTCCTTAGATGGACTTCCCTCCTTAGCTAGCTTCCAACCTATGGGCATCACGCCCTCAACCATGCATCAAACAAATGGTAAGTGGATTGAACATGTTATAATATAAGAAACTTGAAAACTGAAAATAAGCATTAGCATTAAACATTGAACATTGAAAAGACATGCATTTTCTTTTAGATCAATTTCTTTTATCTTAACCTATATAAGTAACCTCGGGTTGCACAAATGTGCCTCTTCTCTTATGCACCGAAGTGCCTCTTAGGTTGCACCGAAGTGCCTCTTCTCTTATGAGGTACTTATATAAGCTTCATTTTATCATTCTCTTTCTCTTAATACTCTTATCTTTACTTTAAACTTTATTGGTAACTATTATCACTAAAGTTCATGAAGGTGATAGCATACCTCATAAGCAACTCAAACTATATGAATCTTACTGACTTTAACAATTAGAAACAGTAAATAACATAAACATGGCATTCATTGCAATTCATACATGCATACTTTAAATCAAACAAATTAACTATGTTCAATTGCATGGACCACTTACTTTTTCACTTGGAGAGTGAACTCTCTCTCTTCCTAGGATGGGTAAAACCCTAATCACATCCTGGGTCAGAGGAACCCTAATTATCCTGTTCATAAGATATGTCACATCAAAATATATATATTATTCATAATATTAAACCCTAGATTCATTTCTACAAAATCAAGAGATATCGATTTAGAATCAGACTCTAAAAACCACATATTCGGATTCCTCTCGAAAAATCCTTTCCAAAACATATTTTTGCTCATTTTTCTGAGCATCGAGCGATTTACTACGAATTAATGAAAATACACCAATCGGAAATTAGAGATATGCCACATGGGCCAATGAGAGCCCGCCACATAGGCGTGGGTCTCGCCCAGGTGGATAAGTGGTTAACAAAAGCTAAAATCTTGGAAACCCGGAAGTACCCTTGCGACTGAAAACGTGTAGCTTAACACGGCGGGGGTATTACGGTCATTTACTGACCAAGCATCTTCCACCCCCGCCCTGGCCCCGATGGGCAGACCTCGAAGCTCCTGCTTCCAGTTAGATCGGTCACTGGAGGGCCAAGCCCGAGAACCTGAGGTCCTCTGCGACTTGCTTGCATGGCGTCAAGGCCAGCGAGACGTTGAGAAAGCGCTGCCATGCTCAGAGGTGCTGGGGTGGCTAAGACATGATCGGAACAACACCACCCATACTGAACTCAAGAAACAGCACAGAAAGGCGACGAAACGGAATCACAACATCAACAGAGGCCCTGTGGGAGTCCGTCGAAGATAGAGAGGCAGACAGAAGGCAGGCGCGTCTTGGCGTAGCGATGGACACCAGAAACCAGCGAGAAACAGGGGAGGATGGTGAAAAGCTAATCGTGGGTGCATAGGGCGGAAAAATACCCACCAAAGGTCGAGGAAGGTCGGTCGGATTCGTGCGAGACCCCAGGCAGTGTCATCTTGGCCAGAGAGCCCCTGAGGCCCCATGGCGTCAAAGTGCCGGCGAGGACCTTGTGGGGGTCTATAGGGTACAGCGATCCAGGGCACGGCGAGCCAAAACAACGATACCGGAAGTAAGTACAGAGGTCGAGGATGCTCACCGCACACTCGATTGATCTGCGGTGGTCCGAGGAGGTCAGGCGGACTCACATTTGTCAGAGAAGGTAACTCGAGTAGGTCGGGGAACCTCGGGGCTTTGGGGATGTAATTGAAGGTGTAGGAGGGAAAGGAGGAGGCCGACGGTGCTTTAGAGCGCCTGATCGAGCAGTGGAGGAGGCTAGGATGGCGGCTGCTATAACCGGCGGAGAGAGCAGCGTGAGCCCTAATGGGCATTTCCTTAAATGAGGACGAGAGGGGGAGTTCTAGGGCTCGGGAGATGCACGGGGGAGAGACGAGACCAACACAGAGAAAATCTCGCAAAAAGGCTGACTGGAGAGGGAGCAATCAATCGAGGGGTTACTCATTGAATCGACGCCTCTGTTGCCTAAAACGGCCAAGGAGGAAGACGACTTCTGATTCGTCTGATCCTTGATGGATGGATGGCGATGCACGCATATAAGGAAGGAGGAATAAAGCACGTGACAGGAAATAAATGCCTGGACTTTATGAAATCAAATGCATTGAAAGAAATTTCTAATCAAATTAAATTCAAACCTTTCTTAATTTAATTGGAGGGTCAAGCAAGCTCCAAATGAGTCCAAATTTGGACCATTGACTAATCAAAGGGTCTAGAACGTTCCTAATCAGTTAGATTTTGGTTCCTTGAATGTTAAGTCTATATTTTCAATTTTTGTCACTCTTTCTTAATTTAAAAGCAAAAACTAATTAAATAATTGATATAAAAGTTTTGTTGCGATTCCTTATTCCAAATTATGATATAGACATTATCAACTCCTTAAAAATCATTCAACACCTCTTTCTTTCCCATTTATGCACTTTATTTAGAGGAGAGAGAAAACAAGGGAAAATATTACTTCCCTCTTTATGTAAAAATGGAAGGTGGCCAAAAGATGCCAAGAGAGCACTCATATTCTCATATTTTCGAAATAAAAGAATAAGGGGCAAATTATTATGTATTTTTGGCAACTTTTGAGAATAGGAGAGAGAAAATGAACATTAGAGGCTTTATTTTGAAATCTATAAAAAGGAAAAGCATACTTATTGCCCAAGTGATTTGAATTTCGAATTTCTTGCTTCTTTAACTTTCTCTTTCTCTTTCTCTCCCATTACATTTAGATTTATTTAATAAAAGAAAAGGGGAAGACATATTATCATTATTACACCTATTTGCAACACATTAATATGAAAGAAACTTATTTGGAACCCTTTCTTATTTCTCTTTGCATTAAAATCCGTAAAATAAAACTAATTTGGACAAATTGCATTAAGACTCTTAACAAAATATTATTTAAGGAAAACTACATAAAAGGCTTTACTTTACTCTTGAAAATTAGGGATGTTACATTACTACCCACCTTTATTAAATTTCGTCCTCGAAATTTTCTAGGGTACTACCCACCTTAAGGTTTACCTAACCTTTTCATTCATTGACAAATTACGTTCAATTATGCTCAATATTTTGCATTGTAAAAGTATCTATATATGTATGACATTCATGTGACATGGATTAACTTTTACTTTGGTCTTCCTCTCAACCGATACTTAGGCTTTATTAAACCAACCCATAATCATATTTGAGGCATTTGACTCAACCTTGTCATGACTACCCATCACTAGGTGCAGATGCCTATCTAATCTTAGGTCATTTAGGTTACTCCTACATTCCTAGATATGTGGTGATCAGGCACATACCCAGAGATGTGGGATCTTACTATGCTACCTCTCACTCGCCTACTAATGCACATGTCCCATACCACATGCACCAGTAAGAAAGGAGAAATGCAAGATAGGTCTTATGCTCATGACATTCCTCTTTAAGTCTCAGTTGGGTGGCCATAACCAATGAGAGTGGAGAGGTTATATCATTAGCTAGGTTTAGGTAGACACTAGATAACCATCTATCCTTATCACTTCTATTCCTCTTCTAGTCATCCTAGGGCATGACATATTTTCTTGGGAATCTATTACTAAATCCTAATTTTTACACCTTCACTCTATCCATGGCTACCTTTCCGTTGTCACCTATCTTCTTAGGAGCCATCACTGTGAAAAAGACATAAACTACATGAGATCATGAGAAAAGCCTGGTGGCCAACCATATTTTGGCTCTGATACCATTATTGTAACACCCCTCCCTAGGGTTACATACATAACCAGCGGAAGCACAACCTAATCCCCAACATTATCCATAATGTGGGGTACTTGGCAATTCAGGGAGGGATCGTCACAAGCATGATATTCGTTGCACAAAATAGAGTTTAAATAAACCATCACAGGATTAAGATTACAATTTCTCATTCTCAAACTTTAACAAAAGTTACATGTACATAATCATGGCAACAGGAAAAAGGTCTATAAACTAGGTATGGTTGGCACCCCACCAAAGCTCTTCTCCTTGTAGGTCCTTGAGCTAGGGTTTCCTCCTTAGATGGACTTCCCTCCTTAGCTAGCTTCCAACCTGTGGGCATCACGCCCCCAGCCATGCATCAAACAAATGGTAAGTGGATTGAACATGTTATAATATAAGAAACTTGAAAACTGAAAATAAGCATTAGCATTAAACATTGAACATTGAAAAGACATGCATTTTCTTTTAGATCAATTTATTTTATCTTAACCTATATAAGTAACCTCGGGTTGCACAAATGTGCCTCTTCTCTTATGCACCGAAGTGCCTCTTAGGTTGCACCGAAGTGCCTCTTCTCTTATGAGGTACTTATATAAGCTTCATTTTATCATTCTCTTTCTCTTAATACTCTTATCTTTACTTTAAACTTTATTGGTAACTATTATCACTAAAATTCATGAAGGTGATAGCATACCTCATAAGCAACTCAAACTATATTAATCTTACTGACTTTAACAATTAGAAACAGTAAATAACATAAACATGGCATTCATTGCAATTCATACATGCATACTTTAAATCAAACAAATTAACTATGTTCAATTGCATGGACCACTTACTTTTTCACTTGGAGAGTGAACTCTCTCTCTTCCTAGGATGGGTAAAACCCTAATCACATCCTGGGTCATAGGAACCCTAATTATCCTGTTCATAAGATATGTCACATCAAAATATATATATTATTCATAATATTAAACCCTAGATTCATTTCTACAAAATCAAGAGATATCGATTTAGAATCAAACTCTAAAAACCATATATTCGGATTCCTCTCGAAAAATCCTTTCCAAAACATATTTTTTCTCATTTTTCTAGAGCATCGAGCGATTTACTACGAATTAATGAAAATACACCAATAGGAAATTAGAGATATGCCACATGGGCCAATGAGAGCCCGCCACATAGGCGCAGGTCTCGCCCAGGTGGATAAGTGGTTAACAAAAGCTAAAATCTTGGAAACCCGGAAGTACCCTTGCGACTGAAAACGTGTAGCTTAACACGGCGGGGGTATTACGGTCATTTACTGACCAAGCATCTTCCACCCCCGCCCTGGCCCCGATGGGCAGACCTCGAAGCTCCTGCTTCCAGTTAGATCGGTCACTGGAGGGCCAAGCCCGAGAACCTGAGGTCCTCTGCGACTTGCTTGCACGGCGTCGAGGCCAGCGAGACGTTGAGAAAGCACTGCCATGCTCAGAGGTGCTGGGGTGGCTAAGACATGATCGGAACAGCACCACCCATACTGGACTCAAAAAACAGCACAGAATGGCGACGAAACGGAATCACAACATCAACAGAGGCCCTGTGGGAGTCCGTCGAAGATAGAGAGGCAGACAGAAGGCAGGCGCGTCTTGGCGTAGCGATGGACACCAGAAACCAGCGAGAAACAGGGGAGGATGGTGAAAAGCTAATCGTGGGTGCATAGGGCGGAAAAATACCCACCAAAGGTCGAGGAAGGTCGGTCGGATTCGTGCGAGACCCCAGGCAGTGTCATCTTGGCCAGAGAGCCCCTGAGGCACCATGGCGTCAAAGTTCCGGCGAGGACCTTGCGGGGGTCTATAGGGTACAGCGATCCAGGGCACGGAGAGACAAAACAACGATACTGGAAGTAAGTACAGAGGTCGAGGATGCTCACCACACACTCGATTGATTTGCGGTGGTCCGAGGAGGTCAGGCGGACTCACGTTTGTCGGAGAAGGTAACTCGAGTAGGTTGGGGAACCTCGGGGCTTTGGGGATGTAATTGAAGGTGTAGGAGGGAAAGGAGGAGGCCGACGGTGCTTTAGAGCGCCTGATCGAGTAGTGGAGGAGGCTAAGATGGCGGCTGCTATAACCGGCGGAGAGAGCAGCGTGAGCCCTAATGGGTGTTTCCTTAAATGAGGACGAGAGGGGGAGTTCTAGGGCTCGGGAGATGCGCGGGGGAGAGACGAGACCAACGCAGAGAAAATCTCGCAAAAAGGCTGACTGGAGAGGGAGCAATCAATCGAGGGGTTACTCATTGAATCAGCGCCTCTGTTGCCTAAAACGGCCAAGGAGGAAGACGACTTCTGAGTCGTCTGATCCTTGATGGACGGATGGCGATGCGCGCATATAAGGAAGGAGGAATAAAGCACGTGATAGGAAATAAATGCCTGGACTTTATGAAATCGAATGCATTGAAAGCAATTTCTAATCAAATTAAATTCAAACCTTTCTTAATTTAATTGGAGGGTCAAACAAGCTCCAAATGAGTCCAAATTTGGACCATTGACTAATCAAAGGGTCTAGAACGTTCCTAATCAGTTAGATTTTGGTTCCTTGAACGTTAAGTCTATATTTTCAATTTTTGTCACTCTTTCTTAATTTAAAAGCAAAAACTAATTAAATAATTGATATAAAAGTTTTGTTGCGATTCCTTATTCCAAATTACGATATAGACATTATCAACTCCTTAAAAGTCATTCAACACCTCTTTCTTTCCCATTTATGCACTTTATTTGGAGGAGAGAGAAAACAAGGGAAAATATTACTTCCCTCTTTATGTAAAAAAGGGAAGGTGGCCAAAAGATTCCAAGAGAGCACTCATATTCTCATATTTTCAAAATAAAAGAATAAGGGGCAAATTATTATGTATTTTTGGCAACTTTTGAGAATAGGAGAGAGAAAATGAACATTAGAGGCTTTATTTTGAAATCTATAAAAAGGAAAAGCATACTTATTTCCCAAGTGATTTGAATTTCGAATTTCTTGCTTCTTTAACTTTCTCTTTCTCTTTCTCTTTCTCTTTCTCTCCCATTACATTTAGATTTATTTAATAAAAGAAAAGGGGAAGACATATTATCATTATTACACCTATTTGCAACACATTAATATGAAAGAAACTTATTTGGAACCCTTTCTTATTTCTCTTTGCATTAAAATCCGTAAAATAAAACTAATTTGGACAAATTGCATTAAGACTCTTAACAAAATATTATTTAAGGAAAACTACATAAAAGGCTTTACTTTACTCTTGAAAATTAGGGATGTTACATACCATGTCAAGACGTAGCCTATGCTTGGCCGGTAAAGATTTTCATGTGGGTTGTTGTTGGAAAGAATCTAAGACTTAATATATTTTTATTTGAGGGAGTTTGTATTTTTAGAGACATATACTTTATCCAATCACCACATATATAGTACGTATTATATACATGCTATATCCCACAATGAAAACATGCAATAAACAAAAGCAATGGTTATGGCCAGCCTAATGTGATTCCTTGGAGACACAAGAAATTACAACATCCTAGGTCTACATCACATGCAAAACATATTGCTGATGAAGATCCATGCTTGCCAATCCAGGTTGATCGGTTCAACCCTTGAACCGATTGTCTCACCTCCTGGACGGTCATTTGGTCGTCTCACTGGTCATCGGGTTCTTCATCCACCATCTGCTGACTCCTCCATATGATATGTTGGGTCCACTAGATGGTCAATTTGATTCATCCATATGGTCCTCCTTGGTCCTCCATCCGGTTGGCATCGTCAGAACATCCTACTTCTTCATCATAACAGGAAAGAAAACTATCCTGAGAAATCTCAAGTTACATTCGAGGGGAGCAATGTTAGGAAAGAATTAACTTAACATTGGGAAGATAAGATAGAGGCTCAATATCTAGACTGAGATAAAGTGATTAACTAACCAAACAACCATGTACATATAATAGGGGTTATGGGCCATAACCATGCTACACATCCACCATCAAAATCACTTTTAGGGTGACACATGTAAATTGCCTATATATCATTTATATATTAGTTTAGGATTATCGTGGTATTTGATTGGACAAATATTATTCACATCACATGAAATAATAGAAAGATAAAAACGAAATCCAATCATATTGATTATCCTATAATATAGTAAATTGATGTTGGTTCTGATACTACTGTAGGGAAATATGGCAACAAAGTAGGCAGCGGAAACAATTTTTTTATCTACCATATTCCCATAAACCAGTAGATCGCGTCAATAACTATAATATGGGAAGATGATTTTGAGGACATACCTAGACCTAGATCAAGTCCAATGACATCTTCTTGTCATTTTATACGCACAACTGTTGACTAGTTGCTCTTGGGCGGTGTCTG
This sequence comes from Alisma plantago-aquatica, assembly GCA_963693085.1. Taxonomy (NCBI): domain Eukaryota; kingdom Viridiplantae; phylum Streptophyta; class Magnoliopsida; order Alismatales; family Alismataceae; genus Alisma; species Alisma plantago-aquatica. The sequence goes on from OY856409.1 coordinate 1,008,655,247, forward strand.
TGCAACTCCTGGTCTTCACCACATACTACAGACTGGACAAAATTTATAGTGACTCTTACAGTCTTGCCTTGGACTGCAAGTTGATGTTGCCCTCCTAACAATAGCCTAAGGACCCATACCTTTAGATAAGTCCACATAGATATCCTAGAACTCATATCGTCCTTCTAGAACAGACAGGAAGGAGTTGTCCCTCCCGTTGGCGTACTAGTCACCAACTTACTCTCGTACAATAATGATTCTCAGTTGTTCTCTCCCTTTATATCCCTCCCTACTCAGGTAGGACTTGCTTGGTCTCTCTTGGTTACCACAACCAAAGAGGACAATAATTGTCTGATCAATTGATTCTCAATTGTCTGTGTTGTGTTTTGGGAAGCCCCCACTACTATTCTATTTATAAGCGGGGTTTGGGTCAGGGTTTCCAGTCTATGCGGGAGTGGAAGGGACCTAAAGATCTTGAATTTTCACAATGTGTGAACATCCAAACGATCATATAACAACCCATATGGTCATCTTACACAGTGAGATGATTGTTTCACATGTTTTCCAATCATATACAAAATTGGCAATTCAAATCCAATTAATGCATGATATGAGGACAACACTAATTCCTTGTTGCAATCGAATTTCCCACAAACTAAGTGATCTCGCCCATGCAAGATGGTGGTCTCACTCACCTAGATGGTCGTCTGGTGAGTCGAGCAGGTTGGTTCAACAGAATGAACCGGTCAGTTCACACTTCAGTTTGACCAGAACTTAGATAATTTCAATTTGAATTAGACTGACACTCCAAACACCCATCTCAACCCTTGAGATAATTGTTTGGCACTCCATACATCTGTCTCACTAAGTGATCTAATCATTTGGCACTCCATATGACCATCTAACTAAGTGAGCTGATCGTCTGGTAGTGTAGCTAGCCAATGTGTTGCGTGAATTGAATACCTAAACACTTTAGTAATAATTCAATCATCATTCAAGATTAAACTCCTCTTCTAGGTTGATACCTATGTGTGTGACCTTATAAGTCCCATAAATTGTTGGCAATGAATGTTCATAACACTTATGACATCACAAAAATGAGTGATGTCTAGTCACACATCATTACTACCCAAGTAAATGAAAAGTTGGGGTACAACTTCGACCTACAATTTGTGCTTGGTGTGACAGTGTTTGTATAATTCCTTTGTCTCTGATATCGAGATTGAACTCAAGGCATGGATTAGTCATCATCTTCAACATTCAATCTCGTTTCTTGAACCAGATCATACTATCTAAGATATATGTAAGCTCAATATCACATATTGACTCACATGTGTACAAACTTGCATTTCTCACTCTCACTAATCAAGAGGTCTTGGATATCATACTCCCTTAGGAGAGACAAATCCCATCTCTATCACTCACATTCAGTCCCCATGTGTCATAGTCACCCAATCATCACCTTTATAACAACCCATGTTTTAGGATTGTATTTTATGATGTCAAAGCATACCGAAAAACATGTGATGAGTGCATTAATTTTAGGTCTAAGAATTACAAACACCACCATCACTATGAGAGCTGACTATTACTACCATGGTCATGGTTTCCATGTGTCACTCTCATGGTGGGTCTGTCCGATACACTGTTCTCCAACATGTATCTATGTGCTTGGTTGATATAGCCATATCATGACTAATGAGATTATGTCATCAACCAACTAACACTCAGATTTTGTGTGTCATTGTTGTCTATCAACCTTCCACAATAACAACTGATTAGGGACATAATGAGAATATATATGTACTGTTAACATCCATATGATATCATTTCTCCAAGTCATGTACTTGAAGACATACGTCATTGAGTAATATAATTCTCTAGACATTATAATGTTACATCATTATCTCATAACTGAATTAAACATAATAAACTGGAAGCTTGTGTTTATTTATTAATCAAATCATTTACAAATTATCCCATTACAATAATCAAATGATTGACTCTCTAGGCATACATACCAACATGTTTTAGTTCTTCTACCCTTTTTTATGGAATACATATGGTTTCCTACCTTACTTTTCAGTATATGCTAGTCAGTGTTTCTTTATCACCATGTAACTATTTATCTTTATGATTATGTTGATATGAGTGTGGTGAGAATCACTTTATTAATCAGATTGTTGTTAATATTTGCCTAGTCTTTTGATAATCTTAAATCTTTTTTATGAACTACTCTATTGGACATCTCATTATTGACATCTCTTTATTTCAAATCTTCTCTCACTTTAATTAATGCCCAAATATTTTGCTTTGTGCATACTCAACATTTTCCGATGTACTTTCTATTATTTTCCTTTTTCCTGGGTGTTGTTTTTTAACCTACCCAAAGTCAGATCAGCCTGTTGTTCAGGGAGGAGAGGACTTTGCTCAAGACCAAGTGCAAGGATGAGTTTCAAGATGGGAATGTTGCACATTGGTCATTATTTATTCATGGGAATTTATGTAAAATTATTTTCTTGAATTAAGTAAGGAGTGGTCCCCTATTGGATTCCACTCTTTACAAAATCAATGAGGGAAATTTCTTCATTAAGCCATTGCATATTTCTCATGCATGATAAATTGAAGACTTGTGTGAAATGTCATAAGTGCCTATACAAAAAGATTTTAGTAAATAAGAAAATGAAGGCATACCGAAAAATCATGCCAAATGATCTTCTCCTTGGACCCATGGCGATGAACTCTGGCGGGGATCAAACTCTCTCGATTCATTGTGGAATTGTGCCCATTCTCTCATTCTACACCAAACATGATCATCACGTAAGAACGAGCCATTGCTCGACCTCTGAGGGTCCTTGGCATGGAAGTTGGCTGGTATAACCATGTTCGACTACGGCTGGGAGGGTACTGACAAAGAAGATCAAAGCATTGGTGAAAAGGGGCATAAAAGAACAAGGTGGGGCAAAATGTAAGGATCCAAAGAATTAGAGAAGCAATCACAAGGATGAAGGACCCTCGTGGCTAAAGCTAACAACATGAAACATGAGAGATGAACCCTAGGTCAGAAACCAACATGTGAAGGGGAAAACTCAGACGCAAAGATACAAAAAATGTCCCTTGAAGCCAGGAGAAGCCAGAGGATCCCTTTCCATGGTAAGAGAATCACTAAATTGATGAAGTGTTGAAATTTTGATGTGGACAATGACAATAGCTATAGGACTCGACGACTAGGACCAACGCAGTACAGATAGGAAATGCAAAGGAAATGAGGGTGAGTCAGGGAAGCTTACGAGCAAGTCAATTTCTCTAAAGGTGACAAAGATGATTGATGCGATGTGGTGGTAGACAAACCACACTATTGACTAGGTAAAGGAGTCTCAGGGTGCGAGAGGTGAAATTGGTAGAAGAGGAGGGAGGCCCTGGGTACACAAGTGTTTTTTTCATAGTTATACAGGAAGGAGTGATGTTGAGAGGGCGGTCCTCCTCCCATTGTAGAGAGGGGTTTCAAACCTTAAATGAGCATTTTGCACACAACCCACCAGGGAGGCCAGTCAATGCTCATTCGAATTGGGAGATCTAGGTGAAGTTAGTGGAGAAGAAAATACATTGAAACATGAAGAGACGAGGGAGAGAACGATCGAGGAAGGAAATGACCACACTGTGTCTAGACTTGCAAAAATATCATGAGGTAGGAGACAACTCGGGCACTGTTGGATCCCAATCCAATGTCTAGAGATGTGTGTGAATGTAAAAAGGAAACAAGTAACGCGTGATTGGGGAGTAAAATCTAAGATTTTAGGTTATTTCATATATTAAATGGAATTGGCATTAAATCATAAGTCAAACCATATACAAACTTGCTTATTTGATTTGAGGGTTCAAATTAAGACAAATGCTACCAAATTTGGACCACATACCCAGTAAGGAGTCTAAATTCTTCCTATATAGTTCGATTTCCATTTTGCATATGTTTTATGCATATTTTCCATAATTCTCACTCTACTTGATTTTAATGCATTAAAAGGTGTTATGTGATACATTTTCCCTTAATTGTTTTCTTTGAGTAAAAAATGAGGTAGGAACTTATTGCTTGCTAGTTATGTCATTTTTGAACTTAAAATCTCTTACCTTGCTTAAAATCTCTTACCTTGCTCTTTTATGCCCTTTAGGCATCATGAATGGTAGGGGAGAGAAAAAAGGAAAGACTAATATTCATCCTTTTGAGTTGAATGCAACACATAATGCATAGATGAAAGAGAAAATGTACTTTGGGTGTCGTTTTATTCTTCTCACTTTATTATCCTTAAAGAAATTTCATTTCATGGTCTTTTTGCATCAACATTCTTAACTACAATCATTTAAGGAAAACCACATTATAAGGCCTAAATTAGTCTAGCAAATTTGGGATGTTACACATAGTCTTCTTCTATAGCCTCAGTTTTTGTAATCTTGGTGTCATCTTGACTGGGCCAGCTAGGGAAAACCTAGAGGGGATCATAGACATCTACTTTGGGTAGCATTTCCACCCTTTTTCATTTGGTCAAAATGGTCATCTTGATGATGTGTGATGCTTCACTGGTGTCTGAGTGATCAGGGTGTGACTTACTGACAATGGGAGTCATCATACTATTGATTGCATCCTCATTTGGAGGGATGCCTTTTCTCTCAGACAGTTGGTTGTTCTGGGCAAATTGGATGTCTGGTCTTCATATGTGATGAGGAAAATCTTCCTGATGTAGTAGTGATTCAAAGTTATTTCTCATGGTCGTCCTCATCGACCTCTTGCATGAAGTAAAGCAATGTCACATGAATGATTGTCTTGGTTGTATCTAAATGGTTTTCTATGATTGGCATGGTACCAAAAAAAATGGGTGGGGACCCCTACACTCAGGGCCGAGATCCCAGTGATTTAATACCCTGATTCCACACATTCTTCTAGCTAAAGGAATGTGGCTTTGTATCTTAGATGTTGGGTTATGAATAGGCTATTACGGTATCTTCTTTGGGTTAAGTTCCTCGTAGTGGGACAAAATGACGTGGGCTTTGAATATAACATCAACCCGATCATTCATGTTTGTGTTTAGGATGGGCCATAGACCCAACCCTTTTATCTGGGAGGGTTCTGAATCTTTATGTATCCTTATCATCGGGCACCCAATCCTATGTATGGATGGATATTAATATCCTGTGACCATTGTGTGAACAATATAATGTCATAGGGAAGATGACATCTTCTCTTATGCGGTGGCACTCAGTTGATGTTGGTAATGTGAAGCATTTCAAAGAGAAGCAAAAAATTGTCTTCTGTGATGTATGGTATGGTACCAATATTGTCAGCCTAAATGATGGTAATGATGTGGCTTAACTGGTACTTGAACTTCTATTGTAGATATAGAGAACTACTCAATTTTGATGAATTCATGACCTCCTCAAGAGGAGGATGAAGGGGTGACTCATCTCCATGATTACGAATGGCACACTCCCAAAGCATCCTTAATTACTCTATTGAAGGAGGTTGTTTTGTTTTTCATTGACTGGAGGTCAAAGGGATCCTTCCCTGGAATGAGTAGTGTCTTTAAGGAGCACATGTTGAGGCAAGCACCATTGTCAAAAAATCATGAGGGTATCTTGAGGTAGCTATATATTGTAGTGATCAATTAGGGCTTGTTGTGATTCCCTCTTGTTTGAATCTCATACTCAGAGAACAAGATCACATGTTGGGTTGTAATTAACTCGATGGTGGCTACAAGAGCTTCTGGCAATATGACTTTAGAAACATAGGTTTGTTCTAGAACCTTCATAACTGCATCTTGGTGTGTCGGGGAGTTCTGCATCACTTATTCCAGTCATACTTCCCCTTTTGGTTCCTTGAGGAACTAGATTGTATCTGAGCCTATAGGATCTGTCTCTTTGTAGAGCTCATGCATTGGTGTTATCTTCTTGGTATCAACAGGAGGAATGGAGACCTTGTTGAGACCCTCTAATGTAATGCTTGTAGGGACTCCTATTTAAGTAGTCACCTTTTATTTTCCCTTTTCAAGGGACAGTGGTACCTCTTGTAAGGCAAAGTGTTGATCCCCCTTTGCTATGATAGGTGAAGTTTCTATGGGTGATATCACAACTGTATAGAGAGAATTGTGAGGGACTACTACCTTTGATATCCAACCTTTAACACCTTTGACTTTGGATTTTCCTTGGGTACGTTGATCGCTTGTGCCTATTGCCCCTGGTGAACCTCTGGTATGATGCATGGATATACCTTCTGCTAGTGTGTCAGTTGACTTATTGAGGTTAACTAGAATCACCACCTTTTGTTACTAGATTAAAGCAATGATCCAAGCACTTCAAGACCATTTTTTGACTGCTTGCTCCAATGGAAGAACGAGTCCACATGGCAATTCTTCTGCTAATAGATCATAGCTACTATGTTAAAGGATGTAGGTGCCTCCTCTGACGTGACCTTTTGGACCTCTCCAACATCTATGACATCTTGTAAGGTGTGTTTGAGAGTGATGTAGGAATATGTCTTGTGGCCCTTTGCTTTGTCCTAGTCACAAAAGGCATTGGCATTGTAGCTCTTTGGTAAGGGATTCAGGGGATGCCTTGTGGTTGGAAACACGAGTAGATGTTTGATATCCATAAGTATAGTGCTGAGGGAAGCTCCCAAGGGCGTGAACTTCCTCTTTGGTTTAGAAGGCTCCTAAACTAATAAAGTGGTAGTTTCTGGATCAACATGAGATTTCAGATTACTCGTTGGTAGAGGAATAGTTGTGACTACATGCTATATTGTTGACCGAAAAGGCAGTGGTGTGTATAGATAGTAGTTGTTTGAAAGCCATGCATACTTCATGGGCATGTACTGAGGCTAATGATTGGGTGGCATCAGATGATCCTGTTATGGTTGAGACATTAGGGAATGGACAACCTGAGCTACTAATGAGACCTGTATAGTTGGCTGTTGTCACTTTCCCTTCTCGCCTGGGACAAGTATCTCTCCCATCATGACATCTGACGTCTTTGATTTTGCTCACTTTGACTTGTGATTAGTCATTGAGGAATTGGACAACAGTTGGAAGGCGATGCCTATTTTTTAATAGACCTCTATTTTGATTAAATTCTTTGATATGTACATTTACTTGTATGAGCTCTGGGAAGGTTTGGTACCTTAGTGAGGATAAGAGGGTAGTGAGAATTGGCATGGTGACTTAGATTACCATGTCTAAAGCCTCCTTATATGTAGGATTGAACTCTAGTTGAGTGGAAAGATCCCTCCACTATTTGAGGAACTTAGAGAAGCTTTTATCCGTCTTTTATTGTAGTGATTACAAGTCTTCCTTGGTTTGGACCTGGTCTAGATTCCAGTCATATTGATCGATTAAGTTTTCATCCATCTTGGTCAATGTGGTGATAGTGGTCTTGTCTTGTTTGTTGTACCAGACCAATGCGAGACCATTAAACGTCCATGTGAAACAAGATATCAGTACTTTGTTGTCATTCTGGACTTCCACCATATCTGAGCAATACACCTTGACGTGGGTCATGGGATCCCCCTTTCTGGACCCATGGAATTTAAACATACTAATGTTATCAGGTATCTTTGCATCTGGAAAGTGACATAATTCCTTGAACGTCTTCCCATTGCCCTTCTTCCCTTCCATCATTTTGATATTTTGTAGGATCTCAAGTAATATGGGATATGCGGCAGTAGATTCCTATGCGAAAACTTCTCACATGTGGCCACCAAAGGTGGCTTCTTCCTTGCATGGTGGTGACTTCCTTGTATTTCTCCACCTCTTTTGGCTTGTCTTTCTTGTAGTGGATGACATCCCCCTTGGGGGTACCATCGAGTTGATGGTGTGTACTGTTGCTATTAGCAATCAAGCGTACTCATCGGAGAGATAGAGTGAGGTACGAGCTTCTTGCTATTCTGGTGATATCCTAAAATCAAAACTAGCAGGATTCAAAGTACGGTGTAACATTTTGTGAAAATATTGTATGCTTTGGATGGGTCCCTCTACACACACTATTTTAGACAAGAAACTAAAAAAGATTTCTTCCTGGCAAGGGAAGCGTATGCAAGGGATCCTCCAGGATTTCTTGCATTCTTCTCATGATGAAAGGCACTTGTAGTTTTTTCTCATTATATTTTTTTGGAGGTTGTTCTCGCTCCTAACTTTGGCTATAGGAGGGAATCTACCTACTTTGGCATGAGAAGCACTTGCCAATGCCATGCTGGAAAGGTAAAGATGGTGGATGTGTCGTTCCTTTGGGAAATGCTCCAAAAGAATTATCTAAAGTAGGATGGAAGGTGGAGATTTGAGGGGTGGATTAAAATTTATGTGGCCCTCATTGAGCTAGTGACTGTGCTTAATCAATCATTTTTATTCCCTAGGGAGCCTCGTCCAATAGGGTTACCAAATTGAAACCCTTCACAACAACCATGACAACCTAGTTTTCTCCTAGTTTGAGGGGTTTCTCCACAAAGTTCTTGTGAGGAACAGTTGGTAAGGAGGAAGCCTAGTCTTGGCTTCTCTTTTTCATGGCGTTCAGTGTAAGGATTTGGTCTAGTTTTAGGCCATAGTCCATGGATCATGTTTAGGAAGGTGAAGTTAGGTCATGGACCTGATAGTTGAAGTAGGATTAGTTTAAGGTCATAATCCAAGACCATGGTGCAAAGGAACCCACATTGGCGAATGATACTGTGGAGGGATCCCCCTCTTTGCCCAAGTTTTACGGAAAATATTCCCTTTTTATGTTTGCTAATCTTGGGAAAAAATGTTTGAATTGTTAATTTTTAAAGATTGTTCGAATTGTTAAACTTAGAAAAATATTATTTTAATTGGGGTTGTTAATCTTAGTTAAAGATTGTTTCAAATTTGAGTTCGAATTGTTAATATTTGAAAAAGATTTAATTAAATTTGAGTTTGTGATTGTTAATCTTTGAAAAAGGTTTTTTGAGTTGTTAATCTTTGAAAAAGATTGTTTGAGTTTGAGATTGTTAATCTTAGTTAAAGATTGTTTGAAATTTAAGTTTGAGATTGTTAATCTTTGAAAAAGATTGTTTGAAATTTGAGTTTGAGGTTGTTAATATTTGGAAAATATTGTTTGAAACTTGAGTCTGAAATTGTTAATCTTAGAAAAAGATTATTTGCAAGTCAAGTTTGGATTGTTAATCTTTGAAAAAGATTATTTGAAACCTTTTTGTTCTTTGAAAACTATTGTTTGAAACCTACACAAGAAAAGGGTTAGCAACAATCTCAATATATTTCAGCAGCGGCGATAGGATAGATGCACAGAAAGCTAACATTCCCCACTTTTTATCCCATGAGATTAGATCCATGTTACATCCTCACTCAAGCATGACATGTATAGGAGGGGTGAGTCGTTATCTTCTTTATGGATAGATGGTACTCATCGAGGGGTATCCCAGGTTCAAAAGATGAAAGTGCTACTCCTAATGCACCTTGTGACTATGACAGTCATAATCAATTGTGTGGTTGTTTCCTAGGGATTTGGATGTCCATATTAATGCTTCATCGATACCTTTAGTGGCATCCCACATCACTTCTAGGGATCCAAGTGAGGGTGGTACCCATTCCATGACACATGGGCTTGTAGGAGTGTGGAGTCAATGTGATGGGTTTAGCAATTCCTAAAGAAAGTCCATGATTCATGACAGTCACAAATATGCCGATAAAGAAATAACAACATGTTGTCATAAAAGATCACATTTTGTTCCCAACCTACACCTACTATTCATCCTTTATGTTTTTTTGTATATTTTAGGAGAAAAAGTATACTATTTACAAGAAAATAAAAGAGGGATGCAAACACCAAACCCTCTATGGGGATCATGGATGAAACCCTAATTGAAAGAGGACAAAGATGTCCAATATCGAAAAATAGGACCATGATCAGGGTACCCTTAAAAGAAAAAAGAATAAGAAGAGGGGTAGGGGTGATGAATCGCCTCGATATGTGCACATAGAGCTAGCAGAACGGTTTGATCTACCAGTCCATTCCTAACCCTAGAAAAAAGGAAAAAATAGAAGACAATAAAGAAATGAATGAACCTAAAGATGCTCAATCCTAGAAATGGGACAAGGAGAATTTAACTCAGATCGACTTGGTTTTATTCCCTGTCTGAGTCGCCAATCTATTACACCCTACCCCAAAAAGATGGAAAGAGAGATATTTAGAGAATAAAGCTCTACCCTTTTTGGTAGTGAAACATTGCATGAAATAAGAAGTGTTCGGAGTCACTACCACATTTTTACATTAAAAAATGAGAATAAAATATGTGGTTGAATCCGGGAAGGAATCTGAGTGATTATCCTTGCTAGATACAAGCATAAAATGAAAATGCAAAACCAATGATCAGATCAATTGATCTAGTTACGTGCGAGAAAGATTTAACACCCCCATCTTGCCTAGTAAACTGGTATCATGATACCGTCAGGTTGAGAGGAAATTTGAGTGATTTATCATGGTTAAATTAAAGACAACATGAAAACAAGATAATTTTTTTATTGTGGGTGGGATTTTGTGGCTTAAGATGTATGTGGCCTTACTATCATGGCCCCACAATTCCTAAATCTTTAGGTGTTTTGTGGTCCTGATCACCTCATGACCTCCCATGATTGAGATCCGCCATTGGTGACTAGGGCTGATGCATAAAATGTTAGAAGATGACTAGCAAAGTATGTCGAGAGAACTAGATTTGATATTTCACAAATAGTAAAAATATGACAACTATAAGAGCAAAAAATTAGTTATAGAAAATTACAAATTAGATGCAACAATAGATCATATCATTTACAATAGTTATGGATCAAAATATTAATGGATAAGAAGATTCCATAATTAGGCACAATAGTTAGAGCATTTTACTATTCTAGATCTAGCAGAGCAAGTTACGTTAGAAGAAGGATCCTTTGATTACTAACAACTTGAAAAAGTATAGAGAGAGGTAGTCATTTCTCTAGCTTTAGGAGAGACAAGAGGGGCCTCGAATATGTTTGGTATGAGGGTCTATTTATAGGTAGATTTTAGGGTTTATGATTCTAGGCATAACCTTCGAGATGAGGTAGTAGATCTCACTGATATGCCACACATGTCATGTAGTTCTAGGAAATCTGCCACATGGCACATGGCTAATGGATCTGATCTACTAGTTGTCCCCAGCTAAAAAAAGGAAATCTCATTTTCCTAGTAATTTCAGGAAACCTGGCAAAAATTGGAGAAAACTTGCACAAAATGATAAGTCAGAATTATTTCTCAAAATTTTATGGAAAAACAATTAAAAAGAGGAAACATTTTATTTCAGATAATTCAACTAGGCAATTTATGAAAATATCATATTTAAAGTAGAATTGAAGGATAATTACACTTCTAATCTGAAAGAAGGTTTTTTTTGCAAAAAAGCCCGAATTGGGTGAAGTGAGCAAAAAAGGTGATTAAATAGGTGAAAAATATTAAAAAAGTAAAAAAGTGAAAATGGGTAGGATGTGGAACGAGCACCATCATTAGCTAGAGAATTAACATTTATCATGGATTTCTACTGAGTGGGACAAAATGGGGTGTCAAGGAAAGGCAAAAAGTGAGCTGATTTGGTTAGATGTCCATATGACATCATACCCATGCTTTGACTTCAGAAATCATGTAATAACGTCCATAGTGATTTTCTCCCACTTCCACTATTATTTCTCAAGTGGATGGAGTAAACACCAGGATGTTGATGCTCTATCTTCACCTGCTAGCACATCAAGCACTTTGCAACACATGTATAAAAGACCCTTCTTCATGTTTTTACACCAGAAACCCCGATGTGAGTACTTGTAAATGTTTCTAGCACCAAGATGAATTGGGTACTTGGACTCATGTGCTTCACTAAAAACTCTATCTCAAATCAACAACATCAGATATCCACAGTCTATGGTGAAAAAAAATGGCACCATCCACTCCAAAAAAAAATACTCAAATTATGGTTTCCCTCTCAATATCTTCACGTCATTAAGATCAGGACTGTCCTACTATGCATCAATAACTTAAAAAATTCATGTGAAAGTGATAGACGAATTAGAAATCTATAATGTCAGATTCTCCACAAAACATAATCGTAAACTTTTTGCAACTCAAGTCTCCAACTTGAGACATGCCCTAAGATCCTCAATAAGAAACAACAGATAGAAGCACAAGCTGTATATTTCTTCCAACCCAGGTCATCAACAACAACATTGGCTTTTCCTAGGTGATAAGTTATGGTAAAGCCATAATCTTTGAGGTATTTCATGAATCATCATTTCTACAAGTTCAAGTCCTTCTATGTCA